>JAWWEU010000034.1:4022381-4085256 GCA_035583155.1 Acropternis orthonyx | reverse complement strand
ATTATTAAAACAGTCACAATGTATACAAGAATCTTCTCAACTGCAGAAAAAGAAGTTAAGGTACCAAGAGAACATCATTCTGTACTGCAGTGAGGCTGCAAAATTTCGGGAAAAAAATAACACTTCAACTGTTTTAAGGGATTTGCATTCCTTTACAAGGCATTTTTTCTCTTTAACTAAAACTACTGTCTAGTTGAAATTGGTAACATCAGTAACAGTCTCAACACCAAAAGAAAAAAAAAGGAAAAAATATAACCATTCATTTTCTAACCAATAACCTTTCAAGTTTACAAGGTTAACTGGAGTAGAGCCTTGTCTTTCTAATTGGAGAAGAAAGCCCAAACCATTGCTATTTATACTGGTCGCTGTTTCACTGACCTAAAGCCATTTCCCAGAAATTCATTTTGGACTTTGTACCTTTTCCTCTTCAGGAAATGTTTACCCAGATGATTTCTATCTTTCAACTCCACAGCCTCATAACCAAGTCAGGTGCCTTCTTGACTCACCCTGTGCCTGCTCAGGGTACAACCTGCAGCCACTGATAACCCCAATGGAAACTCCATGGTTTGTGGTCTTTGGGGGTCTTTTGAGGGGTGGGAAGAGTGGCACAGTTTGATAGGAATCATCTGCTCCTCATTCATCCCTTATAAACAATTTCACAGACATTACTTTCATAAATCCCATCTTTTCTATTACATTTTCAAGTCTTCCCTTGGACTCAACCAACATTTTGCATTTGCAACATGCTTGCTGCAAGATCCACAAATCTCATCTATAAGGAGTTTATTAAAGTGGTTTACACTACAAATATATACAAAATACAAGCAAAGGAACTATCCAAAATGATACAGACAACATCAATTCTGAGAGACCTGCCTTATGAGTTACTGTGCCATTTGTTTTCTTTTTAACACATTACTTCTGGAGTGACTGTTGCTCATTATCAGTGAGGTCACTGATTCCCTAAAAACTGCCCTACAGCTATGTGAAAAAGGCAAAAAAGAGTTGTAACACACAAAAAGGTGATAATTACTGAAAGTCCTTGAAGTCACTGTTATGCATAACTGTTCCAGTAGGGAAGCACAGAAAGAGATTTTGTCTCAAACTCAGATGGATTATGTTCAGATAAATGAGAACGTTCAGAGCACTATCAACTAAAACTTGTGCTGGGCTGCTCTGGTCTTCTCCCCCTTATGGTGGGAAAGCATCATCCTTCTATTGAGGGGACCAATTTGTTGCTCCCTGGGTGAACTTCAAAAAGTTCTGACTTGGGGACTTGCATTTCTTTCAAAACTCATTGAAAGGAGGGTTATCTCAAACCAGATTCATGTCCTCATTCAGAGGGCTTGAAGAAGTCTTGACTGCCATGGGTACAGCTCATAGGCTCTCCAATATACAAGCAGCCTTGTAATTTATCAAAAAAATTGTAGCAAAGGAAGAACAAAAAACAAAAAACAACAACAACAAAAAAAAAAAAAAAACCAAAAAAACCAACCAAAACCCAAACAAAAAAAACCCCACAGAAATCAAATCCCTGCTGAAAAAAGGAATACAGTGCACACTTTCAACAGGGAAATACACTGTCTTAACCTCACACCCCTGAGAGCTACCATTAAGCATTCTAGAAATTAAGAAATTATTAGGAAAAATATGTTATCATCCAGGCAAATACTTTTATTATACTTTAATTCATCAGAAATATTTCTAAACTCTCCCTGGGGAAAGAGTACAGTTTAAAATTGCTTACATCTTTCTTAAAAGCTGAAGTAAGCTTTCCTGTTTCATCTTTTATAATCTTATTTTTAAAGTTTGCAAAAACTGCTGACTTTGTACTGCACACAGATAATTATTCCAAATATCTTTTTTTTGTGTGTTTTTGTAGGTATGCCTAATTGATGTCTACCTTTTTAAATTTTACTTCTGGATGTATTGAAGCTTTGCAAACAGAGAAAAGAAAACCCACGCTGGATACAGTTGCTTAATGACGATAATTAGGTTACCACTAATTCCTAGAGCTGTCACTGGAGGCTGGGCAGGTAAATGACAAAGGCAGGTACCTTCAGATCAAAAATAATTAGTCTGAGTTTTTGAATACTACTTTGAGGACAACAGCTCTATTCCATCTGCCTTCCCCCCCCCGCCACATATAGCCATTCCATAATTACTGGAGAACAGGCTGAGATAACTCTTCCATTTAAAGGAAACGTCTGTTTTCACATTTCTGCTCCCTGAAACATGCCTAATTTTAGATTTCCCCATTTTGGGGAGGGCCAAGGAGGAATAAGCATTCTCCTGAATGCTTTCCCAGTCTCCAGTAGTTTGTGGATTTAAAACTTCTTGGCACATCTTTGTGTTTACCGTTTCCCAATGGATTGCCATTAAATTCTTGAGTCTTCCCTTGGACTCAACTAACATTTAGTATTTGCAACATCCTGCTGCAAGAGCTACAAACAGCATCTGTATTTATTAAAGTGGTTTACACTAGAAACTATAGCATATACAAGCAAAGGAACTGTCCAAAATCATAGGGGTAACATGAATTCCAAGAGACCTGCCTTATGAGTGTTCACTGAGCCATTTGTTTTTATTGTAATATGTTCTGCTGGTGTGAATGTTGCTCATTATAAATGAAGTCACTGATTCCCTAAAAACTGCCCTACGACTATGTGAAAAAGGCAAAAAATAGTTGAAGCACATCAAGGACTTTCAGCAATTATGACTTGAAGTCACTGTTATGCATAACTGTTCCACTGGGGAAGCATAGAATGAAAGACATTTTGTCTCAAACTAAGAGAGATGGTCGGTAAATTTAATAGCTAAAAAATACGTGAATAATAAAATAATATTATGAAACACTGAAGTGAAACCTGGCAAAAATAGCAAAAGTACTGAGTAATACAAGAGTTCTCTGCAAACTCTTACTTTATTTCATTTCAATTACCTTCTCTTCCACCCATAATCAGGTATAACAACAACCTGGATCTTTACAATAATTACTTCCTAACTGTGTAATTGGAATAGACTGAAGGCTCAGATTTGGTAGCACCTACAGATTAAGTTACTTTATAAGTATTATTAAAAGCAAATGAAGGAAAACTAGGAGAATAAGATTAGCATTATATAAAAGAACATTGCTCTGGAATACCTCATTAGGAACATAAACAGTATTTTCTTTAAGAAAGTATGATGTTACACCATTTGTATTTCACACTCCTAAAGGCAACAGGTTTTGTGCTACTCTGTGTTTTTAGTCTAACCTTGCATTTCATTACGCAAGTGGAGAATATACTGTCCAGTTACTGTCATTTTGTGAAAACTGTTTAGGCCTCTTTTTTTGGTTTTATACACTTTGTTTTGTTTCTAGAAATGCTGGCTGTTAAACAGTCAGCAGTTCTCAGCCTTAGCTATAAGGCTGCCTTGTACACAAAGCTCCTCCTCCTAAAGCTACTCATATTTTCCCCCTACATAACCCTAAATAATGTATCAACGTGATATCTGGCAAAGCCTAAATTCTATCTTAATGTCAAAATTCCTTATTTAATACTTGGAGGCTGCCTCTTTATTGTGCATATTTAGGCAAAGCTTTCTTCCACAGAGACAGCAGCAACTCCCACCCTTGTGGATGCAGCACAGGGACAGACACACACACTGTTCTCACTCTCTCATAGCCTTGGCAGTTCAGAGACACAGAGCAGGGTTTGTCACCCGTGGTTGGGTGCTGGAGCAGTGAGCCCTGCTTAAAGCCATCTGCATTCCCCTTTAGTCATTCCAAGAAAGCCCTTTCCTTCCTTTAAATATTAAAGCCTCTGCTTGTTCAGGTAAAATGATTGCTCTTTCCAGTATCTGACACAAATTTCCTTTCTTTATACCCCTCTGTCACCACTCACTCTTTTCCCCTCTGGTTCTATGGCTCTGTGGTGCTTCTGTGTACAATAACCTCTCTGAACCTGCTGAACGACACATTTACAGTCATATCCCGTGTTACAGCTCCCAGTCTGTTCTCCCATGCAATTCATTTAAGGAAATGTGGTTGGCAAATGCTTCTAAGGAATGTTGTGTAAGCCAAGGCTAAAAGCTGGTTCTTCATATTCATGTTCACCTAATCTGTAAACCCCTTTCTGTACAGTCAGACAGACAGCTGATCATAATTCTATGTAATTGCCTTCCCTCATTATCCATCTCACCTTCTTGTCTGCCATCAGCTTTTTTCGGGTGCTCTAAGAAGTGCCTGTCCTTGCATTCCCCCTCTTTTCCCTACACATCTTATCTTTGGCCATTTATCACCTACAAAGGCATTTTCATCTGACTCCTGGGGTCAGCTCTGTAATGTAGATATTTGAACTAAATCTTGTCTTTGTCAAATCTCCTTATGGATATCTAACAAGTGCTTCAAGTTCAAAACAGAACTTGATTTTCTGATTGTCCATCAGCCTCCAGGCCCTCCTTTTTCAACTTCCCATGGATTTATAATCTTTAGCTAATGGACAAAACTTCCAGATTTTTCATATGAAACATTTCTAAGATCTAACAATTTATATCCATCTGGAGGCATTAAACCCTCATCTGACACTTTACAATTAGCATTTTTTCCCACCTTGGCTCTACTCACAACCTTTCAGATTACTGCTGCAAGTTTACTGTTGCTTAGACCATTTTGGCCATCTTTTTCCATCCATACCTGTCTATCCTCTCAGACAGTAATTTTTCCTATCTTTCCATTTCACTTATTAACAGAGGTAACAGTTTTGCACCTTAAAACACCCATTTCTTACTTCTAACATTTTCAGATATATGTTTTTTTATTATCCTGCTGAGCTGCTCCATTTTCCCCCTCTCCTGTCCCTCTTTGCTTCACTTTGCTGTTGTGGCTCCCTAAAAAACTTAAACTGGTGTCCTGAATTGGTGTTAGGTGGTATGATGACTTACTATTTCCTTCTATTACCTTCTTCAAAATTAATTTGAACAAAGGCCAGATTTAAATTTTGTACTTTTCCAGAATGTCCAGAGATCTTGAACACCTGGCTGGATATCCCTGGCATTATTAATGGTCATATGGATAAGCAAAGAGCAGTAACAATAAACTACCACATGATACAAGGAACACACACTACAAAGATAAATAACTAAAATATAACTAAAATTCATAAAGTTATTCTTCAGTATTTCTGCAGGTGGTAAACTAAAGCAGTCCTTATTGCTCTAAAAAGTGGTATGACATGGCTCACTAAAGTAAGGTGAAAGGTTATTGTACAGCCAAAAAGATGCCTGGTAAACCCTGTTTTTCTGTATAGGAAACATTACATGACTCCACTCTTCATGATTTATTTGTCTCTTCTCCACCCTTTCCTGACATTTGCATCTTTTCTCTTCTCCCTTCTTATTTCCTGTTTTTAAACTCTTGTAATTATTTAGGCTCCCTGAAATTTTCAGCTGAAAACCTGATGACACCAACCCATTTGCTTGAAATGCTGAGATGTCTTGGGAATATGAGGAAAAAAACAGAAAGGTGTTGCACTCTAAAAGCTTTAAATGTTACAGTCAGGATCATTTGTATCATTTTGTTGTCATGCTGACGCTTATCCTTTGTGTAATGTATTGTTTTGTCAGCTTCTAAATTACTGATTTTAATCCATCATGCCATGCAAGCCCACAATCAATCGAGAGGTACAAGAGAAAAAAAGGGTAGCTCTTAATCATTATTCGTTCTTTGTTCAAAAGAACCCTGCTTTAACTTTTGATCTATGGACTTCAGACAATGCAAAATCTATTTGTTTGAGGTTATTCTTCATCAGTGCTTTGTCTGGTAATTAGGCAAACAGGATGAATGCATTACCGAGTTAGACTGTTTCCCACAAAAGAGAGTAAAATCATCTCACTTGGGATGATGTCATGGAGAGAAATCACTAAGATCCAAGTCACACTTAAGAGATTTTGATGTGTTTACATGTCTGAGCCCCAGAGCTGGAGAGATCCACCCTGTACTTATATGTATTTCTCCCTAGAGAACTTCCATAGTGTCCATCCAGACTGGGGAGCAGGAGGAGGCCACTGGTGCTGTGTTCATTTGGGTGTCCTGAGTGATCTGTGTGGCTGACTGTACATATATACAACCATATATACACTGGCTGACTGTGTCTATAGTGTATATCCATATGCATTTCAGCCCCAGCTCTGGTCAGAGGTAAAGATATGATGTGGCAACAGCCTCACCTCTTGGGCTCTGGCATGATACAATTTCCTTTAACGTTTCATATCGCATTATTTTAGAACATAAAATAATCAAATAAACATAGATACGTCCAAAACATACATAGAACACATAGTACATCAAATAATAATAATAAGATAATAGTACATCAAATTACTCTCTTTATGTGCCAATGTTATCCTTGCTTAAGAGAAGAGAAACTAGGGAAATGTATAAGAACAAGATTTAGGGGAAGGGTTGTCCAAGCAAGTGGAACAGTGACCCCGCTACTGAGAATGCCCGGTGTATTTTGCCACTGTGATTTTTCTTGGCTGACGTGTCTGTTCCAGTTCTCAGACACACAAGGCCATTTGACCCCGATTTGTGGCAAGGGCCTGTCAGCCAAGGCCTGATTCACCTGAACACCACCAGGGTCACGAGGAAGGTCAGCCTGTGTGGGTAGTGGTGCCATCACAAACCCGTTATCAAAACGACTTTGATTGCCTTGGTTTGGTTTTGCAGGATTTTAATGCTAAACCCACACCTTTCTCACATAAGAGTGAGATCTGTGGTTTTCCTGGGTTTAGGCATTTTGTGAGTTTTATTCAGGCTAGGACACACAGGCTAAACAGTTTCTATCTAACCCACCAATTCCCAGTAAAACCTTGGAAAACTAATCATCTCTCCAGGAATCTCTCCCCAGAGCTCACGTTTGGTTTATGACAAAGGCTGGTTTGCTCTGAGTTCTTCCACACCAACAAAACTTTGATAGGAAATCTTAAACTTTGGGGGCAAAATGAAACCCTAATAAAGTCAGTGGCAGTTTCTGTTGTTAACCAAAGCATACCAACACCATTATGTGCCAGGATTATGCGGTTCCAAGAGCCACTGTGCCTGCCTCCTGCTCCTTGCTCCAACTTTAACAACAGCCGTTCCCTACAAAGTCTTTGGGAACATAAACTCATTTTATGGCTAACAAAGGGAAGGTTTTTAAAAACATGACTGTATTACTGTAAAATTGCACTAGTATCACATAATCATGAAAATGTAATTTTAAAGGTATAGCACCACTTTAAATTCTTTTCTGTCACCATGTACTCCTTGATTATGTTTCATATCTGAAGGTATAACAAATCAAAGTGCTTGAAAACAGGGTTAAAAACCTGCAGGATGTAACTTTATAGCATTAGCCCTGATTATAAACATAAAGGTAACTGATGCATTGTAATAGAATCTTCTTATGACCCAGGCTAAGACTGTAAAATGTAAAGCTTCATACTGTGCTCACCATGTTCAGTTAAAAGCAGAAAAAATAGCCTTGCATTTTCCCCATCCTCAGCAGAACTGCCATCCTCTCTCAAAGGGTTTTCTAATCCCTCCTGGCACCTGAGGCATCTGAACAGTTGGTGGGAAGAAGTGAAACTGTGACCAAGTGAGTCTCATTTCAGATTTACAGTCCAATCACTCACAAAACCTGCCAATTCACTTTATGGCATGTACTGTGAAAATTCATTATTTAATATAAGCGTAAAAAATCTATTGGTGCAGTACAGCAACTTGACTTTGAATTGTAAAAGAATGAGTAGCACAGTATGTGGTGTCTAAGTTTGTAGTGAGATAGCCCAGCATATACTTAAAATGTCCTTTGTATGTTCCAATCAAGTACAACATTTATTCAGCCAGAAAGCTGCTCTATTTCAATATTTTTTATGCATTTACATACCACATATATTTATATGTATATATATGTATCAATCTATGTACTCATGTATGTGTTACATGCTAAAAAAAGAGTACAACAATAAATGA
Organism: Acropternis orthonyx; assembly: GCA_035583155.1. Taxonomy (NCBI): domain Eukaryota; kingdom Metazoa; phylum Chordata; class Aves; order Passeriformes; family Rhinocryptidae; genus Acropternis; species Acropternis orthonyx. The sequence continues at coordinate 4,077,260 of JAWWEU010000034.1, read as the reverse complement.
CTGGTCTTAGGTTAGAAATAACTTCATATATATTCTTAAAAAAAAAAAAAAAAAAAAAACAAGTTAAAAAAATCCAAGACATCTTAGCCCACCAGTTCTGAGATAATGAAAATCATAACTACTCAAACCAGGCTCACTCATTAAATACCTTTGTTATTTTATAGCCAAATGACTTAGGGAAAAAAGACACTATAAAGTCTGTGAGCCCATAACCAGGACTGTGTCAGATGATACGAATGCAAACCTAGAGCTACAGATTCCTGACTCTCCTCCTCAGTCTGGCTTCGCCAGTTCGTGCTCTGACAAAGGCAATTCTCCATCTCAGACCTATCACACACTGAGACAGTAACAGAAAAAATTAACCTCTACAAAATGAAAATACCAGAATATCTCCAGGTCTACTTCATTCTTATGCCCAGCCCTGTTGACTCATGTTGCAGAATCAAACCTGCAATATCTCTGTGCCTCCGAAAAACACCATTAAGTGGGCAGGAACTGGGACATTCACCCTCCCCCCTTGGAAGAGCAAGAGCAGTGGGTTCGGACACCACCACACCCACACCCTGATGTGCTGCTGATCCTCCCCTGGGCACTCCCAGCCCATTCGTGTTTCAGGGAACATCAAAGCTGCAGCGTAATTCTGCACTTTGCAGAATGCCAAATAGCATCAGCTTTGTAGTGAGATGAATTGACTAATGGCTGCATTTACAGCTGATGACTGTTTTAAAGTTGCACCCGAATTTTTTTTATTATATTTTTATGTTACAAACATATACAATTAAAAATTTTGCAATTATTTATCCTAGCAAAATTAAAACACGCAAAATAAACCTCAGAAGGGCTGTAAGTTGTCCTTTCCCTCCTTTATGTCTAATTCATTCTCTTGAATTCCTTACTTTTTATAGCAGCAGTTTGATATAATAAACCATAGTTTGTAAAAACCATTAAGAGTAAGCTTTCTAGTAGCAATTCTATTAAGTTACCTCATCAAGTGATGTGCTGTAATGTTTTCACATCAACTTTTTTTTAGCTTTTCATTGCAGCATTTGTAAATGGCTCAGATTCCTAAAGTCTAGAAGTGTTTTGTTGAAATTATGAGCAAAAAATTTCTTAACAGTGCATAGGAAGGCAGAAGCAATGGAAAAAATCAAGTTCAATTACAAAAATATTTCTGAAAAAAATCAGTTAATGCCAGCAATATGGTAGCAGCATTAATTAAAAGAAGGGCTGGGGTTCCTAACACGGTGCAGAGTAATAATTTACAGTTGAGTAAGATTTTCCTCAGAGTTCAGAGTAAAAATGCCAAATCTAAATTTTTTAGCTCATTTTTGTTAAGGTAAATTAACATTCCACAGCTTGGCATCTGCACTGTGATGCCTCCTCCCTGTTCCCTGAGCACAGAGGGGTTAGTGCATAATTCCCACTGGCAATTACAAGCTCAAACCCAACACACTCCATTATGTTCATCACAGTTATCACATCACAAGTTTCAAACAACCTGAACTCTAAAATGCTGAGAAAAAAATTCACCCAAAACCTGAATGCAAGATAAAACACAAATCACGTGACAGAAAAGGCAATATATCTTATTTTTTTCTTTAAAAAAATAAATCATGTGGTTAATAGTCATAGAGCTACTGTACTTCCTACTAAGTCAGGATCAAGTCTGCTTAATAAAATATGTTTGGATTATTGAATTATGACATTTCTAATTACTTTGAGTATGAAATGATTAATCAAATCTGAATGGGAAATTTTTCTTTCCTAACCATCTTCTCAAAAATCACATTGCAATACCCTTTTCAGCATTTCATAACCTTCAACCATATTACACACTAGATTAATTAATCTATTAATATTTCTGTTTCAATATGTTTCAGGATACACATTTTTCCATTTTCCTTCTGCATGGCAAGTATCCAATGCTTTTGATTTGTAATAAATAAAGTCACGGCACTAACTTAATTTTATTTTTCCACAAAGCCACATGCTTTCTTTTACTTCTCTGTGAAATTTGAAATACTTGAACCCTTGCGGGTTTTATCTTCTCATCACAACGAGGGCTTGTAAGTTGAAGCAACCCAATTGCCAGAATTCCTAGCCAGGGATAGGTAACGTGTCCTCAAAGCTGTAAAGTGCAAGACAATCATACCAATGGTGTGCCTGCTCCTGTAACCAAATGCAAGGGTTACACTTTAAAACCCAAAGAACTGGACACTATTAAATCACAATCAGACTTCCCAAGAAGGGAAAAGTATAGAGCAAGCCTGCAAATGATGTCACAATCCCAAAAAACTTCTTGCAATGCAAGGAGAAGAAGGGCTGGGATGAAGTGCCCTTACTGCAGTTCAGACCACACTGAGACACTGTAGTCTAGAGACATGTTACAAACAAAAAGCTCAAACAAATCTTACAGTAATTTTTTTTAGTTTCAATTACCTTTTCTAACTTAATAAATCATAGTTGTACCCTGCTCAGAGTCAAAAAGAGTGACAGAAAGAGGACTGTGCAAGGGAATTCATGCCCCATTCCTTTTCCCATTTACAATTCTCCTTGTCACCCTTACAAGAATGAAGGCTGACTTTTAACTTGTAAGGCAACTTCCTTTCCCACTTCTCCCACTCCATTTTAATCTATTCATGGGTTATGTGTTCTATTATACCCTTATGGAAGAAGAGTGGCTTAGTGATAACTCCACTAGTCAAAACTCTGGAGGCTTGAGTTTCATTGGTAACCTTCAACAAGTCACTCACTTGCTGTTCCTCATTTAATGAAAACAGAAATCGGGGGCAGGACAACTAAGTAAAAGATCTTGCACAAGGAAGCACTGAACTAGGAATAAACCCTCTGCCTCAAAGAGACAGGAGAAGGGAAACAAGATAAAACTACCCAGTGACTGGACAAAGTAAGAACGACGTCTGATTCACTTTTTCCTCACATTATGTTTTGAAGAACATGCTCTGCTCACAACACAGCCCTGAGTTTCCTCCAGTGGGCCTATATTTCTTGAGCATTGCACCCAGCCAGGGTGAGAATCTACAGGACAGTTTCTCTTGCCCAAGATGTCCTGATCAAAGTTAACAAAGCTGCTTTTTTGCACAGCGAAAGATCATGTGGAGAATTGTACAAAAGCTTTTTTTAATGAAGGTCACAGGTGCCAGTTTTCATTCAGGTTTCACTAATCCAGGCTATGCAAAGTTTGGGGTTTTTTTCTGTAACAGTTTGCACTGATGACATCTATTAAGAGGCAGGACATCTGTTCTGCAGGACTAGTAATTGGTGAGCATTGGCTGGATCTTCACAACGAGCCTGGCAATTGTTCCCATTTCACTGCATCTGTCTTGCAGTGAGTCAAGCTCTGGAGGAGAGTTGTCTGAGGCCAACGTTTGCCTTTGCTCAGTCTGATCCCAACACTGTGATCCCTGTACACCAAGGCATTTGTGACTCAGGGAACAGCTCACCTGAACACCCTGTGCTGGGCTACACATCTGGGCTGGGCTGTGAGTCACAGTCCCCAAGCTGCAGGACAACCCCATCCAGCCCTGACCTGAGGAACACGTGGGCAGCTCCCCCTGGGAATCGCCTGCCTGGCCTTGCCTTACTTTTCCCCAGCAGTGCAGCAAGAACCTCTCAGACAAATACCTTTTTATACAGCTGCTTTTGCAAGAAGATGATCCAACAGCTTGAATGACCAAAAAAGAGGGAACTCCCTCCACAAACACGGTCCGTGCAACCTGTTGCGGGACTCCCATCCAGCATCCGATACCACACCCACGCAGGGTTCCCACCATGTGAAGAGCTGGAAGATCTACTCCCTATTGCTATTCCTCTTTTTATTCTTTCTTATTAAACCAGCCATTTTATTAAGCCATTTGTTTTCAGACCTTTCTTTCTGAGCTCCAGAAAGAACCCAACACCATCTCTCTTCCCCTTGCAGAACAGAACCCAGCTGGACTGGGGATGAACACGTACCCACAGCCCTTAGGGGATTCTGCACACACAGCAATGAACTGTTCTGCAGAAATGACACAAGTGTTTCTCCTTCAAAATCTTCTCATTGTGTTTATATTTAATTGACCAGTCAAAGTAATTACTTCCTCCAGAAAGAAATCAATTTAGTTTGCTGTATTTACCTTACTGCCTTTTATTGTGACCAGTGCAACACAAATGGACAATGTTGTTCCTAATTCTTCCTATTCAGGTCTTTAGTTCCACAGAAAAGGTGTTTCTCACCCAGATTGCAGTTCTTGTTTCCCACATTACACGCTCTGCCAGTTAGTTTTGTTTCTGCTGCCTATTTTTCCTTGTTATTGGACTAAGGAAACAGTATTTTCCCCACTTTGGTTTGTGTACAGTATTAACGGCCTGTTTCAAAAGGAAATGTATGAGATCAAAAAGCAGTACTCTGTGCAAGCTTCTCACAAGTATAACATAATTATTAGCAATGTATGACACTGTTTTAAATAAGTACATCCTTCCTTTGTCCATCTGTAGCAAGCCTGGAAATGCTTTTAAGTGTCCCCATCCCAAGTAATCCACAACAAAAAACCACTGCAAAATTATTTTTTAACTCTAACGTTTTCGCAAGGGCATACCTTACTACATTTTATAAACCTACTTTATTTTATTGCATGCATTCATATAAAAACTATAAACCAGGTTTTACATCACTTTCAGCTTTTGACCATTCATCAGTTTTCCATGATAAAGCCACAGCAAAATCAATATCCTTGTAAAGCCAAGCTGTCAAAAGTTACTAGACTATTTCCAAAGGCAATTCCAACGAGACAGACTACCAGATGTTTTCAATATATTTTATACAAGATTGCATGATAATTTTAGTGGGACTCAAAGAAACAATACAACAGGTAGTGTTTGGAGGTTTGACATTTTAAATAGCAAGCCCAATTGATTTTTAAAAAGATACCAGAGACAAAAATGACAGTTCTGGAAAATTTATACCCAAACATTCATCCACACAACTCAAGAGCAATTGTTGTCAAACAGCAGGGAAAAGAGACAGCCCTTAGTACCAAAGTCCCTGTAAAAACATTCACTATACCTATGAGTGTGTCTGTACCCATACACAAAGCTGTGTATTTTACATATACACATACAGAGGTGTCTAGAAGCATAGGCACTTCACTGTATTAATTTTACCCTTCTGCTGATTTACAGTTTTATTCCTTATAGAAGACTGCCAATTATGACTAAAATTCTCCTTATAATTAATTCAAAATTTTATTAAATCCAGCTTTTATAACTTTAAATATAATAACACCAGACAAGCCAGGACAAAGAATATGTCTAGTCATTAATTTTACTTGTATCATTTCTCATCCCTCAAAAAAATGGCAATAAAGGGATCCCTCCTTAGAAATCAGCCTAGCCATGGCCATACTCATCTCCATAATAGCACAATTTCCAATTCACGCCTCATTTTCATTAATGTTTCTCGCCATAAATTTTTAAGCATATGATAAAAAATTTCTGAAGCGGCATAAAACTAACATGAAGAGGGAGTTCATTAGTATGTGACCCTAATTAGAAATTCCATATTAACTTCCCATTTCTACTTGTGCATATCCACTAGCAGCAGGCCTAATATGCTGTGTATCAGTCGTATGTTTGTTTTAAGACCTCTTTCCTGTCCCTTACTCATTTTTATTTTTGCACTATTTCTATGCTTCCCCTGCTATTGAATAAGTCAACAGACAACTGTATCACAGCAGCACCTTTTGTGTCACAAATTATCCTGGAGAATTGTAAGGAGCTACCAGCCCAATGCTTTATTAATGATACCAGATCATAAAAAGAAAGGGGAAATTGCTGACTTCAACTCTTTTCTAATGTTGGGTGATAAAAATGCTACTTCAGGATTCAGAAGGTTAAGTTCTAATGTGTATTTTGAATAGAGTATGCTGAAATAATTGCCTCATAAAGCAATGCATTGACCAGCCTGCTAATGGCTGTATAGTGCAAAACTCAGCAAAGAGTGCCAAGCTCACTGGAAAAAATGCTGTGGCACTACTTTTGTAGCTTTCCATATTAAGTTAACTTCACCCTTTTCCACTTTTTTGTTTTTAATCCTGCCAAAAGAAAACCCTCCCACCTAAACCATTATGGACTCCTTTCAGCTATGTTAGGAGTAAATTATTAAAATGCAAAAGCAAAAAAGCCAACACCCAAGGAAATGTGAACAATAAGACGTGGCAATGACATTTCGCTCCCATGAACCCAATTACTAATTTTTTTTTCCTGTTTTCGGCTAGTTTCAATTTCATACCAAGCCAGTAGCCAAACAAAGCAAAGCAATAATTACATTTTAGAATACAAATGGATTTCTAGCTTATGAACTTTTCATTAGCAAGTCTGGATAAAGAGTTCTTTGTGCCAGTGCACACTCAAGGCGTCAAAGCAGCACAGTGTGCTTTAAGTCTGTCCCTGTTTATAAAAGACCCAAGAACAATGAATCAAGAAGTCATCAATATACAGAATCACAGAATATTCTGATTTGGGAGGGACCCACATAGAGGTACACAACACCCTATATGTTGTACCCAGAAATACAGAAAAAATGGCATTAAATCCCCCTGTCAGGTACCTCTAGAGCCCTAGAACTGGGTCTAAAGCAGGACAAGAAGGCTCCTGACCAGGACGGCCCGGAGCAGCAGCTACTTCATCCCTCCATCCCTCCCTGGTTTGTGCTGCTTCCAAACCTGGCCTGGACTCTGCTCCCCCAACTCTCCCTTGCCGTAGGGACAGTGACAACAGCACAGGTGTCTCCAACCACATCACCCAGCCAAGGAGCTGTTTTACAGCTTCCCGACTTTGCAGGAATTGTGTCCGCACTCAGCGTGTGTGCAGTAGAGGGAGATGGCAGCAAAAGCAGAGCACAGTGCAGGAGAAAATACAGGGAGACAAGTGAATGTTAATGTTAGGTAATTAACAGTTTGAATTCAGATAATTTGAGAGATTTGAAGTGTCTTTATCCCTGGGTTATGAGTGAATAAAAAAAAAAAAAAAATTACACATCTGTTTGCATCTGCACTGCTACAGTAACGTTTTTATCCAACGCCTATTTTATCAGCAGTGAAGCTTCACACACACGATTACCACGTTTTTAGCTCCAAACATTCCTGAAGTCTGTCCATGTGGCTGTGGCTTTGGCTTGGGAATGAAGTGGTTTTAGTCACTGGCAGAGCTCTGGATGCAATTCCTGAGAACAGTGTTCAGAGCTTACCACAATTCCCAAGCAACCCATTCCCCTCCCAGGGACCTGCAGAGCACTGGTGGGATGTCCCAGCCATGACCTGGGTCACAGCTCTGTTTTAAGAGATGCCAACTGACATTCACATGTGAAAGGCTCTGTTAATATCCCACAGGATACCCACTCTCTCAGACCTTATATTTCATTGCCAAGAAACCAGGCAACTTTAGGAGAAGCCCCCACTGTTAGAACTTACTGTCCCACAAAAGGCTGATAAAACCTGAATTATAATGTTTGCACTGATTAAAAAATAAAGTCATCACCCATACATTTTAACTCTTTGTCCCTGAGCTGTGTAGGTAGAACCTCAAAGTATGCACAAGTCTTTTGGTTTGGACTTTTACTTATATCTACTTAATTTTTTAAACATATCTGAAATCAGCAAGTTATCAACAACTTTAATGTGAGAAACAACCAATAAAAACATGTTAGCAAGTTCAATAATAAAACTCTTTTTGCCTTCAAAGGGGTTGATATTAACAGTCAGATGCAATCTTTTATGAACGCTTCTGATATGTTGATAACTACAAAAATATCTCGGAAATTACCCTTCATGCACAACATAGCCTGAGCTGGGATGTGTTTGGAGTGGCTTATATTTGACTGTCATATTCTGTTAAAATATCAATATAGAGAAAAGTAAAACAATTATCACAGCTGAATAAATACTTGCTTAGGCTACATATTAGTCAAAAAATCCCAAACTATAAAGTGCAAGGAAGAAATTCATTGAATAATAATATAGACCAACACCAGTGTGCAGAAATAAACCTACATTGACAGTACTAAGTTTTTTAAAGTCCTTGGCTTTGTCTTGATTGACAGATGTGCAATTTTAAAATACAAATCTTTCATGAAAAAAACAGTGACATGTCTCTACATTATAAAAACTAATGGATCAGAACACTGATTACTGGAAGAATAAATCAGCATTTGAGATCTTAAGATGTCATAAACTAAGCATCACACACTGTGGATATGAGATGTATTACCAGAACCATTTGATTGATTTATTGTTAGTTTTGCAATCAGTCTTTTCAACCATTATTTTTTCACCCCATTATCACTTGGGCACAAAAATATTAAAAGCCCTTTGAGTGCAAAGTGTACCAATAATTTCATCTATTCTCAAAAGATTTATTACAAAGAGAAATTAAAGATTCAGCCTGATATTTAGAAGTGTCCTTACACTTTCCTATAACAAAACAAAATGGCCTTCCCAGATTGCTGTCTTATACGAAAACTCACAGACATCTAAAATCCCTGCCTCATTTTCCGTGTAAAAACGAAAATTATTTTCAGTATTTCTACCTTCCTCCCCCCTACTCCTCCACACACATACATACCCTTTTTCCCCTGGGAAATAGTAAAAAAGAACTATTAGTTATTACTATAAGTAGTAGTCAAAATCCTGTCAAAAGGCAATTTTGATAGATTGCTATTTGAATAAAAATAAGACAGGCATTGTATTTATATGACAAGTAGAGATCTGAGATTAAAGGATATTATGGAGGTTCAGAATCTTTTTTTTTTTAATTATCTCTGTTTGGATCAAGCACATTAACATGAGACAAGCCAAAGTTAGCTCCAATTCATATAACCTAGCAACGTGACCCACTTGAAATTTCTTTTCTAAGACTTGGCTGACTTAGCCAAAGCTAAGGCACACATCTCAATATAATGGGCCAGAACATAAATCAAGACTTATTTTTAATCCTCTACAGCTATTCTGAGTACTTCTAGAAACTTAGATTTACTTATTCAAATACATGTTTTCATTGAACCCTGCTACTTTTACTCATTTTCTACAAAAACAATGGGCATGGGTAACTATGGCATTAACAAATGGGCTATGATTTGGAACTAATATTTGCCTTTATCATATTTACAGAGCATGGCATCTGCATTCCTGCCAGAAACTTTTGTATTTACTTTTGGCTCTTCAATGATGTGCTTTGGAGAAGAGCTCAAATAAACAAGTAAAACAGCAATTAGACAGATAGGATCGAGTGGATTTGAATGTGAACCTGACACCTCTAGATCGGTGCCTTAATGACCTCAGCTGCTCTGGGCATTCACTTAGCCCCATCTTTGAACCCTTTAGCTTTCTGTTACAAAATTCAACAAGCAGAAAGTATTCAAGCCACAAGTAGATGGGTAAGAAATTCATCTCAGATATGAGAGTGAAGGTTTAACTCCAGTGAATACTTCACTACATATATTAAGTAAAATCATGACCAGGAAAGGATGTTACTAAGAAGGTATTTCAGTTTACCCCACACAGTGAGTTGGAATTCTCAGCTATTAGTTGCATTCTGGTCTTGAGAATCAAAGCATCAGATGCTAACTCATGTTGGAAGGGGCCTCAAAAGATATCAAGCAGAAACTCCTGATTGAAGCATAATCATCTGTGAGATCCCACCATGGTTGCTGAGGGTCTGACCCAGATGCTCTCTGGAAACCTCTAAGAGTGGAGACCACACAACTGCCTCTCTCAGCAACCTGTTCTAAAGCTTAACTGCTCACAGTGAAAAACTTTTCCCCACATCCAGTTTGAACCCACCTTGTTTTAACTTGTGTTTCAACTTGTGTTTCTTGTCCGCTTGCCACATACCTCTGTGGAGATACGAGCTCTGTGTCCTTGATATCCTCACAGGTACTCAGGAGCTGCTCTTCAGTTCCTCAGACTTCTACTCTTCAAGCTCAACAAATCCTGTTCCCTCAGGGTCTCCTCTAGGCTGGATTCCTGACCCTCTGAGGTGAGGGTCTTAAGGGACCCTCTGCACCTTGGTTGTGTAGTTGTGAGGGGCTCCAAGCTGTAGGCAGCGTTCCCACTGAGGCACAGCCACTGCTGAGCACTGCGGGTAATCACTGCCCCAATCTACCTTAATGCAAAACAGCTGGGCTGGCAGGTGCCAGCGCTCGTCCCACTTTATTATCTCCACCTGATTCCCTCTCTGGGCACCACTGACAGTGCCAGGGCAATCTGGAGGCTCTCAGAAGAGACTGAAAGCAGGGCACTGGGGGCTCAGGGATCTTTGCTAGTAGAATGGCTGACCTGGTGAAAAAGACTTTAAACAAGAGGGGAGGAGAAGTTATCAGCAGCCCCAGAGAGGAGTTATGGAGGGGACGATGAGCAAAGAGCCTTGGGGTGATGGGAACAAAAGGGAACAGAAAATCAACAAGACAAGGCTTAAGTGAAGTCTCCCCAAGCGTGTCTTTGTAAAAGCAAGAAGTGCCTACAAAGCAAAGTTATGGGAAAGGTAGGAAAGAATAAGCAATCCTAGGAGGGTCCTGGATGTGGAGTGCATTGATGAACAAATTCCTGCTGATGCAGCCTAGATGGGGGGTAGAATGCACCCTCAGCTAGTGTGTTGGTGACAACAGGGAGAGTGGCTGATGTGCCAGAGGGTCCTTCTGACATCCAGATGGCCTTGGTTTCCTTACTGTGAGAGTGACTGACCACTGGAACAGACAGGCTGCAAAACCTCCTCCTTGGAAATATTCAGAAGATGCTGGATCACAGAGAGCAGCCTACTCTAGGATACCCCTGCTTGAGCAGGGGAACGGGAGCAGATGATCTCCAGAGTTCCTGCCCAACCTCAAACGTGCTGTGACACTGGCCACGCTCCTGCTAACACCTCCCAGGGCACTGCAGGCCCCCTTTGCTGGCTCACACTTGGCTTGACACCTACGAGGACCTGCAGGTCCTTCCCAAGCAGAGCTGCTCCTCAGCCAGTCAGTCTCCAGTGCTGATCTTCATATTAAAGCAGAGGTCTGCAAGTCATTTAGTACCTACACATTGCATTATCTCACCGAAGTTGCATTCAACACTAATTTTAAATTTTGGTCCAGAAATTCTAAGTTTTTTTTCTAATTTTCCACAAAAATGTCACTTATAAAGCCTTTCAAATGTGTTACAGACATCGTGTTTTCTAACTTGGATATTTGTTTCAAAGTTATTTTTGCTGTATCCAAAACTTAGGGCAATGAAGACAAGATGGCTGGAAATGTCTGTAATGTTATTTTTTGCTATTTTTCCCCTGTGTTTATTGGTCTCTACTGTTTGCATAACCTAATATGTAGTGAGTTAACAGACCAAGGCAGTTTACAGTTGGTCCCCAGATTATTATGGGTTACATTCCCGCTACCTCGATTGCGTGAAGGCTCTTGATGTCATCTCATTAGTGTATATTCCATTGAGTTTGGTTCTGTAAATCTGAAGAACTCTGTAATCATTTAACTGTTTTGCTTTCAACAATAACAGTCTCAAACACAGTCACAGTCAGACATGTACAGAGGCCTGAGAATAAATTATATTTTTCCTAGTGGTTTTCAATTAATATATATAAATAGATAAGGAACTTAATTTGCAATCCTCTCGTATATATGGTGCCTAAGTATTGCAGCAATATGGGGGAAGAATAGCTAAAAAATAGCTCGATAACCAGAAAAGGAAGAAAAAGAAAACTCATGTCAAGCCACTGCAACTGGAGAGAAAAGTTGAGGACTTTTTCTCTAAGCAAATCACACTCATTGACTTGACTTCAGAAAAAAACTTGACCTGATAAGAACCTGAACATTCCTGACTCCCAGTCATGCAAACAAATCATGGTTCTAACCTGACATAAAGCTGAATGTGTCAGTTCTTTTGAGTTATTTATAGCTAAAAGAAACACACTCAACTGGAAGCTATATTTAGGAAAAGCTACAGATTTTAAAAATAGAACCCAGACAGGAATTTGCAGTGCCATTAAGCTGCTAGTTCAAAACGTTGGTGTGACATATTGACAATTGTTTTCTGGTTGGCTATTTATCTTTTGTCTTCTCCCCCCATCACTCTTTTTTTGTCTTTTTTTTTTTTCCCAAACATACATCTTTCTCTATTGCTTCCTCACTAGCACTGATAGCTCCAGCTAGTTCATAAATTCCACTGCTGCCTGCTGCCATGGGATGTGGCCATGCAGAAAACATTTCATAGGGGAAAGTGTTCTCTAGCTAGAGGCAGTATTGTCGATCATTACTGGGAACTGCAGCTACTGGGATGTGACTGTGTATTCATTTCATGCATTATAACGCCTAATGTACATGACAAAATGTTGAATATAAAGTTAATTCACAAACTAGAGTAGCTGGTGTTGCTGAAGCTGTACAGAAAATGCGTATTATTATTCCTTCTCCTCTTCCAGTGCTTTCTAGCAATTTGAAAATGGTTTGGTTTCAACATTGTTTAATGTCACCATTTATTTTAGCTTGGTTTAGTTCATTAAAGTTCGAAAAATGCTTTGATGTCCTTTGCTGGCAGTTGACATGCAATTTTACTATTGTCCCTTTATGCTCCAGCCCCTGTAGAAATTTATGATGATAAACCTGCCATTAACTGATTTGTACAGTGAAAAATTTTCAAAATATTAGAAGGTAATTTGACACTACCCAGAGACAAACAACAAAAATACAAATAATGTCTATAAATAATAATAATTATTATTATAAACACCAGGAACCAAGTGGATAAAAGCTAAGAAATATATGAGGCAGATCATGCATTTGCACAGCAAATTCCTGTTCTAGGGATTTGAACATACCCATGAAACCAGCCAGGCTAATAACCAAGTTCAAAGGGAAAGATACAGTGTGGAACACACTGAAAAATTACCTAGCTCACAGGTAGTCTTTTTTCACATTCCTCACTCCAAAAGAGGAACAAACGGTTATCTGGGCCTTAGACAAACCTGAAATACAACTGAGGAGAAGTAATCTACTGCTAGAGAAAACAAATGAAATTCTTTTGTTCTGCCATGCTTTCCACAAGAGCCTGGATGTTTCTCATGAGCACTGAAGTCATGAAACAAATACCCCACACAACCACTTGCAGATCAAGGTGTCATCCCACTGTACCCTCAGAACACAGCCTAGATGCAGAAGATGATTAGAGAGAATTAAACCAGATTTCCATGAAATACCACTCCAGCCAGCGCCTGTGCAGCCACAGGAATACCCCAAGTAATTAGTGCTTCTCCCTTTCATACCAATGCCTGCAGTACAGTGGCAATCAAAGGGTTAAAAACAAGCAGTAAATACTCTGATGAAACAAACCATTGTTTGGAACTCCCTATTTCCAGTAATAATATTGCTTTGTGATAACATTGCTTGGTGACCTGTTTGGCTTATATGATAATGCAATAGGGTTGTGATGGGTGAAATTATATACCTTTGGCACACATAAACTTTCTGACTCTGCAATTAAATAACATGACTTTCTCTTTGCTATTTGCCCTATTCAGGTTCACCTTCTGTTAGCATTCAGCTAATCCACTCGCTGTTGTGAGTTACAATAGCACCTAAGAGTTATACAAAATACTTCAAAAACTAATAAGCAAATGATGAATTGTGAAACACTTAATCCACCCAGGAAATAGGGCAGTTTTGACAGAGCCCATCACTGCACATAATCAGACAAAAGAGACTGATGATCTTTGAAATGTATCCTTTTGACTCCTTACACATGGGAAAGTCATATTGGTAGGCCATGGAAATTACAAAGCAGGTTATCCCAAAGAGCTGGGTTCAGTTCTTCCACTGCCATAGGACAATGGTAACAAACAGCCAAAGCCTCAAAGCAAATCAGTATGTAAAGGTTAAAATAAAGATATCCTGGTCAATTTTAGTGTCCTGAGAATGTGACTGTGTAATATAAACACCATTCAAGGATTACAGCTGTGAGAACGCTCATGGAACTGAAACTCCATGGATATTGGAATGGTCTTGCTTTTATTATGGAAAATAAGGTGTGCTTTTCAGGGTAAGTATTGATTTTAAAAGTACAGAAAGAAAACTGTTGTGACAGAAGGTATGTTGTTGTTTACAATTTAGGTTACTGTAAACAGAGCCAGAGGTGGAAATTCCCCACAAAAAAGGAAACTACCTTTGGGCATTCCCAGGAGCGCTCACTGAGGAGGTGGCTCCAGACTTCAGGATGGGTTGGCACAAGAGTCAGGGAAAACACGGGGAAGAGCAGGGAGAGCCACAAGGGACTCTGTGGTGAACAGAGAACTTGACAGGGGCTAAATAGAACACAGCAGAGCTTGCTACAACTTGCAAAGCCACCAGCAGAAATCAGGGACCTGCCTCCAAGGACATAGTAGGCAGGAGAAGAGTTACATAAAAATCCCTTTTACTTATTACTATTTGCTCCGAGTCCTCTCTTCAAAACCCCAAGTAGTCTAGTTTTAATTCTAATAAAACCTGTCATTTAAAATATGTAAAAAGCCTTTTAGCTTTCTTTGGGGAGTGCTCTATAAAGAGGAAGTCTATTTAAATCCACTTAAAAGATACAGCTGACTCAGGGTCTCATTACATAAGTGTATGATCATATTACTGACAGCCAAAAAAGAGCAAAATAGAATGGGAAAACCTATCAGGCCTGTCAACATTTGTTGCAGCACTGCGGACATACACACAGTATCAGAACAGATTAATCAATTCTCAAGTAAGCAGCCTAACTTCCAGTCTGATGCATGAATTGGATCTTCAGACATTAAATACTGTTAACATCTTGGTCAATGAAGCAAAGTGAGAATCTTGCTTTACTCTTTCCAACAAGACCATGTAAAATCCCTCCAAACAGTCCCCTATTGGTCAGAAATCTGGGTGCAGAAGTGTGCAAGACAAACTGCATTACCCTAACTCTTCTCCTGATTTTACTCACACATAAAATAAAATTGGCAAAGATCCCCTTTGGCACAGAGGAAGGAAATTTCACCCTGCCCCAGAGTAGAAAAACTTATTGCAAAGCTATGCTGCTAATGCAGCATAAAACATATGGCAATATCCCTGAAAAAAATCTTGCCTATCAGATTTCTAGCCTCTGAAAAAGAAAAAGAGTCTTGCAACACAGCACCAATTCTGCTAAAAGAGTTAATCTTTCCAACTTCATTCTAGTTTTATATACAGGTCCAGGAAGGATTTTTCCTATTTTACATATTTCTTTCTGACAGTTGTCACCACCAAACTAGAAGTTCCAACACAGTATGTAGTAGTATGTTATATTTCAGTTAAATACAAGGCTAACTTTATCCTTTGGGTAAATAGCTAGTTACCTACTAATTTAGGCTGTCTGTTGAAAGAAGTACTTAACCTTGTTTAATCCAAGGAGGGCGTTTTGGCTGAATAGACTAGGATGAAAGAGATACCTGTGCAGGTGTTACAGCTCAATTGGTTCACTGTCTGATTTCTATCTCTAAAAAAGCCTCTTAACTTTCTCCTAAATAATTTTATGAAGGCAATTTTTTTCAGGCTTCGGAAAATGGGGAGGAAAAATATATTCTTCCTTGCTTACAAAATAAGTTTTAAGGCCAAAAATGGGGGTTGGAATCCCAAGTCAGAGAATACTTTTTAAGCTGAAATGCGTAGCAGAAGTTCTATTCACTGCACTCCCACCTGTCTTGCCATTTATATATGAGTGGCATAAATACATTTGCTGTATAAATAATACTTGAAAACTAAGGACAATTACAGGGTATCAGCTTTTGACCGTTTGACTAAGTTGAATTTTATGCTTTCTATGGAACAACAGTCATTTGGGGGCTCAGTTTGGTGTCTTCTACTGAGAAATCCCCAAGCCAGAATGATGCTTTTTCAGCACTTTGCAAGACAGTGGATCAGGGACTCCCACTTCTGACTCATCCCTAGGGACAGGAATTATTCTTTTCTTCTTAAGAGACTGAAAAATACAGAATATGAACTGTGTCTCCAAAAAAAAAGTTATTTGCAAATATTATTATGCCCATTTGCAAATTCAAGCAACAATAAAGCTGAAATAAGAAAATATTACCAAGTTTACAAATATTTGGTAGATACTATAACTTAATATAAACAAATGGGGTCTTTTCAACCAATAAGTTTCTCTATGTATAGGCATATAAAGGGATGTATTAACTTTTTTTGAAATCTGGGTTAGGACAACAAGAGCCTGAACTTTTCATATTGGAATAAAACCAGTATGAGTAAACCCTTTGAACACAATAGTATAGCTACAGGAAATCCCCTGATACAATCATTTGTAACTATTTTTCTCTGCACTTCATAAATAATGAATGGTTAAAAAGAAAAACAACCCACTGCTATCATATTTTTTCAGGCACTAGTTATGCAAGCAGGCTACAAGATACTCTAAACATAAGAAAAGTTGAAGTGGATAGCACTTTGTTTTTAAGGAAGAGTAATATTATTTTGACACCTTGAAGTCATTATCCCTCACAGCAGGATTTTTAAGCCCTGTGGGGGGAAAAAAACCCAAACATAACACATTTTGCAAGTAAAACAGTTTAGGAAACTGTTTGGAATACAAAACCATTTTTCTTTTAATCTAACATCATAAAAATGTTTATTCTCACAAGTAACAAGTTATTTATTTTTTTAATTATAAATTTCAACTCAGAACACTTATTCATAATCTGGCAAAGTAATTTAGAATGCTTCTATAACTAGTGATGAGTGACTTAATTTTTTAAAAAGACTGTAAAAGAGAAACTGCCTCACCCACACTAAATTCCCCAATGTGAAAACCAATTTGCCTGAAAATCTGTACTTTTCTCTTTTTTTTTTTAAAATGGAAAAACCTGGGGAACCACGGTCATTAGAAAGTGAATATAAAATTATTGGATATATCTGCCCTGTAATTTATGTTCTCCAAGTAGGTAATTTGGATAATCTTTCAATAATTACATTGCATTTCTGCCATCCCATGAGTTACTTTAAATATACATGTTGAGATATAAAATGTAATAGTACAACAGAAAACACAAAAATCACAAAATATGGGAAAGAGGGATATTAGGAATGCCATTATTCTTGGTGGGAACTGGCCACTGTTGCTTCCTTAGAACACTCTCTTAGTGGATACAGCTCTAATTCCATATCTAACCCAAAGTCAGGTAAGACATGAACATCATTTGCTTCATGTCTGGAGTTTTCCTTGGACAACTCCTAACAAAACTTACAGGTTAAATTATAAAATCTGATGAAATCAATCCACCAAGTAATGACTGAACAGCTTATACTACAAAATGATTCACAATTTCAGAAAATTGGACCCCAAGCCTCCTAACCTGTTTTTACAGTACTTGGTCAGTGTTCTGTGTAAACAACAGATCCTTCCATCGGTGCAATCCAAGACAGCTGCAAAATCCCAGGCTGTCACTGGACCAAATTGCCCTACTAGTCCCAAAGCAGTGGATCCATCCATCCTAAAGACCCACTGAATGATCCCACCAGGGCCAAAAGCATGGATCTGTCTCAGCAATCTCCTACCATACAGACTCGCAGCTAATGCTGAAGCTTAAATTTCCTCCTCAGGAATTAAACACAGGTCCACATACTCTCGGATACCACTGGAAAGCCAGGCTGCTGGCAGGGGCCGGCCAGGGAATACTACAGGTCACAGCTCTTGCAGCACTCAGAGATTCACACTTGGAGCAGCACTGAAGCCTCCATGGAACAAACTCACAGCCACATTCCCCTTCCAAATCCAAGACCTGGCACCATAAGTAAAAAGAGCTTCCACCACTACAGAAGCACAAACACTCAAAAAATGCCCCCTAAACCCAAAAGCCTCAAATAATGTATGGGAGTTCTTAGAGGAATTCAGTTTTCTCTATGCCCATTATTTGCCAACACCTCTTACCGTAGTAGTCACAATGGAAAACAGTCCAAACTTCTTAGCTGGGAAATAATCTCACTAAAGTGTTAATAATGTATATGTATGTTAATGTAGTTTCATGCTATAACATCTATACTTGCATTTTCCAAGGTAATTGAAAAAATTAGCATCATTCTGCAAATAGACAAAGAATTCATTTGTATGTGCTAAGTTGAAACTTAAATAATAAAAAAATACACTGAAGAGAGAATTGCAGAGTGTTTATTTCACAGGTACTTATAAGTGACTGAAGACCAGATACTGCTTTTTATGTATATATTCAAAAACTATGAATGAAACAAGATTTACTGTAACTGAAACACACAAATGGCAGAGCACATTTAAAGAAGAATAAATTGATTCAAGTTTTCTCAGCAATGAAGTGGCCAGATAAGTTATTTTTATGCCTCCAGTTGGAAGAACGCGTTGAAATATTATTTTGCACACTGTGAGTGCCTCTGACTATCCTTTTGAGTAGTCAGATAATTGTTGATTGTGAGAGTGGGAAATGGCTTAGCAGGTGCAGAAAAAACAGAGCAGAAGGGAGAAATAATGAAGGAGAGCATTGTGTCTTGGAGAGGAAGATGAGAAAACCTGCTAACATGGAGAGCCACAAAATAACAACACTGATCTTTGGGAAGGCAGGTTATTTTTGAGTGATCCTTGACCAGAGTTGGTGTTTAGCTTTTAATTCAAGCTATGTGCAGACAAAATTTTAAACGATATTTTGATTTTTTTTCCCCCCAATAATGTAATTTAAAGAAAATATTTTCACTGTTTACAGACCTACTTATAAAAAAGGTAGATCACTGGGAATTTCAGACAAACACTGGCAAAAAGAAAAATCAAAGAAATGACACAAAGAAGACCTTTGAAAGCCAAATTTGTTACAGTTTTGTGAAAAAATATTTTAAAATAAATTTTTGGAAATAGCACATATGAACTGTGTCTGATGTGGCGAATAAAGTTTAGTCAGCTGGGTGATGTTGAGAATGCTGAGAACAAAGCAGAGTTACCTCATGTGCTATTTCTCTCCATATGATACGTTTTCTGTTCAGCCTTTGCTCTCCCAGCCTACTGCATTTTTCCTGTTCTCAATTTACTGATTTTCACTCCACTTGCATGAACGCAACATCATTAACTTGACTTGACACACCTCTAACTTCTAACAACACTTAACTTTAGAATCAATCTCATTATCTCCATCATTGAGGAACTGGAGAAGGAAGGTGAAGCTCACCTAGTGAATGTCAGTGTTAAATGGACTTGTGTGATAAAAAGCACAATTTAAGTGTCAAAACAGCCAGTGTGCCCAGTTTTGGATTTAGTAGCTCTATTCCTTCAGGCCATTTCATCCACGACACACCAACAGCTCTGCCTTGAGCTCTGGCCACAAAGGCCATATCGTCATCAACATCATTTAAACAATCAGCAAGCACACAATGTACTTTCTTTCAACAGTGTAAACCAACAGTATCTACTAAAATGAGTTTTATGTAGCTGTAACATTTCAAAACCATTGTTCAACTGGAAGCTGCTTTCCATCCCAGAGGATGTACTGTCAGGCACAGAATGGTTGAAGTTGGAAGGGATCTCTGGAAGACACCTGATCCAACCCCACGGCTCCAGCAGGGACACCTTGAGCTGGTTGACCAGGACCCTGTTTATGGCTGCATGAGAACATAAAGAATTCTTGCAAAACTGAGATTAACTTTTACCACTTTAGGCAAACACCATCCAGTTGCACTTTATAAAGATAATTATACTATCCTTGGAGAGAACAGTTCAAGGTTGACACTGATGTATGAAGTAACTCTGGAGTGTGTTTGAAGCTGCAGAGTGCGAAGGCTCCTGCTGTCTGAGTTACACAAATCCCATCACTGGTGTGAAAAGCTTCTCTGCTTTCACCATGATTAATAATAAAGACAAACTTGTTCCCCTGCATCTTTTACTGAGTGTATGTCAAGGGCCTAATATGAAAGAGCACTGATTTATAGTTAAAAAAATAAAATTAAGTCTCTTGGACTATTCAAGGAGACGATCAGAAGAGTGAGCCAGCACATATATCAGTGAGGAGAAGGAGAAATTACATGGTGGATTTAAAGATCTGTCCCATATTATACAGGATTGGTTTTTGATATTTCTAGTTAAATCAATCTTGGAGTTTGCACACCTCATGTGCTTCTTACAGTCAATGAAGTGCTACAAACAAAATTGTATTGAACTTAACTTGGCTTTTATGCTGCAGTTCGGATATACAGGGATTTGGCTCAGGTTCTTTCAGATTTCCCTTATCTAATTAAAAAACAATCTCTGAATAGAACTAATTCAAACATGGCAAAGTGATAGTTGTGTCCTATTTTAATGGCATCCAATGTTAGAGTCATATAAATCTTTGGATCAAAGAACCTAGAAAAAGTAAAAATCTTCTTGCCAAATCACTAATGAATTTCTAAGAAGACAAGGGAGTTACTTTTCCTGTAGAGAGATTGCATTACTTTTGCTCTGTATATTCTCCTATAAACAGCAATTGCTTTGTGTCAAAAGACTAACAGCTAGACAGACAGAATGCTGATGCCATTTAAATTCTTATGTTCAAATTTAAGTTTTTTGTTTTTTTTTTTTTAGTAAATGTATATTTCTACTCTTCCAATAAGTATTCTGAGAAATCTGTTATTCATCGACAAAAAACAAATGAAAGAAAAGCTTTGTTTTCATATTTGTTTCATAGTTCTGTTTTAGAAATTCTCACTTCAGATGCTGCAGCTCACTTGAAACCATAAAGACAAACAAAAACCTTAATTCCTTAGAAGGATGGAAGCAGAACTGTCCTTAGTCATCCTATCAATGAGTGACAGCAGTACGAATCAAGTCCTCAGGGGAGTTTGGGGAGTAAGATGAACATTACCCAAAGGCCACTGTCAGGCAGAACAAAACCATGTGCTTTCTCTCTACAGGCAGAAAACCCAGTCTCTTCTCCAATCCTCTTAGACAGAAACCTGCAGGCATGTGCACAGATACAGAACCACAATCCCAATTTTCCTGCCTAGGACCAAACTGGGAGGTATTGAAGTTCTGAGGGAAAGTAAGAGGAATGAGACAGAGTACAAGAAAGAATTACCATCGCTATTGGGCATAAATTGCACAGTTTACCAGGTCCTGCATGAGCATCTAATTACTTTATATGAGTGCCCAAGCAGTTCATGTTTGAGTCCCCAATTAATTCATATATGACCACCCTATTAGTCCCTGCATTAGTGTTTAATTAGTGCATGCTAATTTATGCATAACTGCCCAATTAGTTCATGCATGGGCACCCATCAGTTAACAGATGTGAGCGGGCCATCCACTGCAGGGCTCAGCAGCCAGTCACACACGGCTCTGACACCAGTGCAGGCAAGTGACCATGTGCAGAACCTCTCTCAGTCGGAGCAGCACATGGAGCCTCGGCTCAGCAGGGTCCAGAAAGGGATTCAGCTGCTGGGAGAGGGGAAGCACACTGGGAGACACTTGGGAAGACTCATGGCAGGAGAAACTGCTGGAAATGTGCAGTCAGAGCTGCAAAAGTGAGATCCTTTGCTGCGGTTTTCAGTTTTAAAAACTAATTACTCCAAATGACTGTATCTCCTGCATCTTGACTGTTTCCCTAACCATCCTGCTCCAGCCTGTTTCGCTTTCACTAACTCGTTCTCTCTCATACTGACACATCTTTCTGCTGAAAACTCCAAGTAAATAATTCAGTCTTACTCTGGGATCTTCAGCTCCCATTAACAGTCCACGCAGTGGACTATGAATCATAATAGCTGTAACAGTGATCAGACACTCCAGCTTTCAGTATGACAGTAAACTTTATGCTTTCTGGAAGAAAAATACTGCAGATGTAATGCTATAGATAAATGCTTGATAGGAATAAGGTAATACAAAATGCTTTGGTAGCAAACAAACTGCTAGCAGGAATTTGAAGCTGCTTTGTTGCATCCTTACTTTTCTATATCAGCATCATGTAAAATGTAATTCTAATAATTTCAGCTGCGTTAAAGACAAGCTTAGAATCTTAGTCACACCGCAAGCACACACTCATGTATAAATATGTACACACACTTGATTAAATGCTTCCAATCCTTTTTGACAGAGCACATGGGTAATAAAGTATGTACATTACTCAGCTGGCACAGTGGAACTCACACAAAAGTGTAATTCACAACAATTTAAGAGGTCTTTGGTGTTTCCCTTATAGACCTGCACAAACAAAAGCTGCAGTGCACTAACAGCTCAGTGTTTCAGAAATGCAATTATGCCCCATGCAGTGATTGCAAACATGCTGCAGCCTCCTGCACTGTGCAGTATGCTATCAAATACTTAACCACTGCTTGCCCATGCACTCTTATTTGGAGATCTCTCTAGTGTGCTAATTAGTTCAGAATGTACTTGCCAAAATAAAATGACATAAAAGAGATTAATGCATCACAAGCATCCCACCTGAGTAAAATAAGAAAACATCTGTTAAAGAGCTTCAAACATTTATTTATTTACTGGGGTGGGGAAAAAGTAATGCAATGGGAAAAAGGAAAAAGCAAAAAGGGGATTAATTTATTCTGATTGATGGCTTCTTCTTTTTAATATGTAGCAGGTTCAAATATGGGCTTATTTGCACACAGTACTGGCAACTGGGCCTGGGTTTTTGGTGAGAAACCTGGGGCAGAAGGATGCTAATTTGCCCTGAGCTCTATCACCCCTGTTCATTACAGAGAGTGGAAAATAATTTCTCATCTCAGCACATAAGGGTAAAAAAATACCCTGAATCCCAAAAACTGGCTGTGCTGGCTACAACACCAACAGTACAGATGTACATCAGTGCTTAGTCATCTGGGCAGAGAACAAATCCCCCGTCTTACACTGCTGCTGTCTGAAACAGCAACTCACAGGTGGGACAATGGAACTTCCAGGTAACAATTAGCAAAATAAATGGAGCACAATCAGGAAAGTAAACTGAGCACAACTGGCAGGCTCAGGGTCACAACTGGCAAAGCACTAGAGGATCCAGCTGCATGTTAACACCCAATGCATTCCTGAGGAATTCTAACATTTCTAAGGGCAGAAGGCTTTAAAATGTCTGAGATAAACACTTGTGATCTCAAGTGTTTGGCAGCATTTATTAAATAGCTGACAGCATTGAGGTGGCTGAAATGCTTCCTACTAGTAACAGTCTCAATCTAGGGAAGAACACTCCATTATTAATGCAAAATAATTAAATATTACTATAAAGTCTTCATATATATATATGCTAAAGTTGAAGAAATGAAAAATGTTTTGCTTATGTCATGTTAAATCTCTTAAACACCACCTCTTTTTTATCCATGAAACATCCTCCTCTCATTTGAACACCGATGTGAAGTGAGACTTTCCTATAGAAAAAATACCCGACATGAAAAATTCTGTGACAGTTTGTTATTCAGACATTCTGAAAACAGTCCGTGTTGCAGGCAAAACACCCTGACTTGGGAAATTTTGCTTAATTGTCATTTAACATGAAGTAAGTTTAAAAAAATAAAAATATATACTACAGTTCTACTGTACATTAATTGAAAATTAGGAAACATCAGGGAGATGTTACAAGAAGTAATGTGTATTTGAGTGCTGACTCTTTCTGAGCTCCTAAGGATAAAAAGTGATATTACACAAGCTGATATTGTGCATATCATGCATACAACTAGTCTGATTTGGTTTGATTTTTTAATTTGGCCAGGCTTACAGTTTGCTTTTAAACACTGTTATCTTTCAATTATTTTGTTATCGATACTGGCATGCAGCCCAGACGATAGGCACTGCTGATATTTGCCCATTTTCTCCATTTACTTTAGGGTGTTGACTAACAGAAGCAGGAAAATATTTCTCTGTTTGCCAAAATTCATTACTGCTGTTTCAAAATAGTTCGATGCACTCAAGTCATAGCAATGCATCCACACACCTAACAATGTGATGGCATATTTTCAAACTTATTAATGGAAACATGACAATTAGCAGAATAACTGTGAAGCTATTAAGGATCAAGGAATGCATTTACTGGGAGGGAAAGAGAAAATAATTCCAGTTGCTCTGATAATGCCTTTAAAATTATCATACCCACGTAGGAACGGATTCATTTACAGCAACAGTTTGGAAGCAATGGGATTTCTGACAAATGCTGTGCTCTGCTGAGTTTTGATTACTAATAGTTATGACTGCTTGCAAAGTGCATGCCACCTTCTCAGAGATAAGAGGGAGAAGTATGGCACGGGGGAAAAGGCAAGGGTTAATGGTGCTCTTCCATCTGAAAGCCAAGGCAGTGCTAGCAATAGCTAATTACAAAATTGTCACGACACAGCTGGAGCTCCTGGGCTGACAAAGTTACACACAACAGTCCCAGAAGAAATAAAGGGGAGAATTTCTCACAAAGATATGCCTGCAGTGAGCAAGTCTAAGAGGAATTGTAAACCCACACGGAAAAATACCGAACAAAAGATGCTGCTGCTTTGTGTTTCGGATGACGGGCAGCTCTGCCAAAGGTGCAGAGCCAGTTCTGTGCCGAGGCCAAGGGGATTTCTCACTTGTCTAAATACAGGCTGGTGCTAATTGCCTTGGTGAAACACAGTCATCACCACCAGACAGTGGCCCAGGTGGGCTTTAGCACACTCAGGACCCCGTGGCATTCCTGTTTAAGTGGCAGGGGATGTGGGAAATGCACCCGTGCTGCAGAGTCCCTGCGAAAGGACTTTTATTTAGGAAGAAAGGGGATAAGTGAGATTTTTGTTACATTATCCCAGCTAAAGAAAAAGACAGCTCTTGCTGCATTTTTAAGAGTTCATAAAGCTCAGACCAGTCATGAGGGACAACCCTGATTCATTGTGCAACCCCAAACTATTGCAGCTTTGGGCTCATCAACAGCACAACACCTTAGAAATTCACATTTATGGCCATCACAGGCTGCTGAGGACTTTGTCATCTGTCTCAATAATTACTGTAACAAACAAGCAAATTCCATGGACCAGAGAATATTTTCCCATAATGTTTTCTCATGTATTGTTTATACTATATATTTTACCATTTTCAACATTATTAGAGGCCTCAACAATCATTTGGTAGTGTCTGCAACATAATTGAATAGAGTTTTATTATCCCAGCAAGTAGGGATAAATATTTAATTCTTATGTACCACATGACAGTGGGAATAGTTTTAGCCAATAAATCTTCTTGTTATTCCACTGTTGCATATGTACTTTTTGCTGAGACACAAGTGCTTGTAAAAAACCCTCTCACATACTTCAACGAAAATAAAATATTTGGCAAGTCATTTTTATTTAAAACTTTGTCTCGTCTTCCCGTATATAATAGCAAACAAAAATGGGGATTTTTGGAGACAGTGTTTTATCCTTTTTCAAAGAATCCAAGCAAATAGAGACTTAAATCAACCAAAGGAGAGGACAAAAAGAAGTAATAAAACCCCACGATGGAATAAATACGTAGCAGTTTAACCCTGTGCTTCCCAAGCCTCATCGTCCTAACACTGAGCAAAATCAAAAGCAGCATCCAAGCGGACAAACACCTTCCCCCAAGGCCAGGCTTTTATGGAAGCTAAAATAACACAGATAATAAACCTGAAACCAGTCAGAGTTCAGAACATTAACAGGGGTTTTAATATGCCGAAGACAGTGTTATTTGTAGGAGTTTGTAAACAACAGATAATGTGGCAGAAATGGTTTTGTTATGCAAAGAAACCAAAAACGACCAGGAGGGATCCTGAGACTGTTGCAATAAAGCAACATCCCATCTCCAGAGGGCATTTAGAGTGACTTGAGAGTAGATGAATTCGGGATTTTTGTTTTTAAGAAATTAAACAATCTGTGCATAAGGGAAGGAGCCTAGAGATTTTCCTCTCGATTTTTAAAAGAAAAAATAGCCCTGTCTCTATAAATTTTATAAGATTCCTAATTTTAGTAAAAAAAAAAAAAAAAAAGAAACAGGAGAAAGTTTTACAAAGTTGTATTAATTTAAGTCTGCATAAACTGAAGAAATTCACCAAGTCTTTTGATATGCTAACAACCAGATTTCCTCTACCAGATGGGGGTATCCAGAGAGACTTAGTCCCTACTGCTACTGTTTATACAACAAATTATTGTTCTGTTGTCCTGGGGAATATGATAGTGGGAGTTCAAGGTAAAGCTTAATCTAGATGGAACTTCTCACAAAATTAACAACTCTAATTTGTTTGTGTTCAAACTCAACATGGAATTAGAATAAGTGCTCTTATAATTCAACTCAGTTCCACAGCGGTACTTACAGTGTGCTTTTGGACCAGCAGAAAAGATGAGCTGTTTTGCATCGGTTTTAGGTTTGGGGCTTTGGTTGGTTTGTTTTCCTGTTGCTTTTTGTTTTGTTTTTGCTATTTTCCTCAATGCAGTGAGAAAATGTAATGAATTTACTAGTCTTTTCTCAGGAGAGGTAAAAGAATGATGGCTAAAAATAGGGCAGGATGTTAAAAATTACTAATGACAATCAAAATAACCATACTGTATCTTAGGATTGTCATGGAAAACAAACAATATGCCAAATCTGCATCACTGATATTGAAATATCTGAATCAGGTTTCTAAGAAGACAAAGTTTTACTTTTTTTCCATTAAATTTCTAGAAGCACTGCATTACATAAAAAAAACAGTCAAAGAGCTGCAGACAGCATAAATTCTTCCCAGTACAGTGCTGGAAAACTTCTGCTTCCACAGTTACCTAATGCTGGAAGGCTCCCTGCACTTCGGGCTGTACCTTCATACCTCACCTAAACCACTGAGAAGGTGGTGACAGAACATCTAAAGAACTTCAGTCTGAAGTGGTGCAACAGGAATCTCAGACAAACAAAGGGAATAAAAATCTGTCAAGGTAAAATGTTTCCTTGGAAGTTTGACTTGGACATAGTCTTGTTTCTATTACCCTGTGCTATCTAGGATCACTGGTGTTAATTTTATGGATTAATCTAGGTGTGCAATGTTTTGAAAATGGGTTTTTATTAGTAGTCTCAAGAGACTATCTAAAAAGCAACGAACCTCCTCCTGGCTGCAGAACACAGGGCTTGAATAGACTGGCCTTCATGCATTGAACAATATCAGAGAGACTTATATTTTCATACAGGCCATATTAATTTGCACACAGAACTTCACAGACTGCTGTCAACCTTTCATGGACAATACTCACTCTGAAAAACAGATCAAATAGATCAACTATTTTTGTTTTAATTTAGCAAGAGAAAAAAAGCTGAGTCATAACTGTTATAACCATTACCTGTAAGAGAGCACCATAAAGAAAAAGACATCAGGTCTCCATCCAATCTGCTATATGCTAAAACTGCTATCATTTTGTTGAATTAAGTGCAGGAACACCAGTTTGTACCACCAGGAATTTGGCCAAAGTTGTTTTTATTGTTTCACGTAAACTAAATGCCAACATTCAGTACCTCAGACAGCAGTAGGAGCCACTTTGCAAAGTTACTCTCCTTATACCACTCATTTTTCCTGTAAATAAATGGTCACTTTATAAGAACTGGCTACTTACACATTGTCTCTTTCACTGTTCCAAAGATAACAAGCTGTAATAATCATAGGGAAATCCAAGCTCATGTTTGATTTTAGGATATCAGTGTAAAAAAGCAAATGTCAACAGGCCATAACAGCATTTAATCTGTTGTCTTCGCCACTTCTGTCACCCTGGCACATTATCCATCTCAGTACCTACTTAAAAAACTCATGAAATTAAGTGTTTGGAAGGAATTCTTTCTACTCACTCCAGTATTTACACAAGTTTGTTTTGTTTGTTTTTTTCTCCTGAATGCTTAGCATAATTTTATGGAAAATGCAGACAGAGTCTACACTTTAATGCCTTTTTCTTCCCCTTCTCTCACTCCACACTTGCATAGTACAAGAAGCTAAAGGCACCCCTTCTTTCTCTCTCTTTTCAAAACTTGCTGATATTTAGAAAATCCCTCAGTCTAAACAGTGGCTTTGCTTCTGCAGAAGTGTTCAGTCAGCTTTCTAATTCTTACAGACAGTCCTGCACTCTCCTCCTTAAGGGCCAACCAGTAGTGAGACATCACAGTTTGGGCAGCATCTTGGCAGGTTTTCAGGTCTGAGGTTATTAACAGAGGTGGGGGGGGGGGGGGGCCGGGAAAGGCCAGCTAATCTCATACAGAACACAGGCACGCTCTCATAGTTTTGCTCTGTTATTCTGAGCCTTCTTAAACCAATCTGTGCAAACTTCAAAGCTGAAATCCACCTGAAGAGAGTATTGGAATCTACAAGCAATTTTGATTTCAACTGAAAATTTTTATTCTCCTTCTGTTTCTTTGTATTTTTTTACCTTTATTTTTCCCCACCTTGTTAAAATGATCAATTTCAATTGTTACAGCATTTGGAACAGGCAGCGGAACAGACATCTGTGGCTAACACCTAAAGCTCAGTTCTGATCAGTGGAATCAGATATATGGCTATATATATATCTGATATACCACATGTGTGCTAAGATAACTTTAAGACAAGCATTAAAACTGCGGAATATGAAACTGGAACAAGCCTGGGAGCCTCCTGATGCTTAGATATCACTGCTCACACAGCTGGCTTAATCATATTTTACTTGTTTGACAGGCTCTCCTGGGGATCCTTGCAAGAAGGTGAAAAATTATGGAGTTCAATGAGTAAGGTGAAGATTTAAACATCAATATGATGAGGGGTTTGTCCCTTCTAGGAGCAAAACATCTACACTGCCCTTCTATGTGTCAGGACTTCTATTCAAGTCAGAACACAAAATAATCCCACGCCTTCACAGATATTTGCATGTGTGTAATCCTAAAGCAGGCACCAGAGTGTGTTAGTGCAAGGCACAGACAGAGCTGTGACAAAGTACTGCTTGTGAACCCAACAGAGTGTGCTGGGGGTGAAGGTGACACTCAACTTCTCTCTTTCTCTTAAGTACTGGTTCCTATTTCTCACTGCATAATTAGGATAACACAAAGAAGTAATTTTCTCATGTTAGACACCTACCAGAATAAAAAGAAAAAAAAATACTTGTTGACAAGGAGAAATGAAGCACCAAGATATTCTCTGCACTTTATACTGGGGATAAGTGACAAAAATGGGAACTGCATGGAGATAAAATTGATTCATAAGAAAAAGAAATTGAACCAGAATTTGAAAATAACCGTTATTTGAAAACAGAAAAGGAAGCCTAATGAAATAACATTACACAACTGAATGTGATTCTTTCAAAAGCACCAAAAAAGATAGATTGATTCCCACTTATAATTTGGATTTGCTGTAACCATGCCAGAAGATGTCAAAATCTATTACAGCTGATGTCTACCTCTTATCGTAGGTTATACTATAAGCCTCAGCTTTCTGCACTTGTTGACAGTACAACAGCATCGTAAAGATGTATCTCTGCATGTATGGACAAAATGACAAACTAACATTAAAATAATGAGCATCTGGTACTTGTAAAAAGGATGAGCTGGATATCCCAACTCTCAGGATCAGCACAGCCCCCGTTTCCTGCGTGAAGAGAAGCAACAGGCAGCAGAGCAGAACACCCAGTTCACTCAACAGCACAGGCACCAGTTTGGGTGTGATTTCATTATATGGATCTGTAAACTTTCCATCTGGATGCACAATCAAAAACTAACCAGTCCAGTGAGACCCAAACGGCCAACATGTGCTAGATTTAATCAAGCTGAATTCTTAACATAGCGATAGCTATGGGTGATGAATGAACCTGTCTGAGTGTCCTCAGCTGGTCAGGATGCAATTCCACATGCATCGCTCCCCTCGTCACTATCCCATCCTACCTCTGTAGCCAATTTCTTGCTATTCCATATTCCAAATCTAGCTGAGAGTGTCATTTCCACAAAGCAAGCCACTACTGCCTGCTGGAACAAGTAAGTCATGGAAACAACTACCTTTCACAGGCAGCAAGCACGAACAGGCATTAAAACTTGCTTTTCCCAAAGTCCCCCAGTCAGGTTCCAGTTTTCCACCTCTCTCCGAAGCCTCACAGTGTTGCACTTTAGGTAGTAATATTATGAAGAAAACAAAACATTCCCTTCACCATACAGAAAGCATATTTAGCCATTAAGTGACAACCTCTAAAATGAAATAATCTATCACTAATTTAAGAACCTACTTCAAAAACTGTTCTCTAGCTGCAAACTTCTTCCTTAGAAAATTCAATATTCAAGAAATCAACTTCTCAGTGATATTTTACCAAGAAATTGTAATCTTGGCAACATTACATAACAAAGTATTTAGTGGTTTTGATGTAGATACGCTTTTTAGGGAACAATAGAAAGGCAGATTTTTGTAATTTGAAAACAGACTTTAGATCACCTTAGACCGTAATACACAACTACTATAAAAATCAAGATGCTCTCTGGGAATTCAATGAGCCAAATACAGTCTTTCAGCACAAACATGACTCTAATGTTAATTTAAAGCTTTATGACCACTGAAAGTTAAATACAAAGCCAGCTATCACCCTATTAGTGCTTACTAAAAGAAAAAAATAAAATAAACAAAATAAAACAACAACCAAAATCACTGAGTGCCTCAAAAGGACTCCAATCAATTTTTCTTTTACCTGCATTTCTCAACAGCTGAACACAAAGGATCAGGTTGATGCCTAAACAAACTTCACTCTATCATCTAAAATCTAACAGTGTGAGATGCTGCAAACTGTCCAGAAGCTCTGAGAATGGCAAATACTCATATAGTAGATAAATGTTATATATATAATTGTTTAAATAAGGACTTCCCAAATATTTCAAAAGCTCCGTAATGCAGCAGTGCTCACATCCAAGTCTGTAGTTCAAAATAAACTCAATCAGTTGGACAGAAAAAGTGGCCGTGTGTGGAAAGTCTGTTGCCGAGGTAAATTAAGCAAAAAGGATTAAGTCTAAATTCATTTCCAGGACATCCCCTTCCAGCATAACTTCACTGCATTACAAAGTAGAATCCATGTTTAAAATCTTATTTTTAACTAGTTCACAATTTCTTGGGTCAGAAAATACCATTAGATAATCCTGTTTGATCTCTCATATGCCAAAGACAAGTAGATTACATTGCCTTTTTTTTTAATTAATAATTTATTTTAGTATCAAATCTTCTCCAGCCTGTTTCTGCCTCCCTATTCTGCAAAGACTGGGCTGCAGCAGCAACAAGATTTCTGTTCTGTCACTGATCACAATGTCTGCTTGATAACTCCATTAATGATACAAAGCTGCATCAAATAATGCTAAATACCCTGGTAGTTGGTCCTCAGACACGAGGGGGCTGTATCTAACATTTTTCAGCAAGGAACAAACTGCATAGTATAATTGCTCAAGTTTATGTCTCAGTTTTGCTTAATATGGCAAATGACCAACTAAATTTCAGACTTAGTTCTAAAATAATGATATTATTTAAAACTTGTTCTTACCACCTCAGATTTCATTCTGATGCACCAAAAACAAACAAACAAAAAAACCAAAACAAAACAAAACAAAAAATTTCACTCTCCAAGTTACTGCCTTCCTCTGTCCATGAGGAACACACTGTACATTTCCTGATGAGGTGACAGTTCAATCAAAACCAGCACAGCAGGTATGGAAGAAAGTCACCACTTTAGTGGAAATGACAGAATGATATCAACAAAGCACTGCTGAAGTAATCTAAACATTGAAGTCTAAGCATTGAAGGAACTTACAGACTACCAAGGACAAGTGTTGATACTGGAAAATTAACTTAGCAACTGTGATGGTGAAAAAACAGAAAGGTGAGCAGGAGTCAGAACTACTGACAGATCAACTAAACAGTTTATCTAATTCTGAATAAGCAGGTTTATCCTTCCTTCCTCTGAAATGTCATAAAATATTCCTAACTCTTGTTTCAAGAACCTCCATGTAAAACTTTCTTGTAGCAATTAATCACCTTGTTTGCTATGGCCCTCTTCAGCTGGTGGATGATGCAAGAGAACCATTTCAGTTCTAGGCTTTAATGCTGACAAATAAATCTCCCACCCCATAAAGGATTAATTCTCAAGGGGCTTTCCACTCTGGTGGTGTGTTTTAACTAGCTAGAAGTATTTTTTTTTTTAAAAATCAAGATATTTTTACACTTTTTTAAACTAAAGATTTGGACTATATTTGAACTCCTATTTTCCCTTTGTGAGTACCACTTATAAAAGGCAGAGGAGAGACTGCAAAGGTTTTTGAAAATCGGTGGTAAACGCTGTAAATATTGCGGGGGAAAACGCAGTTCAGAGAATTATTTATAGCAAAGTTTAGATGTGGGCTACAAGCCATTTTCCAAAGCTGTCCCTCTCTATATATCACACCTTGATGCTGAGTTCTTACAGCTGGATATTTATGAAGGCAATTTGAAGAGTGCCTTGAATAATAACACCAAGGAAGACTTTGCTCTGATAGAAGTACCCCCTTTAACTAACTGCATTTGTCACAAGAGCAACACAGTGATTTAACATAATCAGCCTTAAATCACACTGTTCCCACAGTACATGTAGGTAAACCAGCACCATTAATTCAGATTTTCCAAAGTAACAGACAGCTGCAGTTGGTTCAAAATGGGGCAGGGAGACTAAAAAGATATGAAAATTGTGTTTCCCCCATTTAGCAATATGAAATTATGCAGTTAAAAATATCTTGGCACATACATGAAAAGAATCTTCAATACCAACAGCAAAATCCCCATGTCTGCACTGATGATCTATTAGATGGATAATACATCTACTCATATCAATTACATCATTAATAAGGCTTTCTATAAGCATGTTCTGTTAATTTAAAAATACCAGGTAATAGCCTGATGACTTTCTTCCTTTAGCTGTTTATCATTTAGAAAAGAAAACCTTAGGGAAATCTTAAATCATGAATAAAAGTGAACATTTATTTCAGATTTTCAAAATGTCAGTCAACACAGACCCAGTGAATCCAACAAGTAATTAAAAAAAAGCAACATCTATTTTTTGCATTTTGCTATGAGCAGACAGAGCTGTAACTTTGGGGAGACTGACACGTCTGCAGGAATATTTTGGTTCCCAGGAATCGCTGGGGACATGTTTTGCCATCCCAGCAAGAATTATTAGATAGCATGCCAAGGAAGCAGAGCTGTGACAGCCTCTGAAGGTGCTGTTTATTCTCTTTTTTCCCTGATTTTGAAGTAGCTTCTCCTACGATTTTGTAGCCAAAATTTAATAATGCCCATCACCTTCACTTTTACATAATCTGAACACATCCTACTTTCTCTCACCATTCTTGTGTTTTGTGGCTTATACATTAAGGAATTATGTGCTTAATTATTGAGAGTGCCACAAGACCTTTCTGCTTAAACATTTTATCTTTTCAAAAATTAAACCAATGTTATAGTTGGATGGTGAGATGTGCTGAATTTGGGGATTAGATGAAATATTAAAATCTCTAAACACCCTATTGGATATCTAACTTTCTTATATCACCAAGAATTCTTTTTCTGTGTTGAGAAGACATCACTAAACTAATGGCTTTGTGTTTTTTACCTTAACTGAACCAGCATTGTTTGCTAAAAGACAGAGCAGTCAGTAGCTGGCCCCAAAGTG
Organism: Acropternis orthonyx; assembly: GCA_035583155.1. Classification (NCBI taxonomy): domain Eukaryota; kingdom Metazoa; phylum Chordata; class Aves; order Passeriformes; family Rhinocryptidae; genus Acropternis; species Acropternis orthonyx. The sequence continues at coordinate 4,043,650 of JAWWEU010000034.1, read as the reverse complement.
ACTAAAAACTCACAACATCCATATTTAATAAGACTCTACAGCAGAAATATAGCACACATTCTGTACTTCTATAAGAAAGCAATATTCATTATTCTGCAGATTATTCCTTAATAAATATTTCAGAAACTTGAAGTAGAAAAAGAATTAGAATAGCATATACTGTGCTCTTGATAGTTTAAAAGCACTTTTGTTTTCTGACCTATGATGAATCCTTATGTTCTTTTCATTTCTGATGCATTTTAATGCCATTGTGGGTTTGAAATGCATCTTTTGGTCAGTCTGAGGGAATAAAGATATTTGATGTTTAGTTGGTGTGCACAAACAAGTTAAAAGTCATCTTCCATTAGCATGTACAGAGCTGCTACTTCGTTATTATAATTCCTGTTCCAAATTCTTTCGATATCTTCACATAAATATGACAATTTAGAGAATGGCAGCAAGAAAAAAACTGCCAGGCTTGCCCATAAATCCCTTCTCCTGAAAGTCAAGGCAACGGTCTGCTGGGCTGGCATTGCTCTCACTTGCATATGGCAGTGTCAAAAGCAAAAAGCTATTTGAGAACCAAAAAAACCCACTATGCCTCCAGCAGTGTGGTTTTTCAGCTGCTTTGTGTAACTTTGCAAATGTTCTTCAACTAATCATAACAGGTTGAGTTAATGCAGCTTCTCTGCAGCTCAGGTATAAGTGCAAGTTAAGATGCAGAGAACCTGTGAGTGTGAGGGCTGGGGTTCACACCGCTCTGGATCTATGGCCCAGGTGCCATCCATGAATTCATGTGCATATATATGCTCCCAGAGGGGGGGGAAAATATCATTCTCATGTTTAAATCTTCATCTTACTCCTTGGACTCCAATACTTTTCACCTTCTTGGAAGGACCCCAGGGGAGCCTCTCAAATGAGTAAAATATGATGAAGCCCATTGTGTGAGCAGTGACATCTAAGCATCAGGAGGATCTGAACATTGGAGCAGAGCATAAATACCAGGGTTACTATTTCTTCTTTTAGGTTCCAAAAAGACTGCCATTGAAGTAGTCAGAAATTTGATTTTAGATCCCTTCTAAAGGATGAAATAATTAATGATGTTAGATTTCAGTTAGACCTGAGGCCAGAAACAGATCCAGGGTCTCCACAAGGAGTATTCATTCTCTCCAGGAAGAAGAAACACATTAAAGGCCAAGGCCAGAACCAGTCTCTGGGGGGAAAAGAACAATCTTTCCAGGATCAAAAACATCTTGAAGTAGCTTATATTGAGGCAGGAGAAAGATTCTGTCCTCAGTCTCTGACACCTATCAATCAGAAAGCTGAGTTTTGTCTGCATGGAAACTGGGAATACAAACTACTGCAGCATATAAAGAAAGAAGCAAACCACCCCTGCCCCACCGCTGCCACAGGGCTGTGCCCAAAGCACTGCTCCTGGACATGGCACAAGTGTCTTGGAACCACGTCACTGTCCCCCTGAAGAGGTGAGGGAGCAGACAGGGCTGTGAGCCAGCAGCGAGGAGAGAACAGAAAGTGAAGGTACCAAATGCAGCCTCTCCTTTTAATGAGTTGTTAATTCATATCTCCTATCCAGGGCCTTTTATTAGAGACTGTAAATCTCAGACAGACAAGGAGTCATGAGACTTTGAAATTGCCTTGTAAATTAGTTACTGGTAATGAAACCATTTAGTTTTTGAAGGGATGGGATTGTGAGGGTTTTCCACATTGAAATAATTATTGAACATTACTGAACCAAATAATTAAACTGTGCTGTATAAAAGCTCTCATAATAATATTCACACAATTTCCTTTTCTTCCTTTTAAAAATTTTACATTATGAGACTTGTTATTGATATGTGAAGTAAAACTGTGACTGTCACAGGCAACATTACATTCATTGTTTCAAGTTACATAAAAGATTCGGTACATGATGTACATAATTCAAGGCCTATTCATCTTCACCACATAATCCATAGTCTTATATTTCAGAGATTTAAAAAACATACCAAGATAAAGAGATATTTTTAAAACCTTAAGATAGTAATAGATTTAAAATTAAACTCTGAACAGGTGTAATAATAAGAACTCAAAATCAAGTTGGATGCTTCATCAGTGCCATCTGAAGTCAGACTTCAGGTTCCAAGTTACATTTTCCTTATCAATGCTGATGAAGTGGGACTGTAATCACACAGTTTAATGTGGAAAAAATATTATTCAGCTACTCTATCCACATTCAGGTTTCTTTACTGCTGTTTGGAAAGAAAAGGTGGTAGGGAGGGATGCTTTGGATTAGACTGGAATAGACTTTGATCTTTGTAATAATGTATTTTCTTTAATAAAACAATGATTTGCCTATAAAGGAATTCCCAGGCTGATCTCAAAAATCGATCCAGGAAAGTCATAACTGGAAATAGCAGCATTTCTTTACTACAAGCCTTGATTCCAACTACACTGCTGATACCTACTTGTTGCTATGCTGGGGAGGAACACTGGATTTCAACTATACCCACATTAGATTTCCTGGAGACTCACGCTTCTATATTGAAAAATTTAAAGAATCTGATGTTACATAAATGCTTAAGACTTCACAGCATCGTAAGTCTCTAAGCTTGAGTGATTCAATGCTGATTATGAAATAGCTCATTTTTTACCCTCACTGCTTAAATATATAGACTGGACACAAAACACCGTTTCAAATTCCCCCCTGTGTGCCCCTTGCACTGGGAGAGGAGGTAAAAGTTGGGAATAAAGAAGTCAAGTTGAGCATGGAAAGAAAAGTTGCTGGGGTCAGGTATCTCTAGTTCTTTGTTTCTCACCATCCAACTCCATTTTAATTGGCAAGAATTAATCTTCCCCCAGTTGAGTGTTTTGCCCCTGGTGGTAACTGATAAATGATCTGCCTGGCTTTGTAATGGTCCATGAGCTTTTATAGTTTATTTTCTCCTCCTATTCTGTTGTGGAGAAGGAACAAGAGAGTGGCCGACTGAGGTCTGGCAGACAGCAAAGGTCATCCCACCATCATCTGAAAGCAAAGAATGCTGTACCTGCATCCTAAATAAATTCCTTTACACTTACTCAGTTGTTTTCTGTCTGGATATTGATTTTGCCTACAATTGGAGTAATTTAAATAATAATAAAAGAAATATACAGACCCCTAACTTCAAATGTTCTGAAAAGATCATGTAGAAAAAATGCCAGTTAGTCCAATATCTCTGACAAACATTTGAGTTTGATCTTTTACTCTTAAAAACCTCCCTTTTTAAGTGACAAAGAGAAAAACAATTCAAAAACCAGAATAGAAAGGATCTAATTTTAGACAACTTTGCTCTAATGCGCTTGAGGAAAATACATCTTTTCTGTCTATACACAAATCCACTTCTCCCTAGTACAAAACCCCCTCACATTCTGTGAAAGCCTTACAAAAATAATCCTCCCCCCTAATATCTGGAGATAGGTTTTTGAGGATATAATAATACTCCAGTGAATTCCTGAGACACAAGTATGGCAGGGATTTCCCCATCTGTTAGCATGAGATAAGTTCTGATTTGATATGATAGGAGGTTTTCTCCTGTTCATAAAACAGAGGTTAGTACTGTGCTCACAGCTTGAGACACATTTCCTAGATGTGAATTACCAGGAATATTATTTACCTGTTTTCAGAGCTCCTGAGCTAGAAGTTGACATTTATATAGGGGAAGACTACAATAAAAAAATTAAAGCAATCACTTCCACAGGTTAGAAAACTAATTGCAAAGGAGATTAAGTCATATGTAACCCTAGTGAAGGAACATTAAAAAGACATTTTATCATTTCATCCAGTTTTTTTTCCAGAAATGTTTTAATGAGTCTATATTCAAGTGTTTTACTCAGCTGAGTAAGACTATTTCATCTCCCACCTGCATATAGTTAATGCCCTGGAAGATACGGATGCAAGAACAAAAACAGGTCTGAGTTCACTGACACCTTAACACACTCCTTTTTCACTTTAGTCTTTTCGCCACTCACTCTGATAAGAGAAAAAATAAATTCAAAGAACATTCTTGTTTGATTTTTAATACAACTCTCATCATCTGAAAATGGTTGAGTTGCTCCTACCCGCATGTACAAACTGTGGGTGAAACATTCAAAACTGTAATTTAAGATTAAAAAGATTTCTCAGCTGAGTTCCACTGCAAACGGAATTTACCTGTCCAGGCAGGTTATTCCTCTCAATAATACTAAAGGAACTTGATCTGCAATAACTTATTCAAAATTTTCAAGTACTTTTACTACGGAGATGAAAAATTTATTTACTAACAGATTTGGTTTATGTTCTTATTCTGTTATAAATTACAGGGTATATAAATCCAATCTGTCACAAGTGATTTTTATTGACTATATTCCAAGATGATTTAAAATTATATATACTCATTACACTGGTTGTGTTCAGAGTTTTAAAAAAACAGAATGTTTTCTCTGTGAAAATATGCAGTTCTGAAGTTTTGTATTAGTAAAATTAAGCATGTTTATAATCTTGGAACATCACCTGAAACTCTCCAAGTAGCACAACTGCTGTTTGCTTAAGCACTAGAAAATCCATGAATGGCATAAATAGGTTCAATGGCATATTTTGCTTTAGTTATACATTTCAGGCAAAGAATAAAAAGGCACAATTCCAACACAAACAAGGTTTGCTGAAGAACCTTTGATACCTTCACCCCATAATCACAACACAATCAGAGCAATGAAGCCCTTCTCATAGCAAAGGGGACTTTTACCCCTATTACAGCCCCCAAACATGAGCTGCACATTCCCTTTGTCCCTCTTCCCAGAGCAGCTCTGCCAACAGCCCAGGGAGCAGCCCCGGGAGGAGGGACCTGCCAGGGCCAATCCCATCACTGCTTGGATAAGCCAGGCGGGCTCCAGTCCCTTAACACAATCAATCAATAGGCAGCTAATGAGCACTTCAAGGCATGAAGGGCTTGAGCCACCTAAAGAAACCCACCGAACAAAGTACTTCAGCAGCTGAGTGAAACCCTAAAACAATGTTCAAGTCGTACCCTATTGGGGATACGAATACAGCTACAGGATGTTCTGCATAGGCAAGGCTCAAATATGATTCCAAATTCTGAATGACAAGCTGCTCGCTGTGCTGAGTTGAGGAGGTGCTTAAAGTACGGTAAAACTGGAAAATCTCTCAAAATTATTTCACACAAGATCATTTCCGAACTTAGTGTAACTCAAAGAATGAGTCTGTAAAATCAGAGCAATACTTCCAGTAATCTGAGGCATCATATTTACTTTTTCTTGAAGATTTATCAAAAGTGTTTGCAAGTGGAAAGTTGTTTTAACTTGGAGCTCAAATTCAACCCGGGATTTGAAAGTCAAATTGGAGTCTTCTCCTTTTTGCCCATCACTGATTGTAGTAAAGATTTTTTTTTTCCCTAAGCTGGATTTGATCTCTGGTGTAACCTCATTTCTTCAGCTAAACTCTCAGATAAACTAGTACAGAGTTATATCCTTGTAGCTAAAAATCAAGCAGTGTTTATCAAAATATTAAGTAAATTGTATCCAAATATCCCTTCTGGTGAATAAAATTTACTTTTTTTAGCTCAAAACTACCCAAGTCTTGAAAGACAATTCAAGTTGTTTGTATGATGCATTTTGAAAAGCTGAAATTTAATACTCAAAATTACACCCAACTCTCTGAACAGCCTGTTCAGAGAGAGCTGCTGTCCCCCTGCACTGACCTGGGGGGCAAGTACATGGAGTGTTTCTCCAACTGTAACAAATGGTAGACCTGAGCCTTCAACTGCTTTTGGTGAAGAAATTGATTCCCTCACCTAGACAAGACTGGAAATACTCTCAGATCTCCAGAGATCAGCATCTGATTCAGATGATCTCATTTCCTTTTCCCTCCTGTTTTAAAGATTTTTCCTGCAGTGAGGCTATGAGGGTTTTTTCTTAATTAGTTCTTTTTAAGAACAGCATCAAATCTCAAGAGCAGAAAACTTATATATATATATATATATACATATATATATTTAATAATCACATCAAATGTCACTTTATCAGTTCTCCAGCAAACAGAAGTACTCAACACACTATCATGTATCAAGCTCTAATCTGAATCTCGATATTTACACAGAAATCCATGATTATTGCTCCGACGTACACAGCTTTACTTATTTATGGTTCTCTCTGGAAACTCTGCACCAGCTGCAAACACAGTAGCTGCAGCTGAGAGTAAATACTTACCTTGTTATTTGTGCAGAGTTTGCCTTCACCTTGATGATTTGCAGAGACTCACAAAGTTAGCAAACATCACTTGTTAAGCGGGAAGGCACTGTTGGGATGTGTACCAAATGACCCACCTGCTTAAAAAAAACCCACAAAAATATGCCCAAACAAACAAAAAAAGCTCCCCTAAAACAAATATGGCCAAAATGAAATAAGAGAGGACACTAGAATTACTTTTATAACCAACATGGGCAATTCCTGCTATGGGCAGAGACACTTTCCACTAGACAGGTTGCTCCAGACCCCGTCCAACCTGGCCATACTCATTATTTATGGGATAGAAAACACCCACATACACAGCTGTTTCCATAGATTCATACATGTGTTTCTCATCCTGATCTTTATCTTAAACTTGATACAAAAACAAAATGTCAAGGAAAATTATCTTTTAAAACATTAGAAAAATCAAAGTCCATAACTATCTTGTCGGTTATTTTGGAAAAATATTGTCTATATTTAGTGAATAAAATAAGACATATATTGGGGAAGGGGAATGGTCTTAAAAATTATGGGTTCTTTGAGAAATAAAGAGAAATTCACAGATTTGGAAATATTTTCATTTTACTGTTTTTGTTGTTAAACACTGATTTTTCTGAATTGGGGGAAGCATTTTAAAATATAATTCCATTAAAAACAGATTTAGTATTTGACATTCAAAATATACATGGGAAGGCACTTGTTAAAATTTATACTGTAAGTTTAGCACTAATTTCCACAAATAAGAAGTGCTATAATTAAGCGATTATGGTTATAAATAAACATTTTACACCTGCAATGCAATCAACTAACAGGAAAACTCCCCATCTGTGAATAAGAGGTGGGACATAAAGAGAACAAATTCACAAAATACGCTCATAAACTCTCTTCTACTTTGAACCAAACGAATTTGCCAGGAGGCAAAACTTCACTGAAAGGGTCTGTCCTGTCTCTGTGGAAAGGCCTTTCCTTCCATCTTAACCATCTCATGGCAATTTTTAAACTTCATCTGAACCAAAGAGGGGGAAGAGAAATAGTACCCCAACAGTGCAGGTAAAGTAAGCATAACAAAATACATGCAATGGGCTTATTAGTTTAGTTTTGACAGGCTGCTAAATGGTAACTCGGAGTGAAGAGCTGAAAACATTCCACAATTAATTACCTCGCCACACACTGCCTGAGCCGGAGCCTGCACAAGAACTGCTGACAGCACAAAATTCCCATTCCAGTGCTCCTCCCGCTTCTCCCAATTTACAGGAGAATAGGAAATCATGAACAATTGATACACTCTGTTAGCTCCTATCATGGAGGGTGAGCTCACATGTAGCCTTAGGGGTATCTTACACAGTTTAATGCTGAAAATAAAAGGTAATGTTCTTGGCAAAGAGCTGGGGGGATTAAATTTGGAAGGCTTGAAGCAGCTTTGAATTGTAGTCAATAAAAAAGAACCAAATAGTAATTTTGTAATTTAACTGTGCTGGTTATGCCCAATGAGTCAGACACTTGTGAAATAAACCATGTAAATAGAAAAATGGCTTAACTCTTTCTGCAGTCGCAGTGTCTGCTCCCTTCTTTTCCCTTCCTTCCCTCCCTTGGTATTTTGCTGTTTCAATAGCACTAGATGGTTACTTTCTCCAGCTTCCTCTCTTGGGACAGCTCATCATTCAAAGACAGACTATGCCTTTTTGAAATAGATTTTTTTAATTTGTTCTCTGCTGTGGACCACGACGGCTGTGCTGGCAGAGCTTGGGAAGATAAATACCCAGTGAGCGCTCCAAGCAAATTAAACAGGTGGCTCCATGCTATATGTTATATATATTTACATATATATGTGTACACACACACACACACACACACATATATAGGGAACTGTACACTCAAGGTGGTTTCACTACACCTGTGCAGCCCTACAGCAATAACAGGTAGAATTTCGCCTAACATGATGCTCACCTTCCCTTGTTTCTGGAGAGCTTCACAGAGGTCAAAGGGACCAGAGTCCTTATCAATTCCTCCAGTTCTTTGGCAACCCCACTGCCAAACTACACAGCCCTTATACTCAGACAGGGTCATGCTGATGATAAATAGGTTGGACAAGAGTCTATCCTGAAGTCCAAAAGTACCCTGAGTTTGCAGGCTGGCAGTGCAGACACCCCAGAGTGCAGCCCCCACAGCTATTCCAGCACCAACCATGCATTCCAAGGCTCTGCAGCAATAACAACACAGGGCTTTCTCATCACAAAGCAAGGCAGCTCCACTACTGAGCCCATGATTAATCCCTACATGAGTAATTTGCCTGCCACTACTTAAATTTTATATTTTTACAATTAAAACAGGAATTACTTTGGTTTCCGTAATACAACTGTACAAGATATACATTATTAACCGCTTCCTTAATTGTAATAATTTTTATGATTTCTCAAATTACTGAACCATGAAATTTATTTTAAAGACTCCAAGCAGTTCTAAATAGAGGTAAAACTAAATTATTTTTTCAAAAATGTGCCCATACAATTACCTCACAGTAGTAAATTATTCAGATTATGATTGTACTGATTTAATAAGGTCATAACCACATACAGCCTCATTTAGAAAAACACAGAACACTACAAAAACGAGGTCATTCTCCACTGTTTCACTGGCTGAAACACTGTCTTTACAATAACACTCTCAATTTTTGGCAATTCCTTAGGAGTAGTTTGACTTTGGTGAAAAAAATAACTAAAGTTTATTTCAAAAGTAAAGGAACCCTAAAAAAATCCCCAACAGCACACAACACTCCTCCATATATGTTTTTACCAGTGAAATTCTTAAAAATCAGCAGTCTTCTGGATTTTCAAAAATTTCAGTTATTGGCTTTAGAAGGAACCTGAGTTCAGTTTATTCTGAAAATCCTACCTGAACTACGTCAAGTGCTTGCTGTTGTTACTGCCTACTGAGGATTTAGGTTTACAGATCCAACCATGCTTCCTTTGCTTAAGAAGAGATATTTAAAAAGAAGACTAAGAGATTTTTCCTATAATATGATGCCTAAAATAGAAGAAAACACTTTTGAGACAATATTAATGTAAATAAAAGAGAAAGCAGGTCTTTAATAAAAGCAGTTTTGGGTGCAATGAATACATAAATGCATGATACAGTATAAGGCTCCTACAAATGTATAACACTAATTAATTATCACATCTAATGGATCCATCCAACCTGAGAACTGTCTGCCCCCAGAGCCTCCCTCACGTCTGCCTTTTGGGACACCTTCCCAAAATTGAGTCGGTGGTCCAAAGACCCCTTTACTTCTTCCCCATCCTCAACCTCACACCACATGCCTTCTTTAGGGCTTCTCCAAGGTTTCTGGGCCTTCTGCTTTGACTACAATGATATCTTATTAGCTCCTTCTAAGTATGTGTCCCAAACAGGATGCCTTGCTGAAGTCCTTCTCCCTTGAAAAGAACATTAAACAAAATTGCAATAATTTGATATAAAGAGTGAGAAATGGGTTAGCTGCTATTTTAAAGTGCTAGGAACTATACAGCTATACTCAAAATCTATATGCTACAAATCTTAGGGCATCCTCTCCCACTTTCAGAGGGGGAAAGCAGCCAGTGACAATGTTTAGTGACCATTCCCTGGATCTTGGAGGCTGCCCTGACATTTTGGTGACACTTAAATTCCCATGGAGCAATCCTGCTACTGTATGAAATAAAGCATTGTCCATGAAAATGTTCAAGTGCTTTGGCCCAGCATAAAGAGCAGCTTTCTAAGGGAGGAGAGAGTCCCTTAAGCCAAAAATAATATATATTGCTGTTAAAAAACATCACCTTGTAGATGGCACTGGCTGCTCATTCAGAATATATGGATTAACTGTTGAGAATCCACTTTATAATCAGCCTATAAAATACAGCTACTCAAGTGAGTTAACACAGTTGTTTACACCAAGGATAAAATCTTAAAACTTTTGTGTTCTGGAAGGAAACAGCGAGGACTTCAGGACTAACAATTCACAGAAATTTCAGTAGGGGCATCCTAAAATCTCCACAAAATAAAATAAACCAACCTATCATGACAGAAAAATAACTTGATCATCCTCGGTGCTCTCAATCAAGAGATACTCAACAGTAAAATTTATCCATTTTAAATACATCTTACTTCTCAATGGGGAACTGGCATCTCTGGTACTGGAATCTAAAACATACATTCAATTCTGAATATCCATTCATGAAACTACATTTATAAAATGATGTACACATTCAAGAGATCATGACTGCTTTTCTCTCCAGTTGATTATCGTCAGTATTATTTTGTTGACTTAAAAATGAGACCAAATGAATGATTTATCTTCTTGGTTGCTGGAAAACATTGCATAATATTTTTTGTAAGATTTGCTACCCCCATTTTGTTTTCATTTAATAGTTTTAAAGATAATATTGCACATTCTACCCTCTTGGCTGTGTCTCTTTTTTTCCCCCCGTCCTGTTATTAGAAGTTTCCTTGCTCCAAGTGGAAAAATAGGGATCTGAACATGATGGTCTTAAGCTACTCCATCCATTTTAAATTTTTTGCCCCTTCCACTGAACTGAGTGACCCTCCAGCTCCCTTCAGTTTTGAACTAGCAGAAAATGTCATTACCTTTCAATAAATCCTTTTCCCCCATAGGTCACTTCTATTTGAAATGAACAAAATCTGTCCCTGGTATAAATTCTTGTCATATTCAGCTAGTCTCTGATTCAAAGACAGACATAAGAAAGAAAGATATCAAGTTCCACTCTGTGAACCAAGAATTCAAATAAAATAAGAAAAAATAGAAAATAAGGGTAATATGCAAGGGAAATGAAGAGTTCTGTGGCAGAGCTGTGTGGTGGAATATGAGGGGAAGAAGTAACAGATTGTAAGAGACAGAGAATAGTTCAGGATGATGTGGAAATTTATAAAGACCTTTGCCCTTATGAATCATGTATGGAAGAACCAGTTGAGACTCCATGGACTGCCAACTAGCAAATAGAATTTCATGGATGGTAATGCTTTCAGGGACAGAGGACAGCAAGGCTGACCTCACTGGGTACTTTGCTAACGTAATCAGCTTGTTTGTTTGGGGAAGAGATACTTGCAAATGGTTTCCTTTTCCTTGGCTGGCACCCAGGGCCTCTGGAAAAAGCTCACAGCCAATGTCCTGTTGCCGTTTTGTCAAAGCCCTTCCCAGCAGCACTGCAGAGACCCCTCAGCAGATCTCAAAGGTAGGCAGGGTTTGGGGGTATAAAAAGTAGAGTGAACAAAGTCACTTGGCTAACCTTCATATAATTTTCTTTTTATTCACTATTTCAAATAGAGGGATTAAAGCATTTCCTTGCACACTCTTCCATAACACTACCCATTCAAAGTCTTAGAGTGAATTTTGGCTCAACTTGTGCACGGGCAATCCCATACGGGAGTTAAGGCTTGGGAGGACAATGCTTTGAGACTGTACAATAGGTTAATTCAGACATTCTTGTGTGCAAATCATCAAAGAAAGAGCAACCTGCACTTGGCTGGTCGAGTGGACTCTGCCCCAGGTTATAACTTACGTCAACGGTACTTTTTGGTGGGGATTAATCCACTTTTTGAACAAAATGAGCTATTTCTTGTCAAGGACAATCCTTACTCATGTGACTGACAGGGCATTATGCTGGCAGAGGTACTTGAGTTAAGAGGCTGTATTTTGAGAAGAGTTTTTTATACTCCTGTTCCAAACCAGTACATGTTACATGCAGAAATCAGGTACAACAAGACCTTGTAAAAACTACTGTCCCTACACACAGTTTATAGAAGTTTGGGATTTTTTTTGTGAATAGAGAAAGAAGAGAGAGTTGCGCTGAAAAGTATAAACGACTTTGGACTGAAAAATATGTGAACAAATACCTAGCAGTAAATCTTGGAGGAACTGTTTGCTTGCAAAGAACTGAATCTATCACAGCAAAGATCTATGCAACGTTCTCATATTTATGCACAAGAAGTTGCATAATTTGAGGCACATCAGAACTACTGAGCAAATCTTAGAGGATGCAAACACTCGTATTTCTTCTCAGACATCTCAGACAGAAATAGTGCAGCCCTCCCTTGGGTCCTACATGATGATTTAAACTTCTCTGTACCTGAATTACTTGAGCCATAAATAATATTTGCTTAGTCCTTAGAGGAGTGCTGCCTCATTAAATAAGAGCATTATAATTATTATGATCAGCTGTTTGAAGAAGTGATCAAAGAATTAACAGCAATCAGCAAATCCTTCTAGACTGGGAATTAAGAGAGATTTGCACAGTGACACCAGGAATTCACTGACACAGTTTAAGAAAGAAAAACAGAGCACTTGATTCAACAATACAGAGTGTGTAGATCTGGCAACTGAGAGTCTTATCTCCCTCTTCTACAAAGGAGACTGTAGCCAGAAGTTCTCTGGGGAAAGTGGAATTCTCATGTTCCTCAGTTATGGATGTATTTTCCTGGAATCCACAGAAATTTTATACCTCTCCAGTTCCTCTCTGCCTTGACAACACATTTGGATAATAATTACTGCTTACCCTGAGTGTACCTGTGGGCTGAAGGCTCCAACACAAGGTCCTTGGGGCAGCCACTATTGTTACAATTCCTCATTTACAAATATATCCTAAAATAAAGTCATTGGTTCTGTATTGATTTAGGCAGAGACTGAGAAGTTCATTTACAGTTCATGCACGTACTAATTATATATCCCTTAAAGCAAGATGATCTCTCAAACTCTCACTGCATCCATAACCCATCATTCACTAACTGTTACCAGAAATGCATGATATTCCCCTCTTGCTCCCATATGTTCTTTCCCCCTCCTTTGAACTCACTGGTTTTGACCTAATCTCTGGTGAACAAGAACACTTTGTATTCTTGCCTGAGAAGCAGATATTTCCATTTCACATGGTCTTTGGACATGAAATTAAGAAGAAATACACTGAAGAAAATAATGTCCCTTGGATATTCACTGCCAGAGCATGCACGGTCTCTCCTACCTCTGATGCCCCACACTGTGTGCTTTGTCAACTGATAATTCTACACAAAATAAAAAGAAGTTTTAATTAAGATTGAAAAGGCTAGATTTTGTTAGCGAAAGCCTCCAGTCTGCTAAAGCAAAAGAATATTGAAGACTTGTTGGAACATCTTAAATTGCTCTTTTAGCATCTTGGGTCGAGTTTCAAAGACGTTGCTCAACATAAAAGGGCCTCCAAAGGGGGAAAAACCATCTTAATTATAAACACAAAAGATAAATTATTTAATTTCGAAAAGGGTGATTCTTTTCTAAGTTTTTATTTGCTAGAAATATGCAAAATTAAAACCCATTTATCCCACATTCAAAGAAATTGCATTTCCAACTGACTACTAATGAGCATTGGCAAATTATCTGCCTTTTTATCATATTGCAATTAGTTAGTCCTCTGCACTGCTCCAGAATATAGGAACTCATACTAAGACCATAACTTTAGCATAACCTGATATCAAATTTTCTAATACATAGTTACTTCCTTCAGAGAAAAAAAAAAATCAGGAAATGAAACATATTTATGACTGCCAATAGCAGAAAAATCTTCTCCGAAAGAGCTTTGGTTTCGTAGGGTTCATTTTGGAAACTAAAGCAAAGGAAAAACCAAATAACAAAAGACACAAAGAAAAAAACTCCAAACAAAAAATACAAAAGGAACATGCACTAGGAACAATACAATAGGAACATGCAACTTGAGTAGAACTCTTCTGGCTGGGATCAGTGGCATCAGTGCACTGAATAACCACCCTGTGGCTTGGGTTTCATGTATGACACATCTGTATTTGTGTTTTGTAAACATCTGTGTACAAATATGAAGGTATTTTCCTACACAAACATCAGGTAGGTTAAGTTACCACCAAGTAAGATGGGGAAAAAAGGAAGAAAAATCCCATAGAGCTTGTAATACAGTTTGCAAACTCAAATCCACTTGCTGAATATTATGGAGATAATGTACTTGATATAAATGGTACCTCCCTCTAAAACCATACCTAGTCTAGGGCTTTCCTGATGTCTCAAGATAATGGAGCGATTGCCCCAAACACACCAGAGAATCACAAGAAGGTGGGTTCTACACCAACATATACCTAGAAAAATGTCTGGTTAGGTTTCTGTCTGCATAACACTAAAGCTGACCTCTTTGAAACTTAGAAATCACACATACATAGATCCTTTCTCTTATTAAGAGCTTCTAAATGAGAAAATTACATGAGATTTTATATCTAGATGCCACATTTAAAGACAAAACAATAACAACAAAACAAAGGGAGAAAAATGTAGCAATCCATAGTACACTAAATCCATGTCGTGTCTGAAAACAAGGCATAGATTAGGTCTTTGTTAGGTTTACAATACACCAGCAAACAAAGCTGAATTTAAACAAGAAGGAAAATATCAGGAAAAAATACAGACAAAAGCTAAATGGAATAGTTACTGGTGAGAAGATAAATCCAGTACTAACCAAACCCCACAAGGCTGGCCAGGCGCATAGTCTCAGCCAGCCTTTTTTGAGTACAATATCTCTGAGTCTTTCTGTCCAGAGCAAAAGGAAGCTATTTGTGCCCAGAGCTGTTCAAGATGCAGCACAAGTGCCTTGCACATCAGCCTGTTGGTGGAGCCTGTCAGTGCTTCCATGCACACACGGAATGTTCCAGAAGTGCAGCCTCGGCCACTGTGCAGTGACTCAGTCAATGGGGTTAATGGTGGCCATGGATATAACCCCCTTGTGGTTCAAACACCTCCATCTGTGTTCCTGACTCTCTTTAAAAGACCTTGTGGCAGCCTCAAAAGAGATGCAAACACATGAAGGTTGTGTGAAGGACAAGCTCTTCCTCTCCCTTATCCTCCACCTTTGCCAAAGCAGGTCGTTTCCTACGAGGGAACTGTGCCTATTCTGGGGACAGCAAACACTCCAATCCCAGTTTTCATCTTCCCCATTATTCACCTCTAATTATTTTCATTCACCGAACAGGTTTTTTTCCCCCATCAGGTTCCTTGAATACCCAAAATTCCAAGTAGAGTCTGTGACATTTCCATGACATATGGAAAGCAGGTCATTATTTCTAGTGTTCAAAGGTGGATCTTGGGAGCTCAGTGTGAGACGTCCAGATGAGAGAACTGTAATTTTGAATCTGCACCAGAAAGTCCAGACCAGCTTTAAGACAGGTTAGGCTGTCACTTCTAAAACCTAGAATTCAATCATCAAAAAGATGATTTCTTTAGAAAGAGACCTCTAATCTTCAGCTGATGCATTAAACAGCAATAATTAGAGGCACAAAATTCAACATTGTTATTTCTGTACTGCATCTTTTCAGCATTTAAAAGTATAAACAAACCACTGTAGAGCTGCTGACTGAACATATAACAAATAATAGCAATATTATTGCCCTGCTCCAAGTCAGCAACTGTTTACCTGCATATCCCTTCAATATTGTGTTTAAGCACGTTGTTCTGTAATAATTAAAGCACTCCATGACATGTGATGAATTGTACAACACAGTTATATGAATTTTCAAAGCTGGGAAATAGTCATCCAGAGACATGAGATACTAATAACATGAACCTTAGCAATCAAATCAGCAAAACATTCTGACTCTGCCACCGTCTGACCTCGGGGTCTCTGCTTTACTGTAACAATTCTGAGCTGACATGAATAAACCAATTCTTGATATTTGATTGTATCCCAGCCCCAAAGCCTGGACTCAGATTCTTTAACTTGGTTTCCAATAAGTTATATGGCATAAGAAAAACAAAAAGGGAGAGAAGATGTAGCTGATTGTTTCCTCCATCACTTGCTGTGAAGTATTAGGTGGAGGGCTGCAAACCTTTTCTCTCAGGTAAAAGTTTTCTTTGTCTTAACATACCAGGAGGTATTTGGAGCTCCAGGATTAAAGCAGAGGTCAACAATGCCTGTCATCCCACACACACAAAGGCAAAGCATAGCTGTTTAGGGACTGGGAGACAATTAGACATGAGGGACCAAACTACCACAAATGAAACCACAGCTTTTTTCAATAGCTACATTAATTTATTTAGTTGCCTGCTCCAATAAAGGCAAGCAAGGCTTGAAAGAAAGTCCTTTGACACTTCTCCCCTGTTGATTTAAAGAAGTAAAACTTACTAACTGCAATAAAATATTACACTGCTCCACACAATATTCTACTTGGGAAGACTATGTGTGAAATGTCTTGCAATAGCTACAAGTTTCTTAGCTTATATATTAGATTACAATATATGATAGGGATAAAAACTCCAGAAAGCATGAGGGACAAAAACATCAGAAAGTTTGAGCACCATCTCATCATGTTACTTTCTGCGGAAGCACAAACTAAATGAAACAAAATCCCATCAGTGTTATCTGTAATAATCTGTAATGATTACTGGTAATAACTAATATTGGGAGAAGACTCAAGCTAAGCTTCCGGAGATGAAGCCATTTCAACCAAGCAGGGGATGTTCTCTCTTTTGCTCTGGAGGGAACAAGTGACATAAGATCTGTCTGATTTAGAGGAGGGAGGGAAGAAAAAGGAAGCAAAACACCGTGTCTAAGTTTTGACCAGTGAATATGCACTGGATTTGACTGCACCAGTACTACAAACAGCAAGTCTGATAAAAGAACTGGATTAAGGAACTGGCTACTGGGAAGTTCTGCTTCAGATAATGACCACAGGTATTGCTCAGCTGAACAGTAACAACTCAGCCCCGGGTGGGAATGAGGAGCAGCAGAGAAATGCACCTACTCAGGGTGTCCCTGGCAGCACAACCAGGACACAATCACCAAAGGCAGGTGGCAGAGATACAACCATCTGCTCCTTCTTATGTTGCACACACTCCCTGACTGTAGTGGCATTGCAGAGCACAAAGGACAGCAGGTACAACATAAAACTCACCATGTGACCTGTGACAAATGAGCCACCCCTCCTAAACCTACAGACCAACTCAGAATATCTCCTTAACATAATCCATTGCTAGTTCCACTAAAATGCATAAGGAACAATTTGCCAGCTAAGATGCTGCAAGTGGGAATGAGCAAATCCAAATGTAGTCCCATGTATATTCCCTATTTTTAATCCACTGTGTGCTCCCATCCATGGCATGGGTTCTATACATGGCCTCTCTTAACCTGCTCAGCAAGTAAAGCAGGCCATTTAATACTTACTGCGGTAGGAATAAAGTTAAAAATAAATTTTAAAACTTTGCTTGGCTTTAAACATTTATGCAGCTATTAAGTGCTGGGAAATGATAACTTGATGTAAAACTCAACTGCCATTTTCTAAACTTTTTTACTGCCTTAAAATTTTGCTTACTGATCAGAGAAAATACACAATAATGTTCTGCTAAATAATACATGTCTAATTTTTAATAGTTTCTGACAAATCAAAGTGTGGGTGAAAAATAGATCTATTAGGTTACAATTCAGCACTGTTAATTTAAGTAGGGGTGCTGCAGGAACAACATTAAATGGAATTTCATTATCATTATCAAATTAGTGAATTACAAATAGATTTTGTACAAAATATTTCAGAACTGTAATGATGGCAGCTCTTGCACTATTTGCTACATTACAGACATTTTCTCCCTAGATCTGGATATTTACATGTATTTTAACCAGATTGATTCATAGTTGAAAAATGTGAATTATTTTTTAAAGAACTCTAATGATCCCCCTGAAAAGAAGCTGAAAAAGTTAATTCTCCAGCACAGTGTATAGGTTTGTGAGTGCCACATTGAGAACACTGCTCTAAATGGCATCTATTATTCCAACCTGTATGAGAAAAATGAAGGAAAACAATACATTTCATATGCAATCTCTGTGCTAGCCAAAATAGTTCTTAATAGAAACTTTAAAGGGAAAGACAGACTATTTATGATATTCTAATGCAACCTTTGCATGACACAGAGCCCAGAATTCCTCCAGTAATTCAAGCCCTGAACAAAGTGCCTCTTTCCTGCTAAATAAGTTAACACTGTCAACCCCAATGAAACGTGCCTGAGACTAGAGGATCTTTTTGCTTCATTTACTTTTTCATTTCATAAACAGGCACCGCTGATGCTCTCAGTACAGCTTGTGAAGTGGGTCTAATTAAAATCCTTTTAGACTTAGAGTGAACTGAGTAGAAAATGGGCTAAAATTATTGCAGGGCTTTAAGGTTTTGATACTGGAGGAGAAGTCACGCAGAAGTAGAGCCAGAAACACACACACCACAGGCTTTTACCTTTCATGCTAAAAAGTAGACAATAAAATAATATTTGGCTTTCAAATTTTCCATGTTTTTCCATCAGATTTCTCACTGCTTCTTACATGAGTATTTAAAGTCCTTTCATTTGGAATACTTGACATGCTCTTTCAAACAAACAAAACAATTTTCTAGAGAACAGAGAAGCATTTGAGACTGCAATTTTGTAGACAAAGCCTCGTCCAAAAAATATTCAAGAGATTTCTTAAATAAACCCCACATATTTTATGTACAACTGCATAAAAACATGCAAATAGATACTGTATATTGCTACAAAATATTCCTAAAACTTTTAGCAAACACTTTAGTTACCATCAGTGTGCACAACTCTGCACCAGACAGACATGCAAGGAAACACTACTGCAGAGGGTAGCTTGGATCATGTAATATCACATACATTCAAACTAAGAGTTTCCTTGAGCTGTTCCACAAACAATCTAACATCTGAACCAATAGAGCAGCCACAACAGGTTGCATTAAAATCATTATTAGAGCTTAACTAAACATCATTAGGATGTTATTTCATTCTTTGGCACAAAATCTATGTGCGGGAGCAAAACTGCTTGAGCAGCTTGAGCTGGTCCATGTTCCATGCCTTGACATAAAAAGCACCATTTAAATGCTTTGCTGACAGTCCAGCTCAGAACAAGAGTGTTTTACTTGTTGGGAAAAGTGAAAGCCACAGAAAAGTTTTTATTACCATAAACTTCTATTGATGGGAACATTAAAAGATGAAGCTTTTACGTTACAGCTGCACTGAATGTCCAGTGGTGCAACTCTGTGACACGAAAACAAAGCTCTTCCAGGGCACATCTGCTTTCATGGCAAACCCAACTCATCCCTGTACTGAACTGATGAACATAGACAATAATGAGAGGGACACAGTATTATTTAGGGAAAGAATGAAAGTTTCTAGCTCTCTGGAAAGCTTTATTTTTTCAGCCAACAGAGTAAACAAGCACTGTAAATACTGTGCATGCAAAGGTTATGCAAACCCTAAGCAGAAGCCTATTATTGTGAACCTGAAATATACACTGAGTGCATTTTGGTGGAAAATTGAGGGAAAGCACGGATTCTTTACAGAGCCATATGCAACTGAGGTTTTCCGATTATTCTCAAAGGTGCAGGTATCAGCTGAGGAACCTCACCTTGCACAGCATCATGCACTCACTGCACTGCTGGCCTGCCTAGTCATTTCTGTTTGTAAAGATTCCACCTACACAGAAGATGCTTCTCCATTTGGCTTTATATCCAACAATCACAGTGCTCAGTTTCTGGACTGACATGGGAGTTTTGAATATTTAGTCCCTGAATATTCTAAGTTTTGCCCCTATTAATATGTGTTATCTAAGTGCCTTAGGCTTTGGCTTCATACAACATGGAAGTTGTTGCTCTGAGCAAAGGACTGTCTCCTCTTATCTTCAGCAGAAAGCAAATTGCTGTTATTGTGAATGTGAATTCCATGATCTCTAGCCCTGAGCCACACTATTACACTACATTGATACTTCTCCTCAGAGAGAAAGAAATACAGTCATTTCAATCACCATTCCCTCACATGCTCTGCATTTTGGGACACAGTATTTCAGAGATCTGAACATTAGCATGAAGCTTACAGAAACTGGGATGGGTAAAGCACCACATCTTTCAGCCATGAAAAGAAGTAACAGAAGAATATTACAAGTATGAGACAACCAACTGTGCAATGGAAAAACTAATGGCATGCAATCACTCAACAAAAGTGTAATATTTGAATAGCAATTAATACCTGGTCTGAGTTCAAGTCTTCCTCTAATATGTGGAGGATCAAATCCAAATAGTTTGTTTTCTTTACAAGTATTTTAATTAGATTCAGTTTCCAATTATTTTCCAAATATTTAATATATATGATGTTTGAGGCTGCTAAATAATATCCAGGTTTTTCAGATGGGAACACTGGGACACAGAGCACGTAATTGATTTTTGTGACAGTAACTAACCAGCACAGTCCAGTTTAGAACACCTGTACCTCACAGCTTTCACAGAAATCAAAGACCTGAAGGGACCAAATCATCCGGTCTGACAGCCAGTCCACAGACCATTAAATTAGTCCCAGTATACCTTACAGAGGGCAGGGGAAGAGGTAGAAGAAAGTAAAAAGGCAGATGCCAGAGCAGGGCAAATAACAGATATGACTCCCAGAATGGCAGGGAGTTATATGATACTCAAATTATTTTCTTTGCTGCAGACAAGACCCAAAGGAAAATAAGAGTTCCCAGATGATCTTAGAGAAAAAAAACAAAACAAAACATTGCTGTCCTGTATTTGTTCAGCTGTTATTAACAGTGGCATATGAACAAGACACAGCAACCACACACCAGAGCTATTTTCACCCTCATCTATTTCTAGTTGGGTCTATGTTTTGATGCTTGAGAAAAAAGAAGAGCAACAAGCCCCCTTACCTTGACTGAAGCAAATGCAAAGGAGAAACACATTCCATCTTAAGAGAGGTGGAGATAGATATATTCTTTGTATACACTTGGAAAATGCCTTAATGCAGAGCTGCAAACATTCCTGGGACACAGAGAGCAGGGCAGTGGGGCACAGAGAGCAGGGCAGTGGGGCACGGAGAGCAGGGCAGTGGGACACGGAGAGCAGGGCAGTGGGACACGGAGAGCAGGGCAGTGGGACACGGAGAGCAGGGCAGTGGGGCACGGAGAGCAGGGCAGTGGGGCACGGAGAGCAGGGCAGTGGGGCACGGAGAGCAGGGCAGTGGGGCACGGAGAGCA
>JAWWEU010000034.1:3983443-4022281 GCA_035583155.1 Acropternis orthonyx | reverse complement strand
GTGGGGCACGGAGAGCAGGGCAGTGGGGCACAGAGCAGGGCAGTGGGGCACGGAGAGCAGGGCAGTGGGGCACAGAGGCAATAAAAACAAGGACTGGAGGGAGGGAATCACATCCAGAGGTTCTGAGGCCAGTGGAAGTCTGTCACAAGCAGCTGGTGTGATGTCTAAGGTCAAGACAGGACACGAGTCACCTCCTGGACATGGCCTGGGTGGCAGGTAATGCCACTGTGCAGGGTCGCCAGACCCAGCCTTGAGTCAAGCTAAAACCCTGCTGAAGAACCAGGTTTCCCCTACTGAAGAACCAGGTTTTCCCACTTGTTCATCTGTAGTCCTGATCCAGTGAAAGTATTTTTTGATTTAGGAAAAACATAATACAACCAAAGATGTCTTTTCTTTGCTCAAGGGATGGCAGAACAATATTAAACTATACAGGGGGGGAAAAACATAACCTTGAAAAAAAATTAATTTTTGCTACATGCAAGTGGAAGAAATATGATCAGTTCAGTAAGGTTTTATACAGAACAACAGAATGTAGCTTTTATCCCCTAGTAACTGATCTCAAAAATTTATGAGATATAAATAATCCTCACAAACAAAAATCTTATTACATGATCATTCATGTGTGTTTGCCTTAACTATCTGTTTTGGTTTTCAAATGTCATTTGTAGCTCTTCATGCAGGTTTTCTTCTTCTAGAAAAAAAACTGTTTACAAATTTTGAATTCTATCTTAGAATGAAGTAGAATAATTTCATTCTGCATCTTTAATTTCTCCTATCCATTAAAAACAATCATATCAAATCACCCCAGACACCTTTACTGATACTCCTCCATTGTATTCATTGCATGACACTTCAGAGATTCTCTAGCATCCTGCTTCTTGTGGCACAGTTAATATTTTATAGCATTGCTGAAATATGAACTTCAAAAGCAAATTTCTGAAAGGCAGAGATTTGCAATTAACACAATGTAAGAAATAACTTCATTTGTCTAAGCGGTTGAATTCAGGGAGCGTCTCTACCAAATACCAGAAAAAATCCTGTTCTACAGAAGCTATAGATGTTCATCGGAAATTTTGCTGAGCAGTATAAGACAGCTATTTAATCTTCAAGATAAAGGAAATAATAACAATTAAAAATCCCCATCAGCAATTTTCTTTTTGAAGAGCATGGGCACAACATCAGCATTAAGAGATTAACTACTCAGGGATCAGTGAAGCAGCTCAGGATACAATACAGGAGTCGTTTCTTCCTTTGCTCACCTCCCTACTTGTAAAAGACCATCGAAATGCTTGAGTTCCGTGTGTTGCTTTAAAGCAGAGGGACAGGATGACTCCTTAGGTCCTTTTCCAAGGTATTTTCTATGTAAAAATTAGTCTTGGCTACTTGCACTTGACGTTTTCCCTAAGCAAAAAGAAAGTACTTTGGTTTCCCTTGCATCATGAGGGAATAGAAGCACAGCAGTCCAAAGTCCTTGGTGGCATCCCAGGAATTCAACATAGTGCTCAATAAAACTCATTCCTCTGCACTTCAGTCCAGCACTTGCACACCACAGCATAATTTGCTTTCACAGTAAAGCAGTACTTTTGCTGCATTTCATTTAATTTCAATTCTAAACATCATGAAATAAATACAACATGATTTTGGTGATTGGGTTTTTTGGTCAAATTTTTGTTAAATTTAGGGTAACTTCTAATTCAGTTTTTCACCAAGAATGCTCTGTGTATACACCACAACCAATTTAGCAGAACATTTTCCAAGCAGGGCTTACATATATTCCCTAAAAACATAAGAAGCTTCACACTTTAAATTCTTCCTAAAAGTATTTCAATAATTCTGCTTGAAAATATGAACTACTGTTGTTTAAAAGTAATTCAAGACACATATTTCATTATCAAGAGCCACCAGTTGTGTTATAGCAAACTAAACCCAGCCTGGCCATTCTTCCAGAAGTGCAAAAGGAAGGTTCCAAAGTTCACATCAGACTCCAACCCTCTTCCAACCCTGGCACTGCAGAAGCTTTAACAGATAAAGGAAATAAACAGAAGGAATTTGGTAATGAAAAACAGTGAGAAACAGGAAACCTATTTTAGTCTGGGAAGTCATAATAATTTGCTTAGAAAACAGAGAATTTAAAAAAAAAATCCTAGTAAGTACTCTGGGAAGTGCTGGATCAATTTGCAAGTGCTGAAAGCACCCCAGCCTCAGAGACTCAGGGACATTTGTATTAAGCAAGAGACACACAATTAAGCTGCATCTCAAGCTAAAACCCTGAGGGCTCCACATTTCATTCCAGTCAACCACTGCTGTTTTCTGGCACTATTTTCTTTGCAAATATGAGTAATGTGGGCCCTTTAGTCACTATTAAGCAGTAATCTGGGGAAATCAACCACTTCCAATAATCTTATACTCCAATTTAGGGCACTCTGAAACCACATAATGAATAATACTGTCGCCAGTTCTCTCCTGTAATGACACTTGACATATGCCTGCTATGGCTCTTTTCAGATCAAATCCAAGTGGTTTGCTTCTTTTTTAGGAAAATGTGGTTTACTGTATTTATTTGAGTTTGTTTCTTCACTCATCAGATGAAGGAGTAAATTTCTGCTTCATAAGCAGGGTAGTCATTGTTAACTGGGTATTCAGAAAGCAGCTGATTCCTTTGCAATCAAAACAAAATTATTATTTCAAGTGAGTAACACCATGTTAGGTTACAAGTTACTCATGACTAGTAAAAAAGCTATTTTTGCTGTAAATTATAAAGCTACTTAAGAGACCCTCCAATATTCTTGCCCTTCTTGGATGGATTTTACCTGTTACTAAGGTGTGCCACTGAAGAATTTGCAAGAATTCCCCTGCTAGTAGAACCAGAAAAGCTTTTATAGATAGTCCTGTTGAATGGCAGAATAAAATCAAGCCATTTATTCGGTTTTGTGTCTTATGACCCTTTTGATTTTTGCAACCATTGGAAAATTCTGGTCAATAACACACATTGAAGCAATGTTCTAAAGAATACAGCAAATTCCAATCTATGCTGACTATGGAAGAAAACAAAAATCTGCAACAAAAAAACTATTTCAGAGATGCGCAAAGATTTCAAGAAGAACAGTCTCAGAGATGAAGACAAATTTTTTTGATACTTCTGCTTTTAATAAAATGAAAATTTAACCTCTACCTTTAGAAGATGGATTGAAAATATACTTTACCAGAACATCGCTTTTCTGATTCTCAAGCAACTTAGAGCAGTGTGAAATATCCTGTCCTTTAGCAGAAACATTCCCAAATTAGTCTTCTACATGCTTAGAGCAGTATATCTAAGTTACAGATAACTGTGTGGATAATTCCTTATTCTTCCCAGGCAAACACAATCAACTGAATTCCAGAACTTCCATTTAAAAGTAATTTATCTTACATGAATATTCCAAATTCACATGATTTCACATAAAGCTATTCTTGTAGCAGAGTAAATTTCCAAGAGAAATTGTTATTGAAGTAAAAATGGTCCTGTGCAAAATAACTTGTGTGGGGTAGTCTTTGCCTTGGCAGAATTTGTGTGTGTGACAGTAGGGAGATGATGTGAGATCTGGTAGAGGTATCATTTATAAATTAATTCTATCTAAACTATTACACAAAATCTGCATACAAAACCAACTTTGCAGGTGACTTTTTTAAGCAGCTTTCACTGCCTTATTAGTCAGCTCATGGCTCTTAGATCAGTAAGTGGGGATTGCCCTGTGGTAGCCAGAGGATCTTCTGCAGGGAGAGACTGCACAGCACTCTCTTACTGTGCTGCTTATTTAGTTCTTGTTTCTCAAACTTTATGATTATTCAAGAGGTAGTTTTATTTACCTCATTATGGAAGCAGAGCAGTGGATCACAGCAATGGGAAGCCCAATGAGACCCACCACAGGCAACTCAGATACTTCTGAATGACCACAACATTCTATAGTTCTCATCTCTCATGTTCAAGAGTTTAAACATCGATTCCTGTGGCACCAACATGTTTTCCAGCTCATGCAAACCCAGTCAAAGTTCAAGTCCAAAATTAGCTTCTATTATGTCAGTCCAAAACTAGGGCTTTCTCAGTTATGTCTCTGCCATCTTCCCCTTTTTTTATTTATCTGATGTCTAAATTTATAGTCGTGGTATCTCCACTATACCCAGTACCCATGTAAAGGTGAATTTAATAGAACATACACACGAAGAATACAACTTTGTGCAAAGAGATGACCCTTAATGTTAAAAGAATATACATTTCTATACTCATTTCACTCCTATTGCTATATAACTATGAGAAATTAATTTCCACTGAAGACACTGAACAGCCACACCACT
Source organism: Acropternis orthonyx (assembly GCA_035583155.1). Classification (NCBI taxonomy): domain Eukaryota; kingdom Metazoa; phylum Chordata; class Aves; order Passeriformes; family Rhinocryptidae; genus Acropternis; species Acropternis orthonyx. Next base: position 4,017,949 of record JAWWEU010000034.1, on the reverse strand, counting down.
TGTATAAAATTCTAAATTATCTAAATTCCCATATATATATATATATATATATGTGTGTGTGTAAATACACTGGCTATTCCCTCACAGAATCCAGATTAAGGTATGATCACTCTGCATTTACAAATTGTGGGATAGGTTCATAAACTGTTAGAACTGTGAAGACAAGAAGGATGTTTCCTGTTTTCTGAATGCCTGATGCACCTTCACAACTGGGATGCTGTGAAGGGAATTAGAAGGATATCAGGTAAAGACTCAGTTTAAAGAACCACAATTTGCTGAGCGAACTGTGGAAACTGAGGTGGGAACAGGACACAACTTTTCCAATAGTTACTCCCATGCAAATGAATGGAAAAGAGACAAGACACTTGTTTGGTTTTTTGTTACATTCACTTGTGAAACCCTGACTGACCACGAGACCCAAAACTTGTAATCTGATTGCATCACTCCTTTTTCAGGTCAGGAGTATGTCACACTTTGCTGCATCTGCACTGTTATCAAACCCACAATTATATTTATACATACAACACCTTTTAAGAAATTTCTGGCAGTGCAGAAATATGGTTTGCATTCATTCATGTGCAAGTTGACCTTCAGAGAATTTTTTTTTTTAATGCAGTATTTTAGGAAATACCAGAAAGGCTAAAACAAGAACTACTTGAAAGATTGTACAATTCTGTTGCAGCTCAGAGCAGCAGTTACCTGCTGGTCATTATAAAGACAAAAATCTCCACAATCTTAATGATCACTGCAGAAGAATATTTGACGGGTAAGTCAGGAGATTTAATCTGAAATACCTTTAACCAAATGATAAACTGATGACCATATTAGCAGAAAACCTATCAACTTAAGACTTGAAAGCCAGACTAATTTTCAGCCTACAAACAAGGCACCTGAGATACATATAACTCAGCACGACTTAAACATTTCAAAGCTACAAAGTTCTTAGTGTTGGGAGGCAACACAAAACTGGAGCTGGTGCCTGTCAGGCAGGTGAGATGCAGTTTGCATTCCAGGCTGATTATCAGCCAGGACACAAACCCACCCCTATCACCCTGTAAGTCTGGGGCTGTCCTCAGATCCAAGGAACCAGTATGTGTTCCTAGGAAGGGTGCTGTCTGAACACTCAGCCCATCCCAGTCATGGAACAAGCGTGGTTCAGACTCAGGAGGAACCACTGACCTTTATCACCAGGGATTTTCTCTCCCCGCTCTGAGTTTCCTGACAGCTAATGGGTCACAGCTTTGGTGTGCAGTGAGACCAGGCAGCTCAGCCATCCCTGGGCTCAGGGATGAACGTTTCGGGTTGGCATCAGCTCCTGCCTTTCCTTCCCCCATCCTGCCAGTGCCAGTGGAGCAGAACGGCCCTTCCCGGGACACTGCAGGGTAAGGAAAACTCACTCTGGACAACAAACATCTGCTAATGCAGAGTTACCATCCAGAGCCTCTATTTTGGTGAATCGGCCAGGATACAAAATAATTCTGAAATTATTCCCTTTTCTCAACTATTTTACAGGAACTGAACTTATTAGGATCTATCCAGAAGGACTATGACTGTGTCTTGGGACTTTAAAACAGGAGTTTGTTTCATTTGCTACTATTTTCTATCTTACTTGATAGCTGCATTATCCGTGTTTCCTGAGTGCTACATGTTCATCCTGCAGGGAGAAAAAACACAAACACTTCTGTAGAGATCTGAGCTAATGTCTCTTCAGTACAGTATTTAATACAACTATGTTTAACTAAATGTATTTTTCCTTTGCTTCATTTTATCCTCCTACTTTCACAAGTTAGAAAATTATAAAGATTCTTTTAAATAATACTCTTCACTAAGTTATATCCAAATACCATATAAGTGGCTAAATGAGCAAGTGTGCTCTGCTCACATTGACACACACATTATTTATATTTATCAGGAAAAAAAGGAGAACACAGCCTACAAATATATATATTTATGTAATATCAATATATAATATCAATAAGCATGAATACTATTCCCAGAGCTATTTAGTAGCAATGTGAATAGAGCAGAAGTCTGTCTGTAAAGTGAAAATAAATAACATAGAACATGTTTCACTCAGGCACACATTCCTGATTAAATGTGCAGTATGTGAGCATATTGGACAACCAGTGGGTCAGGCTGTGTAATCACAAGAGTTTAGTTTCTCGTGAGATTAGACTGAAACAGGAAAGAGAAATCAAGTAGTCAATTAATAAATATGACCACTGGGTTCTGATTATTTCTAAGACTCTCTCCTACCTTTTCTTCAAATTCAAACTCAAAAAGATGAAAATGTATTCTGATTCCAGAAATTATTTACAGTCCTGAATGCAAGCACAGAAGTATCTAAGTGTGACACAAGATATTCCAGGGTATGTAAGGACAGCTGTAGCTGACTCAGCCCTAATTTTGTTTTGATGTACCCAAGCCATGAATAATAACAATGGAGAGGTACAAGGAGAAAGCTCAGAAGTAACTATAGTTTCAGAAGCTTAAAAATCTGATTTCAGTTTGTGCAAATGACAGTATTTTCTCTCAACTCATTCACAGAGAAAAGTCTGCTACAATTTTACACTTGGAATTACTTCAATTGAACAGTACAGTGAGACAGAGGCAGTTTTCCTGCACCGCTTAAAAGCAGTCCCCACACTCAGACATGATTTTTCAATCCAAAGGAAATTTCATCTGAAATTACACACACACCTAGGGTTTTCTTCTTGCCTTATTCTGCTGTTTTCCAAGATATAATTACATTATGGCATTGAAAGCAGTTCTGTTTTGCACAGCTATTACCATTTTTGTTAACCAAAGTAACAATGGGTATATATCACTTACAATTAGTCCCCCTTAAGTGTTTAACTAAATACCTCAGAAATTTTGGAAATTAAACCAGTAACAAACAACTATTATTTACTGACATGTTTTAATAAGGTTAGAGCCCTCTGTGTTTTATCTCCTGAAATTATTTCACTCTAGACTGGTGTAAAATTCTTGTCTAAGACACATAACCCTGTTGTCACTGTGAGAGGTGGCTCTTCAACTTATGATTAATGGGCAGCTGCATTCATTGGGTAATTTAAAAAATGCATAAACCTTGCAAGCAAATTAATGCTCCCCAGAAATCTCAGCAAAACTGCACAACGACAGATTTTGAGAAATAAAGTTATACTGTAAATAAAGTGGTACAGAAGTTGGAGCAAGTTTAACAAATGTATTCCCCATCTGTACTAGAAAATCAGTCTACACTTCAGCAATGTTAGTTCTCTAAATATTGCACTCCTGAAGCATGTTTTCCAACAAACACCTGACATTTATTTTCTCTGCTGGTATTAAAACCATTATTATTCCACCATAATTGTTTTGCAAACATTTTCTAAAATCCTGGTTGCAGCAGCTCCCCTAAGTACAGGCCACATGTATTTCCTTCCCATATGACACATGGATTTGGATACACAGACACAAAGAACCAGCAAACTGTAAAATTAGTAACAAAATGAAGAAATCCCGCTAGACAAATTCTTACAAGAATTAAGCCCTTTACAGTAAAACTCCTGAAATTGTTTTTATTGTTATACTACTTTTGGATTGATTATTTCATGAAGCCCCAAATGACAGAAGGAACGCAAACAAATTAAATTCATTCCAGGGTCACAATCTCAGTTATATTTGCTATAATCCAGTAGAGTTTCAATCTTCGCTAGAGAAACAACTGATCAAGGAGAGTATTTTTAAAGTTCTAGTTTTACTTAAGCATCTTTTACTTATGTACATGCAGCCTGCTCAGCAAATCATTTCAGCAAATTTTGTCTCTCTACTTTTTTAATATCTCTATTTATGATCATAAATGCCATCCGCAATGAGGGGAATTGAAATTACATAGTGAGGAGAAAATAGTCCCTGTTCTATATTTGAAAGATTAAAACTGAATTGCAAAAAAAGTGGCTTAATATTCATAGATGTTTATCTTATTACAACAAAAACAGTTTATAAAATGTATCCCATGAGCCATATGCAATTTGTATTGATTTTGCTTTCTTAAAATTGCTACCTTTTTAAAACGATTTATAAGTAGATGACTTGAGTATTTTAATATATTTAACTGTAAACATCCATCCAGACTACACACTATAGGGAAGACCACAAAGAAGCTTTATATGTTTTACAGTAATACAAGACACAGAAAATGTAATCTTTTGAGTTAGTCCTTAGTCACTCCACTTTCATATTAGTAGCGTTCAGCTGGAAGGGGCTCTGTGTGCAGCCCTATATAAACACGCTTTAAAATGAGCAAATACAACAATGAAGGTCACACATATGCTCTCATCTATTTATAAAGTACACTAAGAAGGCTTTAGACTGTATAAACCACAAATATTCCAACACCAATGAAGTTTTAAAGGTCTGGTCACCAGGAGCAGGGCTGAGGTATGAAGTGCACACCATCTGATCTGCCTGAGAATATTCAAGTTCTTGAAAAACACCATCCCATGGCCTACATTTTGATTTGACAAAGACGAGACAAAACCTATCAAAACCTCCTTTGGTTATTTTTATTTCCTCAAATTATGCAAGGAAAGCACCTCCAAATCGCCTTACTACCCTTTATAAAAATTGATGTGATACTCCCCTTCCACCAGTCACTGGGGACTTTGACTGCTATGACTTTTCCAATATCAGGGACAACAACCTCTGCCAATTGCCCTGGGACAAATTTCTTCAGATCCTACAGACTTGTGTGGGTTCAGGCTCCTCAGGTGGTCCCAAACCTGATCTTCTCCTGCAGTGGGAGGAACTCGGTTCACCCAGTCCCAGCCTTGAGGTTTAGGGGCTTGAGAGATGTGGGAAGCGACCGGGAGTGAAACCCCACAGCTTTCTCCATGCTTGATGCCACTAGATTTCTCTCTTATTTATGGTGGGTGGGTACATTTTCTTAGTTCTTCCTTTTCCGACCAATGTACCTGTAAAAGCCCTTTTATTGTTCTTCAAATTCCTTGGCTAATTCCAAACTCCAACTGTGCCTTCACTTTCCTGATCCCTTTCCTACACATGCTGGCAACATTCCTTTATTTTTCCCAGGGTACACTTCAGCTTCACCATGAGGTCCTTAGTCAGTCATGTTATTCTCCTGCCTGATTTCTCACACATGGAAATTGAGCGCTCTGGTGCTGTAAGAAAAAAAATCTTTAAATAGTTGTCATCTCTCTCTGTTCCTTTATCCTGCAGAGCAGTTTCCCAGGGGGCCCCATCCTGAGTTTTGAGATGAAAAATGAAGCAAACCAAAGCAGCCTGTGCAGTCAAGAATGCAGATGCAGACAGTGTCATCTTGAGGAGTTGTGCCGAGGTACAGCTGAAGCCAAAGGGCTTTGCTTCATTACTTGCCAAGGTAGGAGTCCCTGACTGGGGCATGTAATCCCTTCCATAAATTGGAGCTGAGCAGTGCATTTGCCGAGAGCTGCTAACACTTACTCTCATGCTCACATTTAAGCACAGAAAGAGTCACTCCAAAAGGAAAATGTGACTAAACCCCTAATAAAAGGCTTAACCAACACTTGCTATGCACATAAACTAGGATTTGCTGTGTTCTCTTTTCATCTTGTATACTGTTCCTTGGTTAAATCTTTCCTTCTACTCAAGAGATGTAGGAATATCTAGTTAGGACTGGTTCAATGTCAACAAAATCCCAGAGTGCAAGAGACTCTAAACCACCGTATTTCCACAGAGCTGAGAACTTTCGGGTTAATCCAACTAACTGGATTATTTCCTTCATTACCTTCAAGCACACTGAAATAAAAAAATTCATCAACTGAACACTCTACTAAGAATATTTATTATTTATTCTTGTATTCCTGCACCACTTAAATAACCTCATAATTGACGCACACTTAAATAGAGACCTAAAAATGAACCAGAAAGTTGGTAAACAAAGAGCAGTTCTGAAAAAGATAAACCCATTACTTTTATTGCTGAGTGATCAAATTAAAATATGCCTCTACAGTATAGCACTCCTTTGCTACCAAGGTAAAAATACATTTATAAATATGATGGGTAATTTCACAGCAATCAAACAAAAAAACCCCAAATTAACATTTATCATGGTCTGTTCTAACACATGATAGAGGGAAGAGTTTAACTTGTAGCCAGCCCAGCAGACAGCTTTACTACCTGTGAGTAAGCACAATATGGGATTCTGATCCTACAGAGATTTATGCCTTGCCTACCCATACTCAGAGTTTCATACCATCAATACCATTAAAAAAGAGGTGTTCAGGCAGACTCAGACCAGCAGAACTACTTAGATTGAATGCCTTCTGACAAGGACATTATTTTTAATTGAGATTGAAATAATTGACTTAAGTGGAGGATTTTTGTTTCCATTACTTGGCAAATCTGATTCTGCCTGATTAAAAAAACCCAAAAGGTTTGGGTGGGAAGATTCACTCTGGTCTTTCCCAGATTTCAAAATAAATCACCATCCCTTGGCAATCACTTACCTGAGTCAACTTAGTATTCTCTACATCAGCTGTGCTTTCTAGCCTTTCATAACATAAAATTAAAACAGTAGAAATTATTGATTAATGACAAGAATATATATGGCCAGCTCCATCATTTAATAAAGCAAAAAAATCCATACCATTAAAAAAATGGATTTGGTTTAGTGTTCATAAATGTAAAAATGCGTATGCTTTACTATTCTCTCAGGAATTTCTGATTAACCCTCTGGTGTATATTGTACTCAGTAGCTTTTATTGCAGTTCTAGCATGGTTTCTGTTAAACGGAAATGTCATTATTCAAGAAAACTAGAAGTCATAAAGCATAATGCAATTCTGTACTGTCACAAAAGGGGCAATAACCAACAGTGTGATTTCAGGCAAATGACTTGCTGCTTAAATAGAATTTCCTTACAGTGAAATACATCACAAAGAAAAGAAGTTCTCTTATGAAGCATCTGATAACTCAGGAGTCAAAAGGACTGACTGTATTTGCCAAGCTGGACAGATAATGACACAAACCCCTGGCAATCACTGGCTTAGCCTGACAAAGACGATAACGTTGCTCGAATGCTCACAGGTCTGGCATGAGAAGGGGCTCAATTACACTCTTTGCACAATGCAGAGATACTTCACACAAGTGCAGAGTTCAGCAGGTGAAATCCAAAGCAAGCACCAACAAGGGTCAAGGAAACAGAAACACTGTTGTCCACGATCATTTCAATAATCAGCAAATAAACTACAGGCAAGTTTTGCTCATGGCTTTCAGACCATAAATATGATTCTACACTAAAACAAATTAAGAGATGGATTTATTGATTCAGGAAAACAATTGATCCAGCTTTTGTCATTCTGTTTCAACTATTAACAGCCTGAGTAAACCCTGGTAACAAACATTGCTATATGACTAACAGATCTCTGTGCGAAGAAAAAAAAAGAGGATTCTTAAGACTGTCTTATTACCCAGTCTATAGATACAGGATAATTACAGTTCTGTGATTCAGATATTGGTACCAATTAAACCAGGACTGAAAGGATATCTAAAACCTAATAGGAATAAACATGCATGAAAGGACTTCATGAAAGATTTAAACACTAGAAAATTAAAATAAGCCAAATAATTCTGGAATATTCATTGATTTACTGCTAAAAATCTTTAAATGTAATAAATATTTACATATATGCAGTTATATAAGCAATATACAATAGTGGTTTCAAACTATATATTTCAAAATCATTAGTCACATAAAGCTATGCCATAACAAAATGTGATTGAGAAGAGTCTTTATCCCACATAAAGTCCAGAAGACTCTGGGAAACATCAATAAATATAACTCCTATTGCAGCATGGAAAGTCATTTTACTAACACTCGCCTTGTTTGCTTGGAAAGTACTTGTGAGAACCGATAAAATCATTCTTTGATTACAGTGGCAATCAATACTTTGTTTTGAGCACAGGCAAACACTTTAAATCCCAAGATTTAAAATACATCTCCCTAGAGGATGTCGTTGACAAGCAAGCTTTTTTACCCCAGCCCTTTTCTTAAGTGCTGTCCCAATACCAGCAAATCAGTCACAGAATCAGAGAACAGGCTGAGTTGGGAGGGACTCACAAGGATCATCGAGTCCAGGTCCTGGCTCTGCACAGGACAACCCCAACAACCATCCCATGGGTCTGAGAAAGGCTGTTTCCTAGTAAAGGGTACCTGAAAACATTCTCAAGACGATCCCCAAACCAGATATCACGGCTCTGTTAAGGAGCCTAAAAATTTTCCTGACCCAGTATATTTGCCAATATCTCCACAAAAAGTGCTTCACTTCCTTACAGTTGCCTCCTCATTAAGCATTCCCTTGTGGGAACTCAAGCCAGTATCTTTATTCAAGCTGAGATCAGTTTTTGTATCCTTTTCAGACTGTCTTGAATTTCTGCCAACACAGCAATATTTAGCCAACTAATTTAATATTACTGATTAATGCAAAAAGTCTATAGCTCTGAATCCTTTTCAGGTACCTGGCGTTAACACTCGACAGGAACACCAAAAGCAGTACAGGCTAGAGTAAAAAGGTAATGTATACAGGCAGGTATTTTCAGGTATTCTCATGAGTAATTGCCCTTTTAGATCAGCTGTTTAACTAGTTTTCTCTCAGAAAGTGACAGACTATAACCATACCCAATTTGGTTCTCCTCCAGTTTAAGAAAATGTAAAGCTGGAGAAGGTCCTGCCAATAGCTATAAATGGTGATTAAGGGACTAACACACAGAACCTTTAAGGAGAGGCAAAGACTTGCACAGTCTGGCAAAGAAGAGGCTATGAGGCAACCTAAGAGGGGCCTACAATTACCTGAAGAGTCATTCTAAGTTGTAGGAGTTGCAAGATGACAGAGCCAAACTCTTCTCTGCTGTGTCAATATAACATAACAACCCAGCTTGGTAGGTTGAGTGGGGACACTGTGACAAAGCTGTGAGCCAGGTGGGTAATATGTCATAGAGATTATTTGAATTCCATCACTGGAGGTTTTCAAGACTTCTCCAGACAAATCCATGACTGATTTAGCACTGGCATTAGTGCCAGTGTGAGGGAAAGATTACACTGGATCACCTCCCAAGGTTCCACTGAGTCAAGTCTGTTATGACTCTGCGATAACCTGCAAGAACTTGACCCCATCCAAGCACACTCACACATCCATTCTGAAACTGAGAAGAACTCACTGTAGATGCCTCTTTGAATAAGGATGGGAAGCAATTTGAATAGATACTTGCCATATTATGAACAAGAAGAGTGTTTTAAACCACTGCAAGTGAGTACAGATTGAATTATACTCCCTGAAGTGCAATAGAGAATACAATCTAATCTCCTTAGGTCAATAACATATTGTGCTAGTAAATCTAGTTTATTTTTTACTCTACTCTTACCATTCTCCATTGATTATTTTCATCATTTTAGCCATATAAATATGCTAAGTCACCTAGAAAACCTGATTACTGTAGTTAAAATTATTTAACTAGAAACAAACTGAGTATTTATGGTTGCAGAGAAAGAAAACCATCAATTTTCACAGAAACTTTCAATAGTCTGTCCCATAAAACATTTTCAAGAAAATCACCAAAATAAATCAGATGCGTTAATTTGTAACCGAGTGAAACTTATCTGGAGGATTAGTTTTATCTCCTCTGCATTTGCATGAAAATAGGAGACCATTGGCTTTGGTTTCAAAATAATTTAGTGATGTCACTCCAGCAGTAATTGCTGGAATTCAGACCCTGGTAACCGGAACACTGAGGAGGAAGACACTGTGATCATGAGAGGAGAGAGGGCTCTTGAAGGTTCCTGAACACCAGTGGTTTCCCTGAATGTGCCTTCCTTAAGCAGAAAGGGGAAAAAAGGAATTCCAATGAGTCATGTGGTTTGAGAGGTGCTAACATTCATTTCCTTCACCAAATCCAAGTACTGGAAAAAAAGCTCCTGGTGATCACTGCAGACTTTTACAGCCAGGAAGACTTTGCCACCATGTTTCTGTATCTTGATCCTCTTAAACCTCCTGGAAACAGGAGGCAGGAGAGTCCTTATTGCCATGAAGCAACTGAGAAGTGCCAGCTCCTCACGAGTGGAAAGAAGGGACTGGATGGATAATTGCCAGCTTAGTTAAATACAGCATAGCTAAGCCTAGGTCCTTTTTTGTCTCTTTTTCCTTTATGTCCATGACAGAGGATAAACTGAGGAATTCAAAAGCCTAGCAGACTTACTGCTGAAGAGAAGTATCGCATTCACTACACATGGTCTCTGTGGTATTACTGATATCAAAGCAGAATATGGATTTGTTTTTTTCTCCAGGATTGATAAGCAGCAAAACATTCCATTTATTATTAAATTGGATTAAGTCAGATATATGTTTTCTGATCTTCTATCTTTCATAGCTACCAAATCCTTATTACATGCTTGCCCACCAGTTTCAACTAAAAAAATCCAAACAAACAAAAAAAAACAAAAAAAAACCCCACAAACAAACAAAAAAAAAACCACAGAAAACCAAACCAAACAAACAAACAAAAAAAACCCACACCACACCAAAATATGTAAGACTGAAGTTATGATGACAACAAAAAGTAGTTTCAAACAAACCATGGCAAAATTAGTAGTTTAGTATCTGCCTATAAGCCATATTTAAAATAGGTATATTTTTTAAATCAAATGACATGTTTTTACATTACCTATTTAAAAGAATTAGCAACAGAAACAATGACTATATGTGGTCATTGAGATAATGATATTAAATGGAAATGCAAATTTCCACACAAAGAAACCTAAGGGTCTGCGAGGAAGCAATTTAATTAGGACACATGGAACAAACAGAACCGCACCGTTAAGAATTTAAACTGGAAGCATTTCCAATAAGAAAGCAGCAATCATTCTGGCTTTGTAAGTTTTGGAACAGCAGGGATTTATTAAGAGAGGTGTTGTCACAGAGCTATAAATGTTATGTTTTAAGGTCTGATTTTGGTGAGGTCTGTGCTCCTGTATTTGTACCAAGGGCAGCTCAGCCCCTGCAGACAGAGGGCCACTGCAACATGTGCAGCAGCACTTGGCAAAGCTGTGCTTTCCAAACAGGAATGGCGCCCATCCTGCCCCTGCGTGAAGCCTGTTCCCAGTTAACAGTGCCCCTTCCCTGCACTGGCACCTGTGAATGCAAGTGCTCGCTGCTGTCAGCCCTCAATCTGGCACCATGCTTCATTAGCTGGCCAACAAAGCAATGCACGGCTCTTATTGAATCATATACCATTCTTAGTATTCTCAGTTTCTCATTTTTATTTCACTGGGTATTTTTTTTTTTTCCACCATCCTATTTCTCAGGAGAGAGAAAAGTGCTTTGGATCCTATTTTTAAAGCTATCCCCAGCAGCAATACCAATACTAGTATTTTTACTGACTGTCTTCACCCATCCACGAATTCTAATAATATCCCACAGAAACTAATTTAAAGGCCATATTTAATTTAATACCCTAAATGAACAGAGAATTATTTTATTTCTGTGTATTTAATTATTTTCAGTTCAATTTTCTGTGTAGGTTTTCCTTCATGCTAAATAGTATTTTCTTTTTTTATTCAATAAACTATCCTAACAAATATAATATTTCCCATCAGCAACTGAATTGATCAGGCACTGATCAGAGCTATGCAGCAGCACAGTTCAGAGTTAGAGATTTGCTGCCAATGGAACCCATAGGAGCTTGTCATCAACATAATATTCATATCACCACATTGAACATAATTTGGTGTTTAACATAATTACTCAAAATTATTAGTTTTAGTATGCTTACAATTAATTTTAGTGTGCTTAGAACTTACAAAAAATACTGCAAGAACTGACGAGACACCAAGGCAAACATGTATGTGCATCACTTTGTGTATTATTTAAAGAACTGTCAATATACTTCATCTATGACTACCATGCATCATTCCACCAGCACTGCAACATAAATACCCCCTGCTTCCATCCCATACTTTCAATGAAAATCAAAAGAAAATCTTTATCAGTTACACCCCTTCATTCCAAGTAAGTGTTGTATGTCATTATAGTTTGAATTTCCAAAGAGACAGTAACATTAAATGTCCAGAAACTTATCTGAAGGAAGGAAATCTGTGCCTCCCAAATTATTTGCATAGCATCCAGATGTGAAGGAAGAGTCAAGGAAAAAAAAAAAACTTGCTCCCCAGCATTAGGGGTATTTCTATATGGAAATATTTCTCTCAGAACTCTATTTCCACTTCCATGGAAGTTTCTGTACATGCCTCAAAATATTTTGTTAACATATTCATTATAGAAAGTATCATCTTCATTCTACAAATCAGACCCAGAAATGGATGTGCTGGTTTGAAACTGTTTACACCTTTTGGACTAAGTCTGCAAGAGAAGGTCCATTTAGAACAAAAAACAACAACAACAAAGCATGTTGTCAACTTAAATTTATGTTATACAGACAGAAGGGTGCCGGAATATTTCAAATATCTTACAGAAGCAGGGGAATCCTTAATAATGACAACATTACAAAATCCTTAATAATTACAACAAGCTGTGGCTTTTACACAATTGATTCTCCTACAGGAGTTGCCAATGAAGTTTCCAACAGACTAAACAGACATGTATTATTCTTTCTAAGGTTTCCCAAGTCTTACTTTAGCCCAGTGGACAAGGTTTGGGCCGACACGTCATCCTGGGCACATTTGCATCAATACCTTGCCAGAGTTCCTGTGTTTGGGTCATACCCCACAGGCAACCCAACTGAGCCAATGTGACGCTGTTCTTTAAAATATAACATTTTCACTACAAATTGTGCATGTCTGATATGCCAAACAATGGTTCCTGAAGCAAATGAAGCAACAATATGTGTCACAACAGCAGACACAGCAGCAGCTGTAACAACATGCTCTCAAAAAATGCTCCTACGTTATTTTTTTGAAAAAAAAGGTCAACATCCTTAATTCCTAGTCGGGTAGAGTCAAGAAAAAATAAAAATTTGCACCCCATCATTAGGAGGGGTATTTTTATATAGATATATTTATCTTTAATTTGATGTGTAGTAATGGAATTTTAATGAATAGAATTTTATACATCAGGAATTAAAAAAAAAACCAACTCCATATTATATCCCTTTAAAAGTATGCAATTCATTTGGAATTATATCTTATGAAATAGTAATATATTTTAAATAATAAGTGCAAATACACAGATGGTAAACAGCAGGAGCTCCTAAATAGCATGGACCACAGCTTAAAATGTTTGTGAAATCTTTTCTTCAACATACAGTTTTATCAAGAACAGTTTCCACCAAAGGAGTAACTGGAAATTGTGCATTCCTCTACCCTTCTAAACTGCACTGTTTCCAGGCACCAGCTGGTGTCATTTACAGAGATCTTCAACATGTAACTATGTCCAAGCATCAGGAGCTTCCTGGCACAGGTCTTTCCCAGGGAATCAAGCTGCTAAAAATAGCATGATAATATTTAAATTAAAGTCCCCTCACAAAGTGTGGGAAAAGTAGGAGAAACATTTCCCTAATACCAATGATAGTCTTAATAAAGGAGACAACGTGGCAGCAATGTAACCCTGCAGGCCATTCAGGTCTGTGTATATAAAGCCATTGGTTATTCCAATGAGGGAATTCAGTGGGATTACACACACAGCAGAATTCTATGTACATGATACATGGAACACATTATTAGAGACAGATATTCTGCTTCTCCCTTCTCCTTCCCTCTCATTAAGGCAGTAAATCCAACCTGAGTTATAACTACCATCTCTAGCTCCTGAGCAATTAACTCATATCATCACTCTACAGTCACTAGTTCTAATTTATACTTAATGAGAAGAAAGTGTTAGAACCCACATGCACCTCTGAGTAAATACAATGACATGCAGCACGGTCTTAATTGGGATATTTGTGTGTTAATATACATTAATTGAAATAGCTTCCTGCAGCAGAAAGAGAATTGTTACAATCACATAAAGACAGGCAATGATTTCCTTCAAAACAACTTGGGAACTCCAATCTCATATTAATAGAATTTTCTGAATTATAAATAAAATATTTAGAATACTACAAATTAAAATAAATTGCGTTTCCACACTGATGTCTCAGTTTAATTTTTTATCAGCTTTCTCTTTTAATCTATTTTTATGAGATTTTTGTTTTCCAGAATACAACAAGGACATGTATATATTTAAACTCAATTCCCACCTTGACATATTTGTATTTTACTTATGCAGAAATTACAAGATTCATCCCATAGGTTATGAGTAAAAATGTATATTGGTTTTAAATGGATCTTTTCTGACTCTCAAGTGCTGATATTGTTGCCTTTACTAAAATTGGGGTTTTGGAAAGCTAACTCTGGAGGGTTTGGGTTTTTATTTTACCTTAATGGATTAAAACCAGCTTAGGGCAACATGTGATCTACTCAGTCTTCCTCCAAGGAATATTCTTGGTGCAAAAAGTGAAAATTAAACCTGAAGGCTTGAGTACAAGGTGCGAAATGCAAAACTCCCCTTGTGTTTTCTCATTATCTTCAACTTCCTTGTTAAAAATTTATCAAACCTACCAGTTATGAATATCAAGCACTATCAAAATGCATGAGATTAAAACATCAAGGTTCACAGATTTAAGAAACTGTCAGCCTGAGAAACTGGATTTCTTCTTCCTGAGTAACATGTGAATTCTCCATTTTACTACACTGAGAGGAATATAAAAGAGATGTTCAAGGTCTCCAGCCCTATCCAGGAATGTGTATCACAAAACAGCCAACAGAGGCTTCTCTAACAAAAATATAGGCTTGTTTTTGTTTACTTCCTACCCTAATTGTGCAGGCTCTTGGCAGCCTTTTCTCTCAGGCTGAAGGTTTTCTCCTTGAGCCCCCAGTTGACAGATGTTTTTATTTCCCATACATTACTGAGAGTCCCACTGCAAGTGAAGGGATGCCCTTGGTGACATACAGAGACAGTTCTAACTTAAAGCTTGTATACAAAGAAAGCTTCTAATGTAATTATTTTTAAAATATATTTTTGTATGTATATACTGAGTCATGAATACACATGTATATGTACATATTATATACATCTGCTATGTACCTATCGGCTTGTATACCTACATGCAATTCCTTGTTTTTAAAGAAACAATTAACAAAGGATTTAGGCACAGCTTCATACAGTCTTATGACACATCTAATTTTAATCTCAGTTTTAACAGTGACATAAACTTAGCTTTCCTTGAAAGTACTTACATAGTAAATAGTACATCCAGATTACAGGCTGGAACTAAAAATAGCAAATCTAGCCAGTGTTTTTTTGGATATATCACTGATACTTCCAAAGATGCTTCCCCAGATCCTGGAGCACAACACACAAAACCCACCCTGGACACTGTTCCATGGGATAGCACAGAGCTTCACATCAGGTTATGCTGTGCAAACCAAATGTCTCTCAAGTCACTGCCTGAAAATGAAATTAAAGCTGCCTGAATCATTTAGGCCTTACCCTTCCAACGGAGAAATACCTCAAAACCATGAGATGTACAGACTGAAGCCCCAACTTCCATTAGGAACCAATTTCTCCAGCAGACACAGAATTTAAACACACAGCCATTAGAGGAGTAAAAGTTGTAACATTACAAAGGACAAAACCAATACTGTAAATGACAAATTAATACTTTCATGTTATTTCTCACTTCTGTAACAGCTCAGGAATTTTAAAAAAAATCATTATGTAAACCACAGTTTACTCTTGTACTGAAATGGTACAGTTTTCAGTTATACGACATTACAAGCAGAATTGCTTTAAAGTTTAGGGAACTGATGTAATTTAGTTTTTGGGGGGTGGCAGGTAAGAACTAATATCAAGTGGCACAAAGTAGTCCTAAAAACAATGCCTTCCCTCCCACGCCAAACTTACCTGTATTTCAGTTTAATCACTTTTGTCGGTCTATTACAATAACATTTCCAAGGCACATGTGTAATGCTGGTCTCTCCTTCAGGAAGAAGCAAACTTCCAATTCCCATTAAATTCCCATTAATTTTTAAAAATGAAAATATAAGCATTAAATTACCTTGTGACTCCCCCTTTTTTCCTAAACAACTGTTTAATATTCTGTTCAAATATTGTTTTAACCTTTCCACCACTCTGAAATCACCTATGGGATGTACATTAATTGTGTGATACTAATAATAAGCAATGCAGTAAGCCACATTAAGGCAAAAAAAACCCTTTTGGACACTTCCTTAATCTAGATGAGGTTTGTGCTCAGTCTGAACTTCAAACTCGATCTTAGACTCCTATGACAACCCACATTTAGGTTCCTGGTATTCCTGTGAGGTGCTCAGATGATGACCTTTGATAAGGTTATTTCTGGAGTCTGATAAACTCATTGCTGAAGACTTACTGTGTTATGTAATTATTTTTCTTCAGATGTTTCCAAACACATATGGAACTTTGCAGAGCCAGTTCGTGAAATACTGCAGGGCAATAGTCTTGTATTTCTGTAATTCCACAATCATGTCTGATATTGACTTCATTCCTGTCTTTCCTGATTCCATGTCTGGTAGTGTCAGGAGGACGCAACTAACTGCATGATATCCCAAACAGATTTTATTCCAGTACATGCAAAAAGATTTCCTGAGTGTTTTCCTTTGCCAAATAAACCAAAGAGTATTTCAACCACCCACCCAATGAACACAGACTTCTGCTATCCAACACTGAAATAATGACTGAAATTTAATGGAGGGTTCTTGAACATCTCTGAAGGATGAGAAATGCACATAAATATAACAGATCGTTCATGCTGTTGGAACATGAAAGGTCTTCCCTACTAAGGTCAGCTATTGATTACTTCAGACCTAGTTTCCCCTCTGTTCAATATTAAAATAAGACATTAAATAAAGTTTGCAACCAGCCTGCTCCTGCTCTAGGAGAGGTTCATATCATCAGTGAAGTTAATATAGTTAATAAAACTCTAAACTATAAGCACCAATATGAAGCCTTTCCCCAGCACAATGGAAGCCACTGCAGTAAGACAATGTGACACCTTACATTTTCCTGCTGTGTTCTCACTGAGGAGCAATGCTGACACACAAGTTGCTCTTTAAACACTGCACAGGCCACATTCATGACTCAGATCTATCCTAGTGCATCTCTCCAGAGCCAACATAAACTCAAACACCATGTCCTTTGCAGTTGAAAAGTAGTTTGGAAGAATGAAGTGAGGAAGAGAAGGATGCCCAGACACAGAAGGTTTCTCCTCAGCTAAGTGCCCACGGTAAAACCCCATGGATGCAGCAATGCCTTTAACAGCTCTGTCATGCTCACAGGCTTGAGGGAGTAAAAGGCAAGGGCTGCACACTGGTAAATGCTCTCCTATCACACAAACAGGTAACACAAGTGGTCAGAGGCTTCACTTCACCCATGGGTCTTTTTTCATGTCAATACATGAATTATGAGTGTGAGCAGTAACTGTGGCATTACCACAAGTCCAAGTCAACATGACTCATAAAGAAACTGTCCTAGTTTTTGTGCAATAAAGCCAGTTTTGTTTCCCACTATTACAATACCAATACAAAGTTTTTCAAGTGACGCTTGAAAAGAAAGAAGCAATGACTGAGGAATTTACCATTTTACTTTCCTGTTGGTACATCTCACACAAAAATAGACTCAATGTATTTCTTAGATTACTTAAATATGTTTATAATTCATACTAAAACCAAAGAATATTCTTGCAATTTACCTTTAGCATTAGAACCTGCCGTTCAAACTTTTCAGATCCAGAAGTACAATACATTTTGACTTTAAAATCAAATTCCTCACCTATCTACTTCTGCAGTTTATGTCCCACCTGTATCTGTTTTATGAATGCCAGTGGGTTCTAAATATCTACTGCATTCCCTCCAGTTCCCTTCCTCTCCTTCATTAAACATATTCTTGACACTTTTTAGGGTCCATACTGCACTCACATAAAGAGGATTTATGAATAAAAACGTTAGATAAGCTCACACTTATCCAGACTAACATCAAAATGCAAGAGTAGTTAATACTTTTAGTTTCAAAGTTGGGTGAGAATTCCCCATGGAATATGCATTGTGTAATTCTTGACACAAACCTGACATTCCTTTTTGATTTACAAATGTGCTCTGAAAAGTACAAATAAAAAGGCATAACCTTGCAATATAACTTTATGAAATGTTGGAATTAGCATCCATGTGTTCCTGAGCACTGTGAGCTGCATCAACCGCTTGGCTGTTTACAAATTCCAAGCAATCACAGCTATGTACATTTGTATTAAATTAATTTATCAACCATGCTGCTCTTCTGCGTTATTCAAAACCCATTTCCACATGACTAGAGTAGGCTCTCACTATTTTTTTTTCCATCTGTAAAATCCATAATGTAAAGATTAAATCATTTTTAATTGCAAAGTAATAACAAACTAATGGTATAATTTATGTAGTAACCTAATTTGTCATTTGAACACTGTAGAAAACAACAGTAGCTGCCAAGCAAGACATCCAGGAAAATTGTTGTAATACATATTTAGATAACTGAAGCCTCATCATACTATCCGAAATTAAGAATTTATAAGGAATGCAGAGCAAATGACAACAGCACAGCAAACCTCACAGCATACAGCTCAGTGAAAGGGAACTGCAGCCAATTTAGGGAAAAGCATTTGAAGAGTCAATTAACTTTCCTCCTACCCTTTGGAAGTGTATCTTCGCCACACATTTCAAGTCACTCTCAGACTCCACATTCCAAGCTCTGAGAGATACATGGAGCCCATGGTAAAATTCATACCAATGAGAGACCCCTGCCATCCTACCCAGCCTCAGAATGAGGTGTGATAAAGGACCAGCCATGTGACACATCTTAAACTGATAGAGGGTTAATTTCTTTTGCATATGTAACATTTTCTATAACCTCAGTTCTTAGATTCAGCATTTAATTGTAAACTAGGTACAATAATAAAAATTATGTAATCCTCTGCCTGGATTAGAGGTATGTTTCGGCATAAAATGAGACTGAGATGAGATGTATGTGGACTGGGGAAGGCAAAAGCAAGAAAAGCAGCACTTCTAAGCGAAAACAGAATGCTGAAACCACAACGCTGTATTAAAAATTAATTTTTGGCAAATATCAGAAAGTTGTGCATTCAAGAGCAGAAAGGTGCAACTATTTGTCCAGTGGAATGTGTGGCTCATCAGTACCAAAAGCACTGTCTTTAAGACACCATCTCCTAAGCTCAGATCTGTTTACATTTAAAGCACGTCTATGCTAAAACCCACACAAACAAAAACAAACACCCAAAGTTCAAGTTATACCATTTTGAGCAGTTTCCTACATTTATAAGTACACTGGAGTGACAAAGGGATTAAACAATATTTAGACTTACTAACAACAGAAAACTACATAATATTTTACTCTAAAATTATAACAAGTGAAAGACAGAAGAAAAATACTTCAGGGGATTTTATTTGCACATAGAAATTAAGATACATGTTACATGCTCTTTATCTCCATTAACATACTGATATATAACTAAAAAACAAACAAACAAAAAACCAAACAAATAAAAAAAAAAAACAAGAAGAAAGCATATTTTTTTAAGGAGGTTTGATTACTTATTTCACTCTGCAACGATGCAGGAATAAATTGATCAATGACATTGCTGAGTATCACAAAGTACTGGGTGTACTTGCCTGATTCAGTGTTCAGTCAAGTAAGTAGAAATCAAAGAATGTTGTTAAGATGTTAATCAGACCTTTGCCCTTCCTGTTCAATACCACAACTTTGTTCTCTAAATTCCCAGAAAATCTGAAGTTTTTGTTTGAGAGAAAAAACTGAAACTTTCATGCTGATCACAGATTACATTTTTTTTTTTCTTTAATGCATTTGATTACACAGCCAAAAAATATAGTAAGAAATGTCTGGCCTGTGGAACTGGAAAAGCTTCAGCAGAGTGTAAAACTCAGTCTCCTTCATCTTTAAATAGTTAGGAGGGGGCCCTTCAGAATAAAGGACTATTTCTAGGGTGAAATGAGGTATGAGGTTCAACAAAACAGAGTGCCAGATCCTGCCTTTGAGTCACAACAACTCCCTGCAGCTCCAGAGGGGCTGGAAAGGCCGTGGGGATGCTGTGGCAGTGGCTGAACGTGAGCCCAGGTGTGCCCAGGTGGGCAAGAAGGCCCATGGCACATGGGCTGTGCCAGCCATGGTGCGGCCACAGGAGCAGGGCAGGCACTGTCCCAGCGCGGGCACTGCAAAGGCACCTCCAGTCCTGAGGTCAGTCCTGAGCCCCTCAGACAGGAGAGACACTGAGGGGCTGGAGCATGTCCAGGGAAAGGAATAGAGCTGGGCAAGGGGCTGGACGACCAGGAATGACTGAGGGAGCTGGGGGGGGACTCAGCCTGGAGAAAAGGAGGCTCAGGGGGGACCTTCTCACTCTCTGCAACTCCCTGACAGGAGGGGGGAGGCAGGCAGGGATCAGGCTCTGCTCCCAGGGAACAGGACAAGATGAAACGGCCTCAAGTTGCATTAGGAGAGGTTTAGTTTGGATATTAGGAAAAATTCCTTCACACAAAGGATTGTCCAGCACTGGAATGGGCTGTCCAGGGAAGTGGCTGAGTCACTATATATATACACCTGGGGATGGCTTAGTGTGGGCTTGGCAGTACTGGATTAATGGGTGTACTTGATCTCAAAGGATTTTTCCAGCCTAAATGATTCTATGTTTCTATAAAAGGGTAAAAAATAAACATTACTGGAGTATTCAATGAGCTACAAGCAAAAAAGTGTGCTTTTGTTTATATTCCTCAATAAATACAGAAACATTTCTGCAACAAGCATTGTTATTTCAACACATTCACTTGTGCCTTTTTTCTACTACCTTTGTCATGAGAAGGAGGTATCAGAATTATCATTCTCGATATTTCTGACCTTTTCAGTATTCAGTTATGTTTAGATTCACTGTCAGTTCCACCTCTGCTGCAGAGGTTACTAAGGCTGTAACCAAAGAAAAATGTGAATTGCCAACAAGTCAAATTACAGAACATTAATAAGGTCAAAGCAGTACAGTTTATTATCATCTTTCACAGAATACATGAAACATTAACACTGTGTTACTTCATTCTCATGACAATAATTGTTAAGAGATCTTCCCGTGCAACTTATTCTCATTACAACTTTAAAATTACATTGTGATTTGTAATCCTGTAGTCCTCTTAGAATTTGTCTTTCTCTAAATATCTTATTTCAAAATGCACTGAGCTGCACATGAAAGAATATACGACGGTTTATTTCTACTTCGGAATTTTACTGAAACTACTGGAAAACAAACTAAAGCATCTTAGAAGGAATACTATCAGTCAGGATGCCATTTCATATGCAAATGCATGAAAAACAATGCATGGACTCCATAGGTGAGTAAGAGACGGGGTTAAAGGCCTCCTTTCACCCTATGCAACTGGAATTATTCTCCATCATTCTGAAGAGCAAAGTACAAGCAATGTCTGAGAATGTCTCCTTAAGGTAGAGTGTATTATACAGGCAGAGAATGCTAAATTGTCACTATAAATGTGACTGGAGATGCAAGAAGAGGGACACAGGAATCCTTTGAACTTGGTTAAGACAATACACGTTTTATAGTTGCCTTCTATCCAGCTGGAGATGCTGTCACAAGTACACTTGGAATGCACATTTTGCTCCCCACAGTCAGTAACTGATCACTCTGTTCAAACCCCACAGGGAGCCCCATGTCCTCCAACATCAGAAGGACATGGAGCTGCTGGAGCGAGTCCAGAGGAGGCCATGGAGATGCTCCAAGGGCTGGAGCCCCTCTGCTCTGGAGCCAGGCTGGGACAACTACAGATGAGCTCAGCTGGTCAGAGCATGGAGCCAATAGTGCCAAAGTCAAGGGTTTGAATCCCCTACAGGCCATTCACTTAAGAACTGGACTCCATGATCCTT
This sequence comes from Acropternis orthonyx, assembly GCA_035583155.1. Classification (NCBI taxonomy): domain Eukaryota; kingdom Metazoa; phylum Chordata; class Aves; order Passeriformes; family Rhinocryptidae; genus Acropternis; species Acropternis orthonyx. The sequence continues at coordinate 3,995,965 of JAWWEU010000034.1, read as the reverse complement.
GTGGGCCCCTTCCAACTCAAAATATTCTGTGACACTGTGACCAGCCTGGAGAACAGAAGGCTCCAGGGAGACCTTACAGCCCCTTCAAGTAGCTAAAGGGGCTCCAAGAGATCTGGAGAGGGACTTGGGACAAGGGCCTGGAGGGACAAGACAAGGGGGGATGGTTTCAAACTGAAAGAGGGCAGGGTTAGATTGGATAGTAGGAAGAAATTTTTTGCCGATGAGGGTGTGAGGCCCTGGCACAGGTTGCCCAGAGAAGCTGTGGGTGTCTCATCCCTGGAAGTTTCCAAGGCCAGGCTGGACGGGACTTGGAGCAATCTGGGCTAGTGGAAGGTGTTCCTGCCCATGGCAAGGAGTTTGGAACTGGATAATCCTTAAGGTCCCTTCCATCCCAACCCTCTCTGTGCTGCTTTGATTCTGTGAAAAGCTTTCAGCACTACTGCAAAAGGAGACAGTTTACATTGCAACATAAAGTGCCCAGCCCAAACTGTACATTTGTCATAATATATGCTTCCAAAAGCTACCTGGCTTCAGGATTACTCTGTCTGACTTCTGGGATAGCAAAGGATGGATATTCAGCTCAGTGCTAGGAAATACATGCTATTAACACTAACAGAAATTGCATACCAAACTCTCTGTGCAATAGGGTGAGCACTAACCTTAATTTGCTCAGCAAATATTCATAGAAGTTGCTAAATTATACATTATATATGGGATACTTTCCCCTGAACAATAAAAATATCCCTGCTTTTTATCCAGAGCATCAGTGTTTGAAAGCAAAAGTAATTATAATTGAAAGCTATTTATTTTCTACACCCTGAGGTGAGTAGACAGTACTTAAGTGATGGTAGAGATGCCATTTATGAAACACAAAGTGTATGTTTCATTTTGAAGTAAAAAACCTCCTTTCTTTTGTTTGTTTAGGTTTTGTAGTTTTTTATTCATTCTAACTTTCCAGATTTAGTGAGCTCTACTGTGATTTCAGGTAGACTGTACAATTTAGAGGCTCCAGTTAAATGGGGACTGAGTAACTCCATATTCATAAGCCCTTTCATGTGTCTTTTGGTCACAGTATGTAGCTTCTGAGCAGGCATGACCTGCATGGTCATGGAATAACATTGCTTTGGGGAACACTATCTAGTTCTACCATGAATCCCTACCTTCTGAAATGAAAGCAGGAAAAGGCAGAAGAGAAAAATCAATGGGAAGAAAGGAGAACACTCATATTCTGGTTTTAGGTATCCAAATTTTTCTCAATGGGCTACACAGACCTTACATAGGTTGGGTTGAAACCTAGAAAGTAATGACCTCTCATCAGCATGATCCCAAGCACCACACTTAAATTGTTCTCACCCTCATTTTCAGTTGCTCAGAACAATCATTTTGGATTAAGACCCTTATAGAATTAGTGACACAGCCTATTCTGCTTGACATGCCCTTACTTGCAGTTCATACACAGATAATCCTTCCCAGCTTCTCCACCATTCTTAAAAAATATCTACTTATCAGTCTTGCCACTGGTCTTATGCGACTACTGGAAGAGCAGACAAACAGCCACACGCTCTGCACGCAGTGGAATTCTCTTAGGGAGCCTTCCTAAAACACCCCCAGCTTTTTGCTTCACCTCCTACTCTGCCTCAGAACTACACCCCTCCCACCTGTAGTACTGCTTTGCAAGATGCAACAGTAAAAGCATCCTAGAATCTTTGGAAGCCAGGTCACTAACACAATTTGAGTGAGTTGAGTGAACATAAATAAGGACTGGAAAAACAAGCAGCAAAAGGTCAGGACCTGGTGAAGCTTTTCTGCTGTTGAAATAGCCAATATATGATGCAACCACCATCCAAGGCTGTACATTTGAACAATTACACATAAATAGGTACTGAGAACTATCAGTGTCACTGTGGCAACGAAAACCACTGAGGTTAACATGTTTTGGGCTTTTGGGAAAGACTAGATAAGTAAGTTCAAGAGCTGCCTCCTGCACAATAAGCTGCAGTAGCTCAGTCCTCCTGAACTCAGTCACTCAGCTGGCATTTCCAACAATCAGCTCAAGGGGGCTGTCAAAAACAACTGGTTTTATAAAGGTAGAGTAAGAACATTTATGAGATACTTGCAAATTGTAAAAACCACTCATAAAGCTTCACTATAGGAATAATATAGTAACTAAATTTGAACAATCTGAGTTACCTTGGCAGTGGTATCTCTGAACCCTGCATGCTGCCACAGGTCATGTAAGCAGTGTGAGCACACCCAGCTAGGACACATTACTCAGCATCAATAAGCATGGACAGATTCTGAGCAGAAGGTTTGGAATGAAGAGTTATCTTTCATGACAACTGGTCAAAAGTTTAGCCAGGTCATCATTTTATTGTGAATAAATAATTCTTTTGGCACATTATAATTAAACTACTCACCTGGGAATGCTCAAAATTAATTTTTTAGTGTAACTATGGGATTTTGTTATTTCTGTTCTTAGGTTTAAGGGGATCCAAATCAAAAATCTACCCTAAACTCTGACCTAGCATTAAAGCATTTTGCATGACAATGACTCATATAAAATTGTATGAAATTATATCAGATTGTTAGACTGTTTCATGTTAACTCCTCCATGCCAGTGTGCTAACACCACTATACACTCTAATAGTTATTTGAAGAATGTAGTTTCTGTTAGCACAGCACACAAAAATGAATTTTCCTTTTCCTTTTAAACACTGCCATGTCATACTGCCTGACAAGTCACACTGGTTATACTATACTTTGCAAAGCCTTTTAATCTTGCTCTCCTCCAAATTAAAAAAAATCCTTTTATTTTTCTAAACTGCAGATTTATTTTTTTTTGTTTTCATGATCTGAGTCAGTTAATCTGAGTTAATTGGGGCCCTTCTCTAACAAACATGATAAATAGCTGGTTTCTTTTACAGTAGAAACCCACGGAGAATATGCAAAACCAGTTCACCAGCAAACTGAGCACACATGAACAAAATTATCGGCGCACTGCACTCCTTGCATTCACCCTTGCACATCTGCTGTAACGTTGTACCTTGGAACGAAAACCTCCCGGTTCCAAACTGCCTCTGACACACAGAACAGACAATACCTGGGGAGGAAAACTCTGACCAGAGCTCCATGTGACTGCAGAGGTGTTTTCCATTCCCAGGGTTAGCCTGGGAAATTGTCCCTTTCCCATCTCCCTGGAAAAGTGCACAGGCTGCACTTTGCAGCAACACCTTCTCAAAAAGCCAATTTCACTTTTTGGTGGCCCTGAACATTACTCAGAAGGACTTAAAATAGGGGCAAAAGACAAAAAAAAAAAAAAAAAAAAAGGTGTTGTGGTAAAATAAAACAAAACTCCAGTAGTTAATAGTGCAATTTCCTCTTTACAATCCTGTTCACATTCTTTTTTCCCGAGGTCTTTTAGAGCAAATCTAAATGGCCTGCATTATGGCACAATGAAAAACAGAAAAACCACAAAGCCCTGCTGATTCAAAGAGAAATGAAACATCAAAATGGCAGCAAATTTTTACAGTTACACTGGTAAATTACCTTAGCATTAAAAGATTAATTTTCTGGGTTTATCCATCTCTATGATAAAGTATATACACTCACAGTCAAAACAGTCTTACACTTGAAAAGCACAGTGCAAGAAAAAATATTGTATGAGATAGAAAAATTTTAATAGCAAAACAAAAACAAATGTGTGATTTTCCATGCAACTGTTGTCAAGAAGCACCTGGGTAGGAAGGGGCAATGTGAGAAATAGGAAATGAAAAGCTTGGGGTTTGTTGGTTTTCTTTAAATAACAGTCTAAAACTAAATTGAGCCCCTTGAAGCAGATTTTAGAGATTTAAAAAAAAAAAAAAAAGGTATTACATTTACAATCCTGAATATTTTCATGTATTTTCTTTTGACCATAAACAAATTAAAGACATTTTTCCAGCTTGCTTCTACGTTTTTCAAAGATTAAAAAGTCTTGTTAAATCCTTTCAAAAACTTTTGCCATTGATGTCAGATGACGCCTAAAATATGTGATGAACAGACAATCAGTAGAAATAAAAAAAAAATTAAAAAAAAATCAGTTTGGAAATACGCATTTGGAGTATAAAATTATTGCTGTTTATCACATATTAGGATTAAAATAAAACAATCTGTGTCAGTCATTTAAAAATAAGATAGATATTTACAGGTAAAATCCTCACAAGAAACACAAAATATGGAAGGACCATTTTCTATTTCTACATGAATATTCAGCACAAAGTACAGCTCATGCCATCTCTGCTACTGCAGTAATTAAGTATTCAGACCAGTAAACAGCTCGGTTGGAATGATTTTATGACAAATGACCAAAAACATATCAACCATAAAACCCCAGCCCTTCCAGAGCCCCTGAAGCCCAGGAAGCTCAATCAATGTGAAATGGAACTCCAGCCATGGCAGCGCTCGCTCAGCTCGCTCTGCAGAAATCTCCTGACAGGCAATTTTCCTCCATTACCTTCCACACACCCGGAAAACAAAGAGCAGGAAGGGAGGTTTGAGAAGGCGAACAGGCAAAAGGACTGAGCATGGTTAAAAAATGCCAATATGGAAACTAAGGTTGCCAGTCCAATGGTTGTTGGATTGACTGGAAGCAGGGGGAAAAAAAAGGTTGAATAAATGAATAAAGACTAAAATCAATGAACACAGACACCGTCCGTATACGGGGCAAACACGTGCTAACTGAAAATGCCTTGATTTTCTGAAGTTTCCATATTGCAGGGGGTACCACAATGTATTTGTGCTGCAATGCAGAAGGGGATGAGGCTCACAGATTTACTAGAAGAACAACACTTGAAAGCTAAGTGGTTTGAACCCCTTTGATTCTAATTTCACCTGATTAAAAGCAGCTTTTTTGTACCAAGTGCGCTGCAGGATGTAAATCCTAATCAATACAGAACTGGATACACCCCGCAATGCATATGTACCACGTTACATATAAATAGGTCCATAACTAAACAATGTTGAGTTGAGAACAAAAAGTGCAAGAGATGGAGGGGAGAGAAAGTAAACTGGTGATTTCTCTGTCTATGGAATATTAAGTATTAAAGGTGGCATGCTTTAACAATCCCAAACCTCAACAGCCTTCAGTACTGAACTTCTATTTTTGCCCAGCTCTTGGGTATATTTTCTGCTTTCCACATGGAACTAGCATATTAATTAGACTGAGATCATCCAGTTTCATCCAATTATGCCAATGCTATCTGAGGGCTGGACAGCATCCAAACTTCATTTCAATATATCACTTTGGTATTATAAATGATAAATCAATATTTCTAATAGTTTTCCATTCTAATGTATTACAGTGGAAATAAGCCAGCATAGCCTGCAAGAAGTATGCAGATTAAAAAGGTCATACTTTGAGCATAATGAAATGCAATTATTATTTTTTTTAAAATGAAACTTGGAGGCAATTGGTCACTGAAACTAAGGGAAATTCAAGAGGAATCTGAAAAATTAACATAATTTTGAAGTTGAACCAAAAAGTAACAGGTCAGCAAGTCAACTCAGTTGAAAAAAAAGTGTTCATTAGCTTTGAGCAAGGTAAAGGAAGTGAAATGGACTCCTAAGAATTCCAAAGGCATAACTGAAGAGTATGAGCTTCAGTTTAGCACATATTGGCCATAATTCAAGAGAACATCACATATGAACAGTGGCACTTACATAACATGGTAATCAACACATCCATTATTTAACTCTAGGGAATAATTTATATATTTTCCCCACCTTGCCTACATGCATTTAACTCAATTAGAGTTCTTGTATGCTGCCTTTGTTTTTGTTGTTTGGGGTTTTGTTTGTTTTTTTCTTCAAGATTGTAACAGTAAAATGCACCTGATTGACAAGACATAGAATAGGAAGGAAATACTCTGCCTTAAGTCATCAAATAAAGATAGTTAAGCAGAGTGTTGTAACATGCATTTGAATCTATTTCAGATACTATGTCAGTAAAAGTAAGACTATAACACCAATTAAAATAATTGAAAAATAATTAGCAGAATAAAAAATAACAACATTCCATTTCTAAGTGCATTATCTCACATTCTAAAAACATAACAGTAGCTTCAAAACACTCTTCCAAGAATGGTATTTCTCAGTATTTATCAAAGTATATATAATTCAAACCAGTTGTTATGATGAATTTTTCTAATTTTTAAACTTGACACAAATTCATTCAAATCTCTTTTAAAATAAAGCAAAAATAGCCAATTCCATTAAAATCAATGCTGGAAATCTTGCATAAAATGGGACTGAAGTCCTATGGCATTCCAGAAGTTACCTAACATATTCCCTTAATAAGTAAGCAAAATCAAATATATATCTCATGAGTCTGCTTAGAAACAAGGTAAGTCCTACAGGAATGTTCACCCATCAAATCTAAAATCTTAAGAGCTGGAACTGAAGTTCAAGATGTAAATGTTTCGGAACATAAGCGTGTGACTCACTTACACTGAAAAACCAAAGGATGGCCACAAACCAGTTCTTTACAGACCACACATGACACACGTGGAAATCCTCTCAGTTTCTAAGAGATATTCAGACTCTGTAGAACAGTAAAAAGGAATGTGGGGTTCCTTTTATTTATTTTTTTTAATGAAAAAATTGTAAACTTCATTTGCTATTATTCTGAAGAAATTATAGATAACATCAAGCCAAAATGAAATCAAAACTACCAGTGCCATATTGACTGAAAATTGCCCACCAAGAATAATCATCCTGATCTTCACAGAGTGGAGACAGGTCTGATCAAGAATGAACTAAAAACATTCCCTGACCATGTGCCTTGGGTATAAAAAGATGGTTTTTTGCCTTTCCCCCCACCCCCCCCCCCCAATCTCTGTGGGAGCCTTCCCCTCCCCCAAGTACATTGTAACTCCTGCAAAGAATAAAAATAATCCAGCTGCTTTATGGCTTTCCTTAGAGAACATAAACCCCTAACTTTATTATAGGCTATTGTTATGAAAATTTGAACTTATTTAAAGCAGTGTGTATTTGAGTGTAACTCCCCAATTATGAAACACGGCTGCAAAGGTGTAGGCAGATCCAAGAGATCTACTGGTTACAAAGACAGCACCTGAGACAGTGTACTGAGAGAGAAAAGAGAGGCACAGAGAGAGAGGAGCTGCCACAGCCCCTGTGATGGCAGCTCTGAGTCCCTTTATGGGGTGTTGGGGATGCAGCAGGAACTGATGTGCAAACTCCAAAACATCATTTGTTTTCTTGCCAGGACAAACTGATGGAATTTTCTTTGTCATTTAAAGCATCATCATTACAGAGCAGACCAGTTGGACAGAGACCTGCTACCCCTTCTCTGCTCTCAGGAATATTTGTTTTCCTCCTGTTCCACACAGGAATTGCATCCATTCAGCACAACTCAAAGTACAGGGATCAAAACCATTGTCTTTCGTAAAACACACCAGTGGGACAATTCCCAGCACTCCACAGACTCTTTGTTTCTATTCCATTAATGAACTGGGCAGTCAGAGATACTCGGTATTTGCACTCTGTCCTTGGGGTGGGGATGTTGGAGAGAGCACTGCTGAGAGATGGGCAGACTCTCTCTCTCACACACACACACACACACACACACACACACACACACACACACACACACACACACACACACTGCTCCTGCCTGGAAAATTAGGGACTTTCAGTCTTTCACGTTACCAGCTCATTGTCTTGCCCAGATTCATCTTCAGCTTCCACATGAGTGAGTAATAAAGTTGAGAGAGGACATGTATCCATTCTCCTGATGCAATACAGGTCTATTTATAGATACTATTTATTTACACATTTGCATTCCAACTTCTTCACACTAAATCAAAACTCCTGCTAAGTATGAGACATTGTATAAGACTGGTTTTGTGAGAGTTAACAACTCCAAAAATAATAAGTCCTGGAAAAATGCATTGAAGCTCACATTAAAGACCTCTATGACTACACAGTGATTTGGCTACTCAGATGGAATGAAAACAGTCCTCTTAAGCCTCCTCTCTTCTGAAGACTATTCATTCTCAAAATACCAAAGTGGAACATAATTTCAAGTTCCAGAAATTTGAAGCCTGGGGGTGATTGTTCCTGAGGAAATGCTGGTAAGCACATCTGAAGATTCACCTGGTGAATCTCTCGAAAATCCATGCCTGGCATTCCAATCTTTCCTACCCATTGGTCTGAACGGTGTATGAATTAGATTAACTGTCCTGATTATTCAAAGAAATTTAGCTTAACGACCTGCAATTACTTTAATGGCTCTGAAATTCAGAAGGTAAGAAGGCACTATGTTTCTTTAAATGAACATTAAATATAAAATGTCTCTGACTGACTGTCATGAAAACCCAATTTTATTGCCATTTAAATTATTCAGAATCAATATCAGACATTAGCTATAGTTAGGAAGCTTATGAAGACAGAAGGATCTAAAAGCAACCTTTTTTAATACAGAATAATGACATATAGTTTTGAAAGTAACAGGCTATTTGCTATGTATCACTGTTTCAGAAAACAGCATCTTCATCTCTTTTAACACTAAGCCATAAAAAGAAAAATGGACTGAAGTTCCTCTTTGATGAGTTTGTGCTTAAGCTCATTTCCCCACTTTGATTATTGAATTTTCCAAGTTCTGATGAATGTCATTTATATTCCAGTCCCATCGTGTGCCTCCAGTCAGAGGTAGTAAAGCAGTACAAGCAATTCCACACACAAAGTGTAGTATGAAATGTCTCAGGTCTAGTAAGAATTAAAGAAATCTTGAAAAGCTTAAATTAATGAAAAATGCATGCTATTGGTATGTAACTGTTCTCAATAGTGAGTTAAAAATAGCTTCAGTGGTGTTATTGCTTAAGGAGACATCATTTCTAAAAAGTAAAATAAATGCATAAGGAATGATAAAGCTGGAAAATTCATTAAATGTATAACCCAAGTTCATTCATTTTTCTTGCCACTTCAGGATAGTTAAAATATGAGGTGGCATAGACAGACCATTGGATCCCTCACTCAGAATTCCAGGCAGCAACATGCATAAGAAATCTTAGAAAACTTTAAATTAGGAAGTACAGGCACAGATTAAACAAGAGCTTCTCACTAAACATACAGATGGGATTGTTCCAAGAGATGTTCTCAGCTAGTCCATTGAAGCAACTCCCAGGATAACTTAAGCTACATAACTACATTGTAGGATGCCTATAAACAGAAGCTGAAACCCATCTGTAAGACTCCAGAGTTTTTCCTTCTGTTTTGAGGAAAGAGATATTGCATTTACTAGCTATTATATATAAAACAAACATTCTAAAAATTATATTATGTATTACTTTTTCCTGAGTTAAAGGCAAATAAAGACATCAAGTGCTTGGGTCCCTAACCTTTAAAAGAGAAAGGAGGATGACTGTCACTTAAGTCACACATGGTGAAAGGGCAAAAAACCACTGCAGGACAACCCTAGATTTTCATTAAACTCTGGTATTACATTTCATCTATAAATGCAGTTACATAGGACCCATCACACATTGGGCCAAACTGCTGAAACCTGTTGGGAAAGGTTCAAATAAATACAAGCAATCTGTTTTTAATAGCTGTGAACCATAAGCAGTTCCCATGAACTCGCATCACCAGTCATGGCTGACTCACACTCTGGCAATCAAATCACTTACATTTACATATGCAACTTTAGGCACCTGATTTGGATAACTTTGGTCTGAGAGTTTTAGCTCTACACAGAGATATTGTATTCAACATTGTTGGCACTTACTCAGAATCTATACTGCATTTATTAATTCAAGTTACTCCCAAAGTTTCTCCCACACTCTTCCAGCCCACTCCTATTCTAAATTTCTCAACTAGAATTTATTTCGGACACGTTTCCATATGAAATATCTTCCCCTCCATCAGCACCCTCTAACTCCACGAATACCATTAAGAAGACAGAGTTGAGCTATTTTTTCACAAAGCAATAATTATAGTGTGTAATAACGACAGCAGTAGCAAAACCAATAAATAAGAGCACTGAAATGCAAACAGCACCTTCCAAGTGATTTTGCAGCAGCTGTTTGTCCTGCAGAAGAAATAAAGTGTTGCTGTTTGTGGTGCAACCTGGGTCACGAACCATGGGCTGCACACATCTTAAACAGAGAAATCACAGAGCTTGCAAGAGAAATAAAGTTGTTTGGGGAAACATTTCCACGGATTCATCCACCAAATAAACAGCCAGGATTTCTGGGGGACACTTTTGGTGACCACACGGGACTGTTCTGTGTTCCCTGGGTACGTAAAATACCTTCCAAATAACAGCACAAATCACACACACTATGAGAGCACTGAATGCACATTTCAAGTGCTCAGATGGAGCAGAACATGCAGCCAGGGCTTGACAAAGTTCCTCCATAACTTTTGAGTAGGTAGGCCTAAAACAATAACTAAAAATAATAGCACCACCACCTTAAGAGGCCTTATAAAAATATCCTATTTGAGCAAGATCAAGGTAAAAAGTACTATTCCTAGTCCCTCTGGGATGAACTTCTGGATCAACTATGATTATTCTCATTTTTATGTTTTGTGGAAATTTTCAGTAGAAGTTTCTTGAGAATTAAAGGAATTATAAACAATGAAAACTTCCAAGTAGGCTATTTAGAATCATAAAACCACTTTAATTGTACCTGAAATTTCATGCTAATAACTCTGCCCTACAGCAAAAACAAAACTCTACAGAAACAAGTGACTGCACCAGCTTATTGTCCTCCTACAACCAATGTCACACGCACTAGATTTGTATTTCTACTTTCTCCTTCTCAGAGTCAGTAATCATTTCCATTTTACCTCCAAGCCAAGCAAGAAAAATAACTTGGAATCATAAAACCTGGGTGGGGGAGTGCATTCATACAAACTACATTTTTGGCCTCCTATTAATTTCTATTTCAGTGTAATACACTGAGAAATGGAAACATATTTAAAATCAGCTTGATCTTTCTGTATAGATATGTACATGAATATTACGGTTAGAAAAGAGGAGAAAACAGGATGACTTCAGCACAGAGGGAAAGTCTGCTCCATTTCATCAGTGCTCTTTGAAAATAGAGTATTTTCAACAAAACTGACAAAAGAATGGAATAAATTACATATGAAATTTTAATATTTAAAATGCCTATCCTATTACAGATTATTTTGAATATATTGAAGATCAAAGCTACAAATAACTGATTGTGAAAGTTCTGGTAATTTTCTATTCTATAAAAAGACTGTCAGGAGAGTTAAAACAATGACAGTGCTAAGAAATTGTGGAGTAAAGATGCTGGTTTCTAATTAAAAAAAAAAAAAAAACCACGCTATTTTTAAGAGAAGAGCCCTTCACAGTGAGACAATGTTGGGCTTGCTGCCAAAAACAATAAAAAGAAATTTACTGCCCCCTCCTGGGCTGGTAAAACAAGTTACATTTTCTCTCAAGTCACAAACCAGCAACTTTTATTAGTTAACCACAGTTCATCCACATATAAAGTTGGTAGAACAGGGGATGACTGTGCACGACTCCTGGAAGTTAAAGGCACCAAGTTCAACATAGAAGCCTAAGAACTTCTGGATTATTCCCTCAGGATTGTCCTTAACTGTACCTCTTCTATGGCAAATTGGTGTAATAGTTCTATAACACAACAAAAATACAGTGTGATGCTGTAATGGAAAAAAGCATAAGCTGTCCTAAAAAGCATAGGAATTCATTTATTTATCTAAGTTAAGCTAATGTTAGTTTTGTTGGGGGGAGGGGGGGGAAGGGCGGGTGTGGGTTTGGGTTTTCTTTTTTGTGTTTGTTTTATTGTTTGAGTTTTGAGGCTGCTATTGAGGGTTTGTTTTTTTTTTTTCAGTGTGGGTTGTACGTTTGGTTTTTGCTTTGTGGGGTGGTGGGGGTGTGTATGAATATGATACCTTATAATTCCAGATTTTAAGAAAACACTGGTTTTCTTAAACACAAAAATATAATTCCAATTCGTCCTGCAACAGAACCTATGTATTACTTTTAAAACAATTTGGAAAAAAAACCACATGCTAAATTTTGCATGTAATAAAAGAAAACAACACATAAATTGGAAGAAAACAGGTTACATGAATTTTGAAAAATGTTCATAAAAAGGTTTTACACTTAAAAAGAAAACACTATGACTATATTTATAAACTAGTTGCATTATAAAATTACTATTTATTGGCACAAACTGGGGTAAGGATTGAGAAGTCTTTGTGAAACGACAATAACACAAGAGAAGCAGTTCCGAAGGACAATGTATATAAATGCCAAAATTAAGGAGGTGAAGGGCCTGGAAAGCCAAACACAGCAAGCAATCTTTTCAAAATGAGATCACAGAATCAGAGAATATGCTGAGCTGGGAGGGACCCACAAGGATCAGCGAGTCCAGCCCTCAGCCCTGCACAAGCCCATCCCCAGGAGTCACCCCCTGTGCCCCAGAGCATCATCCAAACCCTCCTGCAGCTCTGGCAGCCTCGGGGCCG
>JAWWEU010000034.1:3907844-3983343 GCA_035583155.1 Acropternis orthonyx | reverse complement strand
GCAGCTCTGGCAGCCTCGGGGCCGTGCCCACTGCCCTGGGGAGCCTGGGCAGTGCCCACCACCCTCTGGGGGAAGAACCTTTCCCTGAGATCCCACCTCATCCTGCACTGACACAACTCCAGGCCCTTCCCTGGGTGCTGTCCTTGGTTCCCACAGAGCAGAGATCAGTCCTGCCCCTCCCCAGGAAGTTGGACCTGCAATGGGGTCTCCCCTCAGTCTCCGCTTCTCCAGCTGAACACACCAAGTGCCCTCAGCTCCCTCACACGCTTCCCCCCCCTCAGGGCCCTTCCCCATCTTCACTGCCCTCCTTTAGAACTCTCCAGTGGCTTCAGATCTTTCTTACACTGCTCCTAACTGCCCCAATAGTGCAGGTGAGGCCACACCAGTGCAGAGAACAGTGGGACCACCCGCTCCCAGCCTGATGCCCCCCGGGACAGGGACGCCCCTCCTGGCTGCCAGGGCACCGCTGACTCATGGCCAACTGGCCCCATCCCAGGGCAGGATTAGCTCATACAACTGGTACGAATGGCACAGCTTTACCCAACCGGGTTGGTACCTGACCTCGTCAGTGCTCTGGGTGTATTTCTGCCAGGGTGAAATACGTGTCAATACTTCCCAAATTATTTGGCACAAACAGCCTTTCTGTCAGCATCAAATCTGCCCATTTTCTTCAGCCTGCTTGGGATTTATTGCCACAGATTTACAGGCAATGCGGAGAAATCCTGTTTTCTTCTTGATCCTTTGTGCCCTTCCTGGAGTATCAGAAAGTGACACAGTTGATAGTCTTGTCCAAAATCCTACTGAATTGCATTCACCATGTCCTTTAGGACTAGTGCTACAGTTGTAGAAGCAGTAGCCACTGATCACTGCACAGTTTTGCCCTCTGGAACGGTAATTACCTTTATGCTACACATGAAGTTGGGAAGCACTTGCCTGTATCTGTGCTTTTCCAAAACCCTTCTGAAGTGACAGATGATTTCAAGCCAGAAGAACCTGCAGAATCAGATCACTGAGTTAACCTCTCTCACTCAGCCATGCAATCAGCACATTCCTGTCCATTCTGGGCTAAGTGAAGATACCTCTCCCCTTACAAATGAGGCACAAAGACCATCATCTCTTTCTGAGGAAAAAAAAAAAAAAAAGAGGCTGTTCATTTCAGTTTGGAAATAAACATATGTGCTCAGGTCTCACACAGATGTTGGGATGCTCTGAGATTCCTTGCTGATGAATATGGTAAACCAAAACACCCATCTGGCCACACAAAAACTGTACAAATGAAACCCTGGCCAAACCTTTCACTCTGTATTGATGACTATGGCTTTTAATTTAGTTGGCTTATAAAACTCATTTAATTGTAGACTATGCAAACACAGTTCTAAAATAACAAAAATTTTGTTAATCTGAGGAAAAGACATAAAAATGTTTATAAGCCTCTAAAGTTATCACCATAGAAACTCCACTGGGCTCCAAAAGGCAAAGCACTTTACAATTATCTGCTTTGATATGATATTCACTCTATTATTTAGTTTAATCAACTGTTAATATGAAATTAGGTGGTCTTCTAAGTACCTCTTAGAACAATCTTTACTGATAATATATTGAGAGCTGTTGAGAGTCCTCACAGAAAATTCTACTCATTTCTCAGACTATCATCCACATAAAATAAATTATGATTTCAGAAGAAATGCAGATATCTTTCAGCTCTAGAAATAATATTTAGTAAGAATATCAAAATTAAGCTTCAAAACAATATAATCTTAAAAAAGGGGACTTAACAAAAAGAAATCTGACTGATATCAGAATCTTATATCAAATTTAAAAAGAATCATAACTGTTGCAGATTTCAAAATAAAGAGCTGGGAGAATTTGTCATACAAACAGCAGCCCTGGAAATTCTTCCTCAGCCCATGCAAACAGGTCTTCTACATTCACACTCTGCCTTTAACAAAATGCATAATATCCCCTTCTCTAAATGCTTCTGGAAAGAGATATGAAGTGTGTGCCATCAGGTTCCACAGGGGTTAGAGGGACAAGGTATTCGGGGGACAAACACATGCACACAGAGGCACTTCACATCTCCTTTGAGTCTTCCATCATCTAGGTGCCTGCTTCCACTGGGGGTTTGTTCTGCTTGTTGAAATCATCCATAAAAAGTAAATCTGGCAATTTTGGAAGCTAATTCCCCTTCATTTGAAATAAATCTTACATTACAGATAGCACTAAATGGATTTGTCTATGCAGTGGCATGCTCTAGCTGTGTAACTGCTGCACATTGCTAACTGCTGGTACAAAATCCCAATGACATTAATGCAATTTTTCTGCATAATGAAGAGTGGAAATGGGATCTATTATTTCAAATCAAGTTTGGGATGACGGACACTGATTTGCCCTCATCAAGATGATACAGTTTAAATGATGTTCGAAAGTGATGAGTTTTCTCCTAAATGTGCATTTCCATATTTGAACTTTTTTTTCATCTAGACTTGTGCCTGTCTTTTCTAAGAATGTTTTGGAAGCATTTTAACTTCTGCTTGTCTTATCTTGAAGTGTTGACTATGCTATTACCTGTCATAACTCTGTATTATACTGTGGTATTATTTACCTAATACTATAAAGTTAGTTCCTATTGTCAGACAGAATGGAGGTAAATGAATGAAGAATGGAGTTGAAATTTGGAGATATGGAACAGAATGGACCTCAGATTTGAAGGTATTTGTACAGGTAATGATGACATCAAGCTCGTGCATTGTTTCCTCTGTGACTGCAAACACATTTCTGATCAAGGCTCCGGATAACCCAGAGATCAGTTACAGAATCTGCCCAAGGTTTACAAAGAGCCTTTGGAACAGTCACCTCATCTTTCACTTCCTTATGCCAACTGTGTATCTTTAGCTTGTCTTGCCTTTGAGGTGTGGAGAAAGAGGCCTTACCATGACCACAGCCTTTCCAGTATCCACCAATTACAACTGGCTCCACCTGACACTGCTCAGAGGAAAAATGCCCAGGCAAAGCCAGCTTTCCACACCTGTGGTACCCAAGCAAGGGTGCCAAAATTCTCTGGGCTGTTGAATTAAGGTTTGTGTGTACTGGAGGTTGTTTTTTTGGCTTCAAACCAGTTGCAAGGTATTCTCTTTCAGCACATAACACACTCACCGGCAGCTGAGAGGGTATTTCTAAAAATGTGAAGTAGGAATCAAGCTCCAGATCCAGAGGGATGAGAGATGTTATGCAGGAGAAGGTCTGTTAAACAGTATTGGTCAAACAAAAACTTGGCAATTAAAAAAATCCAATGTTACAATACTTTCACTAAATTGCTAAAGAACTTAAGAAAAAAACCCACACATTACATTATACTTGATACACCAGAAAATAAACAAAGGTAAATCTTAAAGGAAACTCCTGGAAGAAGACCTTGTGATGATATGTAAAATGGAGTTTTATATCCATGTTTCAACTGGTGAAGAGGATTTTGTTCAGCCTGTGACCCTCTTGCTAGGCAACTAAAAGCTCTGCTGTTGTTTATGATGATTAATTTCCTAGACTGTTATTTTACAGGGTAATAAATTATTTACACTGAACTTCAGTAAAGCTAAATGAGTTCAGACTTGGGAAGACATTTTGAAGGTGTAAAAAGGATGGGGATGAGAGGAACAAAAATAAAATGGCTAGACAAAGAATCCTGTCAGCTTCAGAGGGTGAAAATTGTAGAGGGAATTGTAACAATTGACTATCAAATATGTATGGGTGAAGTGAAATTTTAGGAATATATTTCTGAGTCACAGCTTTCATGACTGAAGCAAGAGAGATTCTTAAGGTTGTAAAGGTAGGGAAGTGCATCTGGCAATGTTCCAGTATTGCACCACTCCAAAAATACAAGAAAAAATAAACAAGATATTAACACTTCTCGTCAGCATCCCATGCATTCCACACAATGCTCAAACTGCATCTTGGAGCAAGGTTTCTGGATGCCATTCAGCCCCAGCTATTGAGACAGGAGAGCCTGGATGCATCCCATGCCCAACCACTATTAGGAATGTAAACAAACAATTAGGAAAGCTCCTATTCGATAACACCAGGTAGAGCATCGAAAACCAAATACACCTTAATGGAGAAATAAATCTGGCTGTTTTCTACACATGGAGACGTTCTGTCAGCACCAGTAGTAAGACCCTGTGCCATAGGGAGCCAAGAAACATTTATCCAGAGCAGATTCTTTCTCCCTCAGCAGATTGAGAGGGTTAGAGAGCCCCTGTGCTGATGCACTCTACCAACAACTTTTTTAACAGATAAGAAAGAAACCTGACAAATGTTTAAGTAATTAAAATAATGTCCAATTAGTGTATCTTTCTCTCATCTCCCTTTTTTTCAAATAGAGTCTTTGATGCCTTTTCCCTTCAGGTTAAAGAACTTCCCCTTAGGACTACACAAAGCATATTCAGTAAGAGGAAAATAAAGTATAAACAGAATATGGAATGGATTGCCCGGGGAAAGCTAACCTATTTTACTATCTGGATGGATCATGACACCTTCAGTTAATTTTAAAAAATCTTACCTATTTATACTAAGGGATTAAAATATTATCAATCTCCTCCAATTCCTAACTCAAAGATAAAATACAGTCAAGTTGTAACCAGTAAATCTATTTTTTAAAGCAAGAGAACCTACGGTACACGATTTCAAATGTGTTTACACCCACATAAAGAGCTTCATATTTAAAATATTACAGCGACTGAAATTGCATGTCCTGGTTTGTTTACTTTAAGTCTAACAACAGATGCACAATAAGTATGATTTAAAGCTTACAACAAGAGAGTAGGAACCAGGAGACACAGACACTGAGCAATCCCACTTGTACCTGAGGCAATGCACTGGGGTTCAGGTTTCTCTTCTCTCTGGAGGGAGCAGATAGCAACACACACCCACGTGCCCCAGGTGTTCCAAAGTTCCCTCCTTCAATACTTGCAGACTTGCCTCAAATCCCTGCCTTCCTCAGATGCTAAATATAACTACACTCATACTTTGAAGGCATCAGTAGATTTCTGCTTGTGCAGTTTTTTTAAAAACAAGTCCTAAAATCTTGATGTGTTGGACCAATTTATTGGCTTTCAGTAAAGCACCTTTAGGATACACCTTCAGTTACATTTCTATCCTCTGTGCTTTGGATGCATGGCGAGGAGGGAATTATTGTGCACCTGGGGACACAGTGTAATTAGGCAAGTGGCACAATAGGGGAATAAAAATTATTTTAAAATCCTCAGAAATTAACCAGCCACTATTCCACTGATGTTTGTTAAGTTGCCATAGAGGCATCCAAGCAAAAAAGTGTGAACAAAGACTCAAAAGAATGTGTGGGATTATAAATAATTAAGCTTTCTGCCCTATCATTTCTCAAGGCTCACAAGAAGCAAGGACGTGCAACCAACTGGGTCAGACAAATGAAGCCATTCACACAGCTGGTAAAAGAGTCTGCCTGAGCAGAGCTAATGTGCTGGGGTAGGAATATTTGAGCAGGTGTAATTATACTAATGATTTATTGAATGTTTGATTAATTGGAAATTAAGTGAATGCACAGTGGCAGAATTGTCATAGCAAATCGTTCAGCTGTTTGGTTAAAAGGTGCTCAATCTCCCTTCAGTAAAGCAATTAAGAACATCCTAAATCATGGAAATGAATTATCTGGGCAGAATTATCTGATGTAATGGTACTCTTGCACACAACTAAAACTTATTAACAAACTACCCTAACAAGAAGCAAATTCATGAACTTAAAACACAAATACCTAACATTCCTCATGAAAACAATGGCTTAAGTGGCCCTCCTGACTTCCTGAGGTATGATGTGGGAGAGCAAGATAAATAGAATTAACTGAAAAGAGTCTAAATACTCAATCCCAAAGGTCTAACAGGCAGCCTAAAATCCTTTGGAAGAGGCTCACGTTGCAAATTATTAATAATAGATTTTTAACATAGCTATATGCCAGATAAGTCTTTGGTTTATGTTTTCAGTGAATTGTTTTTGAGTAACAACAAAGAAGCTCTCATGCTGCCTTATTCCGTTTTTTCAAGCAATAGTTAAAGTATCTGCCAAAATAGAGTTCTGCCATTTCTTGCTCATTTAGAGCTCACTGATTACAAGTCAACTCCAATTCAAAACTACTTGAGTGCTAGAATTGCAGGCTCAGCTTGGGATATTGTTCCCTGGACATACCTGGACCAATCATTACCATTTGGATCCAGAACCTTTCTTGCAAGAGCTTTTTGATAGTGTAGTTCACAGAAAAAAGCCAAGTCCCTCCATAACTGGGATATTATCAAAAGATTAAAATTACATAATGCAAATGCAGAACCAGAACATGCAAATGAGTAGTCAGCTTGCAGCAGGCAATTATCAGATAATGGTTTGACTATTCTTATCATTTCAACTATTTGGTAAGACAGTTCAGAAAATTTTAGAAGAGAACAGCAAGCCCACAGCTAGTTCCTGGAACATGAGATTTCTTTTAGGAGTTCTATAAAACATAAACACTGGCTTTACTATTCATCTCAGTAAGTTTCAGTGAGCCTGTCAGGAGCCCAGAACCACAATGCAAACCCAAGATAAAAATCAGGGCCAGTAATTGATTTTGGAAAGGAACTGAAGGAATATGTTTGTATGAGAGGGACAGTGGTATCAGCTTTGAAAAGGCACATTACAGGGGTCTCTTCTGTTTGAACATTTCTGCTTATGTTTAGGTACAGTCACATGTATCAGCTAAATCACAGCTACCTAAAATAGCTGTTTTCTATATAAAACTGGATTTGGTTTTTTTAACTAGTCTATATATGGAAAATATCCTTTATTCATACAAAGTAAATAGGTCTGTTCCATTTCTAACCACAGCCATGACTTAGGAGGACCTTGCAGCTCCAGAAGATTTGGACAGGTGCATGTCTAATCATGGTGACTGTTTACCCACAAGGCCTTCCTGTCACAGTGCACACCACAGAACGCCTGTAGTTTAAGCAGAGAGTTCTAACAATCTAAATTAAAAACACAATCTGTGTTTTCTCCATTGACCCTCTAACCAGGACTCTTGTTTTATCTACTAATTTTTTCTCCTTATGGGAGGAGAGAGTGACAGCCCTGGGAGCTCTCTGAAATTTTTAAAAGCCACGAACTGAGGAGAGATCAAGTGAGCCCTTTGCTATTACTTGTATGCTCATTCTCAACTTGAACAGCTCCTTTGCAACACTTGACAGCACTTCATGCTATAACCACGGTAAAATGGATACCACTTGACAGAGTCAAGCGTGGAGCAATTCTGTATCATCACACTGCTCCGCCTTCCCCACTTAGTGGCAGAATCCTCTGATCCCGATGAACAGAAAAGCTTAATTAAAATAAAATTAGCGCTCTTTGCTTCCCCTGCTGTCCTCCCCGCTGTGAAAATCTACTGGCACACCAAATTGTAATTACCAAATTGACTTATTTAAAAATGTGCTCTTTGAATTTCCATTTATCATATTTTGTTCACCAACCAGTCTGGCTTTTTGCCACTTCAATGAAAAGAAACACCACCCTTCCATTCACATAAAGATGTCAATATGAAGATCATAGCAGAGCTCCAAATTGTCTGTCAATGTGCAGAAATACTACTTATGATTTTACATAACGCTACAATCATAAAAATGCAAGCATAATTGATATTAACATGCCAAAACATAAGTAGCAAATACACCCAGTAAGCTATTCACAGAGAAATCTCCCCAAGTTAGAAAAATTAAATATTACAGGTTATGTCCAACAATTAACAGCTCATATCTTGTACTATTTCATATGGCAGGACTTGATTTCCTTTCCTAGGGCCAAACAAGAAGCACGCCACCTTATTGCTACTGATACAGTAACATTTGGAAAATCAGTTTGAGTGACTATGAAATCACTTTACTCCTCTAACAGCTGGAATAAAGCCTCCTACCAAATAGAGAGCCTCCATCCAACACTTTGCTTCACCAATAATATGACAAGATCTTTCTATACCAGCAGGAAAGAAAAATACATGATGGGCCATATGTAGGACACAGAAAATGGGGTCTGACAAGATTCAAAAGAAACACATATTAATAATTCAAGTGATTTTCCATATATTATATGCTATATAAGGAAAGCTGCAGAGGAAATAAGGAGGTTCAAATCTTTTTTTCAGAAACATATATGAATAATTGCACTTCTATCTGGATAATGACATATATTTGAATAGGTGTTGACATTGGAATCACCTAGCATATAATTACACACCACAAAATGTGTTTTTTTAAACATGGGATCAAAAGCATACTGAAAAAAATAAGAAATATTGCATTAACCAGCTAAAGGAAGGAACAGATAAGAGGTCTTCTTAGAAAATAAGAGAACATCATCAGTCATTTCCAGTCAGTCCAGTATGTAAAGAAATTCTTAAGTTTCCCAGTAGTATAGAAATAGGAGTTCTGTATAAATTGAGGAACAATAATAACATGCTGGATAATTAAGACTGAAAATAATCTTGAAAAATCTACCACTGCAATGAAGAGATTACCATTTGCTAGAAGGAAGGAATGCAGTGCTGGTTTCTAGCTTTTGATTGAAGTATGATAACTTTTGATTTAAAATAATGCACATTGTTTGTTAGCACTCTCCCTGAAAGTTAGCTGCAAATCCCCAAATCTTCTCACCAAACCTGCATATATACTCGTAGCAATAAAATATAGCATAGCCATGAGATCACCAATACACAAGGAGCACTCATTAGTCATTCACAAGTCTTTCAGCTGATTTCACTGTCTTAACAAGCTCTGAGAAACAGATGCCCAGGCAATTTTTCCCCTCATAGTGACTGGCCAAGCTGCAGTGGCTGAAAAACCTGCGTCTCTTTGTGGACAGAATTGTTGCTACCTATTTCCACTTCTCTCTTCACTTACTGGGCACAAGATCAACCAATAACTGAGAGTCTCCAAATATCCCTTTCCCTTCCCAAAGAGATCATGTCATTCCAATTGTTAAATACATAAACACACCCCTCCATATATGTGTACTCAGCGAGGGGTGATGACACTTCTCTCACAAACTCCTCCACGCTGAGAACAAATGCCAGTGATAACAAGATTATTGAGTCACATCTTCATCACTGAGGCTCCCTTTCTCAGAGCACGGCAGATGTTCTAAGTCTACAAACAGCTCAGGGCAAACATCCAGGTCCTTTCCAGAAAAGCCCAGGCTGGCAAGAGGCAGAGGAGAAATTCCCAGAAGTGAAGAAGGCACAGGATCCCTCCTGGCCAGCACTGCTTGTGTAAAAACAGCACAGGGTCCACATGACACTGCACCTGTGGCAACCACCCACCCATGAGTCAGCGGCCAAATTCAAGTGCCTGCCTTGCACCCACCTGTCTCTGCCTACTCAAGGTTTTCAGGAGAAAGTTCCATTTCATCCTTACAGACATACTTCTCAACATAAGTACTTTCAATTTGACAACAGAAAAGAGTAAGCTCCATGAACCATCAACTGTTGTGTTTGGGCTCTTCCACACTTTCTCGCTTTTCAGTGCAGATCTTGGTTGCTCTTATTCCATTAACACAGGCTGTGTATCACTGTAACTGTGACAGCACAGACTGCATGTCTGAAATCATAAAAGAAACAAAATCTCACTTTAAGATATAACCCATGTATTAATTTAACTGTGGCAGAGAACAAATAGCATATCCCATGCAAATCTTATGGGGTTTAATAGATGGACAGTAGATGGAAAATCTCCCTGGAACAGACAGCTACAAATACGGTGGCAGTGGGGGGAAGATGTTCCAGCAGCTCCATTTCTGTTTCAGTTTAAGCCAGGTGCCTGGGAGACTTTAAGAAAATTAGCAATCAGTGATGGAATGTGGGACACAGTTCCTGAGATATTACTGCTCAAAGCATCCCGGTGCTCAGTGCTGTAGTGATGAGGGCCTGCTGCTCGCCACCAGGCAGAAAGGTTTCATTAACCAACCCCCAGGACTTATTCTTTAGGATGTTTTTGACATTTACACAACATTTTTCATTACCCCAAGGAAAAACAAGGGGGGAAAGAATAAGGGATCTCTTGTTTGCCAGACCATCATTTAAAAAGACTGAGCTGGCTTTACGGAAGTGTTTTATGAAGTTATTTTTGATTTAATATAGAATTATAATCAGCAGAGAACTAAATGCATTTTTAGACTTTGTAGTTTATACAGGGAATCAACAATTTATACAGAAAACAACATTTCCCATATTTTATTTTTTTGTTAACAGACAACAACAAAATATGAGAACACTGTTATCCCCACATGCCTCAGTCCTGGTGCTTATTTCCAGTATCCAGAGGGCTAAAATCTCTGTCAGTGTAAATATTTGTATTCCCATACACCTCAGTTGACAGTGTAATATGATAATTATATACAAAAAGCATCACAGTAAGACTGTGCAGATATTTTTCATTTGTTCACAAAAATGAATCAGGTTTTCCTATTAGGTAAAAAAAAAAAAAAAAGGCTTAAGAAGCTTTTTTCCTTTTTTTTTTTTTTTTAAATAAAATTGATGCTCTGTTTATTGAATTAGCTGATAAAATTACAGTTATACCATATCAACTTTGTGCTTTAGGAGGAGAAAACTGATTGTGAAAATATTGTGGTTTTTTCTTCCGTGCACTAAAGTATTTTTGCATGTTTTATCTGGGACTATCCATGTCTAACCAATTCAGCTAACACAGAGTGAAAACACACATGGGAAACCTTTGGAGCAAAACATAACTAAACTCTACTTTTACTTTTTTTTTTTTTTTTTAAATATAAATATTGTTCAGTTTTTGCTTCAATGCAGAGGAATCCAAGTCACCATTTAAAAAAAAATAAAAGTCTGTATACTGATAATTAATACATTTCTTTTCCTTAACCAGCCCCCTATAACCATCATATTCCCCAAACTCAAAGTGACAATTTTACAGACAACATTGAAGCTCAGCAGTTCTAAACCCTTTTCTGGTTGATAACATGATCTGTTTCAGAGTTGAGAACAGCTGACGTGGTGACACCCAGCCCCCTGTGCCCACCAGCACAGCCCCAAGGGCAGGACTAAAGGACAAGCCTGTCTATAATGCAGTCACACAAAACCTGAAAGCCACTCATAGCAGTTTCACATAAAGTCAGAATACAAGCCAGATTTCAGAGCTCAAAGCTCCTTGAATATGTCCCTCACATTTCCCTCTCTGTGTTTGCAACAGAGGAGTTGCACAGCTCTTGTTCTTTGGGGTTACCCTCCAGGAATAGTCCACATTAATCAGTCAGCTGATAACATAGATACATAAAAGAAAAATAACCCAGTGAGCATCCATAATGTCCCCGTGACTTAAGAACAGTTTAAGTACAAGAGAACCTTAACAGGTAAGTCAATTATTGGACAGCACATCTGGTTGTCCAAGTACCAATGCCAAAGGAACACCCTTCATCACACTGCACTTGGCTTTGTGCAACTCTGATTAAAACCAAACCAAGTTTCTGTAACAATTGTGCCCAACACCCTAAATGACTTCTCAGCTGTCCATGTTACCTGAAGGCAAATTGAGAGGAGAGGCTTTTCCCCTACTATTTCCGAAAGGTTCTGGTATGTGTATGAAGTTTCAACTGCCTTTGATTATCAACAGCTCCCCTATAACACAAAATTGCCATGGGTCTGGCTTTTTTGGGATTAAAAGTATAATGAAAAAGGATTAAGTAGAACAGATGGCTTTCTGTGGGACTTTATAGACTGTTAGTGGGAATTCTTAGATCAGAACACTAGGGAAGTCATTGGGTGCTTTGAATAAATCTCATGGTAGAGGCTCATCATGAGTTCTTTTTTTCATGCTTCCTCCTGGCATTAAGTCAGCATTTTATGTCTGGAATAATGTGCTTGGGAAAACAAAAAGTGTACTCTAAATAAAAAAAAAAAAATCCACCATGTTCTGTAGAACCCTGATGGTATTTGACTTTTCACTTACAAAAACACCATTTATACTAAAAATGAGATTCACTTCACAGCAACTTAAAAAGAAAACTAAAAAAATAAAGGTATCAGTGATTCTAGAATTAATATGCAAAATAAACAAATGTTATAATTGTTAGAGAAATTATTTCCAGCATCCAGATAAACCATAGCACAGATGCTCAAACAGCCTTATTAGAAGATCTTACTGATACTATCACAGTCCAAGCTCCTTCACACTAATCCATGCAGCCCTTTCACGAACACATTTATTCCACATCTTTAAGAAACATTTCCAATCTATCTACAGCTCAGAGAGGAACTAAACAGACCAACAGCAGGCACCAATGGAAGCCCTACCCAAAGTCCTTGTCATGAGCCAGAAGAGATGATAAAATAAGATCATTTATTCCCAAGGAATAAATGCTGCTCACTTGAACACAGGCCTCTTGCACTGGATATTTCACTTTCTTGGCAACCAGTTGATTACCTACTGCCAAAATGTACATCAGCACGAGGGGCACTAAGCAAGCCATGTCTGTAGAAATCAAGCCAGCGAGTACAAGGGAGGGATCAAGACCACTTTGTTTTTCTCTCTGTTAATCAACATTCACATTTAATATTAAGTTAGTAACGCCAAAGCATAACAACACAAACCATAGGGGACTCTCTGCCCCCTCCCTTTTGTATTTATTACTGCTTGCATTGTGCTTTCAAGATTTTCACCATCACCATACAGAAATACAAATCGTTGTGTTATCATTTGCCTACTATTCAGTATGAAAGACTTAAGAGACAAACTTCAAGAAGTAGACTGTTAAAGAAATCATCTAAAAACCCCTATACATTTAAGACTTAGGGAGAATTTTTAAGGCAGCTGCACATTTCCATAAATGCACACATGTATCTAAATAAAACAAAATCTTTAAAGAACAGGTGTAAAGAGTTTTGAAATTACATGACCTTAGAATAACAGTTGCTTTTTCCTATTCATAAAGAAGAGAATCTGAACATCTAATTAAATGTCAGGATTGATTTCATATTTTTAAGTTTAAATTTTATGCATCTGCTTTTCAAAAACTTCAAATACCAAAACAATAATTAAAGAGGGAGAAGACTTACTGTTTTTGTCAGAGGTTATGAATTACTCAAAAGCCTTGTATGTTAACCATTTTAGTAAGACTGATTTACTGTTATGGGTTTTGATGAAGACAACAGTTACTATCTGTATAATTAATCTATGTCAACTCAAAGAGATTCTTATCTCCTGTAGGAAATTGGTAAAGATAAGAAGAATTGATTTCCTGCCCCTCCCATCTCTCAGATGAGCCCATGTTGGAAGAACAGCTTTACTGGTTTGTTATTTGCTGAAAAACCCACCTCACCAATATATTTAACAAACGTACAGGAATGAGCACTCAGCCTCACATTATCATCACACATAGAAAACAGGACATTTAAACCAGGGACCAATTACAGAAGGCTTTGTTTGAACATAGAGAAGTGCCTGAGCTAGAGAATTTCACGCATCTCACACCAACAATACCATCATTTGCCTTCTGCAAATTAAAACAATCCTTACCACATGGATTATTCTAAAGTAGATTTGCATGTGCCTGAAAAATTAATACAGTTCAAAATAACCCATTTTATGTTCCTATATGACTAGTTGTTGCTAGAATAATCAAAACTATTCTATGATCTAACAAGTAGTTCCACCTGTCCTGAGCCTTCACAACAAGGAACTGTACTTGGAAGCTATAAAGGTAAAGGAACAAGACAAGTCATACACCAAAATCCACAAAGAAAAGTAATGGAATTAAAAAATCATAGAATCACAGGCTGATTTGGGTTGGAAGGGACCATAAAGTTTATCCCATTCCATCCCCTGCCATGGGCAGGGACACCTTCCACTAGACCAGGTTGCTCCAAGCCCTGCCCAACCTGCCCTTGAACACTTCCAGGGCTGGGGCCGCACCACCCTCACAGTAACATCTCGCCTAAACCAAATCTAAATTCCCTTTATTGACAGGCAATACTTAAATACCTCAACCAGACAGTATCAACATCATTTGCTGCTCAGCTTTTTTCTCCTACTTTTTTTCCCCTCCAATCCTACCTCTGAAAAGACCGAAGTTACATAAATGCTTGTATTACTGACAGAATTCCTTCCCAAGAAAGCTATCAGTCATTACTAAATAAGCACAGTCCTTTTGAAGGAGTTTACCACATGAAGACTCCCATGATGGAAACTGCAAAAAAACTCTCTCTGGTGACTGTAGCCTGTGTCTGTATCTTTAGAAAACATTCTGCATTTAGTATTAAAAGGGAATCTCACTATAGGGCTGAGTACTCAGTGCCATTTGCTCCAATCACATTTGCTGTCAAATGTACTGTTCTTTGATATATACATGGGCCTCTGAGCAACCTGGTCTACTGGAAGGTGTCACTGCCCACTCCAGGGGGTTGGAACTATGTCATCTTTAAGGTCCCTTCCCATTCATACAATTCTGTGATTCCATGATAGTGTCAGCTGTCAGCAGAAACCAAACCTCTTAAAGTTAAGAGACCTCCAGAATCTGTATCTGCTGTCAGCCAAAGAGCCACACGAGCTCACAGATTACACAGAGAAGTTTGTGATTACAATTGCCCTCTCATGTCATACAATAAAAGAATGTATGTTGTGTGGCCACACAGCTTTGGGAAAATGAGACAAACATGTAAGTTGTTATGAATGTTCTGTTACTGACACTCCCAAAGGCAAGAACAACCACCCAGTCACAAGATGAGACAAGATCAGCTCAATGACCTTTCAAAAGAAACCAGAACCTCAAGTGCTATTGCGGAAGGAGTATAACACCTGAAATTAGTCACTTCACTGTGCTCTCTTACAAGCAACCAGAACTGGAGACAATGAGTAACAGAAAGACTTCTCTAGGGAACCAAGCTTTGGAAGCCAGTAGGAGACTCCAGCAACTTTTTCTAAGCAGAATAGAACAGGAATTCTTCCTCAAACAGCCAAGCTGGCCACCCAATTCACTAACCAGGTAATTTGTTCCCTTTGGGCAAGGTCCAGTCCTTGCACTGTACAGTCAATTCAGCATTTTCAAAAGGAATTAAACTGACTTGAAAAAAAAAATTAGTGGTGAGGTATTTTAGGAATGTCTTTGCACTGACTAGTACTTGGCACAAAATATTAAGTTAGAAGATAAGCCATAATAACATACATCTTCTTTTTTTCCTACAAGATAAAGTCTCTGATGTGACACTGAATCTCTGTCAGCTTGTTTGTTTTTTTTAATTTCCCACTTCATGACAGGTAGATATTTAATACCACTGGATGACTTTTATTCATGGTGAAAGATCTTTCAGGATTCTCAAGTACTTTCTACACTAATAGAAATGCAATTAAGAATAATTGAGTTAAAAACCATAAATCATAACTCTACAGTGCACACCTCCACTCCCAGCTGTGCAGGCTCAGTTCAAAATACAACATCCAGGCAGCACAATTGCTTGTGCACTAAATCCATGTTAAGATTTCATTGGCAGTTGATTCCAATTTCATTAAACCTTAAATAGTTCATTGAATAATTAGAAAATACCATAAGCATATACTTTATTCCTTCATACACTGTTACTAAAGGGATGACACATACTAAATTTAGCCTAACTTTTTAACAGATTCTTAGGTACAAATAAGAAAATCCACCTGCAGAGACAAAAGGAACAGGGACAAACCTGAATGAACAAGACTGTTACCAAAGATGTTACATTAGCTACTAAGAAAATAAAGCTTAGAAAACCCAATATTAGGAAAGTAAACCAAAACCCCAACAACCCAGGCAACAACTAAGGAAGTTGCACATTCTGTACTTTGTTGCACAAGTTTATAGATTTCAAAGGAATGAGACACAGATCCATTTGGGTTATCAGATCTCCAGAGATGGAAACATGGTAGCTACTCTAGGTAGCTTGAAACACTGACACACAGACTACTATTAACACACAGTTAGCCAAACCAAGTATATTCACAACTTTCAATTTCTGTAAGAACTTATTCTTCAGTTGTGTACAGAATGCAGTTGGATGTCATTAAAGTGTCTGTCAGCCAGAATTTCCCTTTCCATACACATAAACAGCTGTATCTATATAATTTATCATCAGACTTGAAAATTCTGATAAAAAATTTAATGTAAGTAATGGGAACTGGACTTAGAATAACTGTAATGCTCCACATTATACTCTCTAATACTATTTCATGTAAGAGATCAAATACGCTGTGAGACAACACTCATGATCACATCAGCACTTCATCAGCGATTGCAGAAAGGATGTAAAGAGTTAATACAGGTCCTGCAATTCCTGATTTAATACTCACACAACTGCTTTACTGTAATACCTACAAAAGAAGCAGCTTTCCCAACAAACAGCACTGACACTTATGGCCCCTGCTCACTATAAAGCCTGCCAGTCAAAAAAAAAAAAAAAAAAAAATCACATTCAAGCACACACGCTGCCTGTAAATAAATGCCTGGCTAAGTAGGCAGATCCTGCAATGTGCCCTGCAGGCCACACGGGTCAGACTTTAATCGACTGCCTAGAAAAGGCAAGCTAATAGTTGTGGTTCTCTGGTTTATCCCCAGGAGTTTTATAGAAAAAGAATCCACTCCTAATTCCACCCTCTCATATAAATGTCAACCATCGTGTATTGCCTATCCCTTAGGGACTCATGTGCAAATGTTTTTTTTTTGTGAATAGTATTGTAACAGCAACATTGTTATGAAAGTCCAAGTTATTTGGCAATCACACACAGAGCAATAAGTAAAAATAAATAAATAAACGCCACTATTACAGGTAATAAAATCACTCAGATAAATATCCTTAAGCATTACAATCATATTGCAGAGGAAAGCAAATATCAGCAAAATGAAAAGCTTTAGAAATGGTGGGGGTTGTTGTGTACTTTTTAGATTAGTATTCATTTGTGTTTTGAACAAATTAATAGAATTGCTTTTATGAAGAGTTTCATCATGACCATTACAAAAATAAATAAACTCCATTTTCAAAAGCATCATCTCAGAACAATTCACCTACTTATCATCAAATCCTTCATACTGGTGTTTTATTCTATCATTCATATTCCCACTTTATCAATTGGCCACTAAAGCTTCTCTTTGCTCATTATGAACAGAAAGAAATAAATAAAAAGGAAATCCTTATCAAGATACATAAATCCAACCCTAATCCTCTCACTGGAAACAAACAATCTAATACAAATAATGCCTAAATTATTTCAAGAATTTGGGGAGAAAAGGAGGAGGGAGGTGAAAGAATGAAAGGAAAGCACTGAGGCTTCTGTCACATTCAGGCCACTTGGACACAGAAAGGGCTCTCATTTTAGGCTGGAGCATAGAAAAATACTCTTTAGGACTAATTTCCAGGTGTCAGTCTAAAAAGAAAACTGCATTTTGTAATGCCTTAAATTAATTTCATCTCTTCATTGCCTGGTCCTTGTGTGATGCACAGAGAAAGAGTAGCTGCTATCACACACGTGGATTTGATGCAACCTTTAAACATGGAACTGCAGTTCTATTTCAATGTATTACAGGGACAGGGCCATGGAATGTTTAAATTTTCATCATATTTAATCAACAGCAGTGAAGAAAAGCAGTAGAAAGAGGAAGAGTAACTTGAGAGAAGCCATTTTTATGACGTTCAGAATTCTGTTGTGCAAAATGCTTGCAAAAGCAGTTTTAGTGGAGTGAGAATTCACCAAATTAAAAAGTAATACATGGTTTTCAGTAGAAAAAATTCCTTTGGTTTTGCATCAGATCTAAGCAAAGTACAATAAACAGAAGAGCTGACAGTACAATAATGGAGAATCCCCAGCATTGCTTCTGCCGAGCATTAGCAAGCCTTAAAGTAACTGGGAAGTTATTATGAAATAAAGTCGTTCAGGGTGAAGAATAAAACCAACACCTATTCCACTTATAAAGAGAAAGGTTTTGCTCTGTGACAGGTGTGTTTTTGAGCCTGCACTGCCATCGTCTGGTGATGGAAGCGATATCAGTGTGTTGTGGCCAAACTCCAGGCAGGTGAAACACTTCCAGCTGAAAAACAAGCCCTACCAGTACACACATTTGTATTAATAGAAGATACTGAGGGAATTCACAGCATTTAAACGGAAAAGAACTGAATAAATAAATGAAAAAATGATTCTCAAGTGAAAACAGGCCATGAGAGTAGAACAGTTCTATCAGCTGACTACAACAGTGGCTAAAAATGCCATGTAATTATAATCATGCTTCCTTGTTTTAGTGGTTTCTTTTCCTTTTCTTTATAGTTAATAGTTTAAATAGTTTTACTAGCTTAAATAGTTATACCATGCAATTTGAAAAACATCGCCAAATAGCTTATAATTAAGGACCTTAAGAAGAAAACGCACAAAGTCGTATTTCATTAATTGACTAAAATGAACAATATATTTTAAAGTAGCTATCTTGTAACATTTAAACCACATACACATGTGCTTCACCATGCCAGGAGGAAAAAAAAATAAAAAAATAGAGCAATTTTGTTACTTATAATGATTGTTACAGCATTCTCTTGTTTCTGGAACTACGACTTCCCAACTTTTAGGGTTACCAAAAAGAACTTCGAGTGATGTTTTAGACAACGCTCAAATAAAGTAACAGAAAGACATTTCTGCCAGCTAGGGACTAGTTTGGTTCATCAGTTCATCCTGTACATAATTCAAATGTACAGGATAAAAACTCCAAATGTACGATATAGGTGGCCCTCAGAAAACTCACAATAAACTTGGATAGGTGTCAAATACACAGGGGAAGTAAAAGCCAAGGTAAGAGCAGTTTGTGACATTTACATCGACTTCTTTAAAGTGAGCATGAAGTTTCAGAGCTTTTTTTATTTAATTTTGAAACAGTATTTGATGCAAATGAGCGATTATAAGGATATATAAGTCCTTTAGCAAGCAGAGTAACTTGGCCTGGCTTCCAGTCTGGCTCAATTCTTGCAGTCTAGCGTGCTAGATCTGATCAGATCTCAGTACAGTACTGCTTGGTTTCAATGCATAAAGTTAATAATCCAAGTTGCAGATGGAGTTCAGCCTACAAGGCCACCAAATTTGACAGAATTTGTACTAGTTAACATTCCTAAAGAGGGTGCACAACTTCTAAAAATTATGGCACTTTTCTTGGAGGACTCGACTTTAGGAACATATATTAAAAGTTCTGGAACCCAATAATCTTCAGACCTAGTAGCAACAACTAATATTTACATCTGTTTCAGCTGAGGCTCCAAGCATTGCCAGTGAGCCCCACAGGCCTTTGGGTCTTCTTTCCCAGAGGAAAAGAAGGTTTAAATGGATGTTTTTTACTTTGTGCAGTAAGATTCAGTTTCACCACAATCAGCTCTTGCCAAGACTGCCAAGTAAACACAGCAACCTCACACTGTTGGTCTTAATTATCTTAAAGGCCATGGCAAGTGCTGAAGGAATGCCCAGCATTACAGAGGTTCTTCACAGGAATTTCAATAATATTTCACTGAAATTCATTTGGAAATAAGGTTACCAGGGCTGATTTGAAGAATGAATTTCAATGTCCCTGGAAAGCATTCGCTTCTCACTGCACAGTACCCCAGCACCTGGGCTGTGGAGGGTTAGTCTGCAGGGTGTAAGGCAACCTGTGATGGCATAGAGATGTTTCAAAGAAAGCAGCCTCCCATTAAAATCCAACCAACTGTCTGGGACAGAGTTTAAATAATAAATGCAGCTGGAAAACACAAGCATGTGCTGATTTGTGCTCAGGTCAAACTAGATGTGGGGGACATTGACACCTTATACACTCGATGAGGTGAGAAGGCACAATCTGCAGTTCAAGCACCCCAGAGGAAGGTACAGTGTAAAGGCCACTAGCTGGAGTGAAATTAAAACTTACAGAGTTACCATTTTACATATTTAAAGTATTAAATCAATGAGAGCTCTGTAACTACATGGAAACACAAAAGCAGAAAACAAAGGTGGCACATTTAAATGCCTCCCTAGAACTAGCTGCAGAAAAATTTCATTTCTACAACACATTATCTGTGCTTGTATGAAATGCCTTAACCTTCATAATAAAATACATCAGGAAATTAACGTGTCAATACTGTAGACTAAAACATCAGGCAAGAATACATTAAAAACCAAGACTGTACTATGGGTGGCAGAAAACAAGATGGTTTAACACACTTCAATACAGAACTCAGTCACTTTAGATTAGGGAAGAGTTCCTCCTTCACAGAACTGAAAAAATTAAATACAGCTCCATGTAACTGGAATTTGTTCCTTAATCTGACAGACTTTTAAGGGAGATTTTGACTTTGATATAAATAAATCTGTAGTGAATACATGGAGCATTACTTTTATGCATGCTTGAATTTTAATATTCTCATAGATTTGCTGCAATGTTGATTCTAAATATTTTAAGCTTAGTTTTTTATTCTTTTACTTTGTGTAATAAAGATTGATTTATTTTTTTTTACATTTTAATAAAGTGTGTCACAGTTCTTTCAAATGTTTATAGAATATAACAGAGAGGCAAATTTCTTCAGTTTTTCCTCCTTTTCAAAACTATTCAAATACTGTCATGAGAAATTTCCTCCCAATGTCCTTTAGAAATAAACTGAGTAAGCATTTTGTATCTTCACTAGCAGCAAAAAGGCATCAAACCAGACACAATCATCTCTAGAAATGTGTTTTACTCCTATGGAAAGGAATGGTGGAGATATTGACTTGCCAAGGTCAAAAGAGCCAGAAAATGTGTTCTTGACTAGATGTTACCTGCATTACAAAGCAAAGCCTGACTCGGGATGTTACTATGAACCAAAGAAATACTGGACTGCATTTAGTAGAAATACAAAAAGACATGCAGACGAGGGCAATAGGACAAAGAAAACACAAGCCAGCAATACAAAAAAAAAAAACAGCATAAAACTTTGGTTGTGAAGATTTTCAGGATGTAGCAGTGACACTGTCATAACTGTGATGATCGAAGGCACAAAGAATGTTTTCCATGGAGTTGGTGTGACAGGATATCAATTAGTGAAATAAGACTTTACCTCTTCCTGCAAATGTTGTCTTACATCACTCACTAACCACTTTCTTGTTCAGCAAAAAAACACAGCAAACCAAAGCTTAAAAGAACACATCAAATAAATTTGCCAAAACAGGTGTTCCCAACTGGATTGCACACAATTCACACATGTTAAAAACCTGCTCTGTTCCTTGGTCTTCATATCAAGTCTTGAAAATCAAAGACAGTAACAGAGATCAGATTACTTTTTTTTTAACAGAATTGTTTTTAATTCAAAACAAAATGTTTGCCACTGGCTAGTATGCATATCACCATTTTCGGGGGGGGGGGGTGGGGGGGTGGGGGTGGAGATAAATGAACATTCTTTTGAACATTACTCTGCTGTCAGGGAGAGGAAAAGGATAAAGAAAATTTAGAATTTGGATATTAGCATCCTTCTTTCAATACTTACACTGTATTTTCTTAGAGAAATAATTCCTGACTTTTTTTTTTTTAAAAAAAAGCTGTTAAACAGCAAGTATGAAATAGTGAGACATTGCTGTACACTAGCCCTTCTAATATTGCCCTTGGTGTCCTATTTTAGTACTCAAGAGATGAAATAAATGGCAGAATCCCTGGGTATTCCTGACCTTGATCAACAAGAACAAATTTTTAGCTGAACTGTGCAAAACTGCTATGATTACATCAATCTAATCTGGAAAGCACATGGTTTATATATAAACCATAGTCTCTGTCTCATCCATCAAACTGAAAGACAATAAAACATATCTCTGTAAGAAAAATAAAAAAAAAAATCCATTAACCCTTATTTTACTCGTCAACAATATTTCAAAGACAATAGAAACATGCATAGATATTCAGGCTTGAAAATACAGATATATATTATATATACATATTTAAACATAAGTAGTCTTATAATACCAGGCTTATTAGAGAAAAAGACTCCCTACATCTCTGTTGAAGAAGTTAGTTCAGAAATAATGGAATTAGGAAGTTTTGATGAAAATGCCCAGCACCAGACACCAAGGCAGCTGTAAAAAGCAATCTATTGCTACAGAGAAAAGATTTACCTGGCAAAAGATCCAATACAACATAAAAAGACAAACTGGAATCAACGAGAAATGAATTGGATTACTGGACAGAAGCATATTCTTGCATGTGTTCAAGCTACTGGGGAAGTAATAGAGCCAGCAGGTATAAAAAAAGCCTTCCAAATGTCTGCTTACCCTTTCATGATCCAATCACAGCCATCCTGTTAATCAGGTTGGATTACATCCCAGATATTAATTTGGCAAACAAAACAATCGTCTGATCCAGTCTGTCCCTTTGAAATATGCCGAAAACAATCTGCCACTGATAATCTTGCCATGCCTGTGCTCCTGGAAAGCCATCTGATCAAGTTATGCCTACATGACAGAAGAAGTCTAAACTCAGACACAAATGTCATAAGGCTTTCCCTTTTCATTAACAGCATGGAAACTTGGCCTCTGCTTCCCAAGGAAGTGCTGAACTGCTCAGTGAGAGGAGGTAGTTCAGAGAGCTACAGACTCCTTTCAACTGCAAATAAATAAATACCATGTATGAACTATGTGTGAACAAAGGATTGCTGGCTTAGGAGGAGGCAAAGGCTCAGCTTTCTCACTGGCCTGAGGAATCCTGTGCTGCTGTTGTGATTCCTTTCTGCAAACAGTTTCAGCAACCTGAGCCTTGCCAATCCATCTTCCCCACAGCACCACTGGTAACACACCAGTGTTGTGGTTCTCCTGAATGGAGCTTGCACATTCCTTTGCTCATTCTGGCACCCCCACACCCCAGAGAGCAGGATGGTGGCACGTGATGTGGGGAGAGGCCAGAAGGATATCCCATGCCATGTAACATCTTCAGGGTAGTGGAAGAGGGCAGGGTGTGGTGTTGATCGGAAGGGTTGTGCCTTTCAAGGTCCCATTTTTCAGGCTGCTGCAAATCAGTGTGCATGTGAGAGGTGGGGACTGGAGACTTCATCTCCATCTCCTGGGGGTTTGGTTTAGTTTAGGTTTATTGGTCTCTTCACTTAATAAACCATCTTTATGTCAGTCCATGAATTTTATTGCTTTTGCCTTTCCTGTCTCTCTCCAATCCCATTGGGCAGGTGGCTGGGGGAAACTCAGCTGCTGCCTCAGCCAACCCATCACCATGTACTGAACCCCTTGGGTTTACACTGTTTCCCTTCTCCTTCGCTGTGAGGTGTAAGGAAGACTTGCATTTCAGTCACTGTTTTCAGACAGCCTCAATTCCTGAAAAGAATTCCCATAATAAGCCAAATCCTGTACAATACCTATGAACACATGCACAGAGAGTCAAAGCACCACCTTCTTCCTGATCCATAGCCATGTTGATGACATGGAGCAGCAAGAAAAAAGTACTTACATATGAAAATTTTCAATATCTAATATTCCTAAATATTTCCATAAGTAACCCTTTATTACTGCTTTTAAGGAGAACAAATGCAAAAAAACGTGACAAGTATTTCAATTCCTAAAAGGTTTTCAATTTTCAAAATCAAAGTTTAAACTTGCCATAGACAATTTTTAATACGGAAGGAATGCTATTTCTCTCTCTCCATTTTATGATTTACAACGGTGAAGCACTGGCCTGCATTAAGTTCTTTGCACAAATTTCAGGTACCATTTCCAAGTCTCCTGTGTTTCTGTGTTTTCATTTCCAAGTTTCAGTGAAGACATACTAGACTCTTCAACCTTTGCATCACAGAGGAGCTGCCTGAGGTCAGACTACTTGTCATGTGTTAAATAAGGACAAACCAACTGCAACCTCCTCTGTAACAGCATGTTTGTGGATTTCTTTGAACAGGAGTTGAACTACAAGGACTTAGAAGAAATTGTAAAAGAACTGCCATTTCCATTTTTTTTTCTAAGAAAAACACACAATATCTAGGATCCCACCTGATCAATAAGGTTCTTTAAGGATACTTCATAAAAACAGAACACTTATTCCAAAGATCTGTTAAAGTCAATAGTGGCTATTTCCCTTACTGCATGGAAAATTAAAATGTGGAACAAAACAGTTCTATGGCTAAGCACAGACAGACATGTTCTCAGTCAGAATAAAAGATAATGTTTTAATGCTTTTTGACATACACTTCCTTCTAATGTACATGTACTCCCAAGAACTGCAGTTTCTCTACAGTCAACAAACATTTCTGAGTCCAATGTGGTTCACATAAAACATCCCAGGTGTACTGTCAAGACACAGAGTCAAGGAAACACACTGCCTTTATCTTATGGCTCCTCAGTCCTGTATTCTCTCTTTTAGAATATATGTCATTTTCTAAAACCTTGAATTAACCACAGAAGTTTGGTATATGTACAAATTACTATCTAATTGGTTTATTTTAGCTTTTGGAGAACTGAAAAAGCCAAGTTAACAAGTCTTCTATTACAACTGTTCTCATAAGTTTAATCAGCTAATCTGTATCACTTAATATATGAGATATTGTCCTGAAATTTTAGAGAAAGACAATCAGAATGCATTTCCTAAAAGTGGGGATAAAAAAAAAAAAATAATGGAAACTATCTCTGTACCTCCCTTTAAGGAAACAGCATCTGGGAGATTACTTTGCTAATAAAAAGCCTATCAACAAGCTTGATGCATAAGAGAAGGGAAGTATATATTTGCTAAATGTTACCATCTGGGAGCTTTCTGCAATAATAAATACTCTTATCAGCTGGATGAACTCTCCCATTCTCCAAGAGTGCAGGACACTAAGTGGCTTCCCACAGTGGCCTCGTTATCCCAAGTTCTCCTGGGAGTTACTCTGCTCTGTATCCTGGCAAACACTGACCCACTCCACTTGCTGTCATCATGGCCACATTTCACCTGCCTTAATGAACTCATTTTATGTTTTCCCAAGCACAGAAAGCACATTTTGAGCAAGAGTAAGTGATGGCAGTAACCATAGTTTGGAGCAAACATTGAAGTCGAATGTCCAGCACTTGAAAACTCAGGCTAATTATTTAAGTATGTAAACAGATTTTACAAGCCCCTTTTGCTTCCTCTTTGCCTTCTCCCTTTGGAACCTGAGGTGCCTTTTATCAACTTATCTTTGTTTTTTTGCCTGGGACTGTGACACAGCCTTCCCCTGACCTGAGAGGGGCACTGTGCGGGAGCAGCAGCTTTTGGGCAGAATTGGTTCTGGTAATCCCTGTGCCCTGCACACACAGCCACAAATCCCTGTCCCAAAATAGTGCCATGGCATTGGCACCCCCACCATGCCAGCCCAAATGCCCCTGCTGGCCCTCACCTCACCACTGGAGCTGGGATGGACCCAATTCCCAGGCCATATATTATTCTTTCCCTCAGTGACTGAGGGTTTGTGTTCGATGTCACTAAGCTAAAAGAAAGAGAAATCCCCAACTTGAGACTGTTCTGCCAGACACTCAGATAATCTTGCTCATGCCAGTGAAGACCTCCCTGCCCCTTCAGTGCTTTTTAAACCATGTCCAAAAACCCCTCAAAAACAAAGAGGCTTCTCCAGGCTTAGGGAACTCAACCAGGGGTCAAGCGTCAAAGTGCTGCCAGAGCCCTAGCAGGCTTTGATCTGAACACTCAAAAACCCTGGTAGTTTTGATATGAGCAGTCCAAGCAGCAGTGGGAGACCGAGTGACACAGGAACTTAACAGGAACCTGGTGCTTTCCCTGTCTCTCAGCCCCTCCAGCCATGCCGTTTAGCAACATAACAGACAGTGACTACAGAACTACTTGTAAATAAGGTGGTTCATCTGTACATCCCGTTACCTCCATCCTTTATTATCAAGTGTCACACATCTCTACTAACCAAAGTGAGAAAAAATCCAGGGAAGATGGGTACTTGAAACTTAGTTTTCTCTAGAGGCACAGTGGCCATAAAACACTTTGGTGTCTGTTTACAACACAAAACTACACACTGAGACACAGATAATGCGTTTAAATCCAGGTCATTTGGCCTTGGGATGTGGCATGTCACAGAGGCTCTGACAATCAGACTCATACCTGGCCATGATTAGCTAACAAAGCTACTCAGGTCAGCTCTACCTTCCTCATGCACTGGCGTCTGAGTGATGAAAAGCCACCACTACCCGTTTAAAAGGAGATGTTTCACCACCTAGTAGCAAAAGATGCTGTTAAGTTTTACTAGTTCACAAATACAGAGAAGGTCCAATACACATTCCCATTCACAGCATACAAATCTTAATGGATCTGTGGGTTTTTCCCTTCTTTGTACAACTTCAAAAGCCAATTCCCCTCTGTGTTCTTATACCTATTGAAAACTTAATGGCCAGATGTAATCAAAAGTTCAGCAAGGCTTCAGTCTCCCATGAGTTATTTTTCAGTCACTTTCGACAGATAATTAGCATCAAATCAGTCTTCGATTCTCCCTCTCCACTTGATTTTTCCCCCAAATCTGCATACTTTAACTTTACACTTAGTTGAGAATTAAAGCAAAAAGTTTCTTTCTTCTGTCCCCTTCATTGTCCCAAGAAAAAATATAATTACTTGTATGCAGTGCAGGTACGGTACATGAATATATGCCAAAGTAATTTGTGCATAAGAGTGAAAATAATTTTTTAAATTCACCTATATAAAAGAATGCTATTTCTAATTAAGTGACCTTTTTAGGAGTTATTAGCAGGAATGTGTCATATATCTAATGAAATTTATTTCAAGGTAGAGGAAACTTTAAAAAATAGTAAAATAAAAAAGTCTCTTTAAGAACTAATTCTCTACACAGTCACAGAATTATAAGTTCAAGGTTTTCCAAAATATCTTCAAAATGAGGATTTGGAAAAAAAACCCACCTCCTAATAAAAATCTAATTTATTTGCAATAGCAATCATGTTTATACATGGTAATACAGGGATAGAAAATGTGATGGTTGAAGAGGGAATACACTGGCAAAAAGACACAGTGTAGTAAAAGCTTTTTTTAGCACACTGCCTTACCAGGTATTGCAGCACCATAAATATACTATCTGTGTCCCTTCTGTGTATTCAGCATATGTAAAAGTCATGCAGCAGAACATGTTGACACTTCAGTGGGAGGTCAAATTATTGTTTTGGCACTTCTGTCATGCCTGTCACTTCAATTCCACTTTATCAAATTACAGATTGCTAGATAGAGTTGGATTAAGGGGAAAGACAGACACACACACACAGAGGAGCAACTGTCATCACTTCAGTTGTGAAATCCCATAATTGCATGTCAGTGACAGAAGGAACAAGAGAGCAGTAATAGGACTGACATTATGAGCATTCAAATCTGGTAGAATTTTGCAGCAAGACTGTGCACTGTGTCAGGCCACATGCCAGCAAAGGGACTGCATATCTGAGTGGTTCCTCACATTAGAATTGCCAATATTTATTAGGCTGACTAATGCAGTGTGCTAAGTTTCAGGGGAACTTTCAGCTCCCTGTTTTTCCAGAATTAGTGCTTTTACTTGAAAAGAACATGAACTAAGACAAAGGAAAAGAAAAACACCCCTTTGATTTAAAAATATAACTAAAACTAATATGAATAACAATAAATGATGCCTAAACAACTTAGACTATGGGTTTGATTCAGCTTTTTTAGTTTCAGGATATCTGGAGTGCAAGAGACTTTGAATTAAAATAATTGTGAAAGAGTCAGCCGTGATTTTTTTAAGTAACTTTTCTGGTGACAAGCAAACAAACTACAAACATAACAACTCCCTTCATATAATTCTACCCTCTTGTGGAAGTTGTGAAAACTTCCAGCTCTGTACTGAGGAAGACTCAAGAAGTGCCCATGTAAATCTGACTTGCATGAGCTGAAATGTCAGTGGAACCTGCTGGTGTGCTGTGACAGGAGGATACTATTCTTGGAACAGCTCATTGTTCTCCCTCCTGGGTTACTCCCCCTGATTTCTGAATCTGTGGTCAATCCTCTATACTTTGCTTGCTCCTGTCGTGTGATGGTTCAATGATAGTTCTTACTATTTGTACAACAGCTTAAGAGACAGAAGAAACAGAAACCATTTGTTCACTCTACTAGACACCAGAAGGCTCATTAATGTTCAAAACTTTCTTAGGTTCCTCTAAATCTATATTCAAACACAATTTGGACACTTCCTTACTGATCCATTGGAGTCAGTGATCTTATCCCATCAAAAAATTAAGTTTTACTAATGCGAGTAAAAATGCATCTCAAAACCTACAAAATCATGCAGACTGCATGATGCCTTCACAAGGAAATAAAAATGCTCCTTACTCAAATTCACTGCTATAGAGCCCCTAAACAGCAGGAAAAGGCATAACAATGAAAGGAAGCGGTTTATAAATATATCCACATCTTTGATGACAGCAGTTGACTCATTCCCTCCATAATGCTTATCAGCTCCTCACTATTTGATACCCTTATTAATTCCCTCCCAGAGTAACCTGATGAAGATCAGAGAAAGTGGATAAATATTCTTTCTCCTAATAAAAACCATTTAAACTGCCATGAAGAGCATCTTCACTTGATCACTATAAATAAAAAAAAATAAAATCATAAGCAGCCACCAAATAGACAAAGCAAAACATATTTGCAATGCTGTTTCTTTTTCTCCTCACTTTGTCTCAGACACACTTTATAACCTTGCCTACATTTCCCCTTCACACTTGTATTTCCCCATATGTAACTCGAGCAATAGAACTGTAAGTACTTTCCTCATAGGTGTTTTTAATTTGTTTGTGAAGTGATTTGAGATCCACTGACAGAAGGTACTAAAAAAAAAAAACTCAAAAAAATGCTAAAATATTTTCCACAGCAGGCACAGAATAGGAAAGGCATTACTGCCTATCCCATATCCCACAGAAGGTAATGGGGAGTTATGAAACATTATGTCACTACAGGGAACTTTTCTAACTTACTGCCCTCTCAGGTTATTGCCCTAATGCACACCCATAAACTCTACTGCTCTCATAAAACCTCTGCGCTCTGAGCCCAAAAGTGGTAAATTCTGAGCTCAAGATGCATCTCAAAAATGTTCTCTCCATGAGCTATTTTCCTCCAGGAACAGCAGACGAAGCAGGATACCCTGAGTGACCTTGAGAGCCCCCCCGGCTAACGGTGCTGAGCTGCTGCTTAGGGGGCAGCATTATCGTGCCTGCAAGGAACAGCCAGGAGAGCATCACTGCACAATTCCAGCAAATATTCCTGGGAGAGGAGCTGCAGTAAAACCAAAAGGAATAAAACATCCCTCGCTTAGTAAAAACCAGCTGACACAAGGTTATCCAGCGCAGAAAGGTCACTGTAACTTAACTTTCCATTTGGTTTTCAGTGTCACAGTTTTCCATTTCAGATGGAATTATAACAGCAGGGTGGTCGGGAACCAAGGGGAAGATAACTTTATACCAGAGTTTTGGTTTCACAGCATTGCCACGAGTTAATTTGATGATATGACAAATGTAACTGCAGAGTAAAACAAGGTATGTCCTTTGTGCTCTCTTGCAACCTCAAGCTCAGAGCAGGACTGGGAGAAATCTTATTTCCAGTTTCTTTATATATATGTATATATATACTTTTGCAAGTTCTTGCCTAAAGCAAGTCCTAGATAATCATATGAAAAGGGAAAAAAAAAAAGTTAATTGTTCACACCAAATAAAGATGTGAACTGAAAT
This sequence comes from Acropternis orthonyx, assembly GCA_035583155.1. NCBI lineage: Eukaryota > Metazoa > Chordata > Aves > Passeriformes > Rhinocryptidae > Acropternis > Acropternis orthonyx. Next base: position 3,953,602 of record JAWWEU010000034.1, on the reverse strand, counting down.
CCAATAAAAAACTAGGAATGTTTCTTAGGGGCATGTCTTTCAGGTAATGGGAGCTGATGAAGGTGATGTAAGAGCAACAAAAACTAAAAGGTTCTACATATTAGCAGACTTGGAGACAAAGACTATAGTTTGGTGTTAGCAAGTGGAGTAAGACTGCAAAGGAATCCACATGGTCTCCCTCTTGGAAAAACGGCCAATATCCTTATTAGTTCCCTTCAACCACAACCATTTGGTTTGTGCCCAACACGCAGTTCTATCAGAAAACATGAGTAGAAGGAAAAACAACCAACCATGTGTCAGAGCACTTGTAAGTCCCAAACATCACAGGCTTCGAAATGATGACTCAAATTCCCAAACATCACGTGATTAGCTTCAGCTATCAATGTATTTGTATAAAAATCACACTTGGTATGTTTTTAACAAGTTTCTTCCTGTGAAAATTTAAGGGTCATGTTTCTACATAGGTTTCTTTGAGAGGCAAAGTTGAGACATTTCCATGACCACATGATTCATTAAACAGCCAATATTGGGATGTTCAGAATGAAGGTTGAGATCAGTTAAATGTTAAAAAGAAAAAAGGGTTGGGTTTGACAAACACAGGAAAGAGCATTGACTGGGTAGGAAATGAGTTGTGCATGCATTTACTGGTCCACTGATGGCAATGGTAAATGCAAGTTTGTAATGCAAAGTATTACAGGTCAGTCAGAGCAGAACGTGCGTTACTTGTCCGCTGTGATTTTCAAACTTGAGGGCTTTTATCCTTGCAGAAAATAAATACAATCTCACATAAAAAGGTCAGTTGAAGACAATGGAAGGAGTGGCAGATCACAGTGATGAAGTGGCTACAATAACTAAATGCTATTTTGTAATTTATAGAATAATAGATTCCAAAATACTAAATACAGTTATTAAATTTGTCTCCAGGCAGTGCTTTAGTCATGGTTACAGAAATTTCTGCGTCAGAAGTTAAAGAAACTTCAGAAAAAAAGAAGGCAAGAAAAGGCACCTTGCAGGTTTATATTTTGTACTTAACGGGAGAAATTTTCCATTAATTACTAATGATATAGTTCATTAGGAGTATATTTCATTATGGAAGTGCAAATTATTAGATACTAATGATGCATGTCCTAATTGCAGTAGTTTGTCTTGATTTTAAGATAGATGAAATAAAAATATTTATTTACAATGTTTCAGGTCTTATGAATTACATTACATTCTTAATTTATGCTTTCAACAAACATCAAACAATGCATTACCAGTAACCAAGATTGATGTATCTTTATTTGATCACTGCATAGATCACTAGTTCTATTTCCCTGCTAAACTTGGTGGAAACTTCAGTTTGGGAACCAAACACAGGGAAAAGTTGAAATGTATCATGTAACAATAGGTGTTTATTACATTTTCATTTTCTCAAAGTGCTTCCACAAATTACCAAAACGAAGAAGATAAATTTAGGGGTTTTCTAGACAATCCTTTATGCTGACTCCAGTTTCTGCATGTGGAAGGCAGAGCCCTAGTCATGGGATCAACACTGCAAGCCAAGAAACAAACCATAAAACCCAAACCCCAGCAAACCTCATGTCTGATGGGAGACAGGATGAAAGAGGAGACTGAAAACCTGCAGATGTGTCTGTATGCACCAGGAATTAGAGTCAAAAAGGTGAGAAATTCAGAGCTCTTGGTACTGGCATGCTAACAACCTCCAGATCTTCAACCTTAAGGATGCAGTAAGAGAGAGACCTTCCAGATTTCAGAGTAAGCCTTGAGACCCTCTGACTGTCCCCTCACCTTCATGCCACCATTTCTGAGGGCAAGGAGGGACAGAGGAGCGAGCATGACAAGCCAGGAAAGCAATAAAGCACAGGGTAACCATGGAATGTCATGCTCTACCACTTCAGCTCACTTGCTCAATGCAAGGGCCGTGGCTGCCTCAGAAAAAGCCAGATCACATATCGCATATTGGATGAGATGCCCCTTTCTGGGTCAGACAACTGGGTTGGTGTTTGACAACCCGAGTCACTGAGGCTGGAGACAACTCCTCAGGACACCACTCCGACTCAGAGCAGTCACTGGGGCCAAGAGAAACTATCAGATACACAGTTCCTCTAACTCAGACTGAGCAGAAACCATCCTATCACAAAGAGTGAAAAAAACCCCAAAACAGTTCACTGGCAGCAGGCTGGTACCCCTGCTGGATAAAAGGCAAGTTGCAACAAAAGGAAAAATAGATACAACACATTAATAAAACTGGGGCCCAAAGCTCGTCAGGCTCTTGATAACTTTTCCCATAATTCCCGTAATGAGAAAACCCCTTTGGGTTGGGCAGCTTGAAGAGCTGCTGCCCACAGCAAAAAGGTCAGAACTCGGTGTTTGGAAATAAGGTCCCAAACTGCACTTTAACGTACTTTGAACCAACATGGGCTTAAGTGGAAGCACCTGGAAGCTCCTGCTCAGAACCTGCAGCCCGAAGAGCCCAGTTTCCCAGCAGGGAGTGCCAGCTGATGTCAGACATTCTAAATCACGGGTCGTGTGTTCAGCACAGCCACAAACTCAGTTACTACGGGACACAGAGATACACTACACAGATCCAGTCATCCAGATCTGGATTCCAGCTCCAGATTGTCAGGACAAATAGATTTTTTAAACAGAATAGGTTACTCTCTTTAGTGAGAAAATACTTTAAAACTGGGTTGATATTTACTTGGGACAATTTAAGGGTTTTTAATTGAAGGCTTCTAAATGATGGCTTTATTTCTTAGTTTTTACCAAAAGTAAGGTGAAGAACACCATTGAAAATGTACTTTATAGTCACTCACAGAAAATAAAACTGGAAACACTTTTTTTAAATAAACCCTTTAAAAGAAAAATAAATCAGTATCAAAGATACTACCTACAAAGCAAGAAAAAGCAGCCCTTATCTTGCTGTCTTCCAAACACTTAATTAACATGGTATGCCCACGTTATCATGAAAGACATGACAATAATTTTGTTAATAATGAAAATTAAGAACAGGAAGTGCAACTGCCTTTTAAACTGTTCGTAGTTGAATGAAATTAAGACTAACTCCCTTCTGAAAAAAGAAGTTATTCAAATTTTTAAAAGAAGTATATTTAACAGAGTAAGACAATTTTTCCCCATTGAAGTTAAAATACAACATAAGAAAAGTTATTATTAGAAAACTATAAAACATACACACATAATTTCACAAGGTTTAAATAAAAAAACCCACCTAGTGGAGTTGCCTGACAAATTATATTAAAAAGAGCCACTTACTTTTCTGTCCTCAGTTTCTACACCAGAACTGGACTCTGCTTTAGTGTCCTGAAAACACAAACAGAGAATCCTGTGTCACAAAGCACACTGACCAGGGGTGGGGGAATAACTCAGTCTGAAGAAAGGGCATCAAAGTCTGAAAAGCAGGTTTCTCAATCTATTACACTTTACTGACATCTTATTTTTGCATATATAGTACAGTTACATATACAGTGTTTACTGCTATGCCTTTAATTAAGGTTTATTAAACTTTACTACATGCACAAACTTAAAGACAGGATTGCAACAATGCAGAACACCCAAACCTATTTCAATATAGTGCAGCCAGCTCATAAGACAAAAATATGATTTTATATTTTTAGTTGCATCTTGAGGAAAATATCTTGATCACTTTTTTTTTTTAAATAAACTATTGATGGAAGTTAAAAAAAAAGAAAAAGGTAAGCTTAGGAGGACAAACTGCTCAACCTTCTGCCTGTTGTCAAGAGTGTTAAGTAGGGCTTGACAGATATTTGTGTCTGAATCCTACTTCAACATGCAAGAAAAATAAAACAATAATAAAACACCTCTTTAAGATAAACATGTGTATATGTGTGTGTGCGTATAGACCTATATACACATCTATATTTTGGACATGTTTTCTTCAGGAGTCAAACAAATGATCTTGACACCAACACATGGTCTTTATTTTCAAGGTATTTTAACTCATTCAACCTTTGGATTTTTGTCAGCAGAACTAAGACATGCAGAGATAATCATTATCACAACAAATTATAGCGTGAAAGGCGTTTATTGCTTCATATTCACCCTTTTTGTAACACGTTACTACTGGAAACTGAGTAAGCCAAATGCAGTTCAAGTCGTGAGACTGTAGCTAAGGGACCCACTAATTTTCTTTTCAACTTTACTTTTCTGATGAGGGCATTCTTGGAAGTAAAGTTTGCTTATGTACTCAACTTCAGAGAGGTCTATTGGAAAAAAATAACATACAGATGAGGGATAATTTTTTGTTAAAAGTAAGGACTTGCCCAACCTCTCACTGAAGCTAAACCTGCTCTAATCAGATTTTAGATTATTGCCTAGTTACATGTCACAGAAATCCCAAACTGCAGATTTAAGGCAGATAGCAAATAGCAGCTCCTATTAAAAATGAAAACAAACATAAAATAAAGAATTTGTTTCTTTAACAACATGTCTATTCATCTTAAATGCAAGACAGGCATTATTTCAATGCCAACGACTTCTTACCTAAGCCATATACTCATATAAGATTAAAAAAATATATAATTCAATGAAGTGAAATGAATCAAGGTTTCCTGAAAACATACTTTAATTTACAGCAAATTATAGTAAAGATGCTTTCATCAGGCATATCAAGTTGTGTCACTTCTTAAGCAGCAACAAAACCATTTGTTAATCTAGTTAGTTTTATGTACGAATCAGTCCCTCAAATACTCTTTATATTCCAAATAGTCTTCATGGGGAAACAGACTGTACTTTGTGGAATGCAACACTCAAATTTTCGCTCAAGTGTGACTTCCTGGCAGCCAGACAGTCTCTCCCCATGTCTCTCCTCCCATGTGGTGGCTAAGGAAATATTCTCTGCCTACAGGCTGACTTCCTGAGCCTGTTGGTGTACTTACATTCAGCTCTTTTTGGTGAGTGAGTAAGGAAAAAAAGCTCAGCTTTTAAAAAGCTTTATGCCTCAGGGGAATTAATTCAAACTCATTAGCACCAGTGCTCTTCACCTGCTAGCTGTGCCCTAAGTCACCCTTTGGAAATAATGGAACGTACTTGAAGGTATTTATTGATTAATCAAAAATGAATCATATCTTTTCCTATTACCAAGGACAAGAGTGGCTCTATCTCACACGCTGACCTAAATTAACTGAATGCAGAATAAAGTAGCTCCTACCAGACTCTAGTCACAGCTATTACAAACTCTCAGTATGATGAATATACTTTGTTCAAGACCTAACAGCACCCTGACCCCTTCCCTTGTCCATGGAATGTTTTAGTTTGCTATTTCACCACCACCCTTCCCCATTAAAAGCAATTTCTAAAAAACCCCACTTCACAGGCATTCATTACTCAATGTGAAATAAAAAAGCAGTTTTACCTGGATAAACAATACCCATCTTGCTCCCAGCACAAATTCCCTTCCATAGCTGTGTATGACCAGTACGAAAAAGGCACAAATGAAGCCCTGCAGCCCAGGTGAGCACAACTGGGGCCAGCCCAGCTGAGCCTCGTCAGGCTGCAATCAGGAATTAAAGAGATAACGAGCCTCAAGTCAACTGGTACCAGCCACAAGGAAAATAGACTGAAAAATCTCATTACATCATTTCTATTCTGTGTTTTATCCCTGAACATTATTAGACAATCGTCTCATCTTGCAGTGTTTGGTTTTTCATCTAAAGATATGGAAAGTTAATCTTACAAATTAATCACTGCATCATTAGCAATGAAAACCACATCTGTATGGGTTTGGTCTGACTGGATATTGAAGCCAGGAAGAAGGAGTTATCTTTGAAATCACAGCAAGTCAGATTTGGGTAAAGAAATAGCTGTACGTCTTCAAGAATAGACACCTTGATTCACACCTCTGCACAAGGGCAAGGAGAAAACCAGTAATTCAGGGTCCACTGTTATTTTATTGTTTCTGGTATTACCAATACTAAAGTATTGCCTAACTAATTTGTGACAAACTTGCTTTGAGTACGTTATCAGATAATAACCTGGACTGTAACACCCATTCTATGTGTAATACCGCACAAAGCCTTGCTTCCTGAAGGGGATTTTTCTTTACCAAGGGGTGAAATCCTTACAAAGGCACATACTCAAATGAAGAATAATTAAGAATACAGACTACCTAAGGAAGGACTAAATGAGAATTCAAGAATCCTTAGTTCAAAGGGGTTAAGTCAGTGAAAAAGCTGCACGGTAAAAATTTGTGCAGTAGGTAAAGAAGAAATAATAGGAGATGACCAATTAATCTCTTCAGTAACTTGCAAATTCAGCAGCTGAATAATGAACTGTAATTTCCAACCAATTCACACTTCAAAATAACAGTAATAGTTCATCACTTCTGCAGAAAGAGTTACAGGAGTTGGTTGCTGTGTGTCTGATGTCTGTGATGAAGTCAAAGCAGTCAAACACATTTTTGCCAACTGCAACTGAACTCAGAATTTATCTATGAACGTCAAGAATATTCCATGGTGGGAACATGCACACCTTCACCTTCAATTGCCCGAGTAAAACAAACCAATTTTTCTGAAGCAATTAGTGTTATATTCTTTAAAGCAGTGAAAGTGCTGACTAATCAAATCTATGTTTAAGTACAAGTATTTGAGTACACATCTACATCCTCAACGCACTACTTCAGAGTAAAATTGCACACAGACCCTAAGCTTTATAAATCATCAAAAAGAATCATCTGTCAATCCCAGAGCAAGAAGGGAAGAAATGAGAACGTTCTTATCAGGGAGACATCTGTGCTACTTTCTCTAAGTGCTAAATGACAAAACACTGTCACTTCACTATGTGTGTGTGGCAAATTTCCCAAACTCTGTGAATTATTTGAGACTGAGAAACTCCACCGATGTAAAGCATGGGTAAAATCCTAGAGATTTGAACAATACATCAGGCACCTTCTTTATTGTTGCTACATCACAAAAAAAAAAAAAAAAAAAAAAAAAAACTCAGCAAAATAGGTTCCTCCGGAAGAAGTATTGTTTTAGACAAATTATGTAATGCAAGAATACTTCATAGGATGTTTCAGGAAAGAATAAATTATAGCCATAACCTGCCACTAAGGCAGAAAATCCTCTCATCCATTTCAGTTTAAAACCATCACAAAACCTGTTGTTTTGGGCTTTTGTGTCACTGCACAATAGTCAATTAAATTACATTATTATAAACATACTAGTTCCATTTTTATATGTAATTACAAAAGAAAAAGTGCCCTTTTTTCCCTGTTATGTTGGGTAGCAGCAACAGGGAAAAAAAGCAAGAGTTTTATTAGACAACATCAAGAGCAATGCAGGACAAGCACAACTCTAAGAGCCATAAAGGGAACTGCCAGATATATTTCCCACTGGAGTTGCACTAATTTCACTGGTGAAACAATGCTCACCCCTGCTCACCCTGGCATATGTTTCTAAAAGGCAGCCTTTAAATGTTCCTCATGAAATTCAGTCACCTTGGTGACCAACCAGTATAGATTTATGGTTTATTGAGTTCTGTGCTTACCAGATACAAAAGTGAGGCCAAGGGGTACAATTCTTTCACTGCTAGTTTGGAGACAACTAATGGCTCGGGTAACAACAAGCTCTCTGGCAAGTGCACAGGACAGAACCCACCAGATATGACATTCCCTTTTCTCATCCCAGTTTTGCTCTGTTTGATCACCCACGTGTTTCAGGCACTTTTCAAGTTTAAGTCAGCAGGCCCACGGAACCATATCTAACACCTTCACTCAACAGCAGCATTATAGAGATGTTACTGATCAGAATGAAATAAAACCTCTAGAAAGCAAAAGTAGTTGTCGGTAGTAGCATGACCCTGCATGACATATTGGCTTTAGGATGCAGTAGAAACCTCCAAACACTATTTTACAGAGTTTCTATAAGTCAACATTAAATTTTACTCCCTGAATTTCAAGCAGAAATAGTGAAATCAATATGCTCAAGTAGCCATTAGTCATGCTAACATGACTAATACCCACACTGCTGTGTACTTTATCATATTTTACAGCTTGTTTTTACCCTGCTATCCCAAACCTATTTCTTCTGTTTCCCTATCAGTATAACACAGGCTACCAGAAACAAATCAACCAAAACAACCCTAAGAAATAGGACACTTTAGAAAAGTATTCGAATTTCTAACATATTTTCTTTTCCATGTAAGGTAAGGCAAATGGAATTCCTGTGCACACATGCTACTCCCATGGCCTGGATCAGAGGGAAGAAAGATGAGCTTCTGGAATTCCAGTTATTGCAGTGTTCCCTCAGTTGGGTTTGTCTGTAATATCAGGGATGATCAGTAGGTGGAAGCAAATAACCTTGTAAAATCCTGTTCCACTTGCCATGAAAGATACACCTATTGCACTGCTCAGGCTGGTCAGGTGTTCCACACGTGTCCTTGGCATCCCAGCAAGTGTCAAGACAAATGATGTCTCTTCTTCACAATACCAGTTTAGAAATAAATAACATTTAGAAATAAATAAAAGGTGGGGTTTTTTTCAGGTTTCAAATTTTTAGAGTTCAAATGGATTCCTTTTAAGGACTAAAGCAGATATAAAGGTCACATGAGGTTAAACAAAACAATAATGCGCACACACACACATATATATATATATAATTAAAAAGTACAGTCAAATTCCAGTTTATTGATTTTTCTGGATATTTTTATTGAGTGCTGAAATACATCAAAGCTCTGAATTATTGAGGGAAATACTTAATCTTTTTCGCTCTCCGTTAGCCATTAGATTTCATTATTGCTGCTAACAAACAGGCTGCCAGCAGAAGAATTCATTTGAATTTCAGATTAGTTCTATTTCATCCAGCCCAGAGAACAAATTAACCACACAGAAATACTTACTGAAGAAGAAAATAGATGAAAAATGAAACCCTAGAATGTGACATTCAAGTCTTTACTGAGTTTGTCCCCAACAACTGAAGGACTCGTGCAGAAGCCTCATCAAATAAAGAAACCAATTCAGGCATTTTAATGGCTTCAACAGTTGCAATGTCAAAAATGTAAGAGAGGAGTTTTATTTTGGAAGCAATAGCTTCATCTCTACTTACTAACATTGCTGGACCAATTTCCTTGTGTCTACAAGGCAAAACCAGGAGAAAACTGGGTGATGTGTATTGTTTTCTGCAGCCTCAGAGCTGTTGGACTGGAGTCTAAAAGGAAACCCACCAGATCACGGACTGACAATCAAGCTTCTCAAGGTTTTAGGGAGCTTTCTTGTCTTGTTTCTAGCTAAAAGCAGACAGTCTGGAAGAAGAAGGTTTACAAGGCTCTGGGAAACTAAACCGACAAATTTTATCATAAAAAAATCGCTACTTGTAAAAATACTGCTGTATTTTTAATATAGATTTGAAAGGACTCTTGTGCCCTCCCACATACCCACCCCACTGTCCCGGCTGTGGAAGTGGATCCCAATCTCTTCTTTCTTCTGATTCTAGGGATTTGCTTATGCTCATTTACACTTTTCAGGGCTACCAAGAGTTAAAACTTTTATTTTTCCCCAAGAACAAGCTTGACTTTTTCATAAATCCAGACTTGTTTGAGGGAACAGGCACTGCTTGCTGCTCAAGATTTATTGACTGGAGTGTATGAAGCTTTGCCACTTCTTTTCCTCTTTGTTCTCTCACCTTTATGAGTTACTCACCCTTTCCTTAAATACTCTCTAAATACTCAGAGATGCAAAGACACGTCTCTGCACAGCACAGAAATCCAGCCTTGTGCGCCTCACAACTCACCTCCTTTCTGCAAATATTTCATGAACCAAATGATGCAAAATTACCCAAGTATAAACCTTCTGCCTGTCCTTAGATCATCACAACTGCACAAAACCACCTAAAAATGGGCAGCACTTTCAGAAAATATATACGTAATTTTAAGACATGAATCTATTATGTAGAAGTATTTCTCAATATCTATAGTTATTTGCTGTTGAAGCCATCAGATTAAGACTTAATATTTAATTTTCAAACACGGCAATACAAATTCACATTAAATAAAGTTTCCAGTTTGAAGAGCACAAAAACATTTAAGAGACCTAAATGTAACATCATTTTCATCTACAGATCAAATCTGAAACTCCTTTTCTATATGGCCCTTTATTTTCAAGGTTGAAAATGCATGAAGAACTTTCAAAACTGTAAATTTTAACAGCTTTAAACTGTTACAAGTGGATTTTTAAACTGTAAAGGTTATTTCTCTAATAACATCACCTCAGGTGTCAGGTAGATCGACAGCCGCATAAATAGTAGTATATTTTAAGTCACTGAAATCTGGGTGGTCAATATATATTCCTGACACATCCAAAATAAGAGCTGTTGATAAAGGTGCTGCTGTGGTTTCAACAAGGCCATGCACTGGGTAGGCTGGGTAAGATGACAACTGCCAATATATACCCAAAGCACATGATGCAACTTTTATAGAAAACAACCCTGTGTGGCAATTTATGCTTTCAGATTAACAGCAGTATAAAGGGACAACTGGATTCTTGGGCAAAGCTACTTGTTTTTTAGCCAGGTTTCCCCAAGGGAACAAGCATATCAAATTACTTGATACTTCAAATACCTCAACACCTTTAGAATATATTTATTAAGTGCAGCAATATTTGACAGGGAAATAAATAGAAGCCCCAAGATGCTTGTGTATTTTTCATAAATCAGTGGCTGAGGAAAAGACCAAACATTATTTGCAAAGCCAATTCCTACATCAGCTGATAAAAGACCCCAAAGAGAGCTGAGGATGCTGAGAGAGGGAGGATTCAATTTGTGAAGTCAAGATACTTGAGTGGCCGCCAGGAAGGAACCCATTTTTCTGGGTGGGGACTGTGAGTACACAGGGTACAAATCAGGAGTAAAACTATTTTGCTTAAGTCCACTCTTCACAAAAACAAGTTACTTCAAGACTGAAGAGGATTTTTGTTGAAATTTAGCCCAGAGTTCAGTCATTTTTGGACTAAGTACTGACAAATAGTACACAAATTTTAACTCAAATAGCGAATTTTCAAGCCTACAAAGTGACAGGAAGGAGATTTCTTAATGATAGAAGATGTGTGATGATGGCAGTACTAAGAAAGTAAGTGCCCATGAAAATTAGGGCTCTGTGAAAACCTATTTTTTCTTTGATATTACACTAAACTTTTTATTGTCAGAAAAGGCTGTTTTATGCTTTTAACTCATAAAATACATCTATTTCTGTGCAGCAAAACAGTTGCATTCATAATAAACTGGTTATGTATTGAATATTTTATGGAGCAAAAAAGCAAAGGAGAATTTTGTATTGCACTCAGGGTCTCTCAATAAACACCCCACAAGCATTCTCATTCTGCCCTCGTGATTCTCTCCCCACTCCCACTGAGGGGGATATGGTGGCTGCTTGGGGCTCTGCTGCCCACTGGGGTTAACCCACAGCCCTCCGAAACAGTAGTTTAATTTTCAGTTTCTACCTATTCACAAATGTACCAAGTGGTCAGGTCACACATTATCTGGTGCTTCATATAGGGAAACTTATTTCAACTTCCCAGCACGCTAATGAGAACGCAGTAACAAGGGCATGAGTGAACACTCTGTCCAAAGGACTATTCCTATCAGAAACAAACTAAAAAGAAGCTCTGATGGTAACAGCTATTGCTTTAACATCCGAGAGGAATAAAGAAATTAACAGAGCCTCAGGTGGCAAGCTTGGGTAATTCAGCTTTGAGTTGTTTTCTTATCAAAAAACCGTCAGACTTCTGGTTGGCAGGAAGTGGCTGAGACGTGATTCCTTCTTCCATACCCAGCGTAGGGTATACAAGACCAGTTTCCTGCCAAGCTGGACTGTTGTGAAGACATCAGAACCCATTTCTTCTCCAAATGTTTTCAAGAACCACATAGTTAAAAAGATAATCACCAGAGAAGAGCAAGACTCTCTCCCCTCACACCCAGAGGGAAGCCAAGCCAGCCCAGAACTGAGGCCTGAAACAAGGAAAACAGAAAGTGTCACTGGCACGGACCTGTTACCGCTCCAAAATGATCAGCACTCACTACCCCAGCACATGATCTTCTCCTCAGTGAGTGTGACGGAATTCAAAAGGTTTACTTTTCATTTCAGTACTAACCTATATGTGCTTTGGAAGTCAGAACACAAATGGTGTATTGCTCCTCCTACTTTTTGCCTTGGCTATTTTCCTCCCAGACAGATACTTTGGGCTCTATCGGCGCTGGAGCGATAAGAAAAGGATCAGCGAGAACAAATGTCCCTGGCATCTCCCTGCAGAAGGATGACTGTGTCTCAAGACTGGTCAAGAGAATTATCACAGAGCAGAAAGAAAACAAAATAAAACAACCCCCAACAAACAAATGAAAAAAAGCCACAAGGCCCTATCTCTTCAATTGTGACCATAGATTTTGTGGTTTTGGGTATAGATTAATGTGCACTGAGGAATTAACCTTCTTTTTTAAATAAGGAATATTGATTACTTAGTTGTAGTAAGTACTTTTTAGTGCCTACTAATTAAATGTATTATTTTTAGTGCAGATAATAAAGATCTCGGTGTAACAGTGTAGAGTCGGATGAGGATATTTCAGTATGCAGCTGAAATACAACAGCTACTGCATTTGTTTTAGGATTGATTTCTCTGTATATTTAGACTGGGAAAACTTTTCTCCCTCATAGATATGTGTGAAAGATGAAAGCAAAAATGAGCTGTGGCATTTGGGAGAGAGAGGTGTCAAATAATCTTAAAGCAAAAGGTCACTGTAATGAGAAGTTAATAAATGGATTTGGATCAATCACAAAATGACGAAAATCAGTTTCTCCCTCATTTTCTTAAACCAGTAGAGAAATGAAAGGAGCAATGTAGCCATCTAAATGCCATTTTTTCTAAAGGTTTTTATCTTGATTTGTCTCATAATCTGCAATTCCTTATTCACTAGACAGGTTAAATCATCTATTCACAGGAGAAAATCCAGTAGGAATGAAGCATCAAGCACCATACTATGAATTTCAGGAGCTGTTAATAACCATTTAATAACTATGAGGTTTCATCTTATTAACTCATCTGTCCTGTTTCAGAAACTCCTCGATACTTTTGGCATCTGAAATGTCCCATTGCAATCCCACTGTTTAATTACATATTCTATGGAAAAGCACACCCTTTTGTTTGGTTTTAATTTGTTAATCAAAAGTTGATTGGATGTCAACAGCTCTTCACCAGTGAAAAAGTAACTAGACCAGTATTTAAAATGAATTAGAGATAGCCCTCTCTCAAATGTTAGAATTCAAGCCAACACCTTTCTCTCAATCCTAAAGAGATTCCTCCATCTCTTTGCTCTAACCTTCAACTATTTGACACTTGATAAAATTTCAGTGTTCCAGTTTAATTAAGAAAGTAGATGATGTGTCGACCCAGGAAAAAGAAAGTACTATACTTCTCTCAAACTTACATTTAAAAGATCATCTTACAAAATCTAATGGCATTATTGCTTTTTAAAAAAATCAAAAAATCTGCTGAAAATAAAGACCTGTATGTTAAGAAATGACAACTCAGCATGGCCAAAAGCAATATGAGAGACAAAAAGCACATCAGAGCTGTGAGCATCCCCACCTGCTTTCTCTACACTGCATTCTCTATCCCTTCCTTCTGCATTATAGGCTAAATACACAACTCTGTGCTTTCTATAGTGTTTTTCTTCCAGCTCAATCAAGATACCCAAGCATGAATACTGAATAGTATCTAAGCTGCACAACTTAAAGTAAAACAGAGACAGTAGATCAATTTCAAAGCTAAAAAATTCATTACATCCAGCCCAATTTTTGATGGAGTACAAATGGCACTGTTCCTGAATTCAGAACATTGCTTTGATGAATTATTTTCAACCCGTTGTAAGTATAACTGCACACATTTCCCTTCAACTAGAAAGTTGTTACAATCACATTATAGCAGAAAAATATATTTCCCCTCTTTCTCTATAAACCAGGTTAATACACTTTTATTTGATCTGGTAAATTTTTTAAATTACTTTTTGGCACGACCAATTCAGAATTTATGATCCTAATATACTGAAACCTTTACTTTAAAGACTGAACACAAATCCTAAACCTTAGAGAAGAAAACCCTACAATTTCTCTATGCAACCTTAGTTTTAGAATCTTGTGCTATCAATCCTACCATAATTTAACCCAAGATGGGTGTACAGAACACAGCCTTACAGGTGATATATGCTGCCTATTTTGCTGTTCAGATAACCATTAACAATAACTGCAATAGAGCACATGAATGACAACAACCAGATAGTTACTGAGCTGTAAAATCCAATACTCTTCACTAAGGTGAGGGGGGAGTGGGGGATCTATTAAAAAATTTGTGCCTCAACTAATGGTACTCTGTTTAGTATGTCATCTTGGCAAACCATGTGCTCATAAGGTGTTTCCTTATTCTCTGCCAATGAAAGGATCTTACCAAGGGTAGCAACAACAACATCAATACTAACAACAATAATTAAAATGAGTGAAAAGAATAATTATTCTCAAGCAAGCAGGATGAAACTTGCTTAAAAAAAACTGCAGTCTCTAAAAAGCAGGAATAAAAATCCCAAACAGCCTGAATCAGAGAAGTTGGGTTTTTTATTTGGGTTCCCACCAATTAATAAGGCTCTGGTTTGATTTATACAAGTGCATCAAAAGACTCAAATGCATCAGAGAAACTGTCCTAAGAGCTACACTCTAAACCTGGCATTTCTCATTGCTGTTATGGCAAATTTCAGGGGTGTGACCTCCAGTACAACTGAAATGATAACCACAGTTCCAAATGAAATGGTATCATCACTATATTCAAACAAGAAAGGAGAGATCTCATGGCATTACTGAGTTGTTTTAACGTTATCACAGGGATCGCTGTCAAGGACTGGTGTGCTTAAAGGCGCTGATCCAAAACACGAGGAATAACTTGACTGCATTTCACACACTTAGCAGATTCAGGTCCAGATTCCTTGTTACAGACCAAATGCTTAAATTCTCTCACTAAATTTAAAGAACAATACTTTTTAAAATATATTTCAACTCAGTATTATAAACCAGAGAGTGATATTTTAATAAATTCAGTCAGAGCAGACTAAGCAGACTCAGGTCTCCTCGGCTTTAGCCATGTGTTGACCAAGTGAAAACAGGACTGATACATCCTATGGAAGAAAATCATTATATATGATCTTCTGAAACAGAAAGGAAAAATATTATGTTTTGTCACAGTTGAACAGAATCAGAAGAATTACAATAACATCTTCCACTAAAACAGAGCTGATTTTCTCCAAAACATGGATACTTAAACACAAGCATAATTGACTGCTTTTCAACCCCCCACTGGAGACTGAAAGGATCCTACAAAGCCTTTAAGCCTGAAGTGTATTTTCATCAAACTTGAAAATATTTTATGCATTTATAAATTAATTTGTTGGAAATTCTGATTTTTTTTTTTAGAAGAATTATGGGTACATTAGTACATAATTAGGAAAAGAGACTTCTTT
The DNA here is from genome assembly GCA_035583155.1 of Acropternis orthonyx. Classification (NCBI taxonomy): domain Eukaryota; kingdom Metazoa; phylum Chordata; class Aves; order Passeriformes; family Rhinocryptidae; genus Acropternis; species Acropternis orthonyx. The sequence continues at coordinate 3,938,078 of JAWWEU010000034.1, read as the reverse complement.
TATAAAGTTTTATTTTCTATTTTGTGTTTAAACACATGACATTTTTGTAAATAAAGGTTGTCCTTAAAAACATCTAGTTCCTCAAACTCTCTCTTCCATGATCCATCGTTTCATAAGTGTTATAAATCCCAAATTAAAAGTAGCATCATAATTAGAGCAAACCAGCAATTTGTTGGGATAAGCATTGTTAAATGAAGGAATCCTGATAAAGGCAGTTATTTTCCTCTGGAATTCCTGAAATGTTGTGGAATTGCAGTCCTAACTGGTAAAAACCATCTCAAAACAAAATGATAATGAAGAATTTAATCCAAAATCTGATACCAGTTTTGTTTCCTTCTTTGTGCAGCTTTAAATTCTTACCAACTGAAAAGCATTCCTTTTTGCTGCTTGTAAATTCTTTACTGCTTAAACAGATTAAACATGAGATTTCATCATTCTTTATAACATATTCAAAAAAAACATCTAAAACTGTTGCCAATTTTACAATAAAAATATTGAAAATCATCACCACCACTGACACTGCAATTGCTATTGCTGAGCCTAATGATATTAATGATGCAGCCAGAGAAAAAAACATGTGATGATAATCGAATGATAATATTTAGTAAATTACACGAGATAGTCTCCAACAACTAACATTCTTTTTTCACTCAGGAGGCTGGAAAAATCCATTTCCTGACATGGTATAATGATACAACAAAGCCAACATGAAGGTCATGTTCAAGAGATCTAAACAAGCCTCAGAGAAGAAGCAGACACAGCACAAGGTTTGCTGCTGGGCTCTGGATGAACACTGAGATTCTGCAGCAGAGGTGCTCAAAAAATACTGCCTGTGCTGGCCAGATCAGGATGCACACACTTAAAATGCAATTAATGAATAAAGGCTCAAAAACCCCAGATATCAAAATTATCAGAGGCTCTGGAGGACTATAATCAACCAGCAGATGAAGTGCAGTGATCTCCTCCTCTTGTCCTCAGACCTCCTGCAATGCTGAAGGAACGAAACAACAACAAAAAAGCACTTGCAGAATTAAACACCCAAATGTGCATATCTTTGGAAGGCTTCAGTTAACTGTACTTTACATAATTCCCATCTGGTATCCTCACAAGCAGAAATAACAGTATTCTCAGCTATCACTCATGGCAACTACTTCATCAGCAACTGGCTGCTATTTGTAAAGAATTTCAAAGTGCAAGGGAACTCCACAGGAAAAAAGCAGAGGGAGTTTCTAATCAGCAGGCTCATTTCTTCATATGTGAGACTTGTAAACATCATGAAACATTTTTTCAGACTCTAAATTTGACCAGAAAACTATAATGGATAATTCATGCACAGTTCTGTAACTATATAAAAGCTTCCTTTAATACATAGAATATGTAAACCAAATATCTAAATAACAATACAAGGTAGAAGGAGGCAATCAGATCACCAAGAGTGATAATAGCTACCTGTATTTCAACAGAGGAAGAACTCCAATGCCCTGAATATGGAGCACACAGGGCAATCAATGATTGTGAGCCAAAAGCACAGACTGAGACAGTCCCCAGGACAGAACAAGCACACACTGAAGGTTTTTGCAGCCCAACATCTAGAAACACCTTTCCCAGTCTAACTTATTGCTCCAAGTTCATAAAGTACATTCCACAGAACTGAATTTGCAGAAAATCCTAGTCAGGATTTCTGACAGCTGAAAAAAAGCCTCAAAATACTGCATTTGAGCTTTTGAAACACCCAAACAATAATTAAAAAAAGGCAGCAGTGTAAAAGCTCAGAGACACACAAAGCAACCTTGCTCACCTCTGAAGCTGCTGCGGGATTGTTTGATGAGGTTTTCCAAGCCCACCTCCCCAGCAGACATTTCAACCACTTTACCCATGCTCTCAGCTGTGTGCTCTACAAAGCAGTATTTCTTGTTCTAACCACCTTGTTTCTGCACATTACTTTGTGACAAAAAAAGGCTATTAGGTTTTTCTACGAGATGAAATAACAACTCCTCACTCCAGAAATAATAATTCCAATGACTATGAGCTGTAAGTCATCTTCCTTTGCTGGAGCAGTCTTTGCTAATGCTATCTCACTGGGGCTCTTGGAAATCTTTAGCAAAGAAAAAAAGCCCAAGTATATTTATCTTTCCTTTACTCTCATTTCTGATTTAGATACCTAAAAGAATTTGCAGTCCATGCTTGTAGGCATCGCACACCACAACGATGAAAAATGATTTCTTTTGTGTATCCATAACTTACTGCTTGAGCTCAATTTTTGTACGTTCTTTTATTTTACTCACAAATCAATTTCAGGCTTATTAATGACTACAGAAACTACACTGAATAAAAAGCCATGACAATGACATAAATATAAACATTTCAAGGAAAAAGAAATTGGAAAAAAATCACAATCTACAGCAGTTAAAAGGAGTACTTTTTTTATCTACTTTAGAATATTCCATATGTTTTTATCCTCCACTGAAATTTTAGTAATCATGAGACTATGATGATGCCTTAGTTAACTGATGTTATATTTTTACAACCACACACTTCAAAAGAGACATGATTTGTTTACTTGAAACTAGGAAAAATATTTCTGACTCCACATCCAGCAATATCAGATAGGTTCAAGGCTAGAGACATCAAGCAGATCTGAATGGAAGTTATCCAGCAAATGGGATTTTGGCTGTTTGAGAAAACTGGTACTTGGCAATTAGGGATGCTGCAGGCTTTTGGTAATAACCCCAGAAACATAATGAGCTGAGATACAGGAGAGCTGGGCATGTTTATCCACGAGGAGAGTTGGATCAGGGTGCAGAGGGACCCGGATCTGGACAGGAAGAAGGAAACAAATGCATTTGCATTGAATGTTGGCGTAATAACAGGGGAGTTTCAAAGCTACGTTTCAGCACAGTGGAGTAAAAGGAGAGAGAAGCAAGATAGTCTGGTTTATGTTTGGATAGGGAAATTGTCAGTTGAGAGGAGATAACAGAATGGCCTGTAGAGAAATTGTATAAACTGGGATCCATAAAAGCTTAAGACAGTGATGGGAAAACAGGCCTCCTGGCTCAAGAGTGATAACCTAAAAATGCAGCTGAAATGTTTCCACATTCTTCAAAAGAAGCACTTTAACACACTTTTAATAAGAAAGAAATTACAGCAATGCTACTGTTTTCATCTTTACCTGCTCTCATGGCTGCACTAATCACCACAAACATAGAACAGGAGTCATTCCAAGTCCATGCTCCAAAGGCTTACATTTCAAATATCATCCTGAACAACTGACAAACAAAAGGAATGAAAATGAACTCACTAAATTCATAATAATGAAAAGAAAAAAAAAAAAAACCCGGGTCCCTTTCTTGGATTAGGTGAAGCTTCTTCACAGTCCTTGCTTAGCCTGTGAGCTCTTTTTTAACCCTTCCTGTTGACTTGATGTGAGGCAAAGCTGACAACAGTGGAGACAAACAGACATGCATTTTCTGAGAGAGAATGGAAATGAGCACACATTCCTGCAGCACACATTCCCAGGCACAATTCCCAGCCAGACCAAGGCTTCAGCTCTCTATGCAAAAGCAAGACAGGCAGGATGCTCTCAATTACAGACAGCATGGCATATCCCAAATGTTCAGAAAGGGCATTGAGAACCTGCAACCCATCTCAGGTGCTTAAATATGTGAAGATCTGTGTGGCTTCACCCATACTGGAAGCCCTGAGCTAAACAAAGGGCATCCAGAGGTGCTGGGTAACACTGCAAGGCTGCTCCTTTAGTCAAGTGATAGCAGAGCCAGGAAACAGATTTGATCAACCCTCTTCTGAAATTCTAGAGAAATTCAGAAATATTGCAAAGATTTCTGCATAACACTGGGAAGGAAAACTTAATAATGAGACAGGCTGTGGTTCAAAGAAGCTAAAAAGAGGTGGCAAGGACAAGCAGGGATTTACGAGTGTAAGTTTAAGGGTGATACACACCACAGCTCTACAGCAGCACAGAGCCCCAAAGGGCACCTTTCTGGCACTACAGAACAAGTGTAGCACAACAGTAAGGAACTCAGTGCAACTGCAAACTCTCCAGCTTATTTCTGAGCTCTCTCAGAAAGCCAGGGTGGCTTCTGAAGGCTGTGGATATTCACAACAGCAAAAAGCTCAGCTCCATCAGTCCTGGAGCGACTGACTGCTCTGGTCTGCTCTGCCTGGATGGGACAAGGCTCTCCCTTCAACAGCTGCTTTGTGGGCTGTTCATCAAAACTAGAGGCAATCAGTTCCTCCTTTGTTAAAATACACTGCCCAGGAAAACAAGGCTCCGCAGTCAGTAGAAGGTGCATATAACCCATACCTACCATAATTCAACATACAGTGCCTTGCTGCAACTGAGCCAGAGGCACATGTTGTAAATCTTCTAGAGGACAAAAAGTTCAGGGAGAAAATAACTTAGAGCAGCTTTGTGACTGAAATTACCATTTACATATGGAAAATAGCCTAATAGCAGAGAACTAAATTAGATGTAATTTGAAATATTATATGAATAATACCTTTAAGGTTTTTTATTTCAAGAAGAAACATTTCAGGAAACTTTAGTATGCATGGTTCCAACAAACTTCAATATGGTGTATTAAATTTGCACAGTAACAGCTAAAAATTCAATACATACAGAACACCCACCACAATGTCTGAATTTGGGAATAAATGGTCACATCAAGGTGTATCACAGGTATGCTTCCAGCAACCCCTCTCTGTTTTCTAAAATATTCACTTGTTTTTTTCAGTTATGCATTCATATTTTATAGAAAAAACCAACAGCTGCTTTTGCTTACTCACATGAGAAGTAGTTTCTTAAAATTAATGACACTTAAACCCAAAAGACAGAATTGTTTCATAACTTTCACTTGAAATCATTAATATTTAAATGTGAGCGCAGAATTCCAAGATAAGAACACAGAATTAAACCAGAAATGGATGTGTCACGCACTCTAAAAAATAATAATGTTAGATTTGCAGAGCAATGAAAATACAGAGGAAACACTATCAAAAACTGCATGTGTACCTCCTTTTCTGTTCATAATTCCTGTGACTCATCACACCCCAAACACACAGGAAGAAGTTGCGTTCACTGGGATCTCCCCCAGCCCCCGTCCCTGTTTAGCCATAAAAGATACAATACTGCCATGACTGCATCTTGCTGCTTGGAGACTTGAAGCTTCAGATCAGCAGATTTCTCTCAGACATGTTTTCTAGCCATGGTTACATCTTTGGGGGGAAAAAACTACCTTGAAAGGCACTTGGATTTAAATATTAAGAGATATGAAAAGCAGTTGTCCTTAGCAAAGGAGCTGGGTAGAGCATATCATATGGAAAGGACAAGTACTGCTCTTACCATCTGGGGGACACACAGGTTTTGAAATATAATTGAGACCTTTTAGAGAATTTAATAGAAATAAATCATATTTAACTCTAAGTGAAAAATATTTAAGCTTCTGAAATAAGTCATTGCACCATTGAAAATTAATTAAAGCCACATATACTCCTTAAGTACATACAATAAAATTTTTCAAGCCATGGCTCAAATTTCACAGCTAAGAATAATTTTATAAGCTTATTTGGTTATACCCCATAATTAATGTATTATCTTATTTAAACAGTGGAGAAGTGAGAGAAAAAGTGACATTTCATGAATTATTTTTGGATTCAAATGGTTAATAAAATCATTGCATAAAAGTACAGTGTGATTCAGCATGTTGTTATTATACAGTGAAAATGTGCAAATATAAACCAGTCATAAACTCTAAGACAACCATATGTAAAAACAAAAGAATCTGATTAAGCATTTAGCTACAAACCTAGCTAAGCTTTTGTACACTAAATTAGCCCACAAACTTAGCTAAGTTTATATATGTATTAACTTGTTTCTCATCACAATAAAGGAGTAAGAAATATTTCTAGCTTGTAAGATCAAGCCTTTCTCTAGGAAAAAAAGTAAAAAGCAGAGATTCAAAACAAGTTTAAAACAAGAAAATAACTTAATACAAATTTAGTTTGCGGATACAAATATGACTTTCATGAGCCCCTGTGTGCCTAAGACAGTTAACATTTTTCACTGTTCCAAATTATTGAAAGACTGAGTCTATTTTTTTCTACTTCGTGTCTCATTAAAGACAATGTTCTCAGTCCTCTAGTAGCCTAATAAAATATTTACATATCTTCTCATTAGCAAGAAGATGAGTATAAAAAGGTACCTGCCAGAATACTAATCTGAAGACAGCCCATTCCAGTTGCTTATTTTTCCTTGCAGAGAACCATAACCTGCTGGACCAACACAACTGTATGTGCAAAAGCAAGGCAAAGCTGTCACAGTCTATCCCAAAGCCACCACTTCCCACCCTAAGCCAGCCTTTTCCCTTGGCATAAGAACATCCAGAAATGTGTGAATGCTCAGAGCAAAAGCAAATTAAGGTCAACAGAGAAAATATACTCTTATTCCAAAAATAAAAAATATCAGATACGCTTAACTAAGACAACTGATTGGACTGCACTTTTTTTACCCTAAATTTAGAGTGTATGTACCTTCAAAAAGCTCCAGAATTTTGCTTCAGGAACTATCCCAATGTTCAAAATGAAATGTAAAAGCAACATTAATTAGAGAAAAGCAGAAGCTGCTACAGTTTGCTTTTTGTTTTGCTGTGAAAAATTTCAGAAGGGAGTTCTCACTTTGTCATCATAACAGAGCTGCATCAGTTTTATTCTTCTGTAGAAAAAAAAAAATTGATCATTTAAAACCACAGAGAGGATTTTCTAGTGATTGTTTTTGCCCTGTGATTCACTCAAACTATTTCATCTCTTGTAAGAACTGTTCTAGAGACAGAGTATCAGATGCTCTGTGTAAAGCTTAACTCGCATTTTTCCAATGGCTTTTTGCTGGATGACACCAGTTCACTCTCAAAACACTTCACAGAGAGTTATGTTTTCTCTGGAGTGTTGCCAAGAAAGGTGTTTGTGAGCAAAGCTGAAAGGACAACCCAGCCTGGGGAGAAAGAGAGGGAGACACTTCCATCAGAACAACAAACAGTGGATGGACTAGAAAACTTCTCTGGGATTCCAAAGAACGAGTCTCAAATCCTTACTGGACCTGGCTCACACATTTCTGTATCAAAAATCAGTATCATATTCTTGGGCCTGATTTCTCTGATAACATGAAATTTTTGTGTTAATTTTCATTTAGACAAACATTTTAACCGGTGTGTGATAAATGATATGATAAAAATACATAGGTTTTACATGGATGAGAATATTATTTGAAGTAATTTTTAATTCAGGAGGCTTAATGTAAACATTAAAGACAAATTTTCTAAAGCAAAAAGGAAATTAATTTAATTTTAATAAGAGCTTTAATAGAAAAGAGTAGTCACAAAGGCAAGCAAAGTCAGAGGGCCAGAAATGCAACCAGATAACCTATAGCTGAACACTGTATTTTGCTCACTTGCAGAGCGCTCCTGTTTACATTTATAATCCAAGGAAAAGAAATCAATTATTTACAAATTGCCAAAAGCCTTGGAAAGTAATCCATGTTGGTAAGGGAGCCAACATGACGAACAAAGCCAAGTCCCACAAACAGCTCAAGCCCATATCGAGCCCTGACACATAACAATGCCATACCCTGCAGGACAACAGCTGAGGAGGGAAACAAAAATGTAAATACAGCTGAAGAACCTCTTGGACACCACATATGGCCTGAAACAATTAACAGGTCACTGTCTGGTTAGTTAAGGAATGATCAGCCCCAATCCCAATCCTTTCACCAGCAGCCAAACTCTGGCTCAGATAACGGAATGTGATTCATATGTCGCCAACTTCATTAGCTCCTTCTCGTTTCAGTCCACCAAGTCAGAGCAACAATCCTGCCACTAATCCCATCACAGGGATTTCTTTTAAAATTCCATCTCTCACCGACTCAGATAGGGGAATCAAATACTGAATAATACATTCAATGAGTTACTTAATTAGCTGGGTGAAGGTGAAACTGAAACAGCTGAGTCAAATAATGAGATGTCAAGCACAGCAGCTCAGACCAAGGAGGGATTTGAAAGCGTTCTTCCCAACAGACACAAAAACACAGTACTTTTCCAACACAGAATACTAAGGGATGTAATCTTGCCATTCCAGTCTCTCCAGAAATATCACTTTTGGGGAAAATAGCAAAAGTGAACTGACAAGAACAAGGAGAGCATAAATCCTTCACATTACATCAGGCATCATTAAATAAGTCATAGGTAATTACCAACTTAGCACTGATTTAACACAAAGCAAAGCAATAAAAATCCCAAACAAAACATTTTCTAGAAAGCTTAAACAGAGAATGCAAAACTTGTAATAGTCAGATGAGGATCAGCCAAGTAGATTTATCCTTATTTAAGAAGAGGTTTTATTCTCCCATGTATCAAATCTCTGACCAAAAAAAAAGTCACTGATCTATTAATTACATCATTTTAATGCTCCCCATTGCTATCCACAGCCAGAACAGATCTGCTTTTCTGCCCTTAGCATTAGCTGAGGACTCTTGTAATCAGACACTATTTATTGCAGTCCAAACTAGCTAATGAATCCCTGCTTTATTTCTGTGTTTGGACAAATGGCTGGATTTATCCCTGCCCTGCAGTCTCTAAGTGATGATTTTGCCAGTATAAAGGAGCATAACATTACATTTTGGCCCATGGGAGTTTTCACAGGACTCTGCCAGAGACCACTGGATAATGGCAGATATTCAAAACACTTATTTCCAGTGGAGCCGAAGAGAAAGTCTGGACTTATTTAGAAAAATAATAAGAAAATAAAAAAAATAAAATAAGAAAAACTGTCAACTGTTACAAAATCTTGAGGTGCAACTCAAAACAAACACCTGGTTAGCACTCAAACCCCAAATGGATACCTGTAAGATAAACAGAAAATGTTTGTCTCCTGACTTTAACTCCTCCTCACAGAAAAGCAAGCACGTAAAAATTGCTACATTTTTAATTTAAAAAAATCCCACTGGAGCCAACTTATATTGGCATATCCCTGCACTCCATTGTATAAATAACAGTGCCTCCCTATCAGTCATCCTTGCCAAAAATAACTTCACAGTGAAAGTAAGCAAAACTGAAAAGAAAACAGAAGGGTGTAAGCACAAGTGAGGGTGTGACATGAAATATGGGATTCATCAAATTCATGCAAGTTAGGAGCCACTAAGCAGCTATTAAAAAGAAAACAAAGAGGAGAAGAACTACATGTATCTCTTGCTAATCTGAACAACACTCAAACTAGTGGTCTACAGATGACAAGTTCTGCAACAACATTACTAAACCAGAGTAACTAATAATCTGTTGGGTACCAGGGTAACAGCTGGGAGAACAGCACTGTTTTCTGCAATAACCTCACAAACCCCATCTTCGTGGAGTTTGTTCAGTCTGATCCTCCCACTCTGCACCCACACAATGATCTCAGTTTCAAAAATATACTAAATTTGCCCTTTATTTGCTCTCATTAAGTGCATCAGAAATACTAAAATATCTTTATTCTGGAAAGCTTAATATGTCTATTCCATTGGAAAACAGTCCATCAACTCACCTTATTGCAGGGCTAATAGAAGCTAAAGGACCAGAACTGTTTTCAAGTATATTGATCCTCCTCATGACATAAGAGCCTTTTTTCTAGTGGCAAGTACTTTCAGAAAAAGAAACAACTTAATGTACTCAATCTCTGTGCATTATTTACTTTGCAGGCACAGAATGATTCATCTCATACAGGTAATAAATAAAAATGTAAAAAACAGTTATCTGAGCTTAGTAAAATTTCATTTCATTTCTATTTTTCTTTCTCAGTTATGGCTTATTTCTGCTATCATTTTTTAAATAACTTTTCCATCTACTTCCAAATCTTAAATCCCTAAAAATCCCAGAACGCGTCATTTTAAAAATGCAAGCATTTTGTGCTTCACAGCTGATTTTTTTTTCTCTCACATTAATACTGGATATCTATAAATGTCTAAAACCCCAAAGTGTTGCCTTACCAGCTGTGCCTTTAATGAGCTATGCAGTTGGTATCTGCTGCAGTACGGAGCTGCACATGGAATGCAGCATTGCTTTGGAGAGCCTCAGTAGCTATATCCTTAGGATTTCCAGATGCCAGGGCAAATGCCATGTATCTTGAAATTTCAAACATATGGCATAAACCTTTAGGAAAAAAAAAATTATGCAGACTTGCAAAAGAAAAAAAAAGATTAGTTAGTGCCAAAAGCAGTAACTTTGGCAGAGACCGCATGAGAAGCTGAGCACTGGAATCCAGGTTGTAGCATCTCCCTAAAAGACTACATAATTTTATTAGTAAAAGTAAAGATCATTTTACATGAAATACTGTGTAGTGGTGAATTTGGGGGTTTGCTTTTCTGTCCTTAAAAACAAGATCATACGTAGCTGCAGTGTTCAACTGGCCAGAAGAGCCCTGTGCATGCCACACCTCCTCACTCCTGCACCCATAGGAAGACTGTAAAGTTGTGTTTCTTAATTCACCATGTAAAGCTTTATTAAAACATTACCATGCATGCAAAGTCAAAAAAATGATGTGGTGAATACTGTGAAAGTATTCCATAGTGCAGCCTTTGGGCTTCAAGTAAATGACTTTTGATGAGACTCATAAATTAGTGAACATGTGGCTCCAGCAGTTGTCGGGAGTTATCAGATAACACAAACTTTACATGGAATCACAACTAATTCCTGCACAGTGTTACTGCACTAAAGGCTGCAACAACAATGGCAGACATATCATTAAATGGGCAAACGTAGGAACATAATTAAATTAACTGATAATCATCTCTCTTCTTCTATCCAGACTCTAATTTAATGCACTTGCAAATGTAATGAGGTTCACTGAATTGAAAAATACTGTGGAAATAACAGAAACAAGATTAAATTAATTGCAAGACATACTGATAAGAAGACTTGCTTCAAATTATGGGAAGCACATTTCTAAAAGCCATTACAAGGCCAGTCACATATCATGCACCTTGATGACAAATAAGACATTTTAAATTATTTTTTTACCAACTGGAATATCCACTGTGTTTCCTATAACCATATGCTAATTGGTTAGTGCTCTCTCACCTTCAGGTAGATAAACATGTGAAAAACACTTGGGCAGTAAAAAATTAAAACCTGGCCAACAACCAAAATGATTTCTACTCCAATCATTTCCTTGTAATTCAGACTCTAAAATATAAGATTAAGACATACTGAATGCATTTATACCTCTCAGCATCTTGGCTGAAAAATTATGGGTGTTTTTTTCCCTAAGAAAACACAATTTAAATTTCCACAAACAGGAATAAAGCATTCATCTTGAATACAAAATAATTTACTCTCAGTTCTGCTGCAAGTCTTCTGGACAATGCAACATCTCTGGAGCACAGCCCAACATACAGCAACCATCCTGAAAGATTTTTATGGAATTTTTTCTTAAAAAACTGAAGTAACACCATCTCTCTAGGTACTCTCTGTCCTAATACTTCACTGTATTTGATGCTTTAATTTAAGAACAAGGAAATCCTCATATAAAAATACATTATACATTTCGGATACTTTATTTGAAAGGAAACATTGTTTAATATGTGCCAATAGACTAAAATTTCCAACACTAGTGGGAGCTACAAGACATGCAATGACAAGGATTTTAGGAGAATCCTATCAAGTAATTCCAATTCTGTATTTCCTTATGCCAAGATTAACAACAAAGGATTTGCATTAGCATACAGTGACAGGCCACTTAAGCTTACACTCCCCTGACACTCCTGACAGCATTGTATTCCAAAGGGCAAACAGAGGGCTTGAATCAGAGGTTCTTGTTTTAACATTGAAAAGCAGACAATAGTAACTTGAAGTTGGATTTCTGGGCAGGAACAGGCTGCAGTGACAAGAGTAATACAAAATTACATCTAAGCTAAGACAGTCCCTGAGCTGGAGAGCAAAGGAAGGAGAGAAATGTGTATTAAATCACAGGGCACTAACACCAGGGCACTCTGGTCCCAACCCAACAAAAGGTCGAGCAGACACCCTGAAGAAGGTGAGAATGCCACTACTATCAGCTCAGTCCATGAAAGGGAAGACAAGCAACGAAAAAGCTCAAAAGACAGAACATTCTGATGATACAAAACTTCCTTCATGCTCTTGTTCTTTCAAAGGCCTTTGTAGAAAATTACCCAAATGATGCTGAGTCATGTTTCTTACAGGCTGGATTCGTCTGACCTGGCTTTAAGGTCTGCAAGTGAGCTCTGCCAGCCAGGCTGGTCATCCTCTACTGCTAAACGGGACAGGAGCCTTCCCTGTGGATACTCTGAAGAAGGAATTTGAATATCTAGAGAACACCACATGCTTAATACACTTGAACTTAAATCTCATCCTGTTTGTACTGTAATTATCCTTTCCTAATGTTATGTCTTTTGGATATTTTATTATAAGTATTTATACAGACTTCTATCACATTTTGCTAGTTTCCAGATTTTTATAAACAACCAATTCGTTATGAACTTTATTAAAGATCACTCTTGGGGCTTTCTGTAGTAAAACTGGTCATTTTTCACTAAGTAATCCATTCTTAAGGAAGAGAAATTGTGAAATTAAAGGTGTATGAATACACTTGGAGAGAATTCCAGGGGAGTTTATGTAGTTATGAGTAATGCTTCAAAAGGGAAACCCACTGTTTATACTGCATATATGTCTTCTTATAAAAAGCTAGCGTTATACTAGTAACAGATGGTTTATCAAGGTGTGGCCTTATATGATTTTATTTTCTATTTTCAACAGGCCTTCAGTATAACTTTAGTTCCAAAAAGATCTGGTCCTAAGATCCATTAAAAACTGGCAATAGAGTAGGAATTGGTGTTAATTAGTCTGGGCCTCCTCCCAAATCTCTACCAATTAAACAAGTGTTTAGCGCTATTAAGCTTACATGTTATAAATCTTTATCTGCATAACAGCATTAAAAAATGGAAGAGGAGGAAAGCAGTAAAGCAAAAGTACAAGTTTAAAAAAAATTAACACAGCTGAAAAGTTAAAAAATACAAGGGAAATCTGCTGCTTCTGTTTCTTCCCATCTAAGCTTACAAGCACAAGGAAGAATTTCAAAACTCGTAATTCTGCATGAGATTAATATTATGATTTTAAGCATACCAAATAAATTTTACATGTCACGTAAGAGGGCAGACAAAACTGCATTGTCAAAGGGTGATTTCCCTACACAGTCTCATATATTAGTCATACCATTTAGAATATAAGATAGTGAATCCGAGAGAAAACAAAACAAAACAGAAAGCTTCCTAATCTGCTTCAAGGTTAAAATAAATTTGGAAACTTGTATGAGAAACAGAATTCTAATACAGAACACTGAAATGAAACACTAAACAGGAACAGTTTTACATTCAGCAAGTCAGCTGTCTGAACAAAGCATGTGCTGTGAAGCGTTGGGTCAGAGCACTGACCCATCCAGCCCCGCGTCTCACCTCTCCCCGTGGTCAAATCAGATGCTTCAAAGACAGACAGAAACAAATTGCCTCGGTTCCCCACACCTATTTTGTTTGTACAAATCACTTCTGAATAACCTACTGCTGAGATGAAATATCTATTTACAGGTACTTAAATATCTATCCAAATGTTTACAGGAAAAGTCAATCATAATATATTTCTGAGTAGAAGTGGTCACAATACCAAGCCTGACAAAGCTCAAGAAGCTCTTGGATGATACCCTCAGGCACAGGGTGTGACTCTTGGGGACGGTCTTGCACAGGGCTAAGGGTTGGACTGGATGATCCTTGTGGGTTCCTTCCAATTCAGCACATTCTGTGATTCTGTGAACTCCACCAAAGATTCCACAGCCCCTCGAGACCCTTGTTCTGGGGTTTATATAACTTCTTTGTCAGCATTTTTGTCCTCATATCTGCAAACAATTTCCTGTGTTACAGCCTGTGTCCATTGCCCTTCAGCCTTTTACTGTGCTCTTCCATGGGGTCTGGCTCCATCCTTTGTGTCCCCTCAGCTGACTAATAAAGACCCAGTTTAGTCCTCTAACTAGATAAATTCAGTTCTACTTCCATCTCTCCACCCTTATGTGCCTTAGGCAGGAGCAACTACACAAAAAGGTACAGCACTAAGCCCTAAGCCAACTCCTTGGCAAGTTCAAAGAGACCATAAAACCAGGTCATGCTCTTCCACTCTGGGACAGCCACTGGAATCTGAGTGATTTTTTTTTTCCCCTTTTGCAGGAAAGGTAATCAATTAGGAACAGGAAGCTTTGATAAGGACGACAGATGCACTTCATGGACAGGAGAGCAGTGGCAAAGGCAGCAGGGATAGAAGGCAACAAATTGCATTATGGTAACAGAGGCTCTCACAAGCTTTGATTAGTCTGCACTGGCTTCTCTGCCAGATATATCAGGGCCAGAACTGGTCAGAGGGTAAATTCGTATGAGAACAGGAAATAATTGCCTAACAATAACAACATCATGATCACCTCAGCTTTTAAAGATGATGAAACATCCCTATCCAGCTGGAGAGAAGATAATTTTTGGCTAATGTTCAGGAAGCAACTGTTGGTTATTCTGGACCAACAGAGTGAGGATGAGCAGCCAATCTAATCACTGGCAGCTCTTTTACTCAGACATCCAATAAGGGGACACTCTGCACATGACATACATCTCATAAACCAGGGGTGAAAATGCAAGACAGGGATTTACTAAAGCAGCAGGGAAAAAAAGTCAGTTTTGCATATTCACATTTAGTAAGTGTGGGAAAATACCAGAAGAAGGGTGAGGAGGATGTCAAACAGTCAGGTGACTTGCAGCTGGGCGGTGGGAAAACACATCTATCATATTGTTTAGTCTTGAGCACTTCACAAACAAAACAAGCCTGTGATGGACCTGGAGGAACCCCATCGAACACACCAGAGATTTCTTCCCTGCTGTGGGAAAGATCAAAGCACAAGGGCAAACTCCACCTGTGTGGATCCCTGAGATATGGGTGCAAACAGCAGCTTCAGTGCTCCCAAGAGGGACTGAGCTCCAAGGGATCCTCATTCCCACCTGGGTGCCTCTGCTTTGGCAACCTCCCGCTCTGTGAGGTAATGAAAACAAATTGAGACTGTGCAATTCATCCGTGGTTTTGTGGCTGTTCCTGCATCCTGCCCGTGTCAGCTCACACACTAAGTGATAAAATACCTCCTCCTACCACAGCTCTTGTTTCTGTGCAGGAGGACAGAAGGATCTCAACAGGACATGGGAACAAACCCACAGCTGGTCCCCAAACAGATCAAAACAAATGGGGAAGGGATGACAACAGTAATGTTGCAAGTTACACAAAGATGGTTTCAAATAATGCCAATCACTTCACTTGCAGTCCAATAAAAACATGTCCCTTATATGTTTGTTTTTTTACCCTTGGAGACACCAATATGCTTATTCCTGAAACACGTATACAAATAGAAACACAGACTGTAGGAATTCTGTGTCTTCCTGAGGAAAACATAACCTGGAATCTGCTTGAAAAACTACTGCTACTCATCAGCTCATACATAAATATGCACATACACATCTGTAAAGTGTGAAATTTTAACAAGTATTGAGATGGCCAACTCCTGGAATGTCTGATGACAGCTTTGACCTCTTAACAGATGTCCTATAGAAAAGTAGTATTTGCCAAAATACAAATTATTGAGCTTGACATATGGCTATTTGAGCAACATTTAATTATTTTCAAGATCAGAAAGCAATACTGGTTGTCTAATCATTCCACTGAGTTTCAACTGTTCAAGCTATTGAATTTATATAAATCTGAATTTGTGAAACTACAAAATAAATAAAAAATAATGGCACTAAAGGGAATATTCTTTTGACACATCCACCTTCCTTCACCAACCCAGGTGACTTACAACCAAGAATTAAAACAATTACAGAGAGGAACACCCAGTGAATGAACACTGCAGTATCTATATCATATTATAGTGCAAAGATCACCTTCAGATGCAATTGCACAGATGATTTCAGACAGAATATACCTGAAAATAGGAATGAGGCTTTCACTCCATCCATAGTGACATGAAGAGTTTGATTAAATTAAAAAAGCGAACTTTAAACAGAAAACATCACTCTAGAAAGACAAGGCAAGCAAAACTACAATTTTAGTAACAAACACAAAAATTCAGAGACATAAATAGTAGCATTTTTTTTAACTTTTCTATACTGATTTCCTTGCACAACTTACTGGTATCTTGGTATAATTTAAAAAATGAGCTGAGTGGAAGGTGTTTTGAAGGGCCAGGGCAAAAACAAGATTGTTTTGCTGTTTCTCATGGAAAATGTAACTCAGTACCTTTTTCTTTTGAGTTTGTAAGCATTTCTATATGTGTATCAGTACACACATAATGATATAGATATCCAGGGCATATGAAAAGAAACAGCACAGAGAAAGGGATAAATGCAGTTTTAAGGGGCAGAAAAAGAAGCCTAAGTACTTAAGTTGGTACATCACAAAATTGTATTGACCACAAACTCAAATCACTGATTCAGTCAGGAATGAGAAGAAAGCAGCCTGAGTGAATTACAACAGGGAAGCACAAAGTGGAAACTAGGGGGTGTTATAAAAAGCATAGGCATATATGACAAAATTATTCAAAAAGAAATCTGTTAAGAGCTTTTAAACAACAGTACCTCCCCTCTTTTTCAGAGAATCCCTGAGCCATGAATCTCTGGCAGTGAGGACAGAATTCTAGGAAAACTTCACTCCACGTGACCTGTTCTTCCACTCTTCCATAGCTGGATGAGCAAACAGAGCGTGGGGCAAAGAGGCATTTAAGCAACCAACACAATGCAACCAAGCTCCTCCCTTCACTTGAGTCAAGGTGAAGGATTCTTCAGGATCTGGCAGGATAAAGTCAGAAAGCCCTTCCAAGGAAACTGAAGCCCAGAAGGGCTCTCCTGTGAGATAATCTTTGTCTCACTCTGAGTTGAGACTGAGAGAACACATCCAGCGCTACCCACAGGGGTGGGCCAGAGCAGCAGCTGCCGGGACCTGCTCAGGGATCTCTGGTCTCTTCCAGTCAACCACTTGACTTTCAAGTCAGGCAGCCTCATGCACAGCTCAATGATAAGCACAAAGACAAGGACAGCTGAAAAGGTCACTGCAATAATTTAAACTTACACCTCCACAGAGTGACTTTCTTTCTCTATTTCTGGAAACAATGTCCACTTTTTGGTGTGAAAAGTGACCCAACTATGGGAAAGAACTCGAGCTCTACACCCCATGTGGATTCAGGGAAGTCAGCGTAGCTACACATTGACAGTGGGCAATTTCCCAGGGGCAGCAGTGCTTCAGGAGTTGCTCCAGTGTGGGCTCTCCATAAGCCACAAGTCCTTGAGGGCACTGCTGCAGTGTGGAGCCCAGCAGGAGCTCCCATGCGGATCCCTGTTCCACAGCCCCCCAGGAGCTGCAGGGACTCTGTTGCAGCAGTGCAGCTCCTCCTGCTCTTCCAGAGGCTCCCAGGGCTGGGGCTCTCCCTGTTCCCCCCCACAGCTGTGCACTATTTCCACAAAGGAGGAAATGAGCCTGGCTGAGGCTCAGCTGTGCCCGCCCTGGACCACCCAGGACTGTCTGTGCATCCCCAGGCTCCCCTCCCAGAGCCCCCCCAGCCCCCCAGCTGGACCTGGCAGAGACACCCAGTGCAGCTCACAAAACACCAGCATTTGCCTCCAGCTGCACCCATAAAACGTGAGGCAAAGAACAGCAGTCCGCATTGCCTTTAAAATACAGCCATACATGCCCCCAAAACCAAATGAAACATAAACCCAAGTAAAACCTGCCAAAAAGGTTGCTTTTTACCTACCACAAGTCAGGCCCCCAAGCTGAAGCCCCTTCACAGCTTCCACAAAGCACCACCTCAGTAAACATTTTCTTTTTTGGTACTACAGTTCTTTTCACAAATCTGGCAGCCAAAATCATACCCAGAAAAAAGACACCTCAGGAGAGATGCATGGAAAACTTGTGAATACAGCCTACAATAAATCTAGTGCTTAATATCATAAACCATAAATAATTAGGAGGTGTAATAAGGAATTGCAGCTGCAAGGTTATTTGGGCTCGGTATTTATCACAGGATGGTATCACGCTCGTAAAAGACTGGGCTTACGAGAGCAACGCTGTAAATATTCTTTTCCATCATTTCTTCAACACAATCAACATCTACCATAAATAAAACATCTGTTTGAAAAGCTCACTGTTTTAGAGAATTGTTTTTAAAATGTATTTTTCCCCTCTGTTCTGCCAAGTTAATATGGGAGTTACTGGAACTCTTAATTTATGGAGATGTTTTCACTCTGTGTGTGAAGGTAAGCATGTAAATAACCTCTTTCACATCAAATTCTAAATGCTAAGGTCAAAAGTGAGTGTAAGAAAATATTTAAATACTACCACTGTATTTCTCAACTGATTTCCCAAGTCAGATTGTGATTTTTGCAAAGGATAGAGAACGCTCCTTGAAGCCACCGAGGGAAACAAATTCCATTTTTGTTTCAAAACTTCAGTCTTACAAAGCATTTTTTGACTGTTTGTTTTATTCAATCACAAATGGGTCCCTAATCTCAAATTTTTTACTTGCAAATAGTGAGGGAAAGATCAGGAAAGAGGTTCTTGATATCAAGTGTAGTTAAACTGGCTCATCAATTTAATAGCATTCCAGCCTCAGAATGAGCAAATTAGGAAGGTTTCCCTTTTTATTTTCCTTTTTCTTTTTTTCTGCTATGCCTGCTATAAATGCTTCTAACTATTGTAAAGACTTTGGTTTGTTTGCACTGATGCATCTTGTTCTAACAATGAGAACATAGTAACCTGATTTCAACAAAGTGTGTTCCCAAAAGGAGCAGCCGTTCCTCAACCAGCACTTCTATGCCACAGGAACTATTCTAGATCTCCAGTACAATTTCAAAAAACCCCAAAAACTCCTTTGTACAGATAACAGCATGTGCCCCCATGAAAGTGCAGCTGCAGAACTGCTATCACAACTACCAAAAGGGAAAGAAAAACCCTTCTGTCAGCAGCGGGAACCAGCACTGTCATAAAACAACTGAGGATCCTGCTGAAACCCGAGGATCCTCTAGGAATTACTCAACAATCTGAACGGCCAACACACTATTAGGTCCTGACCAAGGGAATACTGTCTATAGTATTTTCTTCTAGGTTTGTTATCAGTTAATCTCAAAATGCCAGCAGTGGTTTCCATCTCCAGCGTCTTGCAAGAAAGGCAAAGCCCACCTGAATTACCTCCTCCACTCTGTATAATATTCCTGTGGATTCTTATGGAAAAATATAAGTGCTGAAAGGCAGATGAACAAATATATTGTAATCACACTAGGGCAGGGGGTACACTGAGTTCAAACATCCATGTAATCCTTGGGGTTACCCAACACATTTAAGAACATACTGTAACTGCAAGTCTACATAATGTGACTAATTACAAAGTTCTCTCCTTGATTAAGTTAAAAAGGAGCCCTAACATGTGGCTGATTTCTCTATATGCAACTTCAACTGAAGTTAAATCTCTTAGTCTATATCATTCTCTGTACTTTTTCATCATATATATTTTTAACAGCAATAATGGAAACAAACAAAAAAACCAAAACAAAACCAAACAAACAAACCCAAAACAACACCAAAACACAAAACTGATTTACAGTTTAGAGTTCCACCTTGTAAAAAAAACCCCACCATTTACATTCTGGCAAGCAATTAAATGCTATAATCAGAATCTGACTTGGACACACGAAGCATGTAAATCACAGTCAATTGTGGCTCAGAAGTTTTCAAGTATTTATTCAGTATTTGTAAGCAGGCAATTATTGTCACTTCCCTGCATCCAAAATAACTCTTTTTCTAAAATGCCTTTTCCTTATTACTTCATTGTGAGGCCTTCTGTGTGCGCAGCACCTCAGCTGAGTTCCTGAATTATTATTAATCAAACAAATCACCTCTCTCCATGAACAAAAGGCACATTTCCTCTGATGGAGATTGCTGCTTCATTAGTTTGGCTTTCTTGTACACAATGTGTAATCACCCACGTTCTCTCCCTGTATGACCCGTTGGCAAAATGGGGAATTTGAGCCTGGTAATTGTATGGGATTGTAGAACCAGCTCTGCTTCAGATATTCAGATTTGTCTTATTAGGCCCACTCATATTGATTTTCCAAGAATTGATGACATATTTGTAATCAATATTACATGTCCTTCACATCAAATTACAGTGTGTAGTCATTACTATCTCTTGCCATCTATCAAACCTATCAACTCTCAAATGCTAGAAATTCACTTGTCTATCAAATCCAGCATCTATCAAATTAAGACAATGAAGGGATTTGAGAGAATGCTATCTGTGTCTTTCAGAAAATATTAATACATTGCACTGGGGGCCAAGCAAAATAAGACTTTGAGAGACAAATGAGAAATTCTAAATCCCTCAAGCAGCACTACAAAAACCAAAAATAATAAAAAACACTAGTTGCCATTCCCAGGAAAAAGAAACTCCTTATCAGGATAGGATTACTTTTAAAACTTGTAAGACTGATGTCTTACATATCCTTGCTGATACAGCCTGAAAAGCGATGTGATACATCACAACAAGCAGCCTAGAGCTGGAGATAAAAATGGGTTTTTTCTCATATATGTGTTGGGTTTGATTTTCTAGTGCCTGGACATGCATACGAAGGCCACACATGTAAAAGTGTTACAATAAGGTTTTTAAACCTGATACTCACAACCTGAACTTATGTAATGTTGCTTTTTTTCATTTTAAAACTAAAATAAATATGAACATCAATTTTTAAAAGTTTTGAAGGATCAAAAAATTAAGAGAAGATGATGAAGGCAAGTAATGTAAGAGTTTGTCTCATTTCATAGTATCCTTAAATAAGCAGAAGTGGATTGACGACATCTTGCAACATAACCCACATATTTAGGTGAGACTTCTGCTATGATAATATTCTCCACCAGAAATATAATTCTATTGTATTTCTCTTTGGCTGAAAACAGTCCAGGTTCATGTCAGCACATGCAGCAGATTCTTCTCTATAGAGAGGTATACATTGAAAATATATTGCAGAACACCTCTGAGACATGGCAATCTTCTGAAGCACCTGTTAAGGCCAGCAATTCAAATCTGCTCTCAGTGGCTGAAGGAACCATTTAGTCTCTTTGCACCTTTGGAGTCATGTTTTCTAAGAAATTCATGTTTTCTCTGAAATAACACAATGAGAAAAGATGCAGTAACAAAGCAGATACTGATTTTTTTTTACTTCTAATCTCCTCAGGACCACCCTGAAGCCCTACTTTAACCACAGCTAGGCCAGTCTCCACAGCAGACACTCCTGGAATCTGCTTCACCAGCAAAAACCTTGTTCTTGCAAAACATGTTTTTCAAAGTAACTCCCTCCTACCCCCCCAATTTATGATTATCTTGGTTGTCCATAAGTTATTGCCTTAATAATTCATCATATTGCTTTAAATCCTGTGAAACACAATTGAAACCTTATAACCAAGTGCAACACATACAATTGTCCTGGGATTAAACAACCAGATGTGTAGGTAGTACTTTCATTCCTGTTGCAATAAAGGTCTGTATAAAATGGAATAAACCAACTCAAGAGAAAGAACTAGGTAGCCACCACATACCCTCTAGCTATTTATTATCTAGGTAAAAGAATAGTTCTACCTCTGATTTACAACTACTTCAGCCTCTAGGATTCTTTAAAAAAACTAAACAAAACAACCTTTTACTTGCAGAGAACCAAACCAACACATTGCACAACACTGTGCTAAATTGATGTCTGTGAAACAAAAGGGAGGGAAAATAACCTTTTTGCGCAGGTTATGATTTCTATTGTTCCCTCAAAGACCTTTTCTCTGCTCCCTATCACAAAACACTGCAAAATATTTTTATGGCAATCCTCTCCTTTGCTTTATGATAGGGATTCTCCCCCAATTCCTTGTTCTGTAGACTGCACCCAGTGCAATGAGCTGCCTGATGACAGATGTAGGGAAACAAGAGGGACGTCAGAAGGATGGGTCAGGCTGAGGCTTCCAGTGTGTGGACAGAACAGCACAAGGATGGGTCATTCCCAGGTATTCCCACATACCTGGGAAGCAAAGCACACCTAAGGCAGGTGCTTGGCACCTGAACTCTGTGAATCAAAGACAAGTCCATGAGAATTTTCTTTCAGGAACAATTTCTTCACAGAGAGTTGCCTGAGGGTTGTCAAGCATTGGAAGGGGCTGCCCAGGGAGGTGGTGGAGTTCTCATCCCTGGAGGTGTTCAAGAAACAACTGGACACGGCACTCAGTGCTCTGGTCCGGGTGACAAAGTGGGGATTGGTCACAGGTTGGATTCGACAGTCTCAGAGGTTTTTTTGAACCTTAAATGACTCTGTGATTCTCTTAATAGTGAAAAAAAAAACCCCAAGTAAAAAAGAATGGGATACGGATTAACTTGTCCAAATTTTGCAATTCAAATATATTGTTAGACCTGTGCAATTCTGCAATAGAAAGGAATGGGAAAAACAAAAAGTGTATCAAAGAATTGTTTTGCATTTTTTAAAATTCATAATTGTATGACAGTCTGATGTTGTGAAAGTGGGCATGAAAAGTGAAATGCAAAGTGTTGCTAACAAAGCTGTGAGATGAGGCTACTTTGGTAATGTTTGGCTTTTTTTTTTTTGCTAATGTTTTTTTGCTAAAATCCTTAAATTATTGAAGAACAGCTATTTAATGCAAATGACAAAAAACTTGTAGCAATTAGTGCATTTATGTTGTGCTTGCAAGGAAGGAACAACATTTTACAGTAATTTCCTTGTGAGAAGGTAATTTTCCATGCTGCAATTGCATCTGCATCACAGATCTAATAGATCTCCCTGTAATTGTAAAAAAATGTAACTTCTACTAATAGTGGATGTACCACTCAGACACAGACAGCTGGAACAGCAGGCACTGACACAGATGAAATGTGTGAGTCTGAAGGTGAAATGTGCTGTACATGCTCCCTCCTCTGAACCGATGCTGGGGGCTATGACAGCATTCCCCGCTCCCAGGGGGTTTTCCACCATGCACGTAGCTTGCAAAGGTTTTATGGCTTTGTAAAAGATTTCATGTCCTAATTTAATTGTCGCAGTTCCAGGACTTTTCTGACTCCTTGGAACTCCCAAGAGGCAGCCCGCTCAAATTTCAAGCCTCCAACCATAACCTTTCTTAAGCTGTCTCCCACCAGACAGAGGATTTGATTACAACTCCCTTTTGCTGCCACAGCAAATCTGACACCAGTTCAGCACTTGCAGCTCTCGACTGTGTAAGGGACAGCACTGGTGACTGGCAGTAACAACTCAATCAGCTTTCCCAGAACAGAGCACCAGCTATTTAGGACAAGCCCAGGACTGAGAAAACATATAACTCCATCTACATGTTCTCCCATGGTTACCTAGTGCTATCCACTGGCTGCTCATAATGCTGTCAGGCCTGGAAAAAATAGCAAATAACACACTATTTGTTCCCACCAGTGTGGGTTTTGTTTCATGTAATTTCTTGGTTTAATATCCTCACTCTTACCAGAATATTTTATGCAATTAAATTTAATTTTAAGGCTTTCTTTCTCTGGTTCACACCAGTCAGCAACAGGGGCAGAATCCCTCTAGTTTACCAGTTTGGAGTTTCTGTTAGTTACACCCAACTTCTCTTGCACATAATTGTTTTACAGGTTTTTCAGGAGCTCTCTGGTCCATCCAAACCTCTACAAACATGATACAGTATATTCCAAGATATAAATGCCCCTATTACATTCATACGAATGTGGATAAGGAATCTGCACATACACTTGTTTCTAGACCATCACTTCAACTGCTCTCTGCCTGGATGCTAAGCCATCTCTGCAAAGGAGAGGATTTCATCCTCTTTCCCAAAACAACAAGGCACATGCACAAGTCCAGATTTCAAATTTTAGTTTTGCTGGGGAGAAGTCTGTTTCACACACAGAACAGGTTTCTTCTAAGTTTAAACAACTTCTTGGCTCACATACACTTGCCCTTCATCACAGTTTTAAAACATCTAAGACCAAGATGGGTGTGGAGTGGCAAAGGGGAAGAGTGAAAGACAGCATGAGGGAAGGAGTGGAAGGAGAGGGAGGGAGAAGCCACAATTCCCATAAAATAAATACAGAAGACTGATACTTGCAGTAAACACACACCAGACAAACTGTCCACAGTAGCAGCACAAAGAAACAGGCTGTGGAGTTGATAGTAATTGCCATAGCAATTAATAAGACATATAGCACATGGTAAAACCAGTTCTGCCATCTGTGCCAATTGTCCCCAAGTGGGAGCTGTGCATGTTTGCCCTGTTCATCAGCATTAAGATTGTTACTCCATGCCAAGTCTTATTTTATTGCCTCCTCTTTGTTCCAGTGCTAAAATTCTATCAGAGCTTCTGTTTAAAACTTCTGATAGTACCAAAAACTCCAAGCAAAACACACAAAACCACACAGTACTGGAATTTTTGGCTAACCTTAGTGCCTTCAGGGCAATTAACAATTCTGTGTTGTGTTTATAAATTGATTTTCATAATTATTTACAAATTATTGCATTTGTTAAAGATGTTGCACATAACAGATTATAGTGTAAAAGTGGCAGAAGTAGAGTAGCTTCTCTGAACCATATTTTAAGTCTTAAGACAGAAAAAAGTATAATACACTTCAAACTAAGAAGAACATTAAGATTATGAGCAAAAGAAAAGAATATTGATACTCTTTTAAGTTCCTAAATAACTGCAGGGGGGTTTATACAGCCTTGTTGTATCTACATCGTCAAATACCCTGCACTGATAATGCCTCCAGCCAAAGCGAGCTGTTATACCCCGTACCATCAGTCCCACCCTTTCATAAACAGCATCTGAAGGATTTTCAGTCACCAAGATGTGTTTGGCTTGAAATAACATGTGCCCTCTCTGCTTGATGGTGAACCACAGGCAAATGGCTGGTGGCCACCTCCAAGGGAGTCAAGAGTTGGCTCAAGAGCTGCAGGTTGATCCAGCAATGTTTGTACACAGCGCCCTCTTGCCCCCTCTGTAAACTGCTCCTCTCCTTTCCTTATGGCACTAGGTGCACATATACACATACAGATGTAAATCCACATCTTTTCCATGATAGTTGGGTTATCTCACTAATGACAGTTGTTTGGAGACAGATTAATTAAGCTTTCCATGGTAGCCTCTGCATCAGGAATCACAAGGCAGTTGAGTATTTGCATTTATTAGTGTGATAACAAGTGCTTCACATCAAACTCCCTCACACTGCGAGCAAAACAAACCTCTGAGGAGGCACAAGAGACATGATTTAGTTTCAGGAGAGAAAAACTATGGGAGCTCCTGTAGAACTTCCCACTTCATGAGTCACCCAGCAGTCACAGGGACTTGTCAGAGAATTTACCTGTGCAAACACCAAAGGATGACTGTCTTTAAATCAGACACGTTAAATGCACTACATCTTCTCTTCCAAAAGCAGTGATGTTCTGTAACACCTACACGTCCAGAATAAATTAGTTTTCTTATTCAGTGGTGTCAACAATGGTAAGCCTCAGAGGATAAAGGAGAAAGGGTAATGCTAACCTCTGCCCAAATACTTATTAATTACCCTGCCTTTCAGATGCTTCCCTTGTTGAAGGGCTGTTTGGTGCAATGTGAAATAAGGAATAACACATAGTCTCTAGTAAGGTATTTAAGACACTGAACAATAAATTGGTAATTGCCCTTAATTTTTACTTTCCACTGAAGCAATGTTCAACAATACTAAATAAAGGAGGAAAATAAATTAGCTGTTAAGCTTTTCTCTGCACGTATCTCCCTGCTGAACACCGAAGGAGAATCTAATCTAAGGTCAAAAAGGTGACTCTGCCATGATGTATTTAACTGCTGACCACCCCACTGAGACTGTCAATAAAAGCAGATGATGGTGTCAGCTGTGACAGTTTTTGCATAGTGGGCATCTGCCCATTACCAGGTGAAGAGAAAAACCTCCAACCCATTCCATACATGAAACTGAAGAGCTGTCATCTGGTAACAGATTTTTATTTCTACCAGGAGTGTATTTGAATTCAAAGTAATGACCTGGAAGTACAAAATTCCATATTCTGCAATCCCACAAGCCATGCAATTCTCCCTCTTAAGTTGCTATTGAATGTCTATATAGCTTCCTCTCCTGTTCCTGATTTAATATAATGCTATCAACAAACCTCCTCAGTGAACAGGGTCATGGCAAGATTTACAGTGCTTTTTCACAGGACTGCAGGTGAATTTATTTTACTCAATATATCCATTTAGATCCATTTTCCTCACAACATTATTCTTCAAAGACAACTTACCAAGTTCTTCAACATCAGATAAAAGTCAAACTAAGTGGTGCAAAGATGACAAGGTGTCCTTCATGACCTTAATCAGAAGTTTAAGTGCAGGATAAAAGTGAGTACTGAACCTAGAGCCAACTACCACAACTGCCTCTTTTAAACATCAAGGAGACAAATGCTGCTCTTCAGGAATGTTTCTTCACCTGACTGACACCCATGCCTTCTGGATTCCATTCAGCAAGGAAGGATTAGAGCAATATACTGAAGGAAAGCAGTGTCACTCACCAACACCTCAACGCACTATGTGAGAAAGCTCTAGGCGTCCTGCAATGACAATGGACAGTCATTAATGGGAACAGTACAGGAATCTGTATAGGTAGGCAGAGTACACGGGGGGTTACTCAATACAGGGAACATTCATCTGAAGGGCACTGGCCTTCACTTGCCCTCACCCTTCTGTTCATACACATGCCAACCCCCAGTTTGCTTCTTCTGTCATGCTTGGTGTCACACACACAGAGTTCTGTCAGAAATGTCACTAACTAAAACCTCCAAACAATTGGGAAGCTCTGGGGAGAACTTACAGCACCTTCCAGTGCCTAGAGGGGCTCCAGGAGAGCTGGAGAGGGACGTCTCACAAGGGCATGGAGTGCCAGGAGAAGGGGGAATGGCTTCACACTGACAGGGAGGGTTAGGTGGGATATTGGGAAGGAATTCTCCCCTGTGAGGGTGGGCAGGCCCTGGCACAGGTTGCCCAGAGAAGCTGTGGCTGCCCCATCCCTGGGAGTGTCCAAGGCCAAGTTGGACAGGGCTTGGAGCAACCTGGGCTAGTGGAGGGTGTCGCTGCCCATGGCAGGGGGTGGGATGAGATGAGCTTTAAGGTCCAATCCAATCAAAACCATGCTGTGATTCCATGATTCAAGCCATCTCAAATCAAATCCCTGCATACTACCTGTCTGTTAATAAAGTAACCTGTTTTATAAAGCATTTCTTCTGAATATTTGGTCTCTGGCTTTACAGTTACAGACAAAATATCAAATAACGAAACTCTTCTTTCCACGTACACTCAATATACAACAAAACTGATTAGCTTTCAATATTAGAAAATCAAATTGCTCAAAGTTCCAACTTCTTATTTTGCAAATAAAAACAAGTTGCCAATAAAACCCCATAAATTTTGGCACCATGTCGGCACAATTAAACCTCCACTTCAGTAAAATTCAAAACACAGCCAAAAATAATCTAATTGAGCTATAATAAAACTGGACTTTTGTGGTGAGAATGACATTAAAATGGTTTTAAAATACCCAGATAACTGAAAAAGATTAAAAAGCATAACTTTACAACCAAAGCAGAGATAATGAGGAAACAGAGAAACACCCAACTTGAAGAATGCCCTTACTCTGTGGTTCTGTGGAGGCACTGAGGAGTGGAGGAAAACCCTGAGGAGCAGTTTCAAGGATGGCAGAGGGTGAAGAAGAACTCCTTAGGCAGCCACAAACATCCTTGTACCAAAGAATTATGCAGAGCCCTCCAACCTCTGTGAGGATAAACCAGCGAGGAGAACAACTATAAACTCCCACTGACTTCTCAACTTCTAGAGGGCTTTAAACATAGATGGAGAACAGTTTCTAGAACTGAACAGCAAAACACAAATTTTATGCATATTCATAAAGTAGATCTAACTTTTGGAGCTGCTGGTATTGGAAACAAAGATAAAAGAATCCTGAGAGCAAGGAAGACACTGAATGAAATAAAAGTGACTGATCTGAAGGCTTTGATCATTGTCCAGAAGCTGGAAAACAAAACTGCCTGTGACCCTCCACAGAGACACCAGCAGGCCAAGGTCTGGCAAAGAGAAGTTTTCTTGAGGAACACAAGTAGGTAGGAAAGAGGTTAGAGGACACAGAGGCCACTGAAACTTCAGGGAACAAAAACAACAAAAAAAGAAGACTGGATCAGATAACGCACTATTTGGGAGGAAACCAGAGGGTTTTATTAAAAAAAAAAAAAAAAAGAAGAGTTGAATGTTCTTAATCAACTAAGTCTACCAGCAGAATCAATGCAACCTTTGACACAGTTCTGTCCTAAGTGTCAAACTGTATTCAGATGAAAGATTGTCTATTAAACATTAATATAAAAGCCTTAGTAATTAAATCCTTTTTATTTTTAACAACAGCTAATCACCTGCAGAGGACATTTAACCTTTTTCAATTATATTTGGTAATACATGGACCTGAAATGTACTGCAACAGACTTGTTTTGTATCTATAAATGGTATGATTCCTTCACTTATACACACACACACATATATATATATATACACTTGTATGTATACAAGAGTATGTATGTATGCACATATGTATGTAGTACATAATGTGTATTAATGAATATTTATCATTCTGTAGTAACTGGAAAACTTAACAGGAGAGTAGATGTAAAAAAGAAAAGAGAAATCAAGCTGAACAATGCAGAGACTGGGTGAGATACCTGCTTTGTTTTGAGTAATTTCTTTTTGTTAACTTATTTAGGAAAAATGATTGAACATTTTGGGAACATCTGCCTTGTTAAAGACTCAACATGCCCAGCCTTTCCCTGATGTGCAAGGGTAACAGTGCTCATCCCTCAAGACCTCTCCCCAGTGGTATGTCAGAAATTATACTCCTGATGTTCACGTATTTATATAAAACACAGTGGGAAAAGGAAACAGAAACACTTAGAAAAGCTACTCTGATAAAAGCAGAGCCCTTTTCGAGTTGATAAATGCATTCAGGAGCACATTTCTTTATGTAATCCCTCTTCAGACAGTAGAAGGAAGTCACTGAAGAATTATTTTTTTTCAAACAGATAAAACACGAATCATTTTATCTTAAAATTACATAACATAAATGCAAATTAATCATCATCCTCAGACAACTGTACCGTTGCCAAAATGTCTCTTAAAGTCAGAAGATACCAGAATTGTTAAGCAGTTCTTTGTTACACTGGCTTTAACCCTTAATATTTCTCAAAACCAACCCAAGAAAAGCCATAGACATTTATATCCATTAAAGACAAAAGCCACGGTGGGGATCTGCGGGCGCACCGGTGACGCTGGAATCGATAGGTTACTTGTTCAATGGAGGGCACGCATTACTTTTACTCCAAGACAAATACACTGGAAGTTATGGTTTGTCTCTGTCACTGAACAGCTCTTTCTCATCCCAGCTTTTGTTGGTCTTCCCTCCACAGAGTAATGAGCCCAGGACTTTGTGATGACTAAGGGGAGCCTTCATTTTGCAGAAAAATGACTGTCTCTCATCTGACATAAAACACCAGTTTAGGATAAAGGAATGTTATGAAAGGTGCAAGAGAAGCAAAAGGCAAGGTGTAAAAAAAATAAATTCCAGTGCAGTCCCTGTTTCTTTAGAGAGAAGCCATTTAACTCTGTTTCCTGGCAGAATAGGGAAAACTGTGCAGGGAGACAGCAAAGGGTTGAGAGAAAACAAGTGCAACCAGCTAAGAAAGGCACAGAAGTTGGGTGGCAGTGGCAGTACAGACAAAGAGATCAGTTTTAAGCAGGAGAAAATTAGGAGACTTGCTTACTTCTAGCAGTACCCACCATCACCCCTTCCTTTCCGACTTCCCCCCTTCCTCCCAGAAGGAAAACATGTCTGAGCTCTGCACATCATCATCATGTGTTTTTTGCTGTGTGAGTACAGAATCTGAGGTTGGCTCACAGGATCTTTGATGAGGGCTGAAACACTGACACGAGTCTAAAAGGGATCCACAACATCATGTTCAAACATAACTGAAGCTGGAAAGCAAAAAGGAGAATCGGG
>JAWWEU010000034.1:3851916-3907744 GCA_035583155.1 Acropternis orthonyx | reverse complement strand
AAAAAACCCTTTCTGTGGACTGAGGAAGGTTTACTTCAGTCAGTAATAAGCCTTGGAGCACAGTCAGAGCACCCAGCAGGACAAGTTGTCAAACCAACAACCATCACAAGGAGCAGTAACAGTCCCATCCCGGGCAGACCACAGAGAGGGTTCAATTAACCAGACTCAGCTCTGTGCCCTACCAGGGAAGGGCAAGGTAGACAAGCAGAATGCACCACAGTGCTCTCTCTCTCATCTGAGGGAGAACAATACCATGCAGATCCCCTCACTGGAGAACTGCTGGCTCCCTGCTAAGTATTTACTTGAAGCAGAGCAGCTCCCTCAGTGTTTCTGACCGCACAGATATTGGAAAGCTGCAAACACACAGAATTATAGAAACACTGAGTAGCACGAAACCTGGGTGAGTTCTTGCATAAATTAAAATAGAGCTCAGGTTTCCTGAAGACTCAGTGAGTCTGCAGCATTATGGTGAATGTTTTGGGCTTAAATTAAAAAGAAAATAAAAATTGTAACTGGTACTACAAAAAGCAAGAGGTAACAAATTGACAAGTGCCCAGAGGTTGAACTGACCCTACCAGTTTTGACTAATTCCCAACAGGCTAAAAGAAGGTTCACAACAAATGGTACCAATTCCTTAAAATCAGGGCAGAACTTCAAGCTCCACACATGATTATCTGTCAGCAGAAAGGAGTAACAGTTCTCCCAAAGAAAAGATCAGATGGGTTAGAGCAGAGGGAAAGGCTGCATACAGGAAAGGTGGACATAAAGCCGTGGTTAGGAAAGAGAAATATTCAAGCCCATCATTGAAAACCAGCTCATTATTTTCTCCTGCAATACATGATCTCAGCAATTGCTGCCTGGCATTAATGAACAGCTCTGCAAGATGTGTCTGGCAATCCACTCAAACATTCCAGTCAGCCTTCCTTTCAGCCTCTGCTAATGCCTTTCCCATTTCTGACCTTCGGGCTCTGCACGTGTCAGGAGTGAGAGTCCCTGTGAGAGTTCAAGGCATTCCTAAGGCCAGGAACAATGTGGCTCCAACGTTCAGTGCTGACCCTCTCCTGCTCAGCAGTGCTACAATATCGCTGTTCAAGGACTGGTGTCATCAGAAGGACCTGCAAGTCCTTTATTACAGTCAGCTACGAGCACCAGCAAGACTAACGAAAAAAAAGCATCTTTAATGCTTGTGTCACCTGAAGAGCCCAGGTTACCTTTCCTTTACCACTATATCCTACCAGTTTACCACCATACCAACTCCAAATGCTGGAGATGGAATGGTTAAAAGCTGTAATCACAAATCAGTTCTAAAGTCTGAAAAAAAAAGAAAAAAATCAGTTGATGGAAGATTCCGTCATTATCATCACCTTACATCAGTATTTTGATTTATGACCAGCATCTGTAGCCCAGTACAAACAGTCTCTTTAAACACCTGCAACCTAAAAGCAGAAATCTAATGTGCAGCTTTATTGTGATCCACTGGGGAGCAACATTCCCGAACTGACACCTACCACTTGCCAAGAGAGATGCAGAGTGTACCCATTCCTCAGATTCCTGCTCCTACACAACATCCCACCTCATCCTCCAGGTGGATGTAAATTCCTACTCTATTGATCCTGCTACATTTTAGTACTATCTGTATTGCTGACAGCCCATCCTATCTAAAATCTCGTTTTTGGTTTTTATAAGTGTAGACTGTTATGGCCAAGAAAAACAATCCTAAAATTACAGAGAATCTGGGGAAACCCAAACCCTGTAAAATCAAGGGGTTTAAATAAATGTGCAGCAAGCAGCCCAATTATGTACTGCAACATATTTTGAAAACAAATATCCTAAGCCAGATGGCAAGTACAAAGGAATTCAGTCAATGCCTGACTGAAAGAGAAACTTATCTTTTAGCCTAAAAAATACAGTTGATAACACATGTTTTACTGCCATAATATGTGTGTCTCAAAGACAAGATGAACACTACAAAAGTGAGCTGACTGGGGAGTAGCTTACCAGATGAAGGTAAAAAACTCAAATTTATTCTCACATCTTTTACTGCACTCTGTACTCAGGGAAGACTTTGAAAGATGAATACTAGAAAATACTACCCTGAAAGCCACTGGATGTGGCTGAAGGTTCTGTGTGTACAGAGGGGCAGGGCTGCAAATGAGCACCACCTTCAGTTACACTCTGGCACTGGGATGAAACATGGATCAAAATATTGTCCTTACCCACGAATCAGACATATTCCCATAGCTGCTTTTTTTTTTTCCCCCCAAAATGTGTCTCAGTAACATTATCCAGGAATAAACTCTAGAGCTGAAATAACTTTCAGAAGCTATCAGGAGAAACACGCAGAAAAGTTTATTTTTCTGTCACTTAGATTATGTTTTAATACAATGTTAGTGCTTCTAAACAGTAGATTCTGAGGCATGGTTTGTTGCAGGTGATGCCCAGTTTCATCCTGGCCAAGCCAGTGCTGCACAGGTAGGCTGGCCTGCCCTTCATGTCTCTCTGACAATTTAAATACTTTTCTCCCTTTGCTGCTACGTGAGACTTATGTCCAGACAAGTAGTTTAGCCTTAGTGGTTAAAGAGTTAGCTCATTTTGTAGAGCATGAATGTTAGACTGCAACTTCTGTCTTTGATGGGCACTAACAAGAGGTGCAAGCAGACACAGTGATGTATTACTTCTGTTGGAATCATCCTCAAAAGACAAGCCAAGGCTTCCAGTTCTTGTTCTCAAAAAAAAACCCACCTGGTACTGGAATACATTGGATTATGCCCTGTATCAAACAGTGAACGCAGTAGCTAAATGTTCTTTCAATACTATTTCACTTTTTCTTGCTTTTTCTTTTTACTGTCTTCTTTGATTTTCTTCCTTCTATTATTTCTGACTGGAACGCTGCAATTCTCTCTCGTATCATGAACCAAGGCTTTGTTGATCCCTCACTGTTTACTGCATTTTTGACCTGCATGTCTTCCTATTGCAAAATCAACACAGTATTCAGATTTAAAATAAAAACGTGAGTGCTAACAGTGCTTTACTCTGTAGCTAATAACAGTGCCATATTATTAGTTTTTATGCCCAATAAAAAATAAGGAACTGCCAACTGTCGCAGCCAAGGCAAAATTGCAGCAAGATTCTCAGAAATAAACCTAAAAAGCCCAAATAATGGCATGTTAGGCACCCCATGGCTGACTTTACTATCCATGTCACTGAGTTTTATCTACACCTCATGGTCACTAATGCTACCAGCTAGGTTTTAATGCAGTGAACATCATCTATTGTTCTACCAATATGTCTACAGAAGAGCAAAACAGAAAAATCAGCTTGAACCCCAGATTATTCTAATGAAGAACACCAGGAAAATCACAGCAAATAAAAATTTAAAGAGCAAGGGACTAGGGAGAATAACATAATCCTCCACTGGGCATGTGGATCCCTGTGCCAGAACACAAGTAAAATGGGATTGGTTTTGCATAAGGCAGTTGGTAAAAAAATAGAGCACGGCAGCTGAGAAGGTGGATCACTACCTGGACTCAGGAGCAGGGGAGGAGGAGAAAGCAGTTGGTTTAGGCAGCAGAACAGAAGAGGTTCACTCAAGAGTGAGCACTGACAGTTGAGGAGAAAGTGAAATAGAAGCTGGGATACTGAAACAATCCCAAAAGATCTTTGCTGATAAACAGAAGTTTAACAACTTTTGGTGATGGTTGGAAGTTTTGTGACTATGTTATTTTAGTTAAAATAGAGCCTGATGTAAAAATGTGTAAGAGTAATTTCCTCAAGAAAACTGAAGTCCAGGAACCCAAGAGGGTTTATAAGTCCCAGCAAAGTTATTACCAAAACCTTTAGCTACACACACACAGCCGTGTCTGGATACATATACACACAGAGGTGTAAATTTTTACATGTACTGAACATAACTGTAAAGGGTATAAGTTATGGTGAAGCTTAATTAACAAGCAATGTGTCATAATAATGATATTATCAAACCATGGAAATATCCAGCCCCTCATGAAGATCTTGTTTAATTGGCATCTTCCATCGCCGATGTGAAGGCAAACCTGCTTATAACCCCATATCTGGGGTTTATTCAAGCAAATGCATCTTTAAGTGACTTTGTTTATATTGGTCAAATGTACCTCAAATTGCTGTTTCAACACTCAGAGTCAATTTACTGAGCCTTGGTGCCTTATTCTCATTTTGCTTCAAAATTAACACTTGAAAAGCGACACACAAATTATATAGCAACCCCTATTTTCTTTATACAGCAGCATAGTCAGCACTGGATAAAGTATTTGTTATTCTTACTCTAAGTTTTCCATGTGATAATATATAACTCTTGGATATTAAAGCAAAATATTTGTCCTTCAAAACATAAAGGTTGAAATACAAAGTCTGGCAGGAGTAGTCTAACAGTAGTTAATTCAATGCAGACTGACTCCTTAGAAGAAAGATGATGTTAATAATTACAGGAAAAATTAGATATAGTTGCATTTAAACAAATGCCACATGAAACACATTCAGCCATCTGCTAAAACTGTCTTAGGGTAGGATGTTGGCAGATATTGCATAATCATCTGCATATGACAGATAATTTTAGCCAAATCTAAATAATAAAAAAAAAAAATATTCTGTTACTTAAGGAAAAAAAAAGCTTTGCAAAGTTAATAAATATCTGAAATGTTATTTATAGTCTGATTTCCATACAAAATCTACCATGTTATAGACACAAAAAAGAAAGATAAAACAGTACCTTTTTGTTTTAAACTGTTTTCTATGTATTTTGAAACCCAGATTGTTGTGCCTGGAATTTCTCATGTATTTTATCCTTTAAATATTTTCAAAGCAGTGGCTTAGAAAAAGAGTTAAAACATAAAACATCCTTCTGCTCCTCAGCCACTCTACAGTACAAGGACTATTTGCACATATAGCTTAATGATCTGGGAAAGGAGAGATTTGGAAAACCTCTGGAAAGGTTTTCTGAAACACAAAAATAGTCACAACTGGTAAAGGTTGTCCTTGTAGAGCAGGTGGCAAAGTTTGCCAATTTATACAGAAACCTGTGCAGTCATATCCCATTTAACTATGTTGATTTACTATGCATTATTTAAACAGTGCACAAAAAAATGTGCACTGCAACAAAACATTACCAGTTCTGAAGGTCATTCTCTAAATAATACAATGAAACACGTTTCCTACAGCCAGCTTCTACTAAGAAAGAAAGAAAAAAAAAAAAAAGAGGAAATTTAAAAAAAGCCAAATTACTTGAAGATCTAACAAAACAAATACTGTTATCGAAGACAATTGAATCTTACAGTACTTATTCTAAATACAATATGGAATTAAAATTGACTGAAGAGATTTGATTTTCCTTAAATACATTGGAACAGCTGAGAAGGTATAGAAAACCTGGTAAACAAGTTCCCAAGAAAAAGAACATCCCTTCAGGATTGGATTACCTGGGAGGACAGCATTTGTTGTCTGTGCAACCCGCCACACTGGAATGTTACAGCACCTCAATTATGCCATTGGCCCAGGGAATTACTGTTTGACTTGCAGAGGGACTCAGGTGGGAGGGAACACCTTGAGGGTTCCAGTTGACTTCAAGCTGGAAGCAGGTTGCTCCATGTTTTTTTCTGTGAACTTCTGTTGCTCTCCAGGAGGGTTCTCAGCCTCTCCAGCCCAGCAATGACTCCCTGGGTTGCAGTTTTTGACTCCTGGTTTTTGTTGCAGACCTGCAACCCCACTGTAGTAGAGTATTTTACACTACTACAGTAGAAAGTAGCTCCCCTTCTGGTAGCTGAATAAACTACTCATCCTAAGCAGTGGTTGCAGTCATTTTATATAAATGCTGTGTGGATAGAAGCAAATGTCTGACCCAATACAGTTTTATCTACCACCTAACACAGTTCAGTACTCAGTTGTTCCACATATTGGTCTAAAATATTATTGTAATATATAAATCACTACATGGCTCAAGGCAACTGTACCTCATCCCATCAAACTTAATTCAATCAGGAAAACTAAGTTTCCAATCCACTGTTCACGCTAAGTTTCCTTTCACGTTCTCTCTTCCTGAGTTTCACCACACAATTCATTTGCTATTCCTGCGTGAGCATTATTTTTAACCACACCACAAGGTCAGGAGCAGTGGAAGCCTCTTCAGGATATAGACTTTTCTGTAGCCCAACACAGACCACACCTTTGTTTCCTCTTAAGAAAAACAGTTCTCCTCATGACCTTGGGTTTGTGAAAGGAATATCAAAGCAGCAAATACACATACACATACATGTGTTTACTAGTGGAAATCCGAGTGTCATCCCAGCAAAACGAACCCAGACTCCCTTACTGCCCTGCCACAGCCCAAAAGCATCAGGCAGCACTTCTGACCCAAGAACACCTGAAATAACTGCTGGGATATTCCAGGCTACAACCCTGGAAAAGCGTTTCAAAGGAAACTATGTTAGCATTTGTCTTCTGAGAAGTAGAGTCTCCAAACTGGCCTGAATATGCACTTCCACAAAGAAATGGCATAACACCTGATAGATCTGTGTGTTCTCTACTGAAGATGGCCACGGGCTGGCTCTGCTGAACCTCAGATGTACTTCACAGGTATCCATTACGAATCAGATCTATCATGAGTTTACTCCCAACTTCCCAGATGGATTTTGGATTGTTATTGCCTGCCTAAAGCTAAAATAAAAGTGAAGAATCCAATTCTAAAGATTCTCTACGCTGAATGTGTTGCAAACAACATTGTAAAGCTTTCTGATAAAATATCATTTTGTTGCAAAGACTTTCAAATTGAAATATACAACAGGATGAAACATAAATAACAGATGAAACAAATAAAGGGAGGACAGATTTAAGGAGGAAAAGAAAACAGAGAGAATATTAGAATTCATTTAATAGCGTCCAGTGTTTCACAGGCTGTGCGTGGAATGCAGAGTGCTGAAAACATCACTCAAATGGAACTGCTACAGTAGCATATATTATTTTGCTAAAATATATATATAAAATGGCTTACAAGAAAGAAAAAAGTTTTTGGAAAAATGTGGTAAAGCAACTTGCAAAGGAGTTGCAGGTCACATCCCCAGAACAATGTACTGTAACAGCAGCAGCGAAGGCTATTAGTGAAAACAAGTGACTAAAGACATTTCCAGTTCAGCATCATGAAAGAGTGTAATGAAACTCAATCAGTGGAAAGGCAAATAACTCCAAGCAACAGCTTTGATACTACAATTTCCCCTTGGATAATTTTACTGCAAAGAACAACTTAATTCCTACTCATAACGACTACCCATTAGACCAACAGCTATCGCTGCTGTCACCTATGAAAACTTTGCTGTGTTA
Organism: Acropternis orthonyx; assembly: GCA_035583155.1. Taxonomy (NCBI): domain Eukaryota; kingdom Metazoa; phylum Chordata; class Aves; order Passeriformes; family Rhinocryptidae; genus Acropternis; species Acropternis orthonyx. The sequence goes on along the minus strand of JAWWEU010000034.1, from coordinate 3,900,400 downwards.
GACAAAACTCCAAAAGGATTCATTACAAACAACACAATCACTTCTTTCATACTGTGATAAACTTAGAGGTATTCACCCATTTGTGAACTACAAAATTTAAGACAACTTGCTGCCACACTCAGTCAATTCCCATCCTGCCTACTCTGTTGTATACAGAGAAGACAATCCAATTAGACAAATAACAAAGTGCATCTTTCAGGTACAAACAATAAAGCAGCTTCAGCAGAGAAAGCTCAAACCTGTCACTAGTTCTAACTGGGGTTTGTTGGGGGCTGGGTGGGTGGGGTATTGTTGTTTCTTGGCATTTTGGGGCGTTTTTCTTCTTTTGGTGTTTAGAATTTCATTATTTACCGCAAAGAAGAGATAAAAGTACATGCACTGAATTACTTAAGCCAAAAGCAGTATTTACCCCTTTTATTCCCCTTTCTTCCACCGCACCTTCAACCACCATAAAAACAGCAACTGAGGTATGTGAAAGCTTAACAACAGAACTATCCACATTTGCACATTTGTAATAATTTTAGGAGCAGATTACAGACACCAGATGAAAGCTCTACTTTGTGTTAATTGACCATGTTTTCTTCATATCAATGAAATGGCATCAGTTTACAACCTCATAACCTGTACCTTAGTTTAGGCACAACATTGCTCTGAATAGAGACATACAAAATCACATCTTAACTGGCAATTTAGATAATAGAATCAATAAAAGGGAAAATAATGCTGTAATGAATGCACCAGTTATCAGGGAATGCATCTGAAAAGGTCCTCCCAAAGACCAGCAGAACAAAATAATAAAACTAGACACCTCAGCACAGCACATTTTAACCCCATGTCATCTTCCTACTCCAGGCACTCCACAGTGTTCAAATTCATGGAAATGGTCGGTGTTTAACACATCAGCCTCCCAGTGCATGAGGTTTCCACGTGCAGATTGCTGAAGACATTCCACTTCTTTAATATATCACAATTAAATGACGTATAAGCCTGTTCTAATAGCGATTCATAGGTTTTTCTACTCTGACAATGCCACAAACTTGAGTTCTTCAGCACTATAAGGTTATCTCCTGCAGTGTTGGACCTTAACACCGTTGTTCCGTGTCCACTTCTCTGATTTAGCAAAGTAGGTCATTGTCAGCTCAGTGCCTTCCTTTGACTCCACCATATTGGCTTTTATTTAATGACTACACACTGGAAGGACTCTTCGTGCAGCTTCACTCACACCAGACTGTCTGTAGTACAGTGAAGATCAGCTAGTATTTTCTGTAGGAACCAGGATAACTAAATCCCTATTTTATAAGTCACATTCCTCTCCTCAGCAAACACACTGAGGTTTGTGTGGTTCATCTTTACACCAGGTTTGAACACCTGTTATGTTTGGGGTGAAATTTCATCTTTACATGAAGTATTTTTCCTAACAATAAGATCATGTAAATCTTATTTACTATAGCAAAGGCAGAAAAATCAACACAAAGGTGGTGGAAAAGGCATGTTTTGTTCACTGCACTCAAACTTCTTCTTTGATTATAGTTACAGTATATTCCAAACACATTGGTTCTTTCCAAAACACTGCATTGAGTGGTGCACCACTTCTACAAACAAACCTTATTTTAACAAACCATTTGACTGTTGCTCCAAATGCACAAATGTAACTGAAGCTGATTTCATTATGACATCGGGTCACTGATGGTGATATAACTCTTCTATTACTGTCACTAGTCCATCAAATAGACTGAACTGCAGCTCTACTACCAAGTTTGAGCCTCTGTGCCCACTGAACACGTAGTTACAGAGTGCTGTGGACAACCAAAGATCTGCCACCTGAACAGTGGTCATGGAGCGTACAGCGACTGTCCCCCAAGCCTGGGTGCCGAGAGTGCTGTCATTTCACTTGTTTGGGGCACACACCTGTGCTCTCAACAGCTTTTAAGGCTCAGAGAAACTTTCAGGTGTTTAATTCATGCTTGTTCAGAACACAAACATGTTACAACCTCACACAACTCCGCAGCTTCTTTTCACCTCTCCAATTCAGCATCCTTATTTATTTTCTTCGTCCAGATCCCCAGGCTCTTTAAAACATTATTGCTTTATCTAACTGTGTTGTAGCACACTACAAACACTCAAGACCACAGTGATACTTAGAAGGTTTATGATCTTAACCTTAAATACCTTTCTGGGAAATTTCTAGCAACCCATCTCATTAAAATAAAAATATTAGCTCAGGTTCTAACCAAATGCATTATACTTGACACACAGACAATGACTGATATTGATGTCATGTTTTCCAGGGCAGGGGTGCTTTTATTTGGCACTACATTATTTATGTAAGCTGATGAGAGTCTTGCAAATGGATATTGTAGAGCAGGTACACACTGCCCTGGCAGCACTTCCCATCAGAAAATCCCACCGAATGGTGAGCAGGCAGCCTGGTCCTTGGCCCATTTTTATCTCAGCCTTTATTTGAGAGTAACACTGATGATAATTGTGGAAAACACATTACTTTTGCATTGATACACTTTTGAAATGGTGACCCAAAAAGCAACATTCCCATTTCCCAGTCCTACTTGGCGAGTTGTATTATACTGCCATGACCATAAAAATATTTCAAATTACTCAAAATTATTCAGAAAAACTACATCTGCCCCAAACAAAGTAACATTTCTACCTTTTTTTTGCCCATAGCCATTGGAGGGGGGAGAGGGGGGGGAAGAGAGAATCCTAAAAACAAAGAAAGAAATACATAAAACTGTAGAAGATCAAAATAATTTAATAGGGTATCATCTCAGGGGAAACTAATAATCATCTGTGAAACAGATTCACCATTAATTTTTACGAATTGACTATATAGCACAATGTTCAAATCTGGGACACATTTTAAACTGGGACAAGTAATCACTATTTAACCTAGATTCTGTAAATTCACCTCAGACATTTCCATATTTCCTTAACAGCAAATACTCAGTGACCTGCCACACGATACAGAAGAGAAATATTTTGAAGAGCAGAGTATTTGCTTCTTTCTATAATAAGTGGTGTTACCAAGGCTGTCAGGGAAGAAAACTGAATGGGGGAGCAATATCTAGAAAGGGCTTATAGAGATAATGGCCACAGAAAGGTTGAGATATACAAAATTAAGAACAAAAAGAAAGGCTTGGTTATCAATATCTTAGTGGAAATAGAAAATAATAATTAAAATAAACTTGCCATCAGCTAAAGCATTGACAGAAAACCACCCACTGCCTATATGAGAACAAAAGCTACAGCACCACAGCTAAAAAAAATAGATTATGTTAATAATAATTGAATCCAATTATAGAGAATCCAGGACAAAATTGTCATTCACAGGCACTTAAGGAGAACATGCCCAGGATTTGGCCACACTGATTTTCTCATATGAGAACCTCGGAACACGCCAGTGACACCCAAAGAGAAATGTCCAGTTACACATACACAGATAACCCCTCTCAGAGAAAAACTGGCAACCCCCTTGCCAAGAATTGTTCAACAAAAGTGATTAACATTTTAGACAATTCTAATTATTACAAACTGCCTTGGAAGCAACAGTTACAACCAACAACGTAAGGTCTGTACTGTTTCAGAACAAGTTGTTTTCTGCTGTTTGCTAGCAAAAATCCCCAAGTTTTGTAGTTCCTGAGCACTGCATGAAGCAGCTGGATACTTTGCATAATTTTTTGTGAGAGAGCCAAGCACGAAGCTCTTAAATTCTCCTGCTAGGGAGTAACCCCAGTTAGAGCAGAGCTGCTGTGCTGCTGACTGCTTCTGGGGCAGATGGCCCTGCTGTCACCTGCGGTCACTTCCCATCTCACTGCTCCTCTATTTCTCTCTCCCGGTTACCTGGCACCCCTTCTGACCTTGCAGTCATTGTGCATTCTGAGCTCTCTCCTGAAGCACCCATCAATCACCTAATTAAAGTCTCTTACTCCTACTTTAGGACTCTAGCCAGGTTGGGACATATGTTACTTAGGCATTTTATTGAAGCATTAATTCAGTGCAGACTTTTGTTTATCGGATTTTTTTGCCTGCTTGCCTCCCAGCTATTGCATGTTAACACTTACTTTGTGTGTAGAATTGAACAGGCAGAGCCCTTGACACTGAAGTCTTCCTATTATATTTTTCTCATATTAATGCAAGGTAGAGTTTCGTCAGTTGGTTCAAAACCCTAGATGGTGCATCACTGTTGTAATTCATCTCTGCTTTGATTATGCCCTTGCCAATCAGCTCATAATTAATGTTTATAGTGATTACCACCAACTGTTCTGCATCAGAGGTAAAAGGGGCAGGAAGGTTTCTAAGGAAGGGCTCAGCTGCTGTATGGCCACGTCTTGCACTGGACATGTATGTTCTGTGAGCACATTATGTGGCACATGTAACTCTTGGGTAAAGACTGCCTATCAAAAGACCAAAACACAGTGATGTGTGCATGTGAAATTGTGCGACGCCTTCTGCATTTTTTAAATGCAATGAAACAATAACTATTTAAACATAATTAAACAATTTTTTTAACTGTCTTTTCTTAAGAATTTCTAAACATAAACTGGTACTGGTATTGGTCAGGCATAAAGGGAAATCAGTTTTAATTATGCTGAAGGTGAGCACTACATTTCTTTTTCCTCTGTGCCTTGAAATACATTCATGAGCCAACATCGCGGAAAAAAGCACAAGAGCAAACTCCTCTTTTCAATACCATGGTATATCAGTTCAACCTGTGTTTACATATTCTCTTTTCTCAAAATTACCACTTAAAAAAGTTAGTACAGAATTGAAAAAAGAGGCAAGTTGCTACATTTACAATGGGTAACTCACGTGTAAAATGCTATTTTATGCCTTTTAATACCAAACCAAACTAACAGTCTTGAGTGACTTTACCAAAGGGTGCCAAAGACAAGGACAAAAAGGCTCACTGGGAATCCAGTTCACACTGACAGGAAATCAATAACTCAGGCATTAACAAGTCACAAACACAATGCTGTACAATGGAAAACATTCGGACAAAGACAGGGAGCTATAAAGAATTTATGTTTTATACCTAAAAGTTGGTGTGCCTTAAGATTTTCTCTCCAGCAACACTCCTGGCTCAATACAATCCCCACTTTTTCTCTCACTTTCTGACCTTAAACTTTTGAAGTAGAATTTAATGCAGGAATAAATGGCAAGATCCATAACTAAAGTTACAGCTTTGAGATGAGGGTGAAATTCAGGTTTGCCTTGTCACTCTGGTGTAGGGAGGTGTCATGTGCACTTCCCCACTCTCCCTCTCTTCACAGGGATTATAAAAACTCAGCACAGGTTTTATAATCTGAGAGACTATACAATCAGAGGCTTGCCATCCTGACTGGATTCCCCACAGGAGCATTAACACGTGCAAGGGTCCCAGTAAATCAGCGGGGGGCACTTGGGGGTCGATCTTGTTAAAATGTTAATGGGATCGTTTTTTCCCACCCTCTGTTCCACAACATAAACAAAGAACCCCGTATCTCTTTCAGCAGTTTCCTGCTGAAAGGATAAATTCTGCTTCGAAGTGGCCTGCAAGAGCTCTTGCATAAACTCATCGAGTGGCAATAACTCAACTGCAATGTTATGCTAAAACAATTTCCCATCAATAGCCACTCAACCTCATACTTTACTTGATGGCAAATACCACTGGGAACAGCCTAAAACTCTTCAGATTTTATGACAGATTAGTATTAAAACTGAATGGAAGCCCAGAAAGAATTTCACGCAAGCACACTGAATCCCAGCCCTCCCCACCCAGCCAAGGTGCAGTGATTTTCCTGTTTGATTATTCATTTTGCATTTTTCTAAGGATGTGGTTTCCATGGCCATATTTCAGTGGGATGTGATGAGAGTGCCACATACCAATTTACTGCAGAATCACTTCTTCAGAGGACAGAAATTTATACTAGTTACTTGGAACCAAGCAATAGGAGAGAAACAGAAACTAATTGAATTTTATAATTAAAAAAAATATGGATATATCAATTTTTGTTCTTACGCATCAACATCTCTCCAAGGTGATTCTTCACCTATTCTGTGATGCATCATAAATTGGCCAAAGAAAGAGGAAAATCTGAGGCTTTCCATGTACACTGAGGTCTTTATGTCCCAAATTCGGGCACAGTTTTCAGTGTATACAGTTACATGTCTGTGTGCATGTTTCTTCTTGCCTGTTATTCTAGGAAGGAGTATCAGAAAGGACCAGTTAAGGACACTGCTTTCTTAAAAACTGACTGGATTAATTTCTTTCCTTTATGGACAGCTATGTCTTAATGTTATAAACCTTTCAAACCTTAAATATTTCCAAAAATATCATTATAATAAATATTGCTCATTTCCTTTTGCAAAGCTGCTGCTCCGTTTGGCTTGAGGTGAGCCGCTTGATCCTCCTAGAAAGACCCTTTAACAGTATCTACAGCTAACGTGGGTTTATCTAATTAATAGAGAATATGGCATCACTGCATAATAATCCCTGACAAATGGATCATTATCAATACCTAACGACTACTTTGTTAACTAATTGCCCTGGGGCAAAAGCGTGTCCGAGGAGAGAAACACTTTGTAAGGAGAAAGAAGAGCTATTAACAGCTATAAAGTTTGGGTTGGGAGGTGCTCCCGGCACAATAAATCCCCCAGACTGCCACTGCTAACACTTCCCGGGGAAGAAAGGCACCGTGGCTTTCCGAGGTGGGAATGCCTCGTGTGGAACACAGTTCTGTGCCGCTGGGAATGCACATGCTTCACCAATTAGAGTGAAGAATGAAGCCCGTCACCTTCCGAGCATTAAGGGCATGCGAGAGCTTTCCTAACACGCCAGGAAAAACAATCACATTATACACACACTGAAGATCGGGAGGAAGCGCAAGACTTAAGCAAAACCTCCAATGTGGAACTGATGAATATAGTCACTTAAAATCTTATTGTGAGATTCCAATACAGCCCATTTTAATGCTCGATGTAGCCTGCATCCCATGCGTGGATTTCAGTTCACCATCTCCTGAAAACCCTTCCAGGGATGCCGTGCACTCTGTTAGCATCACTTGCTCGTAGGCACAAAAAACGTGCTGACCACGAGCATCGCACAGGGAGCAGCAACGGGGCTGCAAAACAGGAGCTGGAATTCCAAACTGCGGCTGGCACATTCCCATTTGTGCAGCTCACCCAGCCGAGGTTGGTGCCTACTGCAACTTCACATCCAGAGAGCAGATCCCGGCCCTCTGGGCTTCCTGAGAAACCCCGGATGCCTATGAATTGCAAGCTGATTATCAAATAAAAGACTACACTTAAAGCACATTTTTTTTCCTTTAAGTGGACACATCTGCATTCACCGCATCCAATCATTACTGATACACTCCGAACCTCCATTCACAGCCTCATTAAACAGACACCACAACTTTCAGTTTGCCCACCCAGAGTTTCTCTATTCCTTTCAAATGAAAGAGCAATTTTGAAGAATGCCAGAACCACTGATCTGCCTTTCTTTTGTGGGTTTTCAAATGTTCAAACACCCCTGCTTCAAAAAGCACAAAGTTTGCTGGTTTGATTATTCTGCACCACACTGCAAAAAGACAGCACCTTGAAGAAATAACTGGCATATACGAAAGGAAGAAAAAGAGACGGAATTTGCTTGTGTGGAAAAAGTACAAAGACTACTCAGCAAAGGGATGAAAAGCACAGAAATAACAAGATGGGCAAGAAGAGACAGCAAGAGTTATATTAGAGAAGAACAATACAATTGTGAGAGAGCTTTTAGGGGGTAATAAACATATTCTACAATTCAGGATCCTATATAAAATAAAGGATAATATATGCACTTAGATATTATTCTGTATATACTTAAGAAGTAAAAATCTATGAAAGTTGGTATTGCAAGAAAATTAGGTTTGAGGTGTCTAGATTACATTTCATGCCCAGGGTCATTATTGAGTTGAGATTCTCATTATTCCGTGGAAAGGAAAGCAATAACAGAGTAACTGCATTGCTTTCTAGATAGGCAGCCACCAGAATGACAGTGTCTATAAACACCTGCAGGGAAATGAAGTGAAATCCACTTAAAATGTCAGAGGTTTGAAATCATTTTCCAAGCCACCGTACCCTCTATTGGCTCTAAGAGGGTTCATGGGGTTAAACTCTTACCCCTTGTGCAAGAGCACATGGAAAGGGTCATAGGTACTATCTGGTCCTGAGGTGCATCTTTTGTTTTCCTCAGAGATTCACCCCGTGCCCCCCAGAGGGGCAAGTCAGAGAAGAGAGAGGGATGCTGGAAAAACAATTAGTTCTTTAACTTCAGAGAGAGCCCTGAGATCTAATTCCAAGGGGAAGACGAAAGGTGAGCAGCTGCACAAGGCCTATGGCCAGAGGGCAGAACACCCCATGTCCAAACCATCATATCAAGAGCTCTGGACAGATTTGAACAGCAAGAGATGCAGAACACTTATTGCAAAAGTAGAAAAAAAATAATCTCCCCATAGCCCACACTATCCTTTCTTGCCAGTTCCAACTTAACATGCAATGTATCATCAAAGCAACATTGCACTGATGGTACAGAATTTATGAGAGATATCCCATGTCTTATTAAATAGGAATTGAAAGCAACAGGGTAGAACAGAGGAGCACAATAACATCATCGTCACATTTCTAAAGGCTGAGAAAGTAGGGGGTTTTTTTTTCTTTTTTTTTTTAGAAAAGGGGAGGAAAAAAAGATATAATATGAATGTAGATTAAGTAATGTTTACTCCTAAAGACCTGCTAGATCAAAAGTAGGTAAGGTGATAAAATTAATTACAGACCTCTGCTATATAATTCACCTTCATGAAATGTGAAACTCCTGTTTAGCAAAAAAAAAAAAAAAAAAAAAAACCCCCCCCCCCCCCCCCCCCAAAAAAAACCAAAACCCAACACCAAACCCACTTTACTCCTTTTCTTTCTCCAGAAAGTTTTCCTTTTAGTTGTCTCTGAAATAAATGAAAGGGTTGCAGAGGACTTCTCTAGACTTATTGGGAAGGCCTGGAAATAGTTCCTTGTTGGAATAGGTGGAAATAGTATCTTACAGTGTCAGTGCTTGTTCAGCTCTGAAAGACTGGAGCACCTGGGTTAGAAACTACCTGGAAAAGAGATTATATATGACTATAATCAATCATAATGATCATATGAGGAAAGTCATCCACAATGGGAAAGAACTCAGATTTTCAGTGCAATGCTAGACCCCTTACCTCTCAGACAATGCTCTCTTACCCAGTAACCCGTATATCCATCCCCAAGCTTCCATCAGAAATTAGACACACTTTTTTGAAACACACTCAGTACTAATAATCAAGCCTTGAAGTGAAAAAATAATCTAACACATCTCAGTTCCATTTCCAGTGGCCATCCAAGTACTGTAGGCTTATGGTAAATGTTACTAATTATTATTCCTGGTTTTAATCTGCTCAATTTATCTGTCCTGTAGGAACTGAGATGGGAAGCTTTGCAGGTCTTAGAAAGGAAGATACAACTGTTTAGCTGAGACATGGCTGGTTAGACTCGTGTTTTGTCCATGTAATAGCAGAGATGTTAACATATGCACCTCCTGCAATAAACTGCTTTCTTAACAGGCATTTTTACATGGGAATAACAAATACTATAAAGAAAATATATCAGCTTTTGCCTTTGTCTTTTTTGTGACATGAGTTCTGGCCAAAGTCATTGTCATTGTCACTGTCATTTTTATCTACTCAGTCCTCTCCTGTAGCCAGCCATATGGTTCTGGGTATCAAACCAGCGAATCAGAAATTATACTTCAACAACAGGAACATTTTACATCCAGGATTCCTGCTTACCAGGGTATTTTAAAGGTATCACATGTTCATCAGAACAGTGCCAAAAGAACAATAAGTGCCTGCTGAGGCAGAATGGGAAGGGCCATGTCAAACATTTGAGCATCGGAACATTATGTTCAATTCCTTCTGAAACATAATTGCCTGGAAATTTCGAGAGAAGAGACAACTCACATATCTGGTCTAGAGAGGAAAGGATATAAAATACAGTAATTCCCGTGTAACTACACTGGCTCTTGCCTGACCCACACTGTGCCCCTGAATCCCCTTGTATCAGACTCTTGTTTCCAACTAACACCTCAGCTTTGCCAGGAAACTTCCTGCAAGTGGCTGCTGTGGTCGTTCAACAGTGTCACAAATGCCACAGCCATTAATTTATTGTATTTGTGTCTGTGTTCCAAGACAGGCTTTCTTTTAAGATTTGGTTGCCTGGTTTTTGTATCTTGAAATGTATAACTGACGCTGTGAGGACTATGAAAAAAGAGCATATGGACATCCCAGAGTGAAACTCTTCAAAGGAAAGCCCTCCTGGGGATTCAAAACACCCCAAAAAAGCACAATAGATTTCAAACCCCGTGAATTCTGCTGAAAATATCCCACAGTCAAACCTCACCTCAAAAACTATTCCCTCACGCAGAGCAGGTGACGTTTCAAGTCTCCAAAATTGCAAATTGAATGTTAGTATTAGAATTTAATTCTATTAACTCCAGGAGGTGACGGGAACATTGAGTGGAAGAGAAAGAAGAAGTTGTTTCCTCTGATGTTAAGTGCATGACAGAGAATTAAGACATACAGGAGCAGGACAAGTTAATTCAGAGCTCAGAAGGCACACAATGTGATTCAAAGAAGTTTAAGACTGACTAACTATAGGCAAACACGAATTAGGATGTAACAAGAGGAAATTAAAATATTTCTCACCTCAGAGACAGCGCTGCATTTGCTGTAGATAGCTGGCCAGCAAAGAGGGTAAAGCAGCACAGAGCATATTAGGGCAAAATAACTGTAACAGCACAAAGATGAACCTCAATTTTAGACAGAACTTACTCTGAGTACATGGGATGGTCAAGTGGAGAAGCTCCCTTCGTGCTCAGTCTGGTCCTGCAGCACTACCCCTGCCCTTCCTTCTCTGCCAGTTTACTGAGAGCCCAAATTGAGTCCGAGCCCTGACTGCAGCATTTTGCAGTTCTCTTTTCTAGGAAGATCTGGATGCCAGTGGCAATCTGGTTTCAAGGAAACCTGTCAAAAAGGAAACTTTCAATTCCCACCCTGACACACATGCCTCAGTGCTAAACTTTGTAATGCTTTCAGATTCTGCTTTTAGTGAACAAAATTACTGTCCACAAACCACTATTTCAGCATTTATGATAATATCCCAAAGAGGACAGTAACAGAACCCACCTAAATTTCACCTCATTAATTTACTTCAGCATTTTTCTTCACGAGGAGAGTTTAAGAGTGGTCAGGAAGAACCATCCAAACAAGCAGTACCCAAGGATCAATCCCCACAACAGGAATTGCCCTCCAAGTACCTTTCTGTACAGCTCAAACTAGTGCTGTGTTGGCCTATGGTATGACCTGGGCATCTCCATCTGTTTCTCTAAAAACAGCACGGTTTGACTTAAAACTCCCTCAAATGAAGCCACAGAAGCAAAGTAGGTCAGAAGAGCACCAGGTCAGACACTTACAGGACAAGGAAGTGAACCTGGACAGGAGTCACAGAGTAGATCTCATCACGATCTCAAGCCACGAGATCAGTTCCTTGGGGAGAAGGACTCCTGCCCTCCTGTGCTGTGGAGGGGTTGGTGGGCTTCAGGCTACCATGGTAACAAACAGGAGCAGTCCTTTCTCAGTGTGGAATCAAAATCATCATGAAATCACAGTGCAAACTACACAAGTCCATGTTGACTGACAGACACGTCACAATCAGGCATTATTCTAATAACTGCTCAAGTGCAGGAGCTCAGAATAGTGTGTATTTCTTTACTGGCTATGCTTTATGTCCTGGTTTAATTACTAATTTACCAATCTTTTATACATTAAAAAGTAGCAACTTTATCATGCATAGCCCTTGATCAACATTACTTTGTGCTGAAAATATACCAATGATATTTAATACTTAAAATATAATAATATCATAAGGATTATGATATTAAAGTTTAAAACCTTCAAATTTTTTTTCAGGCTTTGGTATCTAATGACTATGAAAAAACTATATCCATTTGGTTTATTTCAGATGCAAACATTTCCTCAGTAATAGGCAAAGGAGATACCACTTACAATTTGAAATTGTATTAATTATGCTATTAAAGAATAAATAGGGGATTAATATACTGGGCATATATATAAAATATCTGGGTATAAAGGTTGGTGAGTCTTATTTAAGAACTCTCATACATGTAAACGTTATCTGTCAAAAATCCCAGGTGTTGCCAGCTCAAGAAAAAAAGCAAACACCTCCCACCATCACATGAGTGCTGTCACTGGGGATCACCTTCCCATTCATTCCACAGCACTTTATATTAAAAACCAAATCTGTTCAGAGAAGACCTGCAATCCAAAGGTGAGATGTCACAAAGCCACACACAAAAGCACATTCATGTTATATTTAGTGATACAGAAAACGTAAAGTGATTTCATATTGCTTACACAACTGCTCTGCAGCATGGATTTCGCTGTTTTCCTTTCCAGCATCTTCACACTCTTAATGTTATTTCTCAACATATTTGCACTGCTAAAAACGGCTAATTTGGCTTTTTTCCCCACCGTGACTGACGTTCTGCATGACCTTGAGTCGAGTGCCATTGTAACAAGCTGTCTCTCACCATGGGAGTTCTCTTTTTTTATAGTGTTTGAGCACAGGATCTTTGATTTGGTAAAGCAGCACTCGAACAGCTGATGCAGCACTCAGTAATTTTCTACAGCCACAGAGGTTTATGGTTCGCCCAAGCTTCAGCAGGAACAGCAGTATTTCACACACACACACATAATACCTTTTTAAAAAGACACTTTTCAAAGTGCTTTGAAAACACAGAGCTTCACAACCCCCAAAAAAGTGACTGAGAAGGATACAGGTATTGCTGTGACTTCCTATAGTGGCAGGACCAGCAGGAATTCAATAATGCACAGTGAAAACAATACAACCAGTTGGAATTACAGTGAGTCTCAAAGCTTAAAAAAAACCCAAACAATAAAAAGCTTTTTTTTTTTTTTTTTCTTTTTTCCCCAACGTTCCCTAACACTCTGCTTGGAGAACTCACTGGCAGTAATTACAATACCCATGGGTCCAACATGAGTCTCCATTTTCCTCACCTAATGACAGCAGAATGACAGAATCCTAGCAAGGTCTTCCCACCAGCTGTCTTCATAACTCAGTGGAAACACGTACAACTCAATCTCAACCCAGTGGCATTTCCAAATCAAAGGAAACAGAGATTAATGAAACTGTCCAGAGTTTTGCTGTACCTTTTATATGCATATAAAATCAAATTAAGATGAAGTCTGCTTTGTGGAGGAACATGAACTAATCACGCTTCTTGTACCAAAAATAGTTAACAGGATACCAAGTATACCAGCAGTGCACATCCAGCTCAAATCACTGAGCAAGCAGTGATGAAAAATCATTCATTTTTTGCTACACAGTGTTTGTAATTGAGAAATAGACAAATCAGGCCAAAAATGCAACCCAAAAACCCAAAAGAGTGGCTGCTTGGGTGGTGGTTCAGCAACCTCCCCTGTGCTTGCATTGCCACCACACCTGGCCATCTATCCCAATGCCCAGCATTGGACACAACAGGGATAACATAGCTATGGAAGTGCCATTCCCAGGAGAGATCTGTGGCTTTCACCCTGTCTGGCACCTCATGGGTCAGCAGAGTGGCTGATTAAGCTTTACATCATTCAATCAGGTCCTGTTAATTCTGCAAACTCCATTACTAGTTGAGCTCTGCTTCTCAACCAGCCTGGTGACAGCTGGCAGAGACCACCAAAGACAAAAGTTCACCCTCACATGGCTTAAGCCACTCAAGGAGGTTGCCCCGCCCAAAATTCCTGCAGCACTAGTTAAACCTGGTCTGTGTTCCTTGGTGTTCAACTGGCAGGGGGGAAAGGGAAGAGGTGCATCTCTGCAGCAATGCAACACATGTCTCTACTTCCCGAAAGCATCCAGAGGGAGCTAAAAGACCCAAATCTGTGATATTTTGCACACTCTAGAAATCTCTGGGTGATGGTGCAAAGTGCATCCAGCAAAAGGGGAAAAAACAAGTGCCCGAACTACAAAGGACTGTTTTTTAAACGTTAAAAACTGTACCAAGGAAGAGGAACAATGAGTAGAACTTTGTTGCAAGTTTTCCAAGAATTTATGACACTTTGTTTTTAAATAAGCATTTCAGGAGATACAGGAGAGGTTTAGACAAGATACTTGAAATCAGTCCGGGCCTCCAGAATGTGGGACACCTGCATTGTAATATGAATTATACATCATTGCATGGACAGGAGACAAATTAATTTGCACAGGTTATCTACCTTGCAGCAGCTCCCCAGATTTCCATGGCCTGTGCAACACTTGAAAGGTTTGCTGCAGCCCACCTTCTCCCTCTCCCCCTGCTCTGCATTATACCAGATTATTCTGTTATATAGGTCAAATTCTTGTGCAGAAAAGACCCATATCTTTTCTGTGACATATAAGGCCAGAGATGTTAACTTTTTTAAGCTCTACCAGCCCCATGACAATTATTTTAATTTTATGTAAAGGTCTTTAAATAGATTAGCTTAGTAAATGATCATGAGGCACTTTACTATTAAAAAAACTGTTTCCACAGTCAACTATGACTACTGATACCCATTTTCAGGAAGCATCTGAAACCTGTGCGCCATTTCCTACAGTACCCAAGTTTTTCAGTATCTGAGAAATGCATGGACAAATTTCTACATGCCCTGTATTCACTAATGACATCAACCTTTCCCAGATAATAACAACAATACCTGCACATTAATGAGTTTGCACCTGACATGTTAAAACTGTTCACCCTTTTAGCAGAGTGCCCTCAAACTGGGCATGGACATGGACACAGCTGAAGGAAAAAGGAGTTTCAGGGACTATAATTAGAACAAATGGCTTGAGTGAGAAAACAGAGGGCAAAATCCCAAAAGATAATGAAAATTATTAACTTTGTAATCCGCTCAAAAACATAATAAACATCCATTAATCTAACTAAAAACTTACTATTAGACAACTATGAAAATTATAAAATTTCTGATCCTGAATCTGAGACATTACATTTTCCCATCTTATTTCCAATTCAGAATATTCTCCTATTTGTATTTGATTTGGTGATTAATATGGACCTTATTGTTTAATGTAGGTTTTAAAAACTGCCTGACTTCAGATTTATCCATGTAAGGGTTGCATACATTTATTTGTCGCCTGATTTTTTCTCACTAGGTAAGCTGTGAGCTCTCCATTGTTAAGTTGGAAAATCTACTGAAATAAGCATTTCTGAAAACGGAAAATATTAAATCTATTATATATAATGGCAAAACGCTGCCTAGTCATCAGTTTTGCAAGAAACATAAGATGTATAGGTGACCTGCTTTCTCCTACTTTGTGCATTTCCAGATGCTGGACATTTTTCACTTAATTGACAATCTGTTAACATGCTTTAGTGGTCAGACTGAACCCAAAATGTGAAGGCCAGATGCAGGAGTGCACATGTTCCTGCTGCAGGTCTTCAAGGATTACAACTCTATGTGTAAAAAAACCCAACCTCTGATTAATGAAAAATAAAGAGCTAAAGTTAAATGGGTGTCACTTTGTGAAATTTTAGATATGTGGCTTCCAGACTGTTGCATTGACAGCTGGGCATTTGAGGTGTTCATGTCAATGCAGTGAAAGTCCAAAGAGCTACTGGTTGTTGAAGATACCTCAGTTTTATTTGAGAGGCTCTAAGTACATTAAAAGGTTTGATATTGTCCAGGATAAACTGATATGGACTCCACTGTTTTCACTCGCAGCACTTTGAGCATTAAACAAACATTAAAATTAACAAGAGTGGAAGAGGAGAACTGTAAATTTAACAACTCTGCTTTGCCTGCTGTGCATTAATGCCACAACAAGTTTACTAAGTTTGAGCAATTAAAACAATTCCTTTCCTGTTCATGATATTATTAAATTTGGACAGATAAAGAGAAGAGAACAGGATCATAAATGAACACAGGTAACCAAAAGACAAAGTGATACAGTAAATCACCACAAAATTCAAGATCTGAAACTGGTAGGCACATAAGGGAATATAAATTAGGACAGTGCTAAGCAATAGAAACATTTGTGAGTTGATAGGGAATGAAAATTTAAATAAAAACATTTCCTGGTCTGCTCAGCCATAACAATGTGCTTTTGCTTGTGTTCTTTGGAATTTAGCTGCTTGACAACTTCATTCAACCCTCAGCAGCAAACACAAGTATTGATTATCTCTGAACATCCTAATGACTGGAGACTGGGACACAAACCATAAAAGCAGAGTTTCTGGTTGCCACTGAAATTATAGTTTGCCCTACAAGATTGCACAATAAATCAGAGAACAAATCAGCCAACATGGGGCTCTGGGGTCACTGAAGTGATGTTGACACATTACAATAATGAGAACTCGAAACACCTCATGCCCTATTGATTTTTAAGCTGAATCATTGCCACTGCAGGAGATTACTAGAGTGTGTGCTGGAATCACGGCCCACGTGGGAGATGCTGATGAAAAATACAAACAATTGCACCAAAATAGTTCTTTACCTGTATCACACAATCTGTTCCCTCACCCCCTCAAGGTCTCAGACTGTAATTCCATCAACACTTAACTGCTTAACTATCTCACTTAAAACAACTTTCTAATTTCTTATCTACATTAATTATGTAGGTAAATAATGTAGACTTGAAGTGACACTTCAAAACATCTCACAGAAACAGTATATTACAAAAGTCAGACTATCAGAAATGCTTTTGAATGTTCCAAGTAGCTTTTCTGTTTTCGCTCCACACCACATTATTCCACAATATAAAAATAACTCCAATAATCACCAACTTATTTTCTGTGTACAAGGGAGACTACAGTATGCAAATGCCAAAAGCCTTGCCACCAGCTAAAGAATAAAAAAGCTTGTCTTTTTCTCCTTTTACTTCCACTTGATAGCACTGAGAGCCAATAAGCTGTCGGAGAAGTGACCAGTGACACCAGATGATTACAGTCCTGTCACGACAAAAGGAGCAGTTATAATTTGCACTGCAGCCAATTACTTTAGGAACACATCATTTTGCTTAAGGGGAGAAAATAATACCTCTATTATCACTTCCAGCCAGGAGATCTCATGCTATGCCACTGAGGTGCAAGCAAAGAGAGAAACTATTTAACAAGCGGCCTCACAGTAAATAAACTTTGAAGGTGTTTGTTGGGTTTTTTTGTTTTGTTTTGGTTTTTTTTGTTTTTTTATTCTTGGCAAAAAGTACTGTTTAAACACTACAGTGGTGTTCTTAATGAAGCATAACTGTTTGTCAGCTGTCAAGGCAGAAGAAAGGGTTAACCTGAAGTAAGTGAAAGAACTCTGTCAACAACTAAGTAACCTATGGCAAAGAGAAGAAACTTTTACCTCTTGATGCAGTTACCAGTGAAAGGGATTGGATAGTTAAATATATCCTAAGGATTAGCTCCTGTTGGGCTCCTCAGAGATATGTTTTTAATCAGTAGCTCTGCACTTGGCATTTAGTGCTTTGGGCGGGGGGTGGAATTTCAAACTATTTCTCTTCCTCCATCTGAAATTCAGTGCCATCAGCAAGACTGCAAGGAAAGAGAGGGCAGAAGGACAAGGAATCTCAGTTTATGACAGAGGCCCAGCCTTGTAAGCTCCTCACAATTTTTAAGGTGCTTATCTTCAACCCACCCGTGGGAGAGGCAGTTCCTAACCTTACTTGCAATATAGAATTAAGACAAAAGGGAGGTGGCAGCAACAGTCACACGTTTGAAAGGATACAGGTATTTGTGTTTGTGCAGATGTGTTAGGATGCAGTTCTGAGCACACATAACCCCCAATCTCTCTGCCACCACCAGAGCACCTGCAGTTATTTGTTCTTGCCTTTCCTCGGCCCTTTTCCCAGCAGAGTAGCTCAAGGTACCTCAATTTGTCTTTCTGTCCGTGCCCAAACTGCCGCTACTTCATCTCACGCCTAAGCCTGGGAAGTACACTTAAACTAGTCCATCCTCTCCCTGATTTTCCCTGAGAGACATCCTCAAACAAATGAGAACACATCAACTGTGCTAAGTGGCACAAACCAGCAGCTAAAATCATTAATAGGGGAAAACCACTCCCCAGCAGGACCTCCTGTGCAATAGTTGGGAGCCTACAGGCAATTTTAATTACCAACACAAAATCTGTAGTACAGGACAAGCTGCCTGCCATAAACCCAGCCTTTTCGAGGAGGAAAATTTAATCTCTCCCCCCTAACAATGCAATAGATTTTGGACAATTGGGAAATACTACTAACAGAAAATCAAATTAAGAAGATGCTCAGTGTTACACAGAAAGAACAAACAGCAGTAAGTACAACAACAAACATCCCTGCCTGGAAGACAAGTGGCAGGACTGGGTAAGAGTTTAAAAAGAGATAGATGTGGACAGGAGGAAGCCCATGTTAGTCAGCAATTTGGCTGCTGCTCTGGCTCCCAGCTGAGCTGCTTTGGGTCAACCCTTGCTCTAAGGACATTATGACAACAAAGAGAAGCAAATCCCACTCATATAATTGATCTAATCTGTTAGGACTGTGCATGTTTCTTTTATTTTATTGATTGTTTTACATTCTAGGAGATGAAGCATTGTATTCAATGTTCTCCTTACAGTTCTGTAACTTCGACAGACTTAGTATCAGTGAATGTAACAAACCCCTCAGTTCATTCTGCTAACGTCAATCTTAAATAATGGCACTGTAGAATTCATTAGACAATAATTTTCCCAACTACTTGATGCTGAGCAGCAGTAGAATACAATCATAACACCACTTACCATTTTGCATCAAAATAAAAGTTAAATAAAGGGGAGTAGCCTATTGAATCCACTCATTAATACTAAAAAAAAAGCTTTAGAAATTTTTACCATGTAGGTAGCATGGAAATATATGAATAATTAAAATAGCTATAAATGCATTATTAGTATTCATATTCTAGAAAAATACTTTGTGAAAGAGACTATTTTGACAAAGAAACTATGTCAGCACAAAAAATACTGCCATTTTTCTCTGTTGTTAGCAGCAAGAGAAAGTCTCAGCAGCACCATAAATACTTTGTAAACCTTATTTACAACAAACCAGGACCTCTTGGCAGAGTACAGCAATTACTGACATGTGATACCCTACTAGGAACTTCTGTAATGTGCAGTCAGGACACGTCTGTTTCAGCAGCACAAAGTCTACTCAGCCTGTATGAAAAGTGTAGAACAGAGTCCAAGAGAACATCAATGGTCTTGACAGAAGATTGAACTGGTTAAAATACCCCAAAATTCTCATATGAAACCCAGAGAAATAACACTAAGGCTGTTTATTTTTTTAAAAGCAAGTAAAAAGAAGAGTGAAAATAAATACCCATAGCTGGAACAGAGAAATACAAAATTCAGTTCTCAGGAGAAAGAACCAAGGAATATGCAATGAAAATTAACAGAAAAGCAGAAGGACATCTC
This sequence comes from Acropternis orthonyx, assembly GCA_035583155.1. Taxonomy (NCBI): domain Eukaryota; kingdom Metazoa; phylum Chordata; class Aves; order Passeriformes; family Rhinocryptidae; genus Acropternis; species Acropternis orthonyx. The sequence goes on along the minus strand of JAWWEU010000034.1, from coordinate 3,880,862 downwards.
TCCTCCCACAAATTCTACCTGTCAGGATCTTTTTTAAACACAAGAGATATCCATAACTTTAAGGTTCACGGCTAAAGATGTGCTGCCAAAGCTGAATCCTGAAGGAAATTTAAAGAGTGCTCAAAATGGAACTAAATCTCTATACCCTGATGACTAAAACCTGTTGCCTTGAGGATCAAACTCATCCCTTCAACATTAAACATCAAGATAAAGAGGAGTAACAGCAGATTTGCTTCAGGGACAGGTCCACACACCTTCCTTTGAGGTGCCTGGTACCCAGTGCCCTGCTCTGCCAAAGCTCTACCAGGATGAAACAAGCTCAGGTGTGACCTAGGCACTGCCTTTCTCTCTGTCTCCATGCAGAGGGTAACAAGAAAGGTCTTGGAAATTTCAATTGTTTTGTTAAAATTGTAGGGATTTATAACTAATTCACTTATCAATCCTGAAGCAGAGCTGGGATTTTCCTCTCAGCCACACGATGTCAGTGTTGCTGAGTAAAAATTTGAAACTTGCATATTTATCGGGACTCAAATAAAAATTCAGGCATTTTGCTCCTTTAAGGCTAGCACAGGACAACTTACCCAGCTAAAAGGTGCCATGATGCAACCCATCCAAAACTAAGAATTACCGGATATGAATGTCACCAACATTCATATCATAACAATAGCAGTGCCAACATTAGAATATTCCTGTTATTTGGTATCTCACAGTGGTGTCACCAGGATAACTGTGTATTCCCACCTCTGCATCCCACCGGCTTAAAATTTGTGAAGGTTGATGAAAATTAATTCACTCTACGTTTATAAATCTCATGAAGAAAATAGATTCTCAGAGTAAAACCTAAAACTGTCATCAAAAGGTGATCAGTCTGCCCTTTCCCACATCATGGCCAGTTCACACTGAGGAACTGGCCCACCAAGCTGTGTCCTCCTTGAAGAACAGGACTTCATACCTGAATGGGGGAGGAAATTATGCCATAACCTGCTCCCTAACCCTGCAGCACACATCTTTTTTGGAGCTATCATTTTAAAACTTAAAAATACACTTCCTAGAAAAAAATCATAGTGCTTGCCAAGGCACAATCTAATTCAATCCTTGCTCCCAGTCACCCAAACCTGGAGAGAAAATGGAGACCTGAAGATAACAGGATCACCGTAAAACGTATCCTTTGTACCTTGTAACTAAAAATCCGACTGTATAGATTCTTTAGAACTAGATTTTCCTTGTTGCAATACCAGTGACAAAAGATTCAAAGTAACTTTTCTTGAACACTTGCTTTCTTTTTGATGCCTCCGTACGGTTTTCCCCCCTGTAATCTCTTTGTGTCTCTCACTAGCCCACACTGTGTCCCACATTTGGGGTATGACAGGTTAAAAGTCACACTGTCTCACCTTCTCACTTCAAACACCGTAATGTGATTCATTGTTCTGTGCAGCCACGAATAAAAACCCATCCCAAATGGGGGATGGGGAGAAAGTACCGGGAAAGTTCAGGTCCTGTGGGGGTTCGAGGCTGTTTAATTTGCACCAAAAAGCCCAGCAGGTGTAGGAAACACTACCTAAGGTCTAAGGCACACACTGATGGATCGAATTATGAGCTCCAAACTGTAAGAAACAAGAGAAGAAACAAAAAACTATAAAAGGGGGGTGTAAACAGTGTTTTCCTCAGTATTTCTGTCTCCCTCACCATCTGTATTGACAGACTTTTATTTCTTAACACTTCTACACAAAAAGATATTAGAAAAGAAATAGTAATTGTAAATATTGAAGATGATGGCCATGTTTTTTTCCAATTCCTTGCCCACTTGTTACAAGATACTGCTGTGCATCTTGTGTCTTTCTTGTTAACATTTCATGGAGTACTTCCACAAACATACGTTTGTTCTCGCTGTCAACACTTTGTTCTGTCACTGCACAGATGGCTTTACACTGAAGCATATGAAAATATTAAATTCTTTATAAACCTGTTGAAGTTTGAAATGCCTGTGAGCAGTCAGTATCTTGGCAGCTATTTCATCAATACAGATATTACAGAATGCTATTTAGTGCTTCCTCATCAGTTTCCCATTTGCTGCAGCCTGTTCTAAAACTACATTTTTCTTAGAACTGAATTGATGGTAGCATTGTTTGATTCAAAATAATATCATTTCTAAGCAGAAAATTACATTTTGCAATTTGTCTATCCATAAGTTAAAACCTGGTTAGAAAAATTATGGTTAGACACAACAAGGGTTTGTGTTGCAACAAAAAAGGAGTTGGGAGGACGCTATGATTTTGTTCCCAAATGTTCCTGCTCTGTCTTTAAGTACAGCAATTGGTGGACTTTTATCTTCAAGATTTGATTCTGGTTCCCTCTAAAACAATCTTGTGTCCTACACCAAACTAGTTGTCGGCTTTAAAAACTAAATTAAAAAAATAATAATAATATTTGAGCAAAGAGGATGTCCAGCCTGTTTATCCCTCTCACAATGCTTACACTGAATCCAGCAACTTCAGTTTCATTGGTAAACTAAAATTCTTGAGGCCAGCACCATGTGCTTTGATTATGTTAGGAACAAATCCTTTTAATTTCTGTTGTTTCCTCATTTGGAGCTTTTTCTGACAGAAGTTGCTGGTTCCTATATAGAACATGTAGAACCCCACATAGAAAACAGCATGACAGAGCCTCTCTGGCCCCAGGGCCCTCTCACACTTCTCAAATACTACCAAAAAAAAAAAAAAAAAAAAAGTCTCAACTGTTCTAATATGCTCTGTGTAGTCAGCTTTTTATTAATAAACCTTAATGTTATGTTATTAATAGAGGATGGGAAAGTCTGTACAGTTCTCACAGGAAAAATTACTTTCTATTAATAAAGCAAAAATATATTCAAAATAACTTAATTTAGATTATATGTCTGTTTTTTAAATCCAAAAGGCAACATTAAAGGAATAAGGGAAGCTGTGGTATGTAATGTCAGTGTTATAAGAAGTTACACAGAAGCAATTGTTTAAATGCATCAATTCTATTATACCTGTCTTGTCTCTTATTAAGAGGATTATTAAGCACTTCCATAAATACCGAGCAAGAATGTTATCAGAACTACGTTTCACCAGCATTCACAGATGAGACACCTGAGAGGGGAGCTGGGAGCAGGGATTGAAGAGGAGCACACCCTGTTCCTCAAAAACTAAAACTGGTCCAAAGGAAAACCCAAGATCCTACCAGAAACTTTGCAAAACTCCAGTGTTTTCCAAACTCTATTCTTAAGATTTTGATTCAGTGCCTCGCCTCCCAGATGTGTAACAACACCAAGGTCAGATTCTGAACTTGGGTAAAAAAAATAAACTCTCGGTAAGCACATAAGCAAAATCCACCTGCTGAATGGGAATTAAGTTGGGGTTTGAGAAAGATTTTCTACTTTAGGAAAAGGCAGCTATAAATGAATTCTATAGAACATCTTTACATACAAAGACGTACCAGCTGCATTTTTCTGGCATTTGCTTTTCAAACCTTTCCTAAAAGCCTGCAGTGATAGAAATCCCATAATCTTCCTAACTCATTTAATTAAAAATTAAGTATTCCTACTATGAGGAAGCCTTTCTAATGCACAGTCTAAATCTTCCTTCGTGTACTTTAAGCCCAGAGCTTCACACCCTCCTCACTACAAGCATAGAGAAGAACATGTCAATGCTCTTACATCCAATTACCTGTTAGAATTTGTTTCTTTAAGCAGAAATGCAGTCTACTGTCTGCAGAATTGAAAGATCAAACGAAACATCTCTTACTAACTCAAGTTAGACCCAAGCACTTTTGCACTTCCTACAACCTACAGGATAATAAGAGGGAAAGTTCTCAGTGGAAAAAAAAAAAAAAAAGGGCAATTCTTTTCATATTGCCAAAATTAAATGTGTCAAAGTTGCAATGCAATTTTCTTCTTTTCTTCCATGTTTCCAGTTTTCTTAAAACACAGATAAAGTTTATTAATTTGTTCAAATAACAACAAAAAACTGATAGTTACCTAGCCTTCCTCCCTACGTCCAGTGAAATAACTGCCTGAAAAAAACTGCTTGGATTCAGTTAGAATTTTACAGTCTTTGTGCTTCTCAGACATAAAGATTTGGGGGAATAAATGTATACATCCTGCATGCCATTTTTAAAGATAATTCCCCTTAAGAATCTCAGCTTCCTCATCCATCTTTGTCTTCTGTTATCTTAATGGGCACAATGCCCTTGGCTCCTCTGTGGTGCTAAAACTTGCAGAAAATAAGAACAGCCCAATCCACCTGACTGCTATGAAGGCACAAGATAATCTACCTGAGTCATGCATTCAAGTGCATGATTAAAGTTTGCAGCCTCCACTTTTGTTGTTCTGCTCCACAGCCAAAGTCAAGCTGTGCACTGGCCAGTGACTCACACATTGTTATGTTCTAATATTAGTCATTTAGCTGTTCATTACCAAAACAGGGTTTACTACAAATGTCTGCAATATATTTGCATCCTTTTCCATAGATACCAATATATTTCAAAACTGCAGAAGCATTTTCCCTGTTGTGCTTTACCCTTTTCTGAAATAACCCATTGCTCACCAGATGCACCCAACTGATAACACAGGATTGTGGGATGACACCGGCTGGAAGAAGATTATTCAAGAAGAGTCCTTCAGATCTTCTTGGATATATCCACTTGAAATGCAGAGCTGCTAAACTGGTCAAGCAGAGTATGAGGCATCACCTCACAGCCCTTCTGCCAAAAGACTCGTATCCTAAATCCTTGTCCTGCATTTCTCCTCTCCCCACACTTGCCCTATGAGATTACACTGACAGGATAAATGCATACAGGAGCAATTCAGAGAAATTCATTCAGAGCAATGATGTGAACCAAGAGCAGGCAGAGCTAATCAAGTCTTGAGTGTTTAACTTTTTTTATGACACTGATGCTCACACACACATATCTACATATACACAGTTCTATAAATTTGGGAACATAATAGGTTCTGAATAAAACTTTCTAGTTGATTTTGGCAGAATAAAAAACCTCATAACCTCTGTCTCAAAGAAGTCCAATGGGAAGCTTAGAGATCTCAAGTCAGCTGTGAGAGCCACAGCCTCAAATGTCTATGTCTTACAATAATCATTATATAATCCTGATTATATTATAAATCATGGCCAATATTTGGTGTCTGATCATTAAACTACTTGAATTCAATGGCTTTATTTAAATGTAAAATGTTCAAAAAGCATGTCTTAGATTAAAAATAAAGATTGCCAATCCAAATAGCTAAATCAAAATACAGAAATTAGATGTGTGGGACAGAAACTTGGCATCTGAACAGGAATCTCTTCATGGAAAACTGGTGCAGGGAGCAGAGGAATCTTTTTTCCTTTGGGTCCCCTGAGAACAGGAAACATTAAGGTGAGCTGCAGCATGGGAGATATTCATTTGTCTAGCAAAAGAGTATTTTTCCAAACAGTAAGGCTGCTAAGACCAGAGCAGGTAGTCCGGGGAGTTCATCAGGCTTCCCTTCCTGACAGCCTTCAAGCATTAACAGGATCCCTGTCATCAATGATGCTTCTAAAGATGCTCTGTTCAGGGAGCAGGGCAGGGCTCAATGACATGAAGAGTGTTCTCTGCATCACTGTTTTTCTGTGATCACCAAATACCTCACTTTAACACCAGGATGGAGTTTTACTCCGTGCTTCCTCAGCTCTGTGTAGGCAAAAAGGAGTGAAAGCAGAACCACCACACGGCCTCCCCTTTCCAGCATGCCTTGCCCCAGGTCTGACACACAGTAAGCCATTGGAAGAAACACCACCATACAAACAAGATGCTTCTATTAATGAGAAGAAATACCAACAGACAAAGAGGCTTCAGCTTTACCCTCTTTTTCATTGTTCATGGCTGCTACAGGAAGAGTGTGCGAGCTTGTAACATCTGCACAGCATGGCTGATGTTTGTTGTTTGCCCTTACTTATTTTACAAACTTGCTTCTTCTAGTTACAGCAAGACTGGATGAATACAGTTTCTCGAAAACATAAAAGTCACATAAAATAGTACAGAAGGAGAGAGCCACAATGCTCCATTAGGGCTTCATCTAAATGTCATGTTCTGAGAAGACTTGCTCCACTGTGGCAGCAGTTCTTCAGAGATAGTGAGTCTGATCTTAAATGACATTATTCACAAAATCATGCTGTTTTTGTTAAGAGCACCAGGTAACAGAGCAAGTTCTCAGCAGCAGAAAATAAGTCCCCAAATCAGAAGCAGTGATGTGCCACATGTCCCTCTCACTTCACTTGCCTATAATATGTTTGTACAGTGAAAGCAGCCACTAGAGTCGGTTTAATTACCAGTCAGAAACAAAGTCTCACATAAGCTACAATTTATTTACCTGGAAAAATGACCAAGCCTCATTCTTGGATTACTATTACTGGACTACTATTACTACTATTCATGTAATCAGAAAGCTCAACTTGAACAATGAAAACTTTTAAGTTAAAAAACCCATAAGCACCTGTCCAGAGAGCACAAGCAGATGGAACAGTTTCCACCTGCAAAGGGTGGGATGTTTTCCTCCGCATTTTACATCGGGCTCCAAGACATGAGTGCTGAACGGATAATCTTTGCTAAAGCTGTTCCAGTTCAGGTTGGTCCGTCAGTCAGCAGTGCCCTGACTTGCATCTGGTTACTTCCCTCCCCTTTCCTACCCAGCTAAATTTGCAATAATTGCTGCAAAGGAAACCTGCTTAAATTTTCTGAGCATCAAATCAATAAAAGCAAAAGAAAAAAAAATGGCTTGGATTTCTCATCATCAGTAGCAAAATCTTTAATATATATTTAATATTGATTAAAAGAGATTCATTTACTAATTCCTAAATATTCAACCAATCTGTTTTTTATTATCTCTACCAAAATGAAGCTATTTAATGGGTAGCTGCCAAACTCCAGGTATCCTAAACTGAATAAAATAATAGTGTTTGCTTCTCCTGAGAATAAAATGCTTCAATAAAAACTCAAGGTGAAAATGTGAAACGAGGATTCCAAGAGTTTCTCCTTGTTTTCGTGAACACCTGACAGAAAAGAACATTTTCAAGTTTTTATATCTAGGAAAAAAAATGCTGGAAGGATATTAAGTCAAGGCAGTAAAACTGGGCTTTTTGTCACGTTTAATTGCTTGAATTCATAACCCAGTTTTGCTGAATCTGGATGTTCCTGCTGACTCAAGCAGGTTCTCCATTTTAATACTTTGAAAAAGTTTGCATGTCTCCAGGACTGTGAAAGGTAACGAATAAGCCCCTGTGATACAACAGCGGGTTTGAAATATTCCTGCCCGTCAGTGAAATTTCACTCTCCACAAGCCTTATTGCTGTGCATGAAATCGGTAATTAACTCCAGAACAAAAAAAAAAAAAAAAAGTCTCTGATTGCAACCTGGCGGAGGAAGTCACACTGTGCTTTATTGCCAAAGACAATGAAGGCAAATAGCAGCCTCTGCAATTTAACACGGTAACCGAAGTGAAATGCACAACGAGCACGATGAAGACAAACATGAAGCAGAAACGCTTACACTCAACTCCAATCCCCCAAAGCAAACACCTTCTCACACTGTCCAAACTGAAATCCCAGGCAAGGAAAAGCAGTGAGTGTGCAGAGTCACTAAAGACAGCAACTTTGCTACTTTCCTTTACATCTCCACTTGGTAACTCAAAAATAAAACTAAAATAAAAGGAAAAGACTGATTTCTAAAGGTAGAGAACTCCATGGTTGGCAAGATAAATTTAGAAGGAAATTTCACCAGAAGAGAGTTTGTCACTCGCACATTTATTTCTTTCTACTGTCCTGTCTGGTATCTCACCCAAAGTCAACCCACCAGCATTTGAATTTTAGAGAAAACATACTTATGATGCACCTCCTTAAAGAATAAGCCTGCACTTTTCTCCCATCTGGTGACTATGTACAGATGGTGCTTCTGGTGGTCCAAAAATGCATCCCTGTGCAAAGCCATCAGTATAGATCTGGACCCATTATTTCCTCAAAATTTATGAGAGCTATTCCTTTGTAACACATTCCAATACAAAATGAAAGGCAAATACTTTTTTCCTTTTATTGTCAGCCTAATAATGGCAGAAAATTAGTTTAGAAAAGTAAACTTTATTCCCACATAAAGTTACTACGTGTCAAAAGTTATTGTCAGTTCTGAGGAGATGGTGCAAATTATGCCCCAGTCTTGAATGGCACATAAACCCCTCAAAACACTGAAAAACCATCTGAAGTTATCAAGGCCCTCTGAAGTCTCTGCTCCCATCTCTAAATTTTAGAAAGGTACTACATTGTGTCATCATCATTCTAACAAAAACTCAAAAATCCCTATCAATGAAATCAACTAAAAGCTTGACTTTAGTAGGCTTGAGCTTTTAACTAAGGAGTTAAAAATAACTCCTTCTTAGCACATTAATTACTTAAATTGAAATTTGAAGTAAAATGTAGAAAAGATATTTTCTATGGTTAAAATTCCCTACACGATTTTTCCCTCGTTTACTCTTCATGGTACTCTTTCACAATTACTGTCACAATAACTTAAAAGCATGAGTTAACCACATTTCTCTCCCTTCTCCTATTTAATTTGATGCTTCATTTACCATTTCTAACATATTTATCTTAATAAAATTTAGCAAAATTTAATATCAATATTTTTCAGTACAATAGGAAAAAGTCCAAACTTCCAGCATTATCCTTCAGGACATTTTCTAGATCTTTTCTACCATTTAGAGTACCACAAGGTTGATCACTTGAAAAATCAATTCATTACTTGTTCCTGGAAAAGTTTTCTGGTTTATGAGCAAACCGAGACCCTGCATGAAAATTTTATAAAAAAAAAATCAATTTGACCAATTCCATAATAATGATACTACTGAAGGAATTGCTTTGAAGTTAGAAAGACTGAATATAACACCTTGCCAGATAATAATGAAGTTGCTTCATCCATCTATTGTGAAGTTATTCTGATTTCAAATATTTATTCATGTAGGAATAGGTAAGAACATACAGCTCAATCTTTCTAAAACTATGCTTGGAAAGGGGTACAATGGATTGAACTTACACTCAGAGAGGTATCAGGGTATTGGATGTTGAGAGGCACATTAAATACAACTTCCTGCCCACATCTTAGAGAGAAGGCAACGAGAATGGGAACTGTTGTATGTTTACACCATTTAAATCACCAGGAAACTTACTGTCGTAGGAGGAAAAATCTGAAATCTGATGGACAGATGTTACATATACACTCAGAGAGAAGCACCTGTGAGGGATAAACCCACAAAGTCAACTTTTTTCCATTAAATGATTCCAATCTGAAAGCAGTGATGAGATACAGCACCACCCCTTTTGCTGTAGACAAGGGAACACTGTTCACTTTATTGCAGTTTTGCTCACTTTTCAGAAGTCAACGTCATTTGCATGTCCAAAAAACAGATCAACAATGAAAACATCAAATGTTTAAGAAAAACTCTGTAATGCACGGTCAGAATATCAAGACATTCAAACTTTATACATGTCCATTGCTTCATTTTAGAAATACATATGAATCCAATATACTGTATGTAAACTAATTTTTCTAAGCATTTCATATGCAAAAATAGTTGTGAACTTTCTATTTAACACTTGCATAAATCCTAATTACTTCTGTATCATGACCAAATTCCATATCACTACAGAGGTGACAAATACAAGGACTGTTTTGGGTCTCAGTAAATTCCTGAATATCCATCAAAATAAAATACCTGAAGTGGAATTTAATGTGCAGTCCTGAAAGCAGTGTGATTTTACGGTGTCTGAACTGCAGACCCCAGCATTCCACTACTGGGCTGTGCCAGAGTCTCCTCCATGTGACAGCAAATCTTTCAAAAATATTATACCCCTATTAAGAGTCTGGAAGAGATTCCTTCTTTAAAAGCTGGAGAAACTCACCTTGTCCACTCCCGTCAAGATTTTTTCCCCACTTTGAAGCATGTGGGCTTCTTAAAGGAAGAAAATTGCTAAAGTCATTCAAAGTGTTTAAATTACTTTGCAATTATATCCAGCCTGGAAACTGATAGGCATTTTTAAATCCCAGTCTGTTATGCACAGTTTCTGCTTTTTTCAATGCAAATACATGTAAATTGATTGGTAGACAAAAAACCATGTATGCTTAAATTGTATTTAGTAACAAAGTGTTGCTGCTGTTTTATCCCATGTATTTTAACAAATACGGTAGTAAAACTTCAAAATAGTCATACAAATTGTGTTTTATAAGATCAGTATATTATGCTGATGACATACAGGTACCCTACAGTTAAACAGGCAACGAGGTTGGTCGGGCATCCTGCAAATTGTCTACTGAAAGGCAACAATCCACCTGACAAAACCACTTCTAATGAGCCTCCTGCTACATTCCATATAAATGCTAATATATATTCTACCAAAAGAAAGTCAAGCAGCTCTCTGAAGATGAAGTTCACATAAACTCCAACCGGAGGAAGGATGAATAATTCCCCCACACACACCCCCGCATGTTATTTTCTTAAGGCGCCTCACCCCGCGGTGTGTTCCGCTCGCGAGGACGAGCCCACCCCGTGCACACACACACAAACAAAAACACGCACAGGGAATACACGAAGGATAAACACACCGGGAGCTAGAGCGCAGCCCCGCAGTCACCCCGGGAAGTTTATACACGACACACCTTTGAGTAGAGGCCGCCCTGCCAACATCCCTCTGCCAGCACTCCGGGCATGCATCCCGGGCTGCATCCCACTCCCCACGCGGCCGGCACCTCCACGAACCCTTCACCCCGTACCCGGTCATCAGCCCCCGCATCCCCTACCCTGCCATGAGCCCCCCGAATTCCCACTCACCTTCCCCCTGCCCCTGAGCCCCTCACATCCTCTCACCTCTGCGCCTTCATGTCGGGAAGTCGCAGCCGGCGGCGACACAACCCCCGCAGCCAACCATGTCAACTTGCCCCGGCCCCCCCCCGGCACTCCGCTGTCCCCGGAACAGGCTGGATTCCGCCGCCCCCCTCCCGCCCCTGGAATTCCTCCGATCCTGCCCCTGCCTCACCTGAAGGGCATCTCCCACGCCCGCGACCAGCTGCCAAGGTTTCATTGTGGGCTGGGATGCGCGTCCCGGTGCCGCGCCGGGAGGAGCCGGGGGGAGCGGCCCCGGCCGGCCCTGCAGCCCCCGGAGCGCAGGCACCATCCACCGCACCCGGCCGGGCTCCTGCCCTGCCCTGCCCCTGTCCCTGTCCCTGCCCCGCTCCAGCAGGCGCCCAACAGGGAGGGGGCACAACGCTGGGCACCCCGCGCACCTCCCGGGCGGAGAGATGCGCACAGGCAGAATGGAAGCGCTTCCAGCCTCTCACGCTACACCTACATTATTCAAAATGTCTCTGGGACAGTATTTATTACTTTCAATATGCTGCGCTCCAGATACTGCCACGAGATGTTAAAGCCCTTCCCTGCCTTTGCTTTTTCTCCCCTCGCTGACAGGCTTTGCAGTGCAGGCGCTCAGTGGAGCCGTTTTGTTTTATTTGTAGATAAGAACAGCTCCACGCTGGCTGAGCTAAAAACCACAGCCTTGTGGGAAAGGGAGGTGGGCACGGGAGAGCAGATTACACTCAATAATTCATTTATGGAACGGCTCAACGTATGCACTAAATATTAACTACTTATTGAAATACGTCGTGCTAGAGTTTGTAGAGCTTCGCTGTTCGGATCTGTGTAAACAAAATGGTTAACGTTTTGTTCCATGAACAATTTAACGAAAACCCTTAACGTTTGGATTAAATGATGATAAATTACTTGTGAAGTTCTGAATTTGCTTAAAAACAACAACATTGCAGACTAAGTTATTTTTAAGACAAAGACTGGCTAGAACTGAAACAAAACCTGAACATCTTCCACAAGAGATGGCAGCAATTAACCCATTTGTGGAGCGGAGGGGAAAAAAAGTGTTTGAGGTAAACATTAAGCACTCATCTCTTTCTCTGTGCAAAAACATTGGTCATACCCTATCAAATAAGTTGCTATTTATGTTTATTTATGCACCCAGAGTTACAATCTGTAAACAAATAATCACTTATACTCTAGCGAAAAATTCTACAGATGCTACTTAGAGGACTTTGTAAATCTCTAAACTGAATTTTCTTACCACACATACACCATCTTTTTGTACATGTAAGTCAAAGAATTTGCATGCCTTTCTGGCAAAGCAGGACAGGCGAAGTTTAATTATGTTCTATGAAAACTTAAAATATACAAAATAATATCAGATTCAGATTCTGATTTCATAAGGTTTTCCTTGTTTTGAAGTGTTTATTGCAGTTATGCTCACCTTATTACCTGAAGAGAAAACTATCTACTTAGACAGACTATGGGAAAATTAAGGCATCTTAACCATAATAGAGCACAAGTGTGTAATTTAGAAAGTGGACTATTGCAAGGGCTGGCCTGACCACAGGATTTAATAGCCAGAACACATCTCAGAGCTCCCACTGCCTAATTGTGTGGCCTTGACCACATTATTCATCTCTTCAGTTTTCCCACTTGTAAAATTAGAATAATACGACTTACAGTGTCTCCTATCTCTGACTTCTCAAGAGGGCTCAGAGGATTAATGACCCTACAGTGCTCTGAAAATGAATAAACACTAACTGCTAAGGCAGAGCTAATATGTTTCAGAGCATTAAAGCCCTGAAAAGCTAGAAATTACAATTAAACCACCTTGTGTGCCTAAACGTGGGTGAACTAAACTGCAGGGATTACTACAATACGATAATCTATCACTTAAAATCAACAGAATACTACGGGTTGACTTATTGTTCTGTTACTGAAATCTGATTTTCCTCGATGCCCATCCCTAGTATTAAGCTCAGAGTCACATTAAAAACGACACCAGCAGGAACTGTCACTAACTTACAAAAACGTGCTGTCCAGGGCAAGGCCACTTAGAGTTAAGGCAGTTGAGAAACATCCCCATTACCTCTGGTCTGGCATTCCAGCACATATGGTCACTCAACCAGGGGACCAGCAATTCCGGCAGATGCTACATGTTGTCCTCTGCCATTCCTCAGACATCCCCAGGCCTTACTCAAGTAATCAAAAAGAGTTTAAACCAACTAATTATCTCATTAGCAAAAAATAAAGGGGGGCAAGGGGAAGCACTGCAGAACAGGCTGCATCACTCCCAAAGTTGTGACAACAGTCAGATCAAAATAAAAGTCCAAATGTCTATGTCCAACTTAAAAAAAAAGAGAATTGTGAATTCATGTTTCAGTCAATAGAATTAATTTCCTTGAATAAAAACCTGTGCAAATTATACATTCATTTTCACCACTCTCCCTAAATGGTGGGTAACTTTGTTTGTTCCACCTCACATACGAACAAGAGATAAAATTCCTTAACTGCTCTAATGGTCAAATGATGGCACTGCTTGTCCTTAAGTCCCTGCAGAGGGGGCTCCATAGCTGGGATGCCATCCCCTGCTTGGACAGCAAGGATCCTTCAGCAGCTCTGTGTGGAATTCAACCTCTGAAGCAACACCGAGACCAAGAGTTAGTTCTCTGAAATGATCTGTGGGATAAGGAAAAGCTTGAGTGAGGAATCACAACAGGGAAGAACAGGGTCTTACTGAGGTTCAGCTACTGGAGATCCATGCTCTGACTTCAGCACACACAGGGACCGTCACGGGGAAGGCATCCCTCTAACTTTCCCACTACACTTGTGAGGACAAACATCAAATTACTGAAATATCACTGTGAGGGCAGTGGCTATTGAAGCTTCATTAATTCCATATTTCTATCTTTTTTTACTTGAGATCTTCAAATAAATATTTTTGAAGTATTTATTAAATAGCAGAGTGTCATGGCAATTATGTCTCATGTTACATCAAAAGTTCTAAATAAATTTAGTTGTTTATTATCCCTTACATATTTTTCTCCTTAAAAAATGGAGCACTTTTCTTCTGAATTTTCCACTTCACAGCAGAAATCACTTCACAGAGAAAGAGACCAAAGTAACTAACTATAAAGTAGGTGCTTTTTAGTGAATGGTGAGGCTTGGGTTTCTTTAAAACTGATCCAAAGTAAGGCGTGACATCATAGAAAGCTTCCAGCTGAAAGTCTTCAGTGTGTAACTGATTTAGTTGTAATTTCTTGAACTACGTTTCTGTGCTAGGGGAACTATTAAACCACAGCATAATCACTGAAAGAAAATGAGGACTGGTAAAATTCAAAAGCAGCATCTCCAGCAGAAGGTTATTCTGCACCTGCACAGTTTTGAAAATACTTTTCATACAGGGCAGTGAAATGTGGTTGAATTCCTAATGCATGTCCATGTCCAACACATGGGGGCTCTCCACACTGAAGGATTACTGCTGGAATGGTTTCTTTCTCCATGGCATCTAATGATCCAGCAGCACAACACAAAGCAAGCCTAATGAAGCATAGTCAGTGGGAAAAGTGTCATGTGGTTTATCATAAACATGCTGCAGTTTTATTCCAGAACAGTTTGTGGTTACAGTGTGAGAGTCTAAGGCAGGGGGCCAACATGTTAAGAAACACAACATCCATCAGATGTCACAAACCTAACAGAGTAATTGAAGCTCAAGGAAACCCTCATCTGAGAATTCATACTATTACACTGATGCTAAATATAATCTTTTGGAGAGAATGTAACTAATAAAGGTTTTCAAACCTGAATTATCAAGAGAAATACAATCAAAACCCACAACTTTTTCCTCTACTAAGCAGAATGTTCTCCAGACACTGGATCCTGCAAGCATCCACAATGTTGCTAAGCTCACAATGAGACTAATTACCAAAGTACACAAAAATAAGTTATTTTAGCATTAGACCTACCTGAGGGATGTTCCAAAAAATCAGTGATATAAAGTATTAGGTGTTTTCACAAATAATTTTTCTGTATATTTGAAATGTCAGTATTTTTCTTTTACCACCGACTCACAAATAGCCTCTACAAAGAATGTGTAAATGTGATAAAATCATCTGAAATACTTCATTTTGCACTATTAGTTGGTGTTGTCTTTTCCCAAGGAGATATATTGCTATGGATGTCCCTAATCTCTCTTGAATGTTCTAGTACTGTTTCAGCTGTATATACAACTAAAGCAGTTCACAAAGGAGGCAACAAACATTGCAATTGTCCCAAAGCACTTTCATGCTTTTACTGTAATGCTAAATGGAAAGTTTTGCAAAGTATTAAATGCAAAATTTTATTTGCCATTTACAACAAAAACATGCCATTTTCTTTCAAAAAGAAGAAATACAGCACCGCCAATAAAATAGTAGAAGAAACATAATTTTGATGCAACTAAACTAATACTAGACAAATAAATGTTACTCCAAACATTGCTACAAAAGAAGTTTCTTGCAGGAATGCTATGAAAGCTGTCCCAACAATAGTCAGTCACGTGTGTATTCACGCCCTCTATAAGGAGCCCCAAATGCATATTCCACAGGACAGTGATTCTTTACACAGCCACTGCTGCTTGGGACATGTTAAAGAGATAATTACTTATCCAAACTCCTAAAATAGAGCAAAGTCTCTGAAGATGTATCAAATCAAGGAAAAAATACGTATCTCATTTTTGTCAATTGGAAGGAAAGCAAAAAAGATCCCATTCACCAGCAGCATTCACTGTAAGGCTGTTGACTGTTTTTTTCAGCTTGTTGCCGTGTTTAATGTGAAACATATGGGAACAACACATCCACCAACACGAAGAAGAAACAGGTCTCTGAAAAGTCTTGAAGCAAAATAATTCCTTATGTGCTTATACATATTCACAGCCTGGTGAAATGCTAAAGAAGTCACAAAAAATTAAATGACGAAAGCAAACAGTATTTTGGCACAAACAAGGATTACTCGTTAAGGCTGAAACATGGACTTAAACATTTCCCTACATATGTCTTTCAGAGGTAATCTGGATCTGCTTTTAGATGCTATTCCAAAACAAATAACAATCTTTTGTTTAGAAAACACTTTTTACTGCATTGTGAGTTCCGAATGTCTTCCAGTTCTGCAGTCTTTTTTTTACTTCACAAAGTATTACTGCAAATCATTTCCTCAATGAGCCTGCAAAAGGTTAATTTGTCAACAGAGCCCTATAACCAGGAAACAGAGGTGACAGTGCTCACTGTAGAGAGGAAATGTCAAAACACAGCAAAAAACACCTAAAAAACCTGCAAGTGCAATTGCTCCCCCTTGTAGATCCCATTGTGCAAGGCAATACCTTCAAATAAGAAACTGCAGCCTATGCCATAGTACAGAGTCCTGAATGTTACTCACAACATCAAACACAGTTAACACAAACAATTTTCCAGTCCCAAGATCACAAGGGGCAGTTACTGAGGGAGCACCAAGGCCACCCTTTGGGGCACCCACATTCAGAGGAGCCTGGATTCACACCTTACAGTCTGTCTTTATTTCCTAAGCAAAACATAGTGAGCACAACCCCACAGGAGACAGCTGTGAGTCTGACACGTGTCTGCCCCTACAGGCAGCAATCTCACCAAAGGAAAAAAGAATCGTGGGTAGGTTGCTTAGAGATTTCTAGAAAATTTTTGGCACAGAAAGTGGAAAAGAAACACACCTGTGCAAATCTGTGAGATGTATGGAGATGTAATTCTGTTGAGAAGTTGGGTAAATGTGTATCTTTTCATTAATGACAAATCTTTATTTTGCAGCTGTATTTATTTTTACTCACCCTATTTTCATTCACAGTTGCTCTCCAGATTGCAAAACATACCAATGAGACTTTTGCTACTAATTCAAGATGCATGACACATACTTCCTACTAAAATGAATGCAAAGATTTAAATATCTTCATAAATACAGGATATAAAGCCATGTTGGGATTGTTACCTGAGATATTTCAAATGATGGAAATATGTTTCAACTAACACAATCACACAAATGCCACAACCTTTTGCACTATCAGGTAGAAGGCAGGGATGGGACCACCTCCAGCTCAGTTACTGGGGACCTTCTCTCCCTTAGATTCCTGTTGGCACAGAGAATGTCACAGCTTGTGCAGGGAAGCAACCACTTGCTCCTGCTCATCTGTGGCACAACATAGTTGACTAATTAATTTTTTTAAGTGTTCAAGATGTGATACATATATAGGATTGAATACAGATTAGCATTACAATAATCAAAGCTTTTGTAGCCTGAAATTTGTCTTCTCCCAGCAAAGTTTCCTTTAATGTGCAAATGAACGATGCCACTACGTCTTGTGAAATAAACAGGCTCATTATGATCATGACTTGTCATATACACAGGATTATATTAACAGCACACAGTAGGCTGGAAGATAAAGACGGGCTGAATAAAAGATCCATACCCAACTGACTGCTAGGATATCCTGATCCTTCCTACCACTGGCATCCCAGGGTGGTGATAGGAAAATCTTCCTCCCCTCAAATGTTTCTAGACTGAAGTTGTTTTCGTGAGTTGCAGGGGCTTTCTTGGCCCAGTATTGCCAAACTGAGTAAAAAGAGACCAAAAGGAACACAAAGTTGTCTCAAAAGTTCAAAGCCAGCAAAAGCTGAAAGAGGTTCAGGGGAGAGGTGGCCCACACAACGAAGTGCAAAGGTAACAGGGAGACAGGCAAGTGAGCTGGCTGAAGTGTTCAGAACCCTGAAAATAACTCATAATGGAAACAAAATAATTAATTGGGTTTTTTCTATTTTTTTAATTTCACTTTTTAGTTTTCACTCTGTGAGATTAACTAAATCAATGAGTCTGGAGTCACTTCGTATATCACAGGCCCAACTGCACACTCAGCAAAATGACCAACACGCCCTTTAAGAAGAAATTCTTCCCTGTGAGGGTGGGCAGGCCCTGGCACAGGTTGCCCAGAGAAGCTGTGGCTGCCCCATCCCTGGGAGTGTCCAAGGCCAGGTTGGACGGGGCTTGGAGCAACCTGGGCTAGTGGAAGGTGTCCCTGCCCGTGGCAGGGGTTTGGAATGGGATGAGCTTTAAAGTGTCTTCCAACCCAAACCAGTCTGGGATTCATGTGCTGTGGCAAAAAGGGCTAATCCTGGTAGCTGCTGATAAACAAGTACATCCCTAACAGGAGTCTTGGTGCCAAAGCAGTTCAGTTCTAGGTTTGCTCTGTAATGAGATGCAATATTTGCTTCAGAAAGAGATGGTCCTTTAGAAAGATGTACAGGGACGAATGTTAAGTTGGTCATCCATCAAAGAATGCACACAGGATATTTTATATCAACATCTCTATATGGTGTTTCCAAGAATAATTAGCGCTTGATATTTAAAAAAAAAATTTCAGACATTTTTCTGACAAACTGTTGTGGACTTGTGGTGTTAATTTTAGCAGTTTCAATTGGATTTGGTATGGTTGGAGATGCAAGGGGAAATCTGCACTAATCAGGATGTGACACTC
Organism: Acropternis orthonyx; assembly: GCA_035583155.1. Taxonomy (NCBI): domain Eukaryota; kingdom Metazoa; phylum Chordata; class Aves; order Passeriformes; family Rhinocryptidae; genus Acropternis; species Acropternis orthonyx. The sequence continues at coordinate 3,862,434 of JAWWEU010000034.1, read as the reverse complement.
ATTAACACTTCCACAAAATACCCACTGGATTTGCATAAACTATGGAAACATTCATTGGTGAATCTTTAATATGAGATTTCCCTTGGTTTTCCTCCACATTCAGCTCCATTTGCACTCCCTTTCTCCTCTCCCCCGCCAGCGAGAACTGCTGTAAACAGTTCACAATAAAGCATAATTCAATGTCCTGAAAAAATAAAATATACATATAACTACCCAAAAGCTTATATAATTACATATATAATTTTATAGACTGCAAATATTTTTCAAGAAATTATTCTGTAAGGGAGAGAAATACTAATTGGACACAATGGCTGGATACAATGGCACTGCAAGTAACAATAAATCTGGAGAAGCACAGGCAAGTTTTTTCACATCCCATGTATAAAACCCATCCAGGTCCACCTTGCAGACAGCAGCCTTTGCAGGTAAAGTACTATGAAAAGGTTCTAGAAAAAAAGGCAGTAAAAGTTTCTGGTTCTGACAAAGACAAAAATATTAAGTAAATTATGCCACTATTAAAGGAGATGTTTCTTGCGACTCCCAATATCATACAATGTGGCAAGAATTAAAAAAATAAATAAACAAAATCTGGCTCATTGATGTCTTCTTTGAGAAGGACAAGCTTCTCAGGAGTCAATATTTATGATATTGTTTTTAGCTGAACTATACAGTACCTATTGGGCTGTACTGACTCCATCAACATGGGCCATTACAGCAGCCAATACAATATATAGTGGGAAGCTCACAATGGGGAAAAAAAAAAAGTTATTTTCTCTTTTCAACTATTAAAAAAATTCTTACCAAATTTAAATTCTCATTGAAGCTCATTCTGCTGATAAAAACGATTTTTGCTTAGCCTTCATTTTAAAATAGAATTCTACAAAGAATGCTTACGAGTTCAGCATTAATAGGATGTATTTAAACAGATTTAGTGTAAGATTCAGAATAAACTTTTCAATTCAATTAAACTCTTTTCCCTGTCATAAATTCCTGCAAATACACATGGAGAACATTTAATGTCAGGTATGCTCTGCTCCAACCCAAACATTCTGTACAGCCTGAGCTTTGAAATTATTTCAACTATGTACATGTAACTGAACGGCTGTACCAGACAATAGATTATTTCACTTGCTTGCATTTGGAGCAAATTTATTGACTGAGAGTCTTACTTCGTTGCTCCTACTCAACAGATCATTATCTCTGATATCCCACGTGAATTTTCTAAAGGAAAATACAACCTGACTAAGTGTGAAGGCCAGAATACATTCCTGTGTTTTATTTGCGGTTAAATTCTCAGGCTCAGATCATCTTTATGTCTTGCTCACTGCTGAGGAGTGGAAGCATGCTGGGAAGAAAAATGCATACATGGGGTTTTATTTGTTTTGTGGATTCTTTTAAAAGATAAATTAGAACATCAGAATTTTGAGAGTTTGTTTTTTCCTGCTGAACAACTGCGAATTGTGCTGAGGTCACTTGAAGTGTAAATAGTAATTTCAGAAGCTTTCCCTCTGACGACTTTTCATTTCAAACCAAAAAAAAGAAAAGTAATCTGGAAGTAGAACAAAACTTTGTTATTGTTCAGTAAGCAAAATTCTCATTCCAATGCTTTAATACTCCCAAAGCAACAGCAGGTACTGGTAAAGTAAAAACTCAGAATTCTTTTCTCTACCTCAGACTTACCCATTTGTAAGTCTCACCCCTCACAATATTATTTGTACCCACACAAAAAAAGGCACAACACACATGAGATGATTTCAGAAGTCACAGTAGCAACAACACACTTTATGCCATTCCTTGAACAACTCACAAGTGGAGTGGCAATGACAGCAAGGCACTCGGGCATTTCCTGGTTCAGGGCTGCAAATGTTCCACCCAAAAGTGCAGGGCATGAAAATATAAGGCAAAAAAGGCTTTCTCAGTGTACTGAGCATCCTGATGTAACAACACAAGGACCTCCTGACCCTGTGACCGAAGTGATGGTTATTATTGGGCAACCACTCTGAAAATAAGCTGTTAGGAAAAAAAAAGTATTTACTTTCATTTCACTAATCCAGGTAGCACAATGATGACTCTTTGGAACATGACTGTTCAAAGCCATTCACTAGAGGCAATAAAAAGTTGATCAGATATTTCATTTCTCATTTCTCTGCCACAAAAAACATCTATCATATCAAACACGTGCATGCCACATCGGAAGAGAGCAATGTAAAGCTTACACGGACAGCCCCGTCTGCCTCGCCCTGGCTCAGGGATGCCAGGCTGCCAACTGGACGGGAAATGCATTTCAAAATGGAAAAGCAGGAAACTGAAGAGGACACTGTGTATCCTGGTGTGTCATCACTCCCTGTGCCTGGGGAGGGGAGACATTTTTGGTGGGTCGAGATTCATGGTGCACAGCAGCTCAGGAATAACTGCAGGATGGATAAAATAGGTTTCTATGACTAGAAGGTGATTTTTTTTGGCAATCCTTCCTCATTGTCTGCAGCATTTGCATCTGCAGCACTGAAAAAACTGTCCCTAGGCAGAACTTTGGAATCAGGTGCCAGAAATTTGACCCTGAGGAATCTGTATTAGTATCAATTTCTTAAAATGCAGACAATATGGGGAAAGAGATCAAGCATTTTGAAGGATGCAAGGCTGGTACACACGGGATGAGATGGGGCAGACATGTGTTGGCAGGTACATGAATGTGGTGCTCAGCACAGTCACTTCCAGGACAATCACCTGGCTGCCTGAGACAGATGTAAACTCTGATTTCTCAGGTACAATTGTGGACATCAAGGTTACAAGTCCTTATTTCCCCTCTCAGTGGCAGAAAATGAAAGAGCTCATGAGTTGGACAGTTAGACCCCTTCAACCTGCTGATGGAATAAAGGCACCAGTGCACAAGTTACATCCCTTACAGAGCTAACAAATAGGTGGCCTGTGTCAAACAGAGCCATGTACTCCACTCCCCTCTTTCCAGAAGAGTCAGTGTTGGTCACCAGGGCTGTGGAAATGAAGAGAACAAGGAGAGTGTGTACTGTGAACTACCCAGCAGGCAAGATAGTGTTTCCCAGAGCCCAGCCTGGCTGTGTCTGTTCCATCTAACACTGGAGCAAGAGATGACACTAAAGGAAACACAGTATTCCAAATGAGAAACACTAAATTACACTTTCATCATATCATGCCCCTGCTCCAGACACTAATTTCCATAAAAAATGTTTTTCCAGAGACGTCAGACTTCTTTTAACCACACAAGAAGTCAACACTACTGTTTCATTCTAGTAGCACTGTTTTTCTCCACCTGGTTTTACAATTATTGTTCCTATCCAACACCAGAAACTTCTAATATGTTCTGAAGTTTAGAAACTTTCACAGCCTTTGCTCTCTTCTCTTCAGAACTCTCTACCTCACCATTCATAAAATAAACTAAAACACTATTGAACACCAATTTTACCTGAAAAAGAAAATGGCATTCATATTCTGAACAACAGAGAAGGAAAACTGGGAAAATGTGAGTCAGGGCAACATAGTCCACTTGGAATTCAATTGAAAAAAAGTTAATTAGTGGATATAAAATTTTGAATGAAAAGTATGGTAATAATAAAACTCCAAGTCAACTTTTATCACATTGTAATAAAATATTACTCAAAGCTTAAGTACGTCATATCTCACTTGAGTGGCAAGTTATATATGTATGTGTGTGTGATATTTCTATTTTTATTTTTAAATATATTCAATATAAAAATCACATAAATGCCTTTCCATACAAGAACTAAGGGTTTTATTTACCTGAGCATCATGGCTTAACCCCATCTGGCAACAAAGTACTACACAACCTCTCACTCACTTCCCCCCAGATCCTGGAGTGGGGGAGAATCAGAAAAAAATGTAAAACTGATGGGCTGAGAAAAGAGTAATTTAACAATTCAAACTAAGTTAAATATAATCCTAATACTAATATTAGTAAGAGGAGGTGGAGGAAAGTGATAAAGAGCTAAAATGCAAGAAAAACAAGCAATGCACAATATCCCACAACACCGAGTGATGCTCACCTGAGCATCTGCTGCACTGAATAAACACTATGTAAATATATATATATACACATACACAATTTCATATCCTCAATAGAGAAGCACAACTGAGATGTATTTGAATTACAATGCCAAAAAACAGTGGCCAGTAATAATATTTTGTACAGAAGTTGTTCAAGTCACTTGCTCAGAAACAGGTTGGAAGGCATTTGACTATAAAGTGGCACCACCTTTTAATAAGTTGGGAAGAGTAAGACTTAATTTACAAAAGATAAGACAATTTCCTATATTCTTGTGAGCTGTCACACATCATTAAGTCTTTTTTGTATTATTCTAAGAACTGTGGGTTTTGGATGATTTCACTAATTGAACTTGAAGTCAGAACAGGATGATTTTTGGAACACTACACCACTTAAAGATTCAGCTATTTTTATTAACATACACATCTAGAGAGGCGAGTTGACCATCACATCACCTCTGCTTGGACAGTTTTATTATTGTCATTTGAATGCTCACACAGGGACTTCAACTGCTTTTCATGACACAAATGTCTTCCAAGTGCCACACCTACTATGCAGATTTAACACCACATCCCTTTTAAGATTTTTTAGATTGCTGCTCCATCTGCATCCTTAAAAAACTTACCAATATTTCAAGAGAACATAGTATTCCATGTTTGTGGTTGTTTATACTTTTATAACTTTACAACACCCCAAGCAAATAAACTGTATGAAAGCTGTTTTGTAACCTGAGAAGCCATGCAATATTTACCGAAATTGTAGAATTAATACTGTTGTTATGAACGCATGAAACAACGAGGGTAAAATTAAAACTCATCATTACCTCAAAATCTGGCATGAAACCTGAAACTAAATTAAATCTTCCCTAAATGACAAAATCAAGGAGAAGGAAACCAACACCAACAGCAAAGCTGGATTCTCTGTCCTGTTTCCTATGCTTTCCTTTTCATATTTACAGAACAGAAAGAGAAAAAAAAGGTACATCTGAAGAAGCATAACTGAATCACCTGGAACAGTAAGAGCTGGCATGTGAATGATGGGAAACACCTTTCCATCAAAGACTTGAAAAGAGATTTCTAAATCTACTCCAAATCCAGACTTGGAGAGCTGTGAGAATGCAGCAAGGCTTAATTCTTGATGAACCATATACCACATACTGATCAAGACCAATAAAATCCCACAAAATGGAATAATTTTTCCCATATCCAAGGATATATGAAATCATTTGCATGGGCACAACCCAATAACAACTGAATTACTACCCATCCACCTGTGAGCAAAGACAGAAATGCAGATGGCTACATTTCTGCAGCATCAATTGCAAGCAGAATTTAGGAATTCTGTGAAAACATTAGTTGAAAAAGGAGAAGTTTCCACACTTTGTCAGTTGGGAACCTGACAACAGAAGTTCAATAAAGAATCAAACCAAATGGCTTGTCTTGCAAAATGGGACAGGCTGTCATTTTGTTCAAATCTGCTGCTCTGATTATCTGGTCATTAGAAAAATGATTCACCATTTCAGGCATTTTTGTACACATCTCTTCTGGGCCCACATTTAAAAGAAGCTAATTTACTAGGTAGCAATACCAGAACACTGGAAATCAAGTTTTCCCAGGAAAGACGTTTTCATTTGTGCCAACACTAGTATATAAATCTTCAAATAATAAGGAGCTCAGTAAATTTAATGCAGTTGGAAATGACTCAAATAAGCAAAAATGGCACACCTTCAATCCAGAATGACTGTCAGGCCAAGAAAAGGAGAGAACAATTGCAATGACAGCCTAAGTCACAGTGTAAATCACCACTCAACTATTTGGGATGTCTGCATGATACCCCCAGAGAGAGTTGTTGAGCTGGAAAGAAAAGAATTAGAAAAGAACTGCTTGGTGACTGAAGAACACAGAACAGAGTACAGAGATTTGAACAGACTAAAAGGAATTAGAAAGGAGGTGCAAGGACCAAAAACAAATTCACTTTCTAATCCAGAAGAAAGTAACAGTACACAAAGTACCCCCACAGGTCAGGACCTGGCAAACACTGCTCATTTCTGTAGAATCCCAGAAATAAGGAGAAAATGTGTGTCTCAAACACTGGTGGTTGTGGAGCCAACCAAGGACTGTTGGTAATAACAGGTAATAACAGACAAGGACTGTTGCTATTAACATGCTGTGGGAAAGAACAAGATGTGGACACAGCAGACATCTCTCATGGTCTGAGATAGGCTGCGGACTAAAGGACAAAGTCCTCTTGCTGCCTGTACCATTGAAAATCAGTCTTTACAATAAGCTGCTACAGAACATGGCCTGTCCCTAAATACATCAAAACTGAAGTATGTGTAGTAAAACCTGTGAGCTGTTCCACATAGACACAGTCCTACACTTCAGCAGAGCCTTTCTGCTGGTGAAGGTCTTACTGCAGGTCTTTTCAGTGAAATATAAATTTGTAACTGTGGTTGATACTAATTTCTTAGACACTTATAACTAAATTATCCACTAGAGAGCACAGCAACGTTTTCAAACACATTCTGCTTATGTCTGCAAGTGCCAAGTGAGGTCCTTGTGGCACTCAATGTCACTCTTGTACACGAAAAATATGCTAAGCAATCTGCCATGCACAACAGAGATAAGAAATGGACTCAATGCAATGCTTCAACGAGAAAAGGTCAGCAGACCATGAACTTCTAATGAACAAATTTCAGCTGTTCCCAGCCTGGTATGCAGTTCTTGGACATTCTCGATGAAATAACTTCTTTTGCTATACACACCTTTGTGTCTAAATATATAACAGCATGTGAAAAAAAAAGAGAAAATACATCCTTATCAGCATGCTGGGCAAGAGCTGCTCTGCTTCCCGTTCTGCAATATATTCTGGTGATGTCATGACACTTTTACTTCCCATTAAAGCAAACCTTTCATCATTTATCATTTCCCGTTGTAATGGGCATCCTGCAAAATTCATCTTTCATTTAAAAACATAAATAAAATAGTCTCTTGTTTTGCTCTGTTTTAGAGGTGCTCAGAACAAAATGAGTGTGGAATTTCTCCTTTAAAATGTTGTTTAAAACTGTTGTGTTCCCACAGGCCTTCATCAGTACATTGATAAAGGTGTCCACAATATCCACAAACCTGAATAGCCCATCTCAGTGCCACAGGTAAAAAATTACCTCAGATCTTTGCTAAATATGTGTTTCTTCATTTCCCATTAAGCATTTGAGTCAACCATTGATGTCAAAAGACCAATAGCATAGAGTATCTTGTATTCCCAGTAAAACATGGAATTTGGTTGACATATCTAGTCAAATATGTTCAGGAGGGGATAGCTTCAGACACTGAACCAACAAGGCAGTGCAAGTACTTAAGCCTGAAATAAGCCAGATGCAAGAGAAATCTTGTTCTCAACAGTATGTATTTGCTTTAGAAGCTGGAGGAGTTTTAGAGATAATTCTCACTTATCTGAGCATCACCATGAAAAGAAATGAAATTAGAAAGCTGACACCTACTACAGAATCAGAAGAGCAAGTGCTAGGAAAACATTTACTGTGCATGGGAATTGTAAGGAGCACAGTCAGCTGCGAGGATGGCAAATAACTTGACAACTATAACTGCAAACAAGCAGGAATTAATAGCAAGGTGGAGAAAATCCAAGTCAGCAAAAAGGGATGAACACACCACAGCTGAAGTTGCTTCACAAGTATAAAAGCTAACATGGATTTCCATATCTCAAACTAACAGGGCATTGCAATATAATCTTAGAATTCTAGAATGGTTTGGGGGGGAAGGGACCTTGAAATCATCTTGTTCCACCCCCTGCCATGGGCAGGGACACCTTCCACTAGCCCAGGTTGCTCCAAGCCCCGTCCAACCTGGTCTTGGACACTCCCAGGGATGGGGCAGCCACAGCTTCTCTGGGCAACCTGTGCCAGGGCCTGTCCGCCCTCACAGGGAAGAACTTCTTCCTGATATCTACTCTAAACCTGCCCTCCTTGAGCTTTAGGCCATTCCCCTTTGACTATCACTTCACGTCCTTGTGAAAAGTCCCTCTCCAAGCACTCAGTGCTGTTTCTTTGGGGGTTTACTTTTCAACAGTAGGTATATAATGTAACACTCCTGATTTTAAGCACTTTTAATGACAACAGTCACACAAGATTAGAATCATCAAGCCCTTAAAAGAAAAAGGTTCTCATATAGATGGCCTGATGTTTCAGAGTTAAACTGATCACAGTGTTAACTGATTCACAGGTTCTACAATCTCCTTTCTTAAATCCTACCAGTTTAAAATCAGCATCACTGCGGTTTGCATGTTAGGTATTAGTATATGCTTTTACAGTTGGGGAAAAAACAAACAAATGAAGAAATCACACCAGAAAACCAACCAAACAAAAAAATACAAACAAACAAACAACAAACCCAAAAAACAAACCCAAAAACACCACAGAAAAATAGAAATAAGAAATATGAATTATGAGGTTTTACTGTATAATCTACAATTCTGGATAACTCCTGGTACGAGTGAGTTAAGCAGTTTTCAAATCCTCCTCTGCACTGAGAAATATATTTTAATATTGATAGCCCTGATGTGCTCTTTCTGCCTCTCAAAGCACAGTCCTGGGATCTCCTAAGTCAGAGAGGAAGGGTGTAGGGCTGGGATCTGAAGTGGCTTACTTGGTAACACCCTGCAAAACAAGCCTAGAAAGCAGCAGAAGCATCCAGGTCCTACTTGGAGAGCAGGTTTGTGGTCCAGGCAGGATCTGTGTCTGATTCATGGAAAAAGTTGAGCCTTCTACTGCTTTGCAATCCCTGGTGAAACAGTTCTGTGCAGCATAAAGTGTCCAGGTCTTGGGAGCAAAGCTGCTTGGAAGGGGAGAAAAATTTCCCAGCTGGGGATGAAGTGCTGACCTGTGGGTATTAGAGCTGCAGCTCCTTCTTCACCTGTGTGCTTTGCACAAGTGTTTTGGCTCGGCAAGAGTTGATGAGCAGTTTAACATCCTGCTGGGAAAATAATAGCTTCTGTATCTATGTGTGGACCATTTCAATTCATCTAGGCAAGAAAAGTCTCTGTAGATGCAAAGGCTCACATGAAAGATATACTTTTAATAAAGCATTTAGAGGCAAAAAGAATGATACTGACTTTCCATCTCAGTTAAAGATAGGCCCGTGCTGGAAAAAGTTCATATGGGACAAATGCTGAAGCCTAAGGTTTACGTGTACAGTGTGCCAGACACTTCTAAATGGATTCTAAGTGGATTTACATTTCTAAAAGGTATTTTGCTTTTTTTTTTAAATGACTGATTTTAAATTTGAGAGAAGTGACTCAAAAGACTGTAATTTTTAAAACAGCAAAAACTGAAATAAATCTAGACTGAAGCAGGAATTTAATTATTCAGCAAAATTCTGCACCTTTCACTCATATTAAAGACTGGTTCAAGTATATCTTTCCAAAGCAAGACCTCACACAAAGATAAGAAACTCAGTTTGAGGAAAAGGCACAGTAAAGAGACTCTATGAATTAAGCAAGAAAAAAGGTACATTTTCAATACCATGGAGAGGTGCTATTTTGAACTCATCAGTGTGGGGTCTTCATCCAGAAGATGGATAAAGAGATGTAATAATCACTGTCTATAGTTCATTTTTTTATGGCTTGCCAGGTGACTTCTGTACATTTAGGCTGAAAGAGGCCACACGTTCAGACCTGTCCAAAATAAAATACCTGAGGCTTCCACACCAAGGCTGTGTATGTGGTAAAGCTTGGAACCACCTTACACACCCTGGAGGTGGTTGGACTCAGTGCTGAAGCTGAGCTCACCACAGACCTTTAATTAGAACAAAACATTTTACAATATGAACTTGTGAATTGAAAATAACAACCTATTATTTAGAGCAACTGTGTGTAGCAAGGGTCACTAGCAGAGTGGAAGCCTATTTCTGATGCCAAACCTGAAGGCTTGAGAGAGAACTTAAGGTTCGTGACTATCAAGGACAATAACACAAACCAGCACACCATCAGTGGGATGTAAAATGAGTCCTGCTCTGAAATTGCTGAGAATCCCACGAGAAGTCACTAATATCAAATCAACTCCTGAACGTCAGAAAAACAACAAAGCTATGTTAAAAGAGCACAGTTTTTTTAATAAGAGCTCAGCCCATCAGTACACAAAGATTCTGTGAAGAATTAACTCTAATGAGCCCCTTCACAAGCTCCATATTTTCCGTCTAGGTTTTTTGGAAAGGAAACAGGAGTCTCATTTCTCTGACAAAGCTAGAGATAATTTTTCACTTAAGCTTTCCACAAATACTACTTTTGTGGAAATTGAGAAAAGCACATGTACAATATCATTTAGCAAAATTAACAGGATTATTTTTACACTGATGACACGAAAAGAAACTCAAAAAATACATAACAGTAAGGCTCCTTGGGGGGGGGGGGGGGGGGGGGGGGGGGGGGGGGGGGGGGGGGGGGGGGGGGGGGGGGGGGGGGGGGGGGGG
>JAWWEU010000034.1:3815230-3851209 GCA_035583155.1 Acropternis orthonyx | reverse complement strand
AAAGCTTGACACAAAACTTAAGCAGCCATAGATCTAACTGTATTTCACAGTTCAAATGTTTTTAATTAGGAACTTGTGAGGAATTGAAATGTGTGTGCTTCAACATCATCCAGCAATTTTCAAAGCAACAAAATATATGATAGAAGCAATAGGATGACCCAGCCAGCCCATACAAGCAGCCATACAGTCCAAGACAGGTACTATAGTCATAATAATAAGACAGTATTTTGGAAAACAAAATTGAGAATGCTATACTGCAAGGCTGGTGCTTTACTATTACTGTTTAAATTGTGCCCCAATCCAGTGTTTCAACAAGAAATACATAAAATCTAACCTTGTCTCAAATTGTCTCCTTCCTTCCCACTGTTGAAAGGGGTGGTGGGAAAGGGAGGAGAGGAAAAGAAAAGAGGGAGGAAAAGAGACATATATCCATATATCTTGTGGATAAAAGCACCTAATCCCAGTTTAGCTTCAGCACAATAACTCTTCTCAAAGAGCAGTGTAAGGGGAGGTAATTTCCCAGCTAGGTCTTGGGAGGTGATGGAATATATGGATTCCATTAACTGAATACACAGCTATGGAGTCCATTAATTTGTCCTGGCCGTCTGATGTTTGGCAGGGGCAATGCTGGTGTTCCTTAAGCAAATGGGCCATCAGCTGGAGAGCATCCTGGGGACTCTCAGATTCCCAGGATTACCTGGAGAAGCTGATGGCAACGCTCGTAATGCTTATTGGGCTGGCTAGTGGTGTATGCAAAGTTAGCCAAAATGCTCTTAGGGACAGGAAAATATCATTACTGATGTTTTCAGTTGAAATTCTATTATCAAATACCCCAAGGAGGACAGGGGACCTGTGGTACACTCATCACTTGAAGCTGCCGTTGTCATATATTACAAATCCTTGGAAGGGGTCCAGAATGGGGAGCAGAAGGAAAGCAGGGATGTCACACACCTGCCGACTCAGCAGTGGCCAGAGTGGCCCCACAGAGCCAGACTCAGCCCCAGGCACGTGTGGGCCACAGCTCTGTGAGCTGGGAGGGGACCCAGCTGAGCCACAGCCCACAGTGACAGGGGTGACAAATGCCCCACAGTGCTCCTGCAGCTGCACAACCCGTCCCAAATTTAGGGGAACTTTGTGTTGTTGTGAAACGCTTTCTTTCTCAACCTTGCTTTAAAAAAAAAAACAACAAAAACCAGAAGAACACTGTAAAATGTTACACCTCTCTCACTCCACTCTCAGGACCTAACCTTGTTTTCTTCCTTAGGAGTGCACTGTACTCCCTTTAAAAGGTTCTCCAATTAATCTGTGCTGCTAATGCCTGTCAGACCAACATTCTGCAAAGAGACCATAACAGAATACTGCATTTTTTCCTATTTGCCCAACAGTACTGCTTGAATATGACATGCTTAAAACCACTGAATTCAGCGAGGAGAGATACATAAGTAGCTTACATCATAAAGTAATTGAATGTTGACAGAGAACAAAAAAATAATTGTGCGTGTGTTCTGCAGCAATGAGAATCGATGCACCTTCTTCACACTGCTTTGCAAGGGTGCAGCTCTTACCTGGCTACAACAAATGAGGTACCAGCTCATCAGCTTTAGCAGAGCTGGAAAAAACGGGTCCCTGGCCATGAAAATACATCATTTTAAGGGCTTAATTTATTTCCTTTATTCGGTGTTATTAGTTTTTGGTGCTTTTCTGCAGGATATCAGGTCTGTACAAACCACAGTATCACTATGGCTAATCCATAATAACATAACTGTCTGGAGTTCATTCCATCTTCTGCACCAAGTCATGAAACTCAATTACTAAGTGAGAAAAAAATTGAAAAGCCAAAACAATGATGTAGAGCTGGTGTCAGGGTGTCAGTGGAGCTGCCACAGTTATTGCTGTGTGAAGCTGAAGCACTTCAGAAATTTAGAACATTCCGAGCAGCCCATTCCCAGCCCACACAGGGCAGCACAGCACCAGCGTCGTTTACATTGAATTTATCAAGGTAAGAGGCCCCAGGTTCAACCTGTCTTTCCCCTGCCACCTTATTTTATCTTAAATAATGTTGTTGATGTAATATAATGTGTTTACACATTGAGCTTTTTTACCTCTCAAAATAAACACTCTTCTGTGCTGTGTTTTAAAATGTCAGTACATCAGAATTCATTACAGAACCAAACAAAAACAATACAACACATGCATTTAATAGAGAAATAAACTGCAGAAAGAAACAGGTTTCACTATTGAATGGCATGAATAATGAATTTAAAACTAAGTTTAAATTATGTTGAAGGTCATAGAAAAAACCTCAAAGAAAGATAGTTAAACAGACATGAAAAAGAAGATTTAAATAGGTGATCTTTTAGTATTCTAGCAAAACCAGTCTGTCTTTCATTCTTTATTTAAATTAAAATACCACACTCAGCGACTGACCTTTTTACCATGGCCTGAGGGAGCAGGGTATGATCTTGTTAGAAAAGAAGTGATATTAAAAGAGCAATACTATTAAAAAGCAGAAGATGATGGAACCCACAGATTAAAATTTGTTTGCTCAGGGAAGATTAACTTTTATGAAAAGGCTCTCCTTACTGCTACAAGCCGAGACAACTGCTGCAGTTATCAGTTTCGTAACTAGTCCATGGACTGAGTTAATAAAAACTGTCACAAGGTCCTTAAAAACAAACAAACCAGAAAAGCCAAATGACAGATGTGCTGATATTTCAGCACAAGTGTGCCTCTCTTTCAGCACCTCAACTGGAGGCCAGCTGTGGCAGAGATGAACTTGTCTGACTGACTTTTCCTGAACATTGCCTTAAATGTTGTCCTTAGACAGGTTTAACATCCTGGCTTCTGCATTTTAATCAAGAGAGGTCAAAGAAACTATCAAAAACCAAAGTGGAGGGCAAGAGCTGGTCCTCCTGAGAGGGTCACAGAAAGGTGTCTGAGCCTGAGAGGTAGTGGTGACATCCCTGGAAAGACCTTGATATTGTTATAGGGAGCTCTTTAACCATCTTCATCTGACTTTGGATCTCTGGTATTAGAACACTCCAAGCCACTCTCCAAAAATCCTACTTTCCTTAATTTAAAAAGAGTCTATCTCTAGAAAGAGAAAGCTAGACATGGAAATGACTAATCACTAGCAGCTCTAAGAATTAGACAGCTAAATCTAGATTCTGATTTGTTCTTTCCAAGGACTTTCAACACAGGCTTTGTGCTCACACCCCTACCAGGCTGTGCTCCATCTCCCTTCAGCATCTTGCCACTGACAAGGAGGAGACTGAGCTGGTCCCACACTCACCATCCCCACTCCCTACCATGAATTGCCACAAAATTAAACATTGTCATTAGAAAGTGATACATTTCACCACTTGAAAACTAAGAAACATGGTCTTTTGTCACTGAATTTCCATGTAGATATTAATGGACTAAAGCATCACTGTCATGTTTTATACGAAATTCATATAAATTAGGTGGCTGGCAAAACCTAGGGGAGGTCATGTCCTTGACTTTACTCAACTTGTCTGGTGTATCAATTAGTACATTACTAATTAAATATAAAGCATGACAAGAATAAACTGCATTCAATGAAGAAACCAAAACCTCATGTCATGAATAATGTGTTATTAAAAAGAGGGCTTTAAAATAGAGATAATCACTTGAAAATCACAGGAAATTCACAAGAAATCACATGCTACTGTCTTCCTACAAGAAACCCCCGATGAAAATCACCCATTCATCCTGTTTGAATGTTAAAACACTAAACATGCAAAGATTTAAAATTTGTGTCAAAACTACAGCTTTTCTACCTCCTTTGGGTCCCAACGTGCAAATGTTGCCATAAGGGCAGAACCATGACTGTGTTTATACGATATTCTGCAGTGTTTTGAGCAACAAAGATCCTGTTTGAAATCTGATGTCTTGTCTACTGATGATACTGAATTTGCTGAACATGCTCAAAGACAACGGCTATTGTACTAAAAAAAGAATAAACTGGAAGCCCTCCAGTTCTTTTGCTGCAGAGATTGAAAACAGCATCACTGAAATCAGGCAGAACCTTCTAAAATCATATTTGTATTTATTCATTTCAGCCTCCTCATGAGGTAAAAACCCCAAAAGTTACCACCCAGGCTAGGAAGTATATATGTATGTGTGTATATATATATATATATAGTATACAGTGGATAAACTGTAAATATTTTTGCTGTTTCAATTTGTGGCTGCAAAGGGATTAAAGCATAACAGTTCTGAGGTCTAATATCAAGTCAATGCTGAGAGTTGGATGGTTTTCTAAAAACAAGTATTTCTATGAATTTATGCACATTGTCTCATTTAAATGGCTGGATTTTTTCCCCCATCTTTACTGAAATTTCAGAATTACTCTGCTGATGGGAAACATACAAATATAACCTTTTCCTTTTCAGATCTCAATATAGTTTTTCAGAGCAATTAGCCTATTAAAACAAACAAACAATTAAAAAAAATTCCAAGCAACAAAACCACACATGGACACACAAAAAAACCCCCTGAAAACAAAAGATCAAACCATATGTACTTATCTATCCCCAAAGTATTTCAAGAGAATTTGACCTATTCTAACCCTGTCTCCTTGCACAGTATTCCTGGGTTTGGGGGAATGCAGAATGGAGCTGACTAATCTTTCTGTAACAAATTCTTTGAGATTCACTAATACCAAAAACCTTCTTCCCTTTAAAATCTCTACATGCAGAAGTAACTGGAACAAGAGAAAATCATCACAAAATGAGAGAATCAAGTTCTGGGTTTGAAGATTCAGAAAAGAGACACATGATTTTTTTTTTATTTTTTTTTAAATCAGGATCTATTTGCCTTAGCTTATGTTTGATCACTTTATTTTCAGTGATTTATTTTCAGATTACCATGGAATACTCATCAAAATTACATCTCCTTGAGTAATTTTATATAAGAGTTTTAAAAACAGTCCCCAGGTTTAGCTAAAGATATTATCAAATCCATGCTGAGGTGGGACTTTCACAGTTTTGAGTCCAAAATATTAAGCATTGCTGGATTGCTAGAAATTTTATTTCTATTCACTTCCATTTGCAAGTAAAAGCAACTTTTGGATTTTGAAATAAGATACCAATATTGTGTCTTTCTGACAAAGAAAGCCTGGAAAAGCCTTCACTGATGAGAAAATCACAGCTATCCCCCAATTGTGTGAACAGCACTCTCATCTGAGTGTGTTGGAGATGCTCCCAGAGATCTTAAAAATCAAATGTTGCTCAAATTAATTCCAAAGAAGGAGGCACAGGGATGGGCAGGAAGGATCAGCACCGAGTACAAGTCAGTATAATTTCAGGTATCGGAGAGGACATTTTAACAGTGACATGAATAAGGATAACAAAATGTTAATGAAAAAGCCCTGTCAGTAATGATACATTTAGATAAATGGCAAACGTACTTGCATGAACTCTATCATTACTACTTCAATCACAGTCATACTTAAACTTTGGGGAGCTAATTTCATTTATAAATTCTGCTGCTGCACATCAATTATCAGCAGCATTACCAACAGCGAGGCACAGAACTGCTGTGCCAGGGTGACTGATCGTCTGGCATTAGCTCTGATAAGAGAAGGTTTGCAAACCACTTTAAATGTCAAAAAACTGCAACAATAATGGGCATAAGCACCAGTTATGTTCCTCTAACTTCTCTGCCTTCCTGGCAATTCATTATTCTGTCTTTTCATTGCTACGTACTCTCACTTACAAATATCAATGCCAAAGAGTGCTGATCTTCCTTACAGAGAATCTCCAGAGTCTTTCTCGTGAGAATTATCTGATTCAAAACCAGAGTTAATTCCCTGAGCAAAATATTTGTGGTTGGTTCACCATTTCAAGATCAAGCAACAAAATCTTGATTTCAAGGAATTAAAATCAATCCTTCAAACACAGTGCTTCAGTTTAAGGAAAAGAGAAAAACTCAGCGACAGTCTTTCTATAGAAATTTCACAGTGTGGCTCCAGTAAAGAGTGCAGAAGGTTAGAGAGACTTACCCAGAGATGCTGTCTGTGAGCATGGCTGGTGTTACCACTCAATCATACGAGCCCTGACCAAATAACAGCAAGAGATCCAGGAGCTGCCTCCTGGACATGCAGCCTGAATGTTAACTGCCTGTGACATTGACTTGTTTCAAGCCTCTTGTAGTGCTGCCACTATCAGTGTTATATTTGTATAGTAGAATAACATGAAATATTGATTCTAGAGTGCTTATCAACTGGACCTGCTCAAAATACTCTTCCTACAAAGTTCAGCACTATTTCTCATGCAGAACCGGTGCTGTATATTTGTGCAGGGAGCTGCTTGTTCTCTCCCAGGGCTTTACATTCTTTCCTTGAGACACAAGCAATAACTTTTCAAAATCTAGGAACAGTGGGAAAGGATGCAAAGAGTATTTTCTGAAATTGTATGAATTGCCCTTCATACTAATTTGAAAGATGCTGGCTGTGACAGAATGACTTTAAAAGACAACATCTCTTCCACTGTGGCTTCAATCACTACTCTGAAATGTATACAATGATCAACCATTTCTAATTGCAAAATAATTACTCAATATTCTTGGCACGTTTTTTGCATAAGGTGTTTTGGCCATTTCCTGTCTGACAACATTATAAGAACCAAAGCAGAGGTAACGCCTGTTGTTAACCTCTGCATCCTGCTCTGGCAGTAGGACGTGCAGTGGGACAGCTGCAGGAACACACAGCTCCGTGGGATGCACATCAGGGGCTGCAAACCAGTTCTCTGGGACAGCAGTGAGAGCTACCAGAGAGATGTGGGCACAACCAGTAACAAATATCTGGGTCAGAGCATCTATCTATACAAATCCAACTCCTTACAGGTAACTTCTGCAACACCTCCGTGGATTTCTGCTATAATGTGCTGACTGCAGTATGTGATATCAGTTACAGCTCAGACAGTCCACACACCTTCCACACGCCAGTCAAAGACATCTTCCCTCTGCTTTTACCTGCCATTTTAATGCACCCCAGCACTTTTCTTCATCAGTAACCAATTTAAAACTGAGCTCATCATGCAGTCAGTGCTGCCACAGCACTGGTGTTTGTGCAGATAACAGCATGCTCCTGAGTGAGGATTACCTTGCAGTTAGCTCTAGACCTCATCAGTCCAAAGCAGACAAATTAACAGCTATGGCACTTTTAAAAATTCAAAATTGAACTTGTTTACTGCTCTCTCAGCCTATCAAAAATTCATTATATTGATGTACTTATAAAACTGAGAAAATCAACAATTAACTTACAATTTTACCTTCCAAAAGATTAGAGGTGCCTTGACTAATAGAACTAAATAGAGCTACATAGAGCTTGTGTGCTGCAGGTTTTTTTCATTATAACTATTCCAATTTTGTTTTGCCTAAACCCTCATAACCCTGAGAAGTCAGTTAACAGCAAAAACTTTACTTCAAAATGGCCAATTGCTTTTCTGAGATTTCATGTAATAATAATGCATTTATTTAACATTTTACACAGTGATGTCTCAGGAGAAAGATTCTATTACCTTGCTAAGAACAGCCACACGTACCCAAACTGGATAAAGGCTTATAATTCAAAACCTTGCAAAAAACCTTTCAGATTCAGCTGAAAGATTCAAGGCCACAAGTTTGTCATGAACTGTGAAACAGACAAAAACCAACATTCTAAAATCCTGAAAAGTAAATAGGAATGTTTTAATTGTTTTATGTATTTATTTATTCATGGACTTAAAAGTAGATTTTTTTTTTTTTTCATTACAGTGACCATTTCTCCTCGAGAGTGAAAAAGAAGTTCAATGTACATCTATACAATCGTACCAATAATCTCCTGGATTATTGCAGTTTTAGAGCTTGCTCCCCTAATGAAAACAATCCTGCTACAAACACAGATAATCAGATGTCTGAAGAGCTACTGTAGTTCTGATTAGCTGCAGTACACAAATCATCTATAAAAACTCTAGTTAATGCGTTTTCCCCACCAAAACACAGCCCCACCCTCCCACTGAAACCAGCCCTCTGAACGCCCCAAGTGACAACAGAAAAGCCCATGAGGAGGAAAAAAACAGAACTGCACTAACTGAGCTCTACACAACAGCTTGCTGATCACCAAGCAAGAAAAAACACCCTGAATTTCTTCCAAACCTCAACAGCAAAATGCAAACATTTCCCCCACGCAAAAAAAAATAAATAAATCAGTGTCAGTGCAACAGAGAGCAGGCAGTGCTTCCCACTCCTTGCAGCCCAGAGCAGCTCTGCCCAGGAACACAGCGTTTGGGACACAGATATTGTCTTACTGACTATCCAGTTATTAGCAAGTGTTCATGTGCTCTGTTTTTCAGACTGCACAAACACAGCCGTGAGCAGAGAGCTGCCAGTGCCAGGCTAGGACAGAAACTTCTAGCTGGGCTCAATGTATTTCTCCAGAGCAACAGGATGTTTTTTTTCTGGCAAGTGTATATTGATTATCTGTCAGGCACCATAGACAGATGGACAGTATAAATAGCAAACATTTGTGTGATAGCTTAAGATTTAGATTTTAATTCACTTTGGGGTGGTTTTTTTCCTAGCATTACTTTTATAAAATCAACACCTTAGAGAGATGAGTTATGGCACTGAATTCAGATTTATAGCTATAATAATCCCAACACTAAAGTGAAAGTAGATGCTTTATTTCTTAGATTCTTCTCTGCAAAAAATTGCTTTTGCATTCAGACCTGCTGGTATTTTGGATGGCTCTTTCCTTTGCAAGCAGAACTTTATTTCTACCAAGTGGATTTCTAAGACCAGCTGATGGGTGCGTAAGTACAATAATAACAAAAATAACTCCACTTTGCCAACAGGGCATAAACCCAGCAATTCTTTGGGAAGGCTATAAAAGAGGATGAAATAGACCTATTTCTGTTCCTTTTATCATCCTGCCTCCTTGTTTTCAGTCAAGGCCACCAGGGCAGGAACTGATGTGACTAACATTTAATGTGATTGCCTTGATCTACATAAATGCCAAGCCATCATTCTTCAGTCACACAGGGTGTGACATTTATGGGACACTGTGGAGTTCACAAACTTTTCAGCCCTGACACCCTTTAGGCTCAACTTTCAGCACTGAGAAGACATGAACAGCACACTGGTGCTGCCCCATCCCTCTGGCTATTCCTTGCTCCTGTAAGGAATTCCATCTGGGCACTGGATCAAACAGTGAGTGGTTTGTTAACATGTGCATGCCTTCGAGCAATTTAAACTTGAGCAATACCTTGGCATAGGATCAAGTGCCACAAATCCGCATCCAAAACATTTAATGTGTCTTATTCCCTTTCATAGAGCAGGTGACAAGCTTTACCATTAGCAACCTGTTTGCTGTACTTCTCCCCCTCTGGAATAACATATTGATAAGTCTTTAAAAGAATGTATGACAGTGAATACTTACTAAATATCTTTAAACAGGTCTGCAACACCGTGTTACACTTGAAGCTCTTCTGTGCAAGCTTCCTTTTCACAACCCATTTTTGCTTCTGCTTTCTCTGCAGCACAAAGAGCTTCCCTCACTGCTTGGCAATAACACTCTTCCCCTTCCCCAAGATCAGCACAGATATCTAGGTCACCATAAAGGGATAAACTACCAATGAAAAGTAGTTCTCTCTTCCCCTTAGAATTTTTCTTTCTCTGAATTTCATCTAGGGTATCACCCTGGTTTGGCTTTAGCTCCTGTGAACCCACTTTCATCCCCTCTACAGACACACCATGACCAAAATGACCAATGAAGCATTTACTAAATTTTAAGCTGAAAATTTAGGTGATTTAAAAGGCAAAACATGACAAGGAGGGTCAAGAAGGTAAATTGTATAAAATCTGGTGTCCCAGAGTGGCTCATGTTAACAGCACATGGTCTGAAAAATCCCTCCTGGTGCTGTATCTGTAGTTCCAGATGCTGTCCTGAACTGGCAGACCAAGCTTTGATGACTTTGCGAACATGTAAAGTCTCAAGATCCAGACAGGTGAAGACAGCGCCTGAAAGGGCCACGATATTGATAAAAACCTAATAAGAACCTGCAAAAATAAAGAGAAACTACTGCAGGGCTGGCTATAGGAAATCTGATCTGTGCAGATTTATCATTGAACACATATCTTTATCAAGTTTACAATTAATTGCCAATATCAAAATTATTTTAAAGAGTGCATGACTACACTATGAAGTGGGCTTAGTGCTTTAGGAAAAAAGGTCAACTTGAATCAAGGGTAACAACCTCTAGTGTGGTATTTCTGAATATATAAATACTTATTTTTTCAATATTCAAACATTTGAATGTAAGTGTCCAGCAAATTATATAAGCACTTGAAAAATAAACCACTCCACATATATTGACCTCGCATATGAGTAAAGCAGCAATGGACTGTGCAGCGTTTAATAAAAAATAATTAGTGTGTTTCTACAACACAGAGAGCAAAATCTTAATCTCCCAAAAAACACAACTGGACTCAAGTCTGAGTTTTTGAAATAATATAATAGCAAGTATTTTCAAAACCCTAAAATGTGTCTCATAAAGAGCCATTTCAGCACAAAGAGCTGGTTAACCTTGAACAGTTAGCTTAATGAGCCAGCACACTCCAGCCTCAGCCTCAGTGACTAACCAGAACTCCCCAGAGCAGAGCACAGCCAGTGAGGAGAGAGCACCAGCAATGCAACAGGCCCAGGACCATTCTGGGGAGCAGGCAAAGCAGCAATGAACTCACTGACTGGAGTGTGTAAGAAACCACTCCTCCAGACTCTGCAGCCAAATAACTTTTGGTTCAAATGCTAAAATTTTGCTTCTTTCCACCTTCCTTGTTCCTTGGAAAACAGCTTGGAATTGGACTATTTGATATACTTGATATGTTACTGCTATATTTGAAGTGGCTTCAGTACCGCTCAAGTCTTCATAATACTTTTTAACCCATCCAAATTCAGGAAATGGATAGGGATGATGAGAATGACAATGTAGCACAATGCCCTTCAGCTCCTCTATCATTTGGAGTCTAAAGTATGTAATTAATGACAAGGGCATCTAGGGAACATAAAATGCACCATGTGCAGAACCTAAGGTGTGTTCTCTTCTACAGCTGCTAGTACAATGAAATATCTGACATTTCACATTGATCATTGCCATGATAATATGAAAATTATTTTAAGCAGTAAGTAAAACCAAAGCATCCACCTACATTCACCTAATACTAGAATTAAATAAATATAATAGTGCCAAGGTTGTGGATTCAATCCCTGTATGGGGCATTCATTTAAGAGTGGGACTTGATGATCCTTGAGGGGTCCCTTCCAACTCAGAATATTCTGTGATAAGCCTCCTATCACACTAAGACCCAGACTTTGCTCCCTGCATGTAAGCAAAGTGTTTCTTTAAAATTCATGTACGTACAGACATTACTGACCCCTCAAAAATCAAGACTGGGATTAACACGTCTTTCCTTGTGTTCTGTTACAACCCCCATTCCTGAGCAGCCAATACAAAATGGCAAAGAATCCTCCCTAATGCTGCCTCACCTCGAGTCCAGTGTGCAGTTCTGGGCACCACAACATCAAAGAGACATTAAGTCATTAGAGAGCATCCAAAGGAGGCCATGGGGATGGTGAAGGATAAGGACAGGCTGAGGTCACCTGGTTTGTTCAGCCTGGAGGAGACTGAGGGGAGACCTCATTGCAGTTACAAGTTCCTCATGAAGAGCAGAGGAGTGGCAGGCACTGATCTCTGCTCTGTGGGGACCAGGGACAGGAGTGGAGGAAATGGCTGGAGCTGTGTCTGGGAAGGGTTAGGTTGGATCCCAGGAAAAGGTTCTTCCCCCAGAGGGTGGTGGGCACTGACCAGGCTCCCCAGGGCAGTGGGCACAGCCCCAAGGCTGCCAGAGATCCAGGAGCGTTTGGACAATGCTCTCAGGGACAGGGTGGGATTGCTGGGATGTCCTGCACAGGGCCAGGAGTTGGGCTCGATCCGGACGGGTCCTGTCCGACTCAGCCTCCTCTGTGATCCCCAAGGCAGAACCTGTGACTCGTAGGAGCACAGCAGTACCTGTGGCTGCAGTGCCAGCCCCGAGCTGTGCCCAACTGGGAGCCAACAGCACTCGTGGCTGTGCCTGCTCAGCTCATCCCCGATTGCTGCCCAATCCATCATATCCACATGGACAGCACAACAACTCTGCCAAAGGTGGCCTCGCTGCTGCAGCTGGAGCTCAGTGAGAGCAGCAGCTGTGGCTCTGCTCAGCAGCTGTGGCCCTGGCAGGCACCCCATGGCTGCTGGACACGGGGCTGGGGAGCACTGCAAGAGACAGGGGAAATGGAACACAAACTCAGCAGCAACTAAAGAGCAACCTGCAGCTGATTCAACATGGCACTGGTAAAACATCCTGCTACCCAGGCAAGTCTCTTTTCACAGGCCTGCTGTGAAGAAGAGAAAAAAGTTAGACTGGAAGAAAGCTTTCCTTTCTTGAAGATACAGCCAGTCACTGTCAGGCTTGCCATCCCAGTAATTTGGAGCACAGAAAGCAATCATGTTCCTTAGGTACACAAGGAAATACTCCCAAGTCTAGTTTAAAAGTACATTAGAGCACCACACACATTCAAATAAGCTGTGCATTCAGGAAACAATCACGTCCATCCGCTGACACCGGAGCTGGCGCTTCCGCATGCTCAAAATGGGGTGAGCAATGCATCACTCTGGTATTTGTGGCCTCCATTACTGCTTCTCTATAAAATTACATTTCTGATAAAAATTTATGTGTCAAACATTTTTGTGATTACAGACCAAAAGTCAAAATTTGCATTTAAATAGATGTATTAAAAACTCAGCAGCACAGGTAGAAGAGGGAAATGCTGTTTTAAGGAAATTTAAATAGGGAGCATGAGCACAGAAGGGATTTTTCTTCTTAAATGATTTGAACAATTTTGGTTTTATTACTGTGCTTGGGTCCAATTCAAAGTCAAGATTTGAACCATACCATCCTGTACCCCTGGACTCATCTCAGACTGAGCTCTAGAAAATAAGTCTCTTTTCATCTTTCCATTGGGAATGACCCCATTTGTTGTAAATAAAGTACTTTTTTTTGTCCACAGTCCAAGCTGACAGTTTTCACCAGCCTGCAGCCCAAGTCATATTATACTCTTTTACTCTCAAGTTGTTCACTCAGTTTTGTTTGCACCACTCACTATAGGCTGAGCTTCAGCCAAGATATTTCTCCCCAGACAGCACAGGCATTTTTTAGAGAGATGAATTTTCAATGCATAACCTAAAAATTCACAAGCAATTCTCCCATATAAATGCCTGACATCAACTACCTCCTTGGATTTAAGCATATTTTATTTTGCCCCTTTTTATTCTATAAAGCACTTCTGATGTTAAAGAAATTCTTTTCCTGACTTCTCTCTACTATCTTTCCTTCCTTCTCACTACACACCTTTTGTTTTTTCTGCAAATTTTAACTTTAACCCTTGCCTTAAAAAAACCCTGATTCCATACTTTCAAAAGGCACCTAAGTCTTGCCAGCCCGTTCTGTCAGGTCAGATCCACAGCTCCTCACTATAAGTAGGGAATTCTGGTGATCTTTACAGTCCAGCTGGGATCAGCAACACATGTTCTCCATGGAAAAAACATATAAATCAATGCCATGTGGTGCTTTTCTTTTTTCCTTTCTTGACAAGCATTCCAACCAGGATGATGATACAACCTGAACTATGTTATTGTTAAAGGGAAGGAGTTACACCTGCCTGTTGTCAGGTTTAGCTCTGCCATGAGTCAATGCCTTCAGAAACGTGCTGGTTTTTTCCATGAAGAAACTGCTACTGAATGAAATCAACTCTTGGAAACAGGAGGGTAAGCAGAGCACAAAAACATAACTAAATTACCATTTTAGGTGTGTTTGTGCTGTCTTCTCCACATAGTCAGTACTTTACTACAGAATAATTTCTTTAGCCCAGAGGAAAATGTGGGATATTACCGAGTGGGAACACAAATTTCAAGTATAAACACAGGTTAATCACGGGTAGATTTCCTGAAAAATTTATAGCAAAATTTTCTCCTACCCAGGCAATCCCTAGATTTCTTCACGAAATGCTTCTCAGAACATTCAGAAATATAGCCAAAAGTATAAAGAACATCACACAAGCAGAAGTACTAGCCTATATCGGCTCATTGTGGCATTTCAGACAACTGTTATTTGGAGCATAATTTTCCAATTATGCCTCCCTAGTACAGAGCTTTTTACCAGCCTGTTCTTCCAAACTGTGTAGGAGACACCAGGACCATCAGTGCTACTCATGAAATCACAGTTCTGGTTCATTGACAGTGGTAGCTTTTAGGAAACCTACAGGAAACGTAAAGGTGAAGAATTAAATCCTCTCCAGCAACGTGTCTCCCAAAAGCCTGGCAGCTGCCTTACTGTCACAACCAGGACATGCCTCATTTTCTTAAGGCATATTTCAGCTTTAATATACATTTATAAAACATTTATCTACATTTTTATATACATATAAACCAGGGCCATTTTATAGAATAATGCAGAGAATTTAAATTATATTTTTACAATATAATACTCCGGGCACAGGCAGGGTAATTTTTAAGGTAACAGATGTCACCAGACATTGATAGACCTGCTGTCTGCTTTCCTGTTTCTTAAAATCTCCAACCAGTGGCACTTCCTATCCTGCTTTGCTCCATTTTCTGCCAGGGGTTTCCCTGCCTTTTTTTGTTAGCTGTTCCACACACAGCAGTGTTTTCATTAAACTGTTCATTTTAAACTTCATTTTGTAAGATTCTTCCACAAAGACATCTAACTTATCTCAATTTTAATGGGATTAGTGGACTTCAATAAAATCATGGATCTCAGCTGTAATTTTAATATATATAAATGAAAACTTAGATTTTTATTTTACCCTCACAGGATGTAGTTAACTTAGAAGCCATTTAGAGTTTAGAAGTTTCTGATGGACAACTTATCCAAAAAAAAAAAAAAAAAAGTCCCCAGAAATATCATCTCTTCAGTGAGCCTGGCAAAGATTATTTTTGAAGTTTCCATTTTCTTCACCAGCTAAAACACACTTTTTTACTCTGCTTTAATAGCATTTCCACAAGCAAAGGATTTTGTGAATGGATATATCTTTGTCTGAAGATATATTAATAAAATTTAACTATCCTTATTCAAAAACCACACAGAAAGAAGTTGTTGATTTGTACAGTCTGTCTGTTGGTCTTGCCATTCAACTCTGTGTGACCCTTTGCTTATTCTCTTGTCTATCCTGTTTTCTTTTTCTAGAAAGAAAATATTTAGCAATACATGGGGTTTGGACTATGCTTTTTATGCAGCAGCATAAGGCTTTGGAAAAATCCATCACTTAATCTGTACCTCATATTCTTTGTGTACAGAGTAAAAAATTGTAGTTGTTACCATCTGTGGTGTGGGATGGGCACAGAAAGTGCCCCACAGCTGCCACCTCGTGCTGCTGAATATTCCCATCCAGGGCAGGCAGTTCAGCCAGGACACTGATGGTGCTTTCAATCTCTATCCCACTGCAGTTTCGACTGGAAAATCATAATCTGGTCATGGAAAATATATAATCTTATGACGCTATCTAAAGAATTTCAATGGCTATGGCAGAGTTCACTCGTGGAAACATACATCCATGGCCTCGGAATCCTCGCTGGGTCTGAGTCACGAGTGCTCTAGTGGGAAAACTTACTTCTTTCACAGAATCACAGAATCAGTTAGGTTGGAAAAAGACCTCTGAGATCATTCAGTCCAACCTTTGGCCCAACACCACCTTGTCTACTAGATCAAGTGCTGCATCCTGTCTGTTCTTCAACATCCCCAGGGACGGCGACTCCACCACCTCCCTGGGCAGCATTGAAACAATGAGGGTGCATTACTACAGGTTACATCCCAAATCCACACTGCCACATACCCGGAAATAATCAGGCCTGATTCTAAAAATGGGAGCCCCACTCAAGGACTGAAAGAACTAAAGCATGACCATAACTTGGACAGAAAAAAGACAGTACTTTGTGTCTGCACCAAGTTTTGTTATAGCTGCAAATGCTGCTGGATCAAGAACAGTAAGTTCCAGTGACCATCCTTATGGGAGAAAAAGGCTGAAGACCGGCCCTGGAAACCCAGGAGCAAATACACAGAACAGACTTCACAGGAATACACTGTTGCTTCTCACTTGCAAAATCATCTGATGCCAAGTGGTTCACATCCCAGAACACACTGTAGCATTTACAGCCATTTTTAATTATCCATTTCATAACTGAGTTTGTTTCAGCAAGTGCTTTAAATCTGGGGATGTCTAAGTCATAATTTGTTCTGTCTCAAACTTTTACCACCATGTAAAATTGCAATCAAAAACCCACAGGTCCTCTTTGTAGCTGGTGTAAATGCTGTGACACTACAAGAGAAATCCTTGCCAACACAAACTAATTTTCCAGGGCCTGAAGATGACAACTGAGCTATTATATGCATATTCTGAAATAAGAGCAGGCAGCACACTCCTAAAACATTTCTGAACATACCACATCTACCAATCCCTGTGCAAACAAGGATTTTCAGTGGAGGGCACAAGGGCTCCTCCCTGCTGAGTGACCCAACAACTCAGACACACATTTCTCCAGCAACAAGAGCACAAAAACTAGACTTGATTGCTCTGCTCTTTGTTTGAATTCCCTATTTCTGGTGACCAGGAGTAACATTCAGCATGACAAATAATTTAATGAACTACTAATTCAGAGTTGACCTTCACTGAAAGTACTCTTTAATTACCCAGTGTTTCTGAAGTCAGGCAGAAGAATGTTAAACCATTTCCGAACAGGTGCAGGAGGCACATGTTAATTTTAATAGCAAAGGTCATTACATACGTATTTCTGCACTTATTCCTGGCATCTCTCCTGTCAGAGAATTGCTTATGTATGTCTGTGAAGACAAGGCAGAGGGAAAATCCTTCCTTTTCTTTCAGCTTCAACTTAGCAAAGTCTTGGCTCCTTTCTCCTTTTTGCCCTCTATACTTCTAAATAATAACTCTAAATCCAATGACGAGTGAGGAACTACATTACCTTTCAAATTGAAGTGGTAAGATTAGATTAGTGCCTACATAGCTAAAAAGTACTTGTAGTATATGTTATCATACTAATGTGTAAAAAAACCTTCAAAGCAGAATTAAGGCACATTTTCATATAAGCCTAAAGAAAATCCCTACAATAACACACACCACTTACTGGTCAGGAAAAAGAACATGGTAAATTAACCCATACTTGACAATCAGAATTGTAAAAATACTTTGTGTCTAAGCAGGATCAATTTCTACTTAAATCCATGGACATGAGACATGAACCAATAAGTCTGCAGAGAAATAAAGGTTTCTTGGCCTGTCTAGATTTATCTTATCAGACTGCAGAAGTGGGCTTCATGTTAGAGACATTTTTTTTTAATCTTATTGCCTGAGGAAGTGTGAAAACAGCCTCAAGAAAAAGTCAGCTCTAACAATATTGGAGCTTATTCTCTTCCTCTCTTTGTTTCATCCTTCAGGCTTTGATGCCTTTTCAGAACAAGTATTAAAAGTAGCCAACCCCAGTGAGAACATGAAGAATGCACCAGAAACAACTCCTTCCTACAATGTTTTCCTGAAGTAACAAATGACATCTCTTCTTTCAAATTATACTTCGGTTGGAAGTGGGCAGTGGGAGGCAGTATCATATGTTAAAACTTAATAAAAATACTGCAACTGTACAATTGATTTTATGGTTAAGAAATGTAGCAGGGAATTATTCACAAGGCCAATGAGGTCGGCAGTTGCAGTGGATGAGCTTGTTAGGGTGTGGTGGAATCAAAAATGCCAGCACATTTTGGAGCATTCCCAAAGAAAAGACCAAGCACACTCACACCTGCTGCTGCTGCCTCCAAGAATGAAGGCAACTGAAGGTTTTTTCCTGTTTTTATTTCCCAAATCCACACCAACTTCTACTACCTACCACCTGCCTTCAAAGCAGTAATTCCCCAGGGAATGTTACAACAGCTCATTTGTCCCTCAGCTTTACACACCGGGGTCTGGTACCACAAGCCAACACCCCATCCCCAGTGACAGTGCAGGGCTTCATTAAGAGTCAGCTGCTATTTTTCATTTTTCTTTTTTTTTTACACAAGGGGAAGAAAAAAAATCACTAAAAAAAAAAAAAAAAGTAAAGCTAAGAGTATCAGCATGCCCCTAGAGAATATGAGCTAGATAAGGTACATTCAACTTGTTGAAAATTCCTTTCTATTATTTAACTGGCTGCTTCCCTACCACTCTGAGTAAACAGCCAGGATGCCAGGCTGGAGGCAAATTTCATGTCTTGCTGTCACAGAAAGGCTCTGGCACCTGTACAGAACCTGACGCCAAAGAAACAACTTGTCTCGTGAAGTCTCAAAGAAAACCTTTCCTGTCGATGGTCTGAGCACGAGATCCACTCTGCTTTTGAAAGCTTGACTATCATGCACTGGCTGCTGGAAATATATTCTTGGTTTTAAAAGCAAACTTAAGTTGCTATCACCTTTGACAATCAATTTCCCAGCCTCTGACTGGCTGTGTAAAATCATGATTTCAAGGCCATCTTAGCTGGTGGCAGCTTTTCTTTTTTAACAGAAAAGGCTCTAGGAATGCAAAGAGGATGCACCAGCTCTTTTCTGGCTTTATTAATGCTCTCCTGAGATCCAAACACTGTGTCTTGGACAGAGGGAATTACTCAGGCAGCACTGCTGCCCTTTCCACTGCTCTCCTCGGCACTGGTTTTGTATTCCTGGATTTTCGTATGAGTGGTCCCACAGTGGCACAACCCGTTGCACCAGGGCAAACTGATACCAACAAAGTCTAACCACAAAACCAAATTCATTTTCAGTCAGAGAAGCTCCCTGACCCAGCCAACACTAAGTGATATTATTTTTATATTCATATGTATTCCAGGCTTTTATTACCAAGAGTATTGTTTAAGCTCCAATAGAAAAGACCAGGAAATTCTGGATGCTTTGGATGTGCAGGCTCCACAGCGAAGAAGGTTTTTGTTGCAGCTGGGATGTTCCTGCTCTGAATCAACTAATGGCTCAGTCATTTCATAGATCCTTTTGGGTTTTCTGATGTGAAGGCATTCAGCTGTCAGCAAGGACAACATTTGGATTTGAGTCATCCCTAGGTCATGAAATTAATATATACATTCCGCTCTATAATACTAAAATTGCAAAAAAAAATACATTTCAATAAAGCAGATTACTATAAATCATGTTCGTACTGAAACAAACATGAGATAATGGGGAAAATAATTGACCACACTCTTCCCTAAGCAGGCCCAGTGGTTATGTTAAATATAGACATTCACATCCAAGCCATTAATGCATGCTCAAAATGCATCAATAATTCAGTAATTTTTAAGTTCAACCTGGGAAATCACCTCTTACAGATAATATATAGCACGGCACTGCTAGACCATAAACCATGAAGTGTGAAAAAGATGGAAACATGGCCAGGTCTGCTTCTCTGCACATCAGCAAACCTCAGCATGTTTCACAACTTCCCCTGCCCAGGCAGTTCTGGTGGGGTTTCATACCAAAACTGCCTCTATTTGCAAGGCCTTGACCTCCCATTTAGAGCCTGGGATACTGCAACAGTGCACATGAGAAACTGGTGGAATCAGAAGTATGGAAAAGCTGCACACTTTGGTGCAAAAGCCATCCATAGGTAGAATTGAGGAGCAGGCAGAATGCTGGGATACTTGCATTTCCACTGAGAAACTCTGCTCTGTGACAAAGGGAAAAACAAAACAAGAAGGCAAAGCTCTGTGTGTCTCACACATACAAGCACTAATAGCTCAGTCTCACCATGGGGCCTGGGTTCCTAGAGTTTTATCATTAAAGACTTTGGTCAGGCAACTGTGGTGGTAATTATCACATAAATTAACTGAGAGACAGGAAAACCAGAACCTAAGACAAAAATCTCACCTCCAGCAACAAAGTATAGGACTTCATTTTCCAGTAATGTTTTCAAACCTCACACCAATGATGAGCCACGTTTTTTTCTGGAATATAGCTTCGGTTACAGAAAACAAGCCTATTAGTCAGTGCCATTTACCCCCTGGTATCCAGATTTTATCTGCTAACCTGTCACAATGAAACAATTCTGAAGATGTATTTTCAGATACAGGTGATTAGCACAGCAAGGAAAGCAGCAGAGTGAAAATTCTCTTTCAAAGAACTGTTGCCTGCAAGAAGTGTAGGTAAAAAGTAGGAAAAACAAAGAACTCATCAGCTTGGCTACACTGGGCTACAGTGTTCAAAATTCTATTTGGGTCACGGGGTTTTTTTGCTTCGGTTTTGGGCTTGTTGTGGTGTGGTATTTTTAAAGTTAAGAGTACTTTGCTTTAAAATAGTTCATATCCCGATCCATTCTGCATGGGAACATTATCCTGTCAATGCATTCAGGTGACAATGCAAATTTCCAGCAGAATCCCAAACCCTGTCTTTAGACAACTGTTTAAATAAGGGCAGATGGCACCTTGAGATTTCACTTCTCCATTCCATAGCTCCAAGACAGGTTCAAATTTTATCTCTGCTGTCCTTGACAGAGCAGAGCTATTTTTTTTAAGGTCTCCAACAGTGGACACTTCTCCCTAGCACTAAATAACATGTGCTATTCTGAAGTTTGCATTGCATTTGTCCTCTGTTTTAGGATATTCTCTGCTCATTTAAATTCAACGTTCATCCTTCACACAAGATAAAATTCCATAACTGTTGTGGCACAGATGTTATCTACCCTTTACAGCATGTAGGAGTTGGAAATGTTAAGAGATCACACTGGGCAGTTGCTGATATAAATGAAGGGTCACGACTATTAGCTCATTTAATTAAGTCAATCACTACTCTCTCTAAAAGAATATTCTCTCCTTTCCTTTTCTCCTCTTGCATCTCTACTGAAGTGTTTAATGATTCTGCAAGAGGCACCAGACCTTAACAAGTGGTTACATGAATAGAGCACATTAACACTGTCACTGTTGCATTGTTAAACCGCAGCATCACATGCTGGCTGGGGATGGACAGGACCTCTGGAGATCAGCCAGTCCAAGCAGGGACACCCAGAGCTGCCCAGGACAATGTCCAGCCAGCTTTTCAATAGCTCCAAGCTGGGATAGCCCAGAACTCCCTTGGGCAACCAGCTCCCAGTGCTCAGTCACCCTCACAGTGGAAAAATGTTTCCTGCAGTTCCAAGGGAACCACCTGTGTGTCAGCGTGTGCCCCCTGTGCACCTCGCCTGTTGTTCCACCACCAGACACTGCTGAAAAGACCCTGGCACCCTGTCTTCAGGTACTCACATACATTGCTGGGGTTCCCCCTGAGCCTTCTCTTCTCCAGGTTAAGCAGTCCCACAGCTCTCTTGTACTGGGAAGGCCAGACTGGACCCCGAACTGCACACGGAAGGATCACCTCTCTCAATCAGACACTGCTCAAGCAGCCCAGGATACCATTCAGCCTCTTTGCCACAAAGGCACATTGCTGCCTCCTTTTACATTCTAGTATACAGTTTTTCTTTTACTTTTTCAGGAAGATGCCTGATTTTCACTACATTTCACTCAACTCCACCACCCTCAGCTGCATTGGCTTATCAGTATTAGAGAAGACACCATCCACACTGTGAGGGTGGGCAGGCCCTGGCACAGGTTGCCCGGAGAAGCTGTGGCTGCCCCATCCCTGGGAGCGTCCAAGGCCAGGTCTGACAGGGCTTGGACAACCTGGGCTAGTGGAAGGTGTGGGTCTAGAAGAGGGTGGGAGCTTGATGATCTTGAAGGTCTCCTCCAACATAAACCATTCTATGATTCAATACTTTCTTTAAATCATGATTCAAGTTAACATCTAAAGCCTACTCTTCTTAAACACACATGCATGCAAGTAACTGCTTAATCAATGCCCTCAGACACTGGACAGTCAGAGAGGGAGGTGTGTCACAGCACAAGTGAAAGATTCAGGGATCTGTGATGGGCACCCTCCTACTCTTTGCATGCAAACCCACGTACTGCTGCTGAATAAGAGGCCTTTAAAGGTTAATAAAACCCCCACCAAACATAGATTTGGAAGTTACAGACTAAATTAATTTGTCACTGTCCCTATATCATCACAGAATGGAAGACACAGACTTTGAGATGTCATATTAGAGAATTCTGCATAAGAAGGGAACTGGCTGCTGACATACCATTGTTCAATCTGCTCTTCCTCTTCCATGTGATGGAATTTGAAAATGTCTTCCAAAGGACAAGAAATGACTAATGCATTTTTCTTTTTGGTTTTGCTTGCTCCATGCCCACAGTACCATAAAGATATACAGTGACATACAAGCTGGCAGAGCAAGAGAGCTTGGCCATGATATCAAACCAGTGACATTTGGGAAAACTTGGCAGGCAAAGGCAAAACACCACATAAAAAAAAAAAATCCAACAAAACCACATGTAAATCAGACCTCCAAAACTTTTAAAAGCAGCAGCGGCAGCAAATGAGCTGAGATTGGTGAATTAATCCATGTTTGAGTCTAAGCTCCTATTATCATTTATCTAATGTTGCTTTCTGTTCCACCAGTCTCCTGTCCTAAGAGCACTGTGCCAGGCTGGGAGGTGGTAGAAGGCAGTGGGAGATATTTTGCTATTCTACACACAGTAACAATGACTTCTGAATAATGTGCAGATCTCACAATGCTTGTTCCACAGGCTGCTGTAATTATTACAAGTCATTAACTAAACAAAGAAAAACGTGAAATAATAATAAAATAAAAAAAAAAAAAGCAAAGAAAAGGAAAAGCCTGGAAAGAAAAATTCTGTCTCAAGTTCAAGTTGAGTTCAAGCTTAGTGCTGTGCCTTTGCAGATGAGCTTGTTCAGGATCCCCTCACAGCCTCCCTGCATGAACAACCTCCCCAGCAGAACCAGTCAAACCAGGACCAAGGATAATCAAGAAAATAATGTCATAGAAAGTATGAAAAGCACAGGCTAAATCTGTCTGGAAGAAGGCTCTTTCTGCTTGGGAATATCTCCCTCCATGTAATGGGAAACATGTGAGAATGTGAATTTAGAAGAAAATTAAACAAAGCAAGTATAAATACTTGGCTTCTGAATAGCTGGAGCTCGTCCCTGAATCTGGCCATGGATCCCACCTCCCAGCACTGTTCTCTCCACGGCTCCCAGGTGAGCACCAGTTCCCCCACCACCCCCCACAGGCTGCATGCACTGGATGGCTGGGATTTCACTACATCTGAGGGAATTCAGCACCCTTCCATACTGGAAATCAAGAGGAACCAACTAGTCATCCTTTCTCAGATTTCTGTGAAAATTTCATCTTTACAGACTTCTGCTTGGATTTCGGACATTTCTAGAATGTGTTTCATGACATTCCCTCCCCCCCCCCACCCCATGCAGGACTGAACCTTCATCCTGTAGATCTGCAACACTAAGCTCAGGAAGCAGGACCAGCAGGATGTGCTACCTATTTTATATTTTATGTCCCAGCAGCTCCCATTCTTATGACTACCAAAAAATTTTATTTTTTCACTACAGAATAGAGGAATCACTTGAAATATGAAAATTGGTTTTAGAGGCTTGTTGTGTCCAGGGCATCTACACACGGAGATCTGGAGTGGTACTTTGGAGCAGAGTTCTCAGACGGTTGATGTACTTTACCCTGGAGTACTCTCACCATTGGCTTGATATATTTGTTTATGCATTTTATGAAAACTCTTAGTTCAATAAATGCTGCAAGATCAAATAGCACACTTTTGAATTATGCAAAATTCTATTATACATATTGTAAATAAACTCTATGAAACATTAATCAACTTCAAAAAGGTTTCATAAGAACTCTGTGCCATGTTTTCTCCTTTGTATATTTTGAACATTATGATTCTGTCATATTTATGAGTATAGAGGTTAAACTTTTCCAGAAAGAAAACTGCTTTGTGCAGCTGGTATCAAGACACATGGAACTGTATCAACTGAAATACCATTTAATTCACCTTCTGTGCCAAAGCATAAAGCAACATAAAGCCATTGAAATGAGAACTGAAGTACAATCACCACATCTATTTCAGTATGTATAACACTACAGAATTGTTAACACTAGACCTGGGAAAGTCCTGAAACTATTAGCATTTAATTCTTCACAGGCATCACAACAGCAGAAACTCAGTTCATCTCCTGAGAGCTTCTGCAGGGCATGACAGAGAGAGGACAGAAATTGCAAATCACTGCAGGTGCTGAAGCAGCAACTGACTGACCAAAAAAAAAAAAAAAAAATGCATAGGCTTTAAGGGAGAGGTTATTTGGGGCAATCAAGAAAATATGAATATAAAGAAAAGAATCAAAATTGCTGGGGTTTTTTTTTTGTTTCAGTGCAAGGAACATGGCCACGTCAGCACTGGAGCCACAGATCATCCTAAATGAATCCTGGGGTGCAAAGCACACCCTTTGGAAGGGACTGGTTTCTCAAGGTCTGGGAACATGTTGATTTCTTTGTAGCTGCACAGATCTTCCATCAGGTAAATACTGAGAATTAACAGAAGAGTTATGCCACTTAGAAAAAAACCTTCAATCAAACTGTAGGAAACTTTGTTTCTGTTTGTTTTGGGGGGCTGGGGTTTTTCTGTCTGTTTTTGAACACTCAGTGCAAAGGACTCCCCCTCCCTCCTTACTCAGAAGATCTTCCAGTTTGCAACCACTTAAAATAGAACTGGGATAAAACTGCATAAAATCTTGCAGATATTCCAAGTCATACAATCCGTAATAAAACAGAAAAGTGAATTTATTAACAAAGTCACAGATATTAAAAGAAAATTTAATTCTGAAGTTTTCTCTTCTGTGATACAACACCTGTTGCCAGAAAGAACTCACTAATTTTCCACTGATACTATGGGAAACAAAAAAAAAAACAACAAAAAACCAAAACAAAACAAAACCAACCAAACAAACAAAAAAAACACCAAAAAACCCTCAAACCAACACACAAACCAAGTGCATCTTGCTTATTTTTAGAGCTAATGGGGAAAAAACGATGCATGAAGATAGGTTCCTGCACACAACTCTGAGAGGATCCCTGTGGCCCATTTTTTGTCCTGACAAACACATTTAGCTACAAAAACATCTAGCCACAACTGCATTGTCAGTAAAAGGTTTTAAATATAACTTATACATTATTGTATTTTCTATATTTATGTGTTTGCTTATGAAAAGAAAAATATTTTAATCAAGGAATTAATGAGAAAACTTCACATTCAAATCAGCTGTTATTTAACTACAATTGACAAGTATCTTTCAGGAAGTTAATTTAGTTTTTTTCTAGTTTGTTTGGGGTTTTTTCTCCCCTAACTCACAACAGAAACAGTTATTTTACCTTACAGACACCTATTTCTAGCCCCACTAAAGGACAGTGTACCATCCAAATTACTGAGAGTGGCTCCCCTTGAAGCCCAGTCAGCCCATCTGGAGGTCATTTTAGCAGTCACAGATGCAGCAACAACCACTGGAAAAGCTGATATATCCAAGGTGCAATGAAAGCTCAGAGTTCACTTCAGGCAGATGTTCTGGCAAAGCAGGAGAGTTAAAAGAAAAAAAGAAATCCAATAAACAGTATCTCCATTATCTACTCAGGGAGCAGTGCTTTGCCCTCAAATGTACTTGCAACAGTGAGAAATGGCATGTCGAGTGTTTTTCTTCTAATAAGTCTTTGCATTTCTTCCATTTCCCTTCCCGCTCCGGTGAGTCATTTCCTTGCTCTCCCACCTCACTTATTTGCTGGTCCCTTGCTAACTGCAGCTTATTTGCACTTAAAATAGTCATTATGGTTCATAATATCTAAATAATTAGGCTAATGACAGCAGGTTTATTTCTGTTGATTCAATAATGCATCACCATTGCAAAGTCTGCTCATTTAGGAGTCATTAATGAGGCCTTGCACAAAATCACCAAGTTGGCTGGCAAGCTCATTCAAATCAACTAATGATGATTCACTCAGCTTTGTTTTTTTGCTCCTGAATTCTTATGGTAAATGGAGGGGGATTTTTCCCCTGTAGCTTTTCTCCATTAAATAAACACCCCAAATGTACTCTAAAAATTGAATGAAAAACTACCTTCTCATGTGCTCAGCTGAACTTGGGAATGCTGAAAAAAAGAGCAGCAAACTAAATATTGTGTCCTTGACCATATTATCATATTAATGATATTTATTATTGATTATATTATTATAATCATTATAGCCACCAAACAGTGTCAGCCTTCTCCATGTCACAACATATTCTGGGCAGCATCAGAGATAAAGGGTTTATTTTAGTTGAAAAAGACAAGTAACTCCATCCCCACACAGACGTCAAACTGACTCCTCGATCTTTGGCTAAGCAAACACTTAAATTAGAAGATCATTAAAACACATAATTAATTGGAAAAGGTGTCTGACTATAACAAACCTCAACGTATTTTCCAGTCTTAGACAAAGAATAGAAGTCATGAAACTCTACTCGGAGGTTGCAGGAAGGAAGAGTCAGACCCGGGAAAGGTGAGAGGTTTGGTTTTGGAGGTGAGTGAATTGCCAGCAAGGGCAACAAACACACTTGGTTTGAAAACGTGACCGTTCCTGTCAGTGCTGCCAAGGAGAACAGCTGTCCTACAGCAGCATTTTATAAAATAGGTATTGTTTTCTAACATTAATCAAAAAAAGAAGGATTGTGTAGTGAAGTAGCAAACCTGAGTAAAACTGCATCCCACACTACTGTCCCTGAGGTGAGGTTCACCTTAAAGCCAAGGCACTGATTTTCTTCCTAAACACATTAATAAAACATTTTGGACTCTAAAATAACGTGCTCAGATTCAATTGAACGGAAAACGCCTTTCAACAACAGCTACTGGTACTTTAAAAGAATTAAACAATTTTCTTTCATCATAATTCAACTAATACATTTTAAAAGCCAATGAATATCATAAATGTTGAATTCCTGTCTTTAAATTTCTCATTACATATTTATAGATACACAATTTATGTATACAAAAATAACATAAACACTAAATTTATAAATACATTTCTCATGCCATCAGCAGAGGTCAGATGAAATCATCACTCCTAAGACATTAAGGACTATTTCACTACTAGTTTGCATTTTAAGTCTTTTTGAAACCAAACCCAATTTATTTCTTAAATATGAAAATGTGGCTACTAACACTGTGTACTTCAGAAATCTTACAAACAGATGCCACAATGACCTTTTTTCCCTTATCCCTCAGTTACTAATAACCCTGTGAGTTGTTGGTTTTTTCCAGACAGTTTTCCCATGTTTGCCAGTCTCAGAAATACAGTTTTTAGGCCAAGACTTTCCATGCTTAACTTGTTTTAAGCAGGAAGCCTTGAAGGAGGATCCTGGATCCTGCAGAGAAGGTTACGCACATGAGAAATATTCTGAGCATCCATTAACACTAAGAGAAAATGTGCAGAGTTTCTCGAAGCACTTCTCAAGTTCCAACATCCTCACATGTTTAAGGAGAAGGAAAATAATTGAAAGAAATCACTTCCAGCGTAAGATTTTAGCAAAGCTTTGTCAAGCCACCAGTGCCCAGAGAGCCCCAAGCCTGTTAATGTGTGCATTCATTCTTCCTCTGATTTCACCAAAATCATTCACGAGTGTTCCATATACACAGAGTAGAATTTACGAATAATTAAGATAAAAACTTCCCAATGATTCAGCAATCTGAAGATGAAAACAACACTGCATTCCCGTTAAGAGAGTTCTCAATCTTTATAAATCACTTTACAAAGAGGAAGGTGAGATCCTGGGCTGGTGGGGGTAAGGGGATGAAAGCTCTTGTTTTTAAAAGCTTTTTAGCTAAACAGAGATGAAAAGTTCACACTTCATGCAAGAATCTTTGAAAATAACAAGCTGTATTTTCAAATAAAATATGGAAAATACAGTGCATATTCATCTAAGACAGAAAAGGAAACCCACCCATCCAACTCAGACTATTTTGTGGTTCTGTGTGGCATTGCAGACTGAAGGATCTTTGAAATTCTTCAAAACCTGCATTACAGTTTCAATAGTTTCTATCATTATTGACCTAAAATATCTAAATAATTAGCTAATGCTTTCCAATTCTTCTTGCATCAGCCTTCCAGACAACTCTGTTCTATTCAACACTCACTACAAGGTTCTACAGAATGGATGTTGAATTTCAGCAGCCCCCCAGGGCCACACAATGTTTTGGGGCAATTTCTGGTGAAAATCAAGGCTAAGAAGCAAAGAGTGAAAACTGCAGGTGAAGAAACCTTCCTTTTCCAGATGTCCTGATAAATAATCATTAAGATCCCTATCAGGTAAAATATTTGTATAAAAATTTGTATAAAGCAGAGGTATTTCAACTGGATTGCATCAGGAAAAATAAAATATTCTGTCCAACAATAATCAGTTTTCACAGTTTTATGAAAGAATATAAGCACCAGTCTTGCCCACAGTAATTTGCAAAGAGGGTCATCCTGCATTTTGTAGTGTAAGGAAATACTGTACATTAATTTATAAAATTATTCTCAACATGCCTGTATCTTTTGCATCTAAAATGTTCAATGGAAAAACTTTGTTGAATAGCATTATATAGCTTGAGAAAAAAACTTCCCATGAGTCACTAAATCCATAATCCTTGCCTTATGAGTCATATCATTATATATCAATATTCAAATCAATATCAGTACTAATTTCAATCTATCCCTTTTCTCCCGTTTTGCTCATCTGTCAATCCTTTCCCAAGGTTTGGATTTCACGGCACAGCAGCTATTCCATCCCTGTGATCCTGACCTTTCACCCTCCCCTGGACTGCACCTTTGGGACACCCAGAGTCCCCCAAATTGTTCCGAGCGAGCACATGCTACAGCAGTTCCCACTCCAGCAGAGCCAGTGCTTTACCTTCTGTGCTGAATGCCTGCTCTGAACATTGCTAAATATCCAACTGGCTTTTTGTGACAGCTGTCAAGCACTGAACTAATGCTTCGGAGAACTCCATCTGATGTTTCCAAAAAACACTTCTGAGCAATAATAGTCATGCACGCCCTCATCAAGAACAGATTTCCATCTATTATGAAACTCAGAGTGAATTTTCTTCTGCCACTTAAATTCCTCAGTTTTCTGCACTTTCCCAGTTCACTCCTAGTTTTGTCTGTTCTGAATATTCCTGTCTCAACACTGTGTCATTTTGTCCCTTTTACTCACTGAATAGTACAGATCCCCGTGGACTTTCATCTATCAATCCTCTCCACTGCAAAGATTGACCATTTATTCCTTCCTGTTCAATACTAGTGGATCTGCCTTGGTTACACTTCAGCCTTCTGGTTCACTGGACGTGCCCTTCAAATCTCTCCGTCACTCCTCTCTGCGCTGAGAGGCACACCCTAATTTCTGATCTCCACTACCCAAGTGTGTCTAAGGTTACTGCTCTCCTGGTTCTGGCTGCCTTTTCCCTCTGCCCTCCTTATCTTTACGGTGAACCCATTTCCTTTTTCCTCAGCACAACCTCTCTTTGCTATCTGCACTGCATGCCCCTTTATCAGCAGCTACTTAATCTGCCACTAACACAGCACTGGGAGATCTTGCTGCAATTCTCTGTGATTTGTCTTGAAAAACTGTGTCATCACCAAGTGATTTTTGCCTTCTTGTTCACCCTTTTTCTGGGTCTTCCATTGATACTTCAGCTCAAGCAGTTTGTCCACAACCATAAATAAGGGGGATATTTTTATGGGAACCTTCCCAACTTTGCTACAGAGGACATTAGTCCCTGGAATTGGGCTAGTTTTCAGGTTAGAATATTTTCAGTGGCTTTTCCATATTTTTAGGTCTTTTTTTTTTTTCCCCTCCTCCACAAAAAGCAAGGGAACATTATGTTCTTTTTCTGTCCTTTCTTCCTTCAACATCAAGCTCAGAGAGCACATAAGGAAGGGAGAATATGCCCACATGGAACGTAGCATGAATCCATGCAAGACTTCATTCCCAGTCCTGAGGGAAGGAGAAGTGGGATGGAACAGAAAGAAGAGGAAGGGGAGTGTACCTGGAGCTAATGAAATCGCCACAGTGGGAGGGAACAAAAGAGTAAGTGTGGTAATTTCCTCATATTTTCGGACCACTTTCAACAACAATAAACGTCTCCCAAGAAACCATGGAGGCAGTGTTTGGATATCAAGAAGGAGCATTAGTCAGAGGGTGTTTCCAAGGGCCTTCATTTGGGGCCAATGTTCTCAAGAAAATTATTTAATGACATCAGGAGACACTGCCAGAGCCAATTTAAATACAGGCCATTTTGTTTAAGAACACGAATCATGAAAGAGTTGTCTCCTATTACACAGAAGTGTCTTTTGGGGACAACCAGAACATGACACAAATATCCCTAAACCTACAAAGAATCATTCTATTTCATTTAACTGCACATCAGATGGTGTAAAATATCTTTAGCATTTCAAGAAGTGAACTTTAGAGCTGCCTTACAAGTGCTCTCTGAAGAATGTTACTGCTCTCTCCCTTTGGTACACAATAAAGCTCAAGTAAAACCTGGGCTCTAATGATATTCATCAAGTTATGCAAATACAGGTTTCCTATGGTAGTTAAACATCAAGTATAAAAGAATGATTTTTTTCCCCCCACAACCTATTAAATAAACAGACTATATTGTTCTGAGCACACCTGTAGGTTGTAAATCTATATCCTCCTGAACACATGCCTTAAATTAACATTCCTGAGTCAGTAATGAGAAATTGTATTCAGCTGCCTAAAATCACTTGTGTAGTATCTGTTTTCATTTGTTTTATTGGCATGTTCATCACAGCTGAGAGCTACAATATTTCCAGCTGAGTATTATTTGAAGCCCCAGAGTTCATGGATTCAGAATTTCTGCCTTGAAAGACACAGCCATCCCTATGAAACAGATTCTGCCCTGATCCATTCAGCTCCTATTGTCTGAATATTCCTGGTGTTCTAGTAGGGAAAGTGATCCTGTCTCAAAGTGGCATCAGTGCACGCTGGAGGGTACCGACCAGGCACAAACTGCTGTCACTTCATCACTGCCCTTCTACCTTTGGATTGAATCCTCTGCACATCTTGCTGCTTGCCCATGATTTTTGCATAATTCTATTTCCCATTTCTGCTGTGAGGATTCACCACTGATGATTCCTCCTCTGTAGTCATGCTATTCTTTACAGCTACCTCTTGTACTACCAGTGAGCAAGGTGCAAAAAAGCTTGTCAGACAAAACAAGCCCTATTTCCTGGGGGGAAAGGCTCAGAGCCAGAAAAGACAAACATTTAGAAACCAAAACTTTTTCATTTCAAGGAATCTGATTGGCAAAACTTCAATATCCTAACCTGGCTTATACAAAAGACACAAAAGCATCTTAAATTACTTTGTCTCTGCAACTTCAATTACTTGTAGGCTGTGCAGATCTAAAAATCAATAGCAGACAACAACTAGGTCTTGATAAAAACATGATTTGTGAAGGGTTTCAGATCAATTTTTTTTTCACTGTAGACCCAGTATATGTATTTTTTATAACTCTATCATTTAGCTGTGCAAACTATCCTTCAAGGTAAGGAGAAAAAAAACACCACAAAAACAAACCCTCAAACAAAACCACCACCCTGCAGTGTTTCTCTTCTCTTTTTCAGATGTGCTCATAACACTGTGGTGCAGCGGAAGAAAAGAGAAACTTCATGGTGAAGAAAAGCAGCAGTTTTATAAGTATTGGGTCTGGCTGGGATAGTGTTAATTTTCGTCATAGCATCCCATGCGTAAGCGTATTTTGGATTTGTGACTAAAACAGTGATATTGCTATTACTGAGCAGTGTTTGCACAGCATCTCCCTCTTCAATCAGTGGGCTGGGAGGGGACACAGCCAGGACAGCAGACTTGAACTGCCCAGAGGAATATTCCAGACCACATGATGCTCTCAGCAATACAAGCTCATGGAATGCAAGACAGAGGTTATGACACTTGTCTTTCCAAGATTCAAGTGATGGAGCTCTGCCTTCCTGGACATGGTAATACACCTGCCTTCCCATGGGAAATAGTGAATTAATTCCATATTTTCTTGCTTGTGCACCCAGTTTTGCCTCAGCTAAGCTATGTTATTTCACACATCAGGGTTTTTCCTCACTTTTACCCTCTAGATTCTCTCCCTCATTGCCCCAGGGGCTGTGAGCAAGCTGGGGAGGGGGACAGGGAGAAGGTTTGACCTCTCAGATAACCCACCGCATACAGGTAAATGGGTTTCTTGATTTTGTCACTATTAAGAAGATACATCCAAGCCTGAAATACAGCAGTTGAACATAAGTTGTGTGCTGGTCTCCAAGACTTGCCTCATCCAACAAGCACTTGGCCAACTGCATCCCTTGACTGGGGTTAGAGCACGTCAGCAGAGTCTGCCCATCCCTCTGCATGCGTGCACACACACACACACACACACACACACACACACACAACTGTTCTTTGAATGATCTGCCCAAATCTGCCCTGATTAGTGTGCATGAGTTTGGCAGGACACAGATAAACCTCCCTCATTAAAGCATTAACAGATGTAACTCTATGTGACTAACAGATACAGGCTTAGCTACTTGGTGAGAAATCCCAAACTGCTAAGCCCCACTGAGTGCTAGAACACACTCCTATCCTGCTAGGGAGCTTCTAGAAACATCCACAGAGAGAAGCAGTT
Source organism: Acropternis orthonyx (assembly GCA_035583155.1). Lineage (NCBI taxonomy): Eukaryota > Metazoa > Chordata > Aves > Passeriformes > Rhinocryptidae > Acropternis > Acropternis orthonyx. The sequence continues at coordinate 3,818,455 of JAWWEU010000034.1, read as the reverse complement.
CTGAGAAGTACAGCTCAATTTCTAAAAACATTAAATAGTCCTGAAGGAGGAATAAATGTTTCTGTCAAAATCCTGCTGTTTCTTCTTTTTGAATTTCTTAAACTATGCAGAATGAGGATAAACATTTCATTTTACATCAACAGATCTCATCTGGTTTCTCAGCACTTTCCTTCCTCACCGGAGATACATTTTCAAACTGCCATCCTATCTTCAAAATTTAAAGACCCATCAGTTATATGATTTCTGGTATCTTCCAGGAGTAGTAAAAATTTTCCATAGCATGTTTTTTATTTATTGTGCACGTGCTACACAGGACTAACACTACAACAGACTTGTCATCTCAGAAACTGACCTCAAATGTAACAGAGGGGAAAAAAGGAAATTAAATTTCCCCCACCTCTAATGCAATTATTGCAATATAAGACTCCTGTTCATTTCCATGGCAGTAAAAATACTCCCCTCCTGAAACCCATGCCCAGTGCTGCACCCAGACATGGATCAGCAGGATCTCAGACCTCAGATCCTACAAAAAAAGCCAGACATCATGGCATTAGATGGACTGTGACTGCATCACGTGCAGGGACAGTGATTCCCCACTGAGGGACCACACATTTGCTGCAGCCTCCTGAGGCTCAGACGTCACCCACCCCGCTGGCAGCCCCAGCCACGCTGAGGATGGAGCGGCACACAACCCTGTGACACAGCCCCACAGCAGCAACACAGCGTCGAGCCCTCCAGCAGGGCCGGGCTGCTGCCACCCCCCAAAGCTCAGAACAGCACTGCTGCACTCTACAGCGTTTGCTAAACTGCACTGCCCAAGTGCTTGCCATGGCTGTACCTTCCCTTTGCAGAACTAGCATTATCAGAAGTCTGTAAGCTCTTCAAAGAATAAGGATCAAGTGTATATCTTCATTAAAGAATGCTAACACCCTTGACATGACCCAGATCATCACGAGGACTGGTACATTTCAATTAGCTTTGCCCTGTGCTGATAGGGCTTCACTAATAATTGCATGCCTTCCTTGAGGAAAAAATCACAAATTTTTATGAGACAGGAGAGAGCATGAAATTCTAAGTTCTTTTTCCCTGTTAAATGTAAAAATCATTAACAATAAAAGGTATTGGATTAGAGGGAGAGCAGGAGGAAAGATGGCCCAGTAAGGGAGGCAAGGAGTTGGGATTTGAGAAACATGAATTCAAATCCTAGTTCTGCTATAGTCCTTCTCCTGGCACATCAGTCAGGCTGCTCAGTTTTCTGGCTTCTCCTTCTGTAATAAAGAGATAATAGCACATACTAATCTCACAGGAATACTGGGACTTGATATCTCATAAATGCCATGATGCTGTGGAAATGAACTTGATCAAAAACCTCTTAATGCTGTAATCTGGAGAATATCCAGAGTGCAAACAATTGCCAGTGGAAGTATTTGAAATGTTTACATGCATGTGGAAATTTTCAAAAGGCCTGAATAAGAAAATGTCTGCACTGTAATGTTCATGAAAGAAGTATCTCAGTAGTGTCAGAAAACAGGATGCCATGTACAGTACACTGAGAGACTGAGGTTATTCTATATTTAAGACCTATAGTTTTTACTTGGTAAACTCAAAACACCATTTAGAAAGATGGAGGATTTAGAAACTTGACAGAGGAAGCCATCAGAAAGAAATATTAACTGCATTCTTAAAAGAGGAAGGAGGAAAGAAGAAATTGTTAAGATATTCCTTTACATGGACATTTATGGATAGCCAAGGGAAAACTACAAAGCTAATTTTACTTACAGAATTATAGGTTGATGTAGTCTACAGCAGTATCTCCAAAAACCCACTTGTGTCAGTTACACCAAGGTTGTGGGTTCAGTCCCTGTATGGGCCATTCACTTGAGAGTTGGACTCAATGATCCCTCTGGGTCCCTTCCAGCTCAGAATATTCTAATTTCAAGGTGTCCTATTTGATTTCAGTGAGCCTTATGTTCCTGAGTCTGTTTTGGGACTGTAACTTCTAAATGCTTTATCTGCCCTTATAAACCCAGATATGGTTATGTGCAGCAGTGATTAAGCACAGTCTAACTAAGGACTTTATTTCTGTAGGAAGATCTTGATTTCAGTGAAATGAGCAGCAGAACCACCTGTAAATCATAAGTAGACCACTGATATTCTGGTCTGTAGCCCTTTCACCATTTCAGTCATCACCAGTTCTAGCAATGGTTTAACAGTGACTCATGTAAACCTGCTGACACATAACTGCTCTTTTGGTCCAAGATCATTAATGATTTTACTGATATAAATGTCAAATTAATGACATCCAACAAAAGAAAACATTTTCTTCCTCTGTGGGAAGTGAAAGCTTGGAACATGCAGACATAAAAAGAAACCCAAAGCCATAAGATTAAAAAAACATAGAATATTTAGTTCCCTGTGCAGGGAAGGACATAACCAAAGAAACATGTCTAACTAATGGAAAAGCATTATTACAGATCATCCACCTAACAGTGAATTATCTTTGCACCAGCACTGGGGCGGCCCGGGGGGGGTGGGGGGGGGTGGAAATCAAACACAGGTCAGGTTCAGCTACCTTAGTTAAGGTTTTTGTGAAGAAAAAACATCCATGAATATTCTCCTGCTTATCATTAGGAGCATGTAAATGCCTCGCTGCTTCTGGTCCTTAATGAATTCCTACAATAACTATGGAAGATATTTGAAGATATTGCAAAACAACAATGAATAATATGACAGTGGAGCAGATCCTAACAACTAAACACTTCCCCATGATAGCTCTGATGAAGTAATGGAGCAGAACTTACTGCATCATTTACGTTATCTAACTACCATTCTTCATCCCTTTTTTATTGTAATTTGCACATATCAGTAATTCAAAGTGCTGCAATTTTAAAAATAATCAACTCTCCAGACTAACACTATCATTCAGACCACATCAGAATACAGAGAGGTGAATAAATAAGAATAAAATATCATCATTAAAATATTCTTTCTTCTATATTTATTAGATAAAAATTATAATACTAGCCTATTTCTAAGAGAACTGTTGTATTTTATAATAGCTATCTTTCACAATTATTTCTTTTCATGCCTCTCAGGTAGAAATCCCTAAATCACACTAAACTTCTTGGATCCCTCTGTGGCATGCTATGTTGTTTTGGAAAATAGATTTATTGTCTTAAAAATTTTAAAAGATCTGTTTAATGGGGGGGGGGGGGGGGGGGGGGG
>JAWWEU010000034.1:3520007-3815130 GCA_035583155.1 Acropternis orthonyx | reverse complement strand
GGGGAAAGGACTCATAATCCCCTATAATAAAGTATTTTCAATGCACTAACAGCTATTTTTCCATTACTTTTTTACACATGTTTACTTTCCAAGGAAAACACAACTCACACAAAAAAATAGAGAAAAGGGATTTCAATGCCTTTCTTTCAGTGCCTTTATAGGCCCTTACAGCACAGCAAGTGGCTTTGTGTCAGAGACTGCAGGAGAAGTCAAGGTAAGACTGTTTGGGAAGTAGGAGCTCATTGGAATATCTGCAGTTCCATCCATCAGGGTTTAGAACATGGATGGTCATGGCAGATCTTCCAAAGGATGCAACTATAAATGAACAAGGAGCAGCACCACTGCCTCCTCCTTTGTCTATTACTTTAAACCCTTTTGGCCAAGGAATGGTGTTAGTAATAAAACTACACTTAACTACAAGATGTTTATCAAACTGTCTAACAACTCTAAAACACCAAGAGTAAGAAAAACGAACAGAATGGCCAAGAATACAAAACTTCTCTGTCCAAAAGCAATTGTATAAACTTTCTGCCAAACACAACTCTTTGTTTCAGAACTCTTCTAAGAGAACTCAGGTGGAATACCAAAAAGAAATGTCATTTGCCACAGGATTTCAGCTTTAGGCAAGGGAACGCAAAGCAGAGTAATTAATCTTTCCAAATAAGCCAGACTCAGAGAAATGTAACACAGGCACTGCCGAGTGTCCCTCCAGCCTCGTACACTGAGAACCCTTCAGTGACCTCCATTCCTCTCGGGCACATCACTGTCATTACACACCAGATCAATCCCAATTCTTGGATTTCAGTTTTAGCTGCAATACAACAGCCAAAGCAGGGGGATCCTGGCCCGTGCTGCTGCCTAGCACTGCACTCCACAGTATTCCCACCTTAATGAATTCCAGGTTGTCACAATGGAACGGGAAAATTGCTCCAGTTAAAGGAATGAGTGAAGACTCTGCTTATCTGGGTTTTGCATCCATTTCTGCTACAAACTGCTTGCCAATCACTCTTTGTCCTTGATTTCCCATTGTATCTCTGGAACAATTCTATCTCCTTTGCCCGTCATGTTTATTTTCAGTTGTTTTCTGGAACTGTCTTTTATTGCTTTGTTTACAGGTTTACCCAATGCACTGCAGCTGTACTTGGGCACTGTAGGAATTAGTGCACAATTAATAGAAGGTCAAACACCTAAATCCATAGGTTAGGAAAATTTTTTTTTAAAATTCAGGATTTCTCTGTAATTGGATTGTTAAAACTATACTTACATCAACGTATTTGATGATGAAATAGAAAAATACTGTAAAGCCAGAAATTACACAAAAATTCACCCAAAGCCAAAACTCAGTGATTCTTAGAAGAGATTTTTAACAAGTCACCAATGCTTGTTTTGTTACAATTCCAGCACCTTAACACACCTGTGCTGGACTGGTATCGCTGTTCCCAAGTGCTTCTCCTCAAGGAGGGAGCGGGACAGCCCTTTTCCCACTCAGCAATGTAGTACCCCTGTCCCCGTGGCCACCCCCACGCAGCCAGATGGAGCTCCAACTCATCTCCAGAGCCTGTTACCAGGCAACATGCTGGGCTTGGGGCTGAGCCTGTGCCAGAGTGACCTCCCAGCCCCAGAAGCTGATTGATAGTCATTGTGCTGGGAGGTTATGATCACAAGGGAAAAATAATCAAACAAATTATGCACATTGAGATCTGGGAGCGTTAAACCTTCCTCAAATTCCAAATGAGTGTTTTCTTCTCCTTTCTTGTCATCGAGACCATATCTGTGCTTGAGCTTGTTGAAGGAAAATGAAGCTCTTTTCCTCCAACTACATTTATAGATACTGAGGCACTATATTCATAGTCAAATTAGTGTTAGCTTCCTCTAAACATGCTGTGATTATCTCAGGGACCACTGTCTCCCAGGGGTTAGAAACCCCAACCTCAGGCATGCAATTTTTACCAGAATTTTTCTAACAAAAGCTGTCAATTGCATCAAATTCTGCTAAGGGCTGGAAGGTTATTCTGTGAGAGAAAATACTGTTCGTGACAGAGGAAAAGCTAAAAGCAACAAGCATGCTGAGCACTACAGAATTGATTTAAATCTATCCTCAAGATGAACAGGCTTTTTAGGTTTTTTCTTCCCCACCCCCCCCCCTTTTTTTTTTTAAATCCAGTAAGCCAGGCAGTCTTTCTGAAATAATGAAATCTTATTTCAAAGACATTAAGAGGAAGATTGTGTTCAGTGTAGGAGAATAAATGCAAAACTCTTTTTCCTAGCAATGACTGTGTGTCTAATTTTTTCAGTGACACGAAACTTTGTGTGTTGGGGCAGAACTCAGCTACTAATATTAATACATTTGAACAAAAAAGTCAATTTAGTCTATTATTTTGTCAATATCCACGTGCAACACAGAACAAAGAAGAGTGTCATTAGAAATGTATATAAAGCAGAAATACTCTCAGCCCAGTACAGAACAAGCCCTGCTTATTACCTACCACAAAACATCAGAGCATTGGAGGTTATTTTAAGCAGAGGATTATTAAAAACTGGTTGAGAAGTACCAAATACTCCCCTGCCAAGAATCACACACTTTGTTTTATCTCATACTTCTGCATTATAAGTATAAATCTTATATCCTGATTAAAAAGACCTCAATCAGTTTTGTTTCTATCTATGTGCTACAACAAAAAACTTTACTAGAAAATAAATTCCCAGTGTGAAAGAGCAACAGGCATTTTGGATTTGCAAGCCTCTTGTCAGAGAAGAAAAAGACAAAAAATTAATCAGCACAAATATTTTTTTGGAACTCCATTCATGATATTCCTTTTTCTGACATTATAAGAGGGATTAAAAAAGAAAGCATGGTGAATTAATTATGCATCGTTGTTGGAAAGGAAAAAGGTGTCTGTGACTAATCTGTACACAGAGTAATGAGCCAAAGGCAAAACGCAAGCGATAGTGACACAACCCAAACACCTACCAGGGAAATACAAGAGCAAATCACTTGAACCTACAGCCAGAAGCAGATTATTTGCTAAGCATGTCACTGGCAAGTCGCTGTTCAGTGAAGACTAAAAGGTATCAGACCTTGTACTTTTGGGCTATTAGTCCTGAGGTGCAGCATCAGCACAGCACGTTGGGGAGTGCAAAGTGTTTCCTCATTCACTGGGGCAGCACAAGTGACATTTCAGTGCCATTGCAAGGGGGACAAACACACAGCACAAATCAGGGCACTTACTGAGAGGAGGCTCCGATCATGGAAACAATAGGCACCACTTGCACGGGGCTTCTGTGTGGTTTCCTGAGGAAAGAAAAAGACATTCTTACTGGAACGGAGGGATTCAGGAGCTCCTGTTTGGGCCCTGCACCCGGGACAGACTGCGGGTAGGCTTAAAAACTCAACACAAAATACAGTTTCTAGTGCATTATTTGGGCTGTCCAAGGACTGCACACATTATTGGCTCACAAGTGCATTTTAATGGTAGTACAAAGCCAAACAGCAAAATCTGCTTATTGATTCCTAAGTACCAACTAAGATTTTATTATTTATTTATCAATCAATGATAGTAAACATTTCCACATGGTTTGCAATGTACTTGAAACCAAACTCTACCTGTTCATTAGGAACTTATCCACTAAAATAGACATTACTAAGCTGTGGTTGTAAATTTTCCCTAGCACAAACTTCTCTTTCAATAGGAGCACATGACTGTGATTGACTTCTTGTGTATTCTTCAACGGAAAACTTGAAGCAATTTTGCAAAAGTCAAATTATCATAAAATACACAACCAACAGAGGCAGTTCAGAATATATTTACAAGCACATAGCTGGGAATTCCAATCAGGTAACATTCAATTCCATGCCACTCTTTTTTATTGATGAGCAGCTGGTGACATTTTAATGAATTATTCACTGAATTTCAGAAGTTACAGTAACTTCAGACATGTTTTACTCAACAAATTCTCCCTACGTGCATTTTCATTCCCACAGGCAAGACATACTCTCTGATAAAAATCCTCCTGAAAATAGAAACACTTCATATTTTGAGTTTTCAAAGATAATTCACACCTAGGTCCACGTATAACCACGTTATTCTGTAGATAAATTTTACATTTTTATATACTTAACATTTTTGTATGCTTCTGTATATAAAACCATACATGTTTACATTTTAATTTATATATGATATATATTCTATGCATATATATTTTATACTTCAGTAAAATTCCAAACAGTAACTAGATTGAATATTTTTTCACAAAATATCTTCTTGCTTGTGTGATTTCATTAAATAAGTCAGTAAATAACAAATCAGATAGAGCATCTCTCTAATGCAGTTGAGGATAAAGAGTACCAAAACCCATCAGTACCAGAAATATAAACATCTCAGGAGCATTGTAAAAATCACACATACTGGTAACAAACCTCAACAACTTCAGAGTATGAACAAGTGACAGTCAGGAATAACAAACACACTCGCATTTTTGTCTCCTCAGAGCTGGAACCATCAGAGAACGAGTCAACTTCCCAGCTGAAGCTCCCAGCAGCAATTGCATCTGTCTCATTGCCCAAACCCCACACTAATCAACTTCTGAGCTGAAGACATGTTTCTTTTTTATTTATTTATTTAATTATTTATGGGCAAAAGGAAGAGTGGCACATTTACAAACTTTACAAAATTTTGGAAACATTTCTCCCCATTCAGGAGATATTCAGCCCTGCCTGAGACTGCCTGAGCCTGCACAGCACCAGCTCAGAACAGCTCCCTGGCTAGTGCAAACCCTGGGCTATCAATGACATTCCACCACCTTCCACACAGCAGGGCCCTATTTCCAGAGCAATTCCCGAAATTCCCTGTGTTACTGACTATACTTCATTTGTTATCCAGCTACTCAGGCAAGAGCTAAACAATGAGCAAGATTTTCAGTCATATTCATTAGAAGAAGCAATCTTCAGCAGAAGGAAACACAACTGAAAAATGCTCGTAGTTTTGTGGAAATAAACCTGCATTCTGACAAAATCCTATTTGCAAGGCTCAAGATAACCCAGCTGACTCTGCACTTGGACGTTATACCTTGTTTGAAATGTCATTAAGGCTGTCCACACAGCTATGAGCAAGCTTGTGGACAAACACAACACATTATATTTTCCATGCTAATTTTTTCTTTGCACAACTGCCATAAATTGTAGCAAAACAGGAAGTTTTGCATTCCTACCACAAAGAAATAAATTCCCAATGAGCAAGTTTGTGTTTGCATCTGGTATTACACAGTTTTAATGTGACAGGCACATGCAAGACCAGCAGAACCTTCAGCAGATGAAGCAGCAGAGCCACCACTCCCAGAGCTCCCACTGTTCTGCTCAGAAACAAGGGAAACTTGAGAGTCAGCTTGAAGAAGTCCTGCTAAGTGTGTATGGAAAAGTTTGATAGAGAGGATGATGCTTTAAAATTCCCTTAGAAATGAAAAAATTGTGTTTTCAGGTGAAAATTTCAGGTGCATACACAAGTACTGAGAGTACCCCTGTGCTTCTCCCTCGGGGCAGCAGCTCAGGCAGCCCAAAAAAGCAAAGGTTATTCTGCAGGGTCACTGAGACACAGAGCCCCAGGCCACTGAGACTTCATAAACTCTTCCCATACCCAAGCATTCCAAGAGTATCCCAGATATGTTATTATTTTTCCATAAAAGTAGATTCCTTAAGCATTGAAGGAAAAAAAATAACCCACAGCAATATTAAAAATTACTAATACATATACAAAATTACTAAGTCTGGCTTAACATCTACTGCTTCACACCTCTATCAAAAGCCTACATCTAAATTGTTCTAATCTGATAATTTTTTATTTTAATTGTGTTCTAAAAACGCAATTAAACAATGATATCTGTGGCTGCAAGTTGAAAGCCATTCCCTTCAGCTAACAGCCAAATACAACAAGCAGTGAGTTTTGCCATCATTAGACTTCTAACCGTATTACTTCTACTTTGAGGCTTTTTTGTTTGGTCTCAGTTTAATTTCCTGTCAGCCTTACAAGAGATTTCTAATGTTTGGGCTGTAGGATATGCTCTGATTAAAAATAATCTTCCCAATTACTGCCTGGCATGAGTCTACTGCCACATGCACTCTGCCACTGGCTTCTGAATTTCTGTCAGCAGTAATTGTGTCTGTAGCTTCTAACTGTAAATGAAAACCCAGGGGGCATATTTGGGTTCCAGTTTCCTTTGCCCAGCCATATCTTTTAATTTGCACTGTCTGTCAAAAGGAGATGTTTGTAGGCACTAAAAGGAAATCCTTAGACCACCAGGTTTAAAAAAAAAAAAAGGAAAAGGAGAAAAAACAAAATGCAACTGGAGTAAGATAAACCCCATTTGATATTTATGCCAGCGTACTCGACACAGACAGAGCAGCTCACTGAACTGATTGCCCTTAGAAGGGGCGGACTAACCATTTACTAAGCATTTCTAGCTGCTCTTTGCTGCCATTACGTTTAACCATAAGTCCTAAACATCACCTTAGTATTGCCTTTATTTTTGTAAAGTGATCATTCTAATGAATGTTTGACAGAACAGTGTTATCACAATGAAAAAAAAACAGAGTTTCTCAGGCTCTGGCTCCTGCCCTAATGGGTACCACGGGGTTACCCATCTCCAGCCCTGCATGACCCTCCCACACGGCCTGTGGGCAGCCTGTCTCCTGGGGCAGCCCCCTGGGCCTGCACTGCACCTTCTGACCAGGCTGTTTTCAGTCTGGGAATTCAGACCCACCCTGTGTCCATCCTCTTTCTCTCCCAGTGAACTGCTGCCTCTGGACTCCCTGGATGGATCCACCTTGCTTGGGGCTGTCCATGGATATTCCCGGTCTCCAGGACCTGTGCGCAGACCCCATGCTTACGTGGACTGCACTCCGCTGGGAGGAGAAAGAACTCAGCTCCTGGCTGTCTTCAGGAGCATCCAGCTGCCACCAGCCTCCAGGACATCTGCCTTTCAAGTCACAGTGCTTCAACGTGGCAGTCAATGCAACAACAGCAGCAGCCACAGGACAGATGAGTGTCCAGGTTTGCATTTATCCACTTTTCCTCTCAGGAGTGGTGCTGCTCTGATGGAAAGGTGGCATGGGAATGCGGTCTGAGTAAGAAGAGCAGGATGGAAGCAAGGGGCCCTGGGTCAATTTTCTAAAGGAAAACAATCTTTGGAAGGATGAAGTACTAGCACAGACTGTACCCTGCAAAGTAGATACAGGAGACACTCAAGGAGTAGAAAAATATGTGAGATAATGTCCTCAAGAGTGAAACTTTGTGTAGAAGGGAAAAAGTCCAACCAACTTCACCAAGTAGAGTCAAGAATGTGTCTATAGGATATACAGTATTACTGCAAAGAGTAATATTATGAAGACTATTAAGACAGTTGCAATTATTTCTAGATGCTAATATTTACTACAAAATGAAAAACACTGCAAAGTCCTGTGAAAGTAATTTTCTGTCTCTAATCTGTCTGCATTCAGTAGACTTTTGTCTCCAAACTAAAATGGCACACAGCACATTTGGAATCCAAAGAGAAAAAAGAGCATAACTTTGTACACAGGAATCATGGAAGTTTTCTTCGTGATAGGAGGACAGATATTGAGATTTGGTGACTGTGAGCAGGGATTTGGCCAAACAGCATTTGAAACTGAATAGATTTTCTTGGCATAAGAACTTTTCTGAAATATTAACTCCAAACATTCATGTTCTGCACTGTGTTGGTTGGTACTCTATTTATATGCTTGTACCTGTCTGTGAGGGGATGCAGTTGGAAGGTGAGAGCAGATCTCAGCTCTGTCCTGGACCTTTGGCACAGCATTCCATAGTGAAACCTCCCTATCTTATCTGCAGGGCTGTGCCCCTCAGCACATCATCTGTGCATGTGATGACAAAACACTGGTAACAGATAAGAACTTCAACACATCAACTCAAACATCCAATTTCTCATCTGTACAGTGCAGATTGTGACAACCACTGCATTCTACCTGCTTGGTATTACAGAGGACAAAAATGCCACAGAGCTGTTAAAGTACTGATTATTTCTAAAATATTGTACAAACTGTGCAAGAAGTTCTTTGTGCCTCCCCTGAGCCCTACAGGGCAGCAGCTGCAGTACAGAACAAGACTGTGATATCTTCAAACTACTTCTGCTTCCATTTCCATATCTCACTTGAGATGAAAGCATCATTTGCAAGGTATACACCCCTACCCATGATTGAAACTGCCAGAACTTCTAGATAAATACCTACCTATTTAAAATACAAGGTAAGCCACTGAGTTGAAAAGAGTTATTCCTGTGACTGAGGCCATGCAGATGTTTAAGTATTTAATACTACAAGTTTTATGCTGAATAACAGTAAACACATTATGAAGCTGAAAGAAATACTGGTTCCTTGAAAGAGCACCTTTCAAAATTTTGGCTGCAAAGACAGCTCACTACAGACACCGTGGGACAATCAGCTGCCCTGTCAGGGCAGGGAAGGGGCAAAGCCCCAGGCACCGAGTGTCTCTGTTACTGAAATCGTCGTGGCTGCTACTGAACATTTTGAGAGCTTCTCTTCTAATTTTTTTTTGTTTCTCTTCACTCTTCTGCAGTACAGACTGTTCTGCCTCGTGAGCAGGTAGAGCAATTCCACCAATACCAGCAAGATTACTCACATGTTAGCCATGGAAACACTCCTGTGCCTGCTCCACTAAATGATCATTTATCACAAATTCAAGGGAACAAGGCTTGCAGAGGAGATGCAGAAATAACAACGTAATTTGAAAAAGGCTTAACTGTTCTCCTCCAGCGCTGCAGAGAAGCCCTTTCATCAATTCCAGTGGTGAGCTTTTAGCCCTCAACACCCTGCTCCTGGCAAACACTAAAAAGCAGGAGCATGATACTTCCAGAACAGCAGTTTTACATTCTGCATCTTTAAACTACTGGTTCTCTCATCTCTCACAGGTCAAGAAATGAATCACGCCTGTATAAGCAGTGCACTTTCGAGAGAAATTTCAGCTGTAGAGAGATGAAGAGTAAAGTTACCTGGTTTTTACTGTTTTATAATAAAAATTTTGACATTGCTTCAGAGCTTTCGATTTTACAAAATAACACATGAAATTAATGACCACAATAAAGGAAAATAAAACCAAACCAAAGCCACCGGTTTGTCCAACAGCTTTGTGATTTATAACATAATTCTTCTTGAAGAAACAGCACAACTCTAGGATAAACCTGTGAGCCCTAATGCAAAAACAAGAGTTGGAGGGGACAGCACATTCCACTGACAGCAGCATGTTCCTTTGGACGAAAACAGAGAAAAAAACTCTAATTTGAAAGTAGAAGTTATATCTATATCTGTACATGGGCTGTCAATTTTAGCAAAACTACTCTCACTCTTTAGGAAGTAAAAATCTCAGTCTGAAAAAGAAGCAAACAGTAAATAATATACATATTCCAGATTTGTAGATTTATTCCTGCTAGGTATAATGACTACAACTGATTTAAAAAGAGAAGTTAGTGTTTATTTTACACACAACAGGAGAGCCTTCGGCTGGGGGTCTTTTCAAAGGAATTATTTGGTGGTGTTGTTTCCAGCTGAGTACAACTGATTATGATTGTTAAATATCAAGTCACATGTACAGAGAAGCCCACGCAGATCCCACACTGGAGTTTAAGTGCTCACCTCTGAGCACAAGAACAAAAAGAGAAGGGAGCTCAGCTGTGCAAAGGAAAAGCAGCAGATTTTCCCCAAGAGCAATGTGGTTTTCATGGGAGGAAAAAGGACCCAAAAGCATAAATATAAATGATGCAACCTATAGCCCAGGCACATGGAATACCTCTCTGCAGAACCATCTGGCCCAGATGTGTAATTTGGAGATAAACAAACAAAAAAGGTGGCTTGTTCTTTTTTTTAAACTAGATTCTTTCAAGGTGTGCTACATCCAAGTAGAAAAGGAATCAGATTTATAAGCATCACACGTTTCCCTTCACATTTCCGAATGGCCAGTTCCACACATTTTTTCCCTCCCTCTGTAACCTTTCCCAGTGTCCCAGGAAAATCACAAGCTGCAGGTAATGGTACCTTCTCCATCACTCACAGCATCAGGAGCTTCACAGCACTAAGCTGACACCTGTGAAATCAGACCACTTATCAATGAGGAGAGAGGTCAGAGGCTGCCAAGGTTGGGACAGGAGCCTGCTGGCTGCTGCAAATCTCTCACCAGAGCATTTGAGCCTGACACTTAATATTCAAACTGGATTGCAAGCTATGTACTCAAGGATAAAGCTGGGTAATAATAAAGATTCACAGTCTGACAGGCTCAGAATACAAATTCTCAGTGCAGAGCTCATTTTTAATTTTTTTTTCTTTTTTAATCTAAAAAGGAATCAGGAATTTTCCTTTTATAAAATAAACAACAGTACTTCCTATTTAGTGAGGGAAACAGTGGAATGAGAAAATATAATTTTAGTCTATGTAGATATTCCTAAGGAGGCACACATTTTATTTCAGTATGAGAACACTGTGTACCCAGTCCTTGCCTTGCTCATCAGACACTGGAATACATCAAACAAGGTATGCAGTTTCTTTTTGCAGGGCTAAATCCTTTAAGCCAGAAATCCGCTGCCCAAAACCATTTAAGAATTTGCTCAAATTTCCAAAAATGTAGGGTGTATATTGAGCACAACAGCTGTGAAGCCGAAAATCATTGGAAATATCTGAAAACTTGACACATATTACTGGAATTTGGTATCTAACAGGGGTCTAACTAGTCCCACATTGCGTCACCAACAAGGAGAACTTGCAGATATCCTTTCACCAACTCCAGACTCTTTCATTTTCTGTCCATCATATAGAACAAGCTTCTAGGTGCTATTCACTCTTAATTTTATCTCTCACTCTTACTCATCTTTTCTTTTTTATCTTATCCAACATTGTTTAGTTCACAGTAAAATATTCATACTTTATTTTACAGTGACACTGTAAAGTCATGGTCCATTTATTTTTCCTTTCAATGTTTATTTTATAACAACCTGACAACCATCCTTTTTTTTTTTTTTTTGGCTGTTCTGTGAGTGTATAATGTATGTAGGTGGTTTAAAATTAATGACATTATAATTAAATGCCTAAGAGTTTTTACACTGAAAATATTGTTACTAAACATGAGCTCCCCTTAGACTCTCACTTATTTTGCATTTTTCTTCAGACGTCTACATTTCTATTACTAAATCTACCCCTTTCCTTTAAAATCGCATTGCATCCAGCTTAACTACATCTCACTAAATCACCTTGTTAGTCATACTTTGATTCATTCCATTTCATTGCCTTTCATATTTAAATTATCCCATTTCTTTTCCTACTCCACATATTGCCTTTGAAAATGACAAGTCTCGCTTTGTGCAACGATTCTTTATCCTGTAACCTCACACAACTCCCACTATTAACACTTGATCATTTAGCTGGATACCTGCAAGTTTTCCTGCAAGGCTGCCTCCCAAAACAACTCCAAATTTACACGTTTGCTCCCATCTCTTTTTTTCGTTGACATTCCACATACACCAAGCACTACATGCTGACAAATGAGATTTGTTGCACCATAAAATAAGGCATAGAGATTTAACCCCCATGCTGCAGCAAGCAACCTGCACCGTGCAGGGATGCAGCTGGCAAGTGTGGCTCCATCCCCCTGCCCACACAGCTCAGGATCAGGGGGTTTTCTGGGCACAAGATACAAATGATGGAGGCACAGCAGAGTTTGGTTTATACAATGAAAATGTAACTATTTTCAATCTGCAGAGCAAATAAGCAGCCTGAGCCTCCAAATCTGTCCTACAAGTATGATCATTGCAGCATAAACCACTACCCGTTCTTATTCTCTCCTTGACTGAAGCTACATTTCTCAAGGATTTCACTCACAATCAGCATTCACTTCTTCAAATTAATACAGAAATGAAGCAACAGCTTCTCTACTCCCATAAAAATTAAATACTTTTCTTCACAGAGCCTTAACAAAAAATCGTCTCAAATGCTAAGCAACAGATCAGTACCTCTCTTGGGGTGGTGCAGATAACAAAGTGGCATAACCTGTGCTCAAATTGGGTAAGAAGTTGTTAAGATGATTCCAAAACTGCTTGTTCCCCAGAACTGCCCTCCCTGCTGCTTCCAAACAAGTGTCTGAACAATCCTCACTGCCCAAACCATCGCTGCCTTAATGCACTTCCCAGTACTGCCAACTCACGGGCAGGAGGTTCTCAAAGCTAATTTGTACTCCTGAAAGCTGCTCTGCTGTTCTTTGGCTCCCAGACCCAGGAGAGTTATTCCAACATGCCCCTGCTCCAGGTGCTGACCCTTTCATGCAGGAACAGAAGCAAGGAGAGCCGCCCGTGCTGAGAGAGTGGGAGTGACCCGGCCAGCAGCTGCTGTGCTGTGACTGCCACAACTTCCAGCTCAGTTACCAAGGGCACAACTGCATTTGCCAGTTATAATGGTGAAATTATTATCTCTATTTACAACTCACCAAAAAATTACGCTACTAAAATGTGATTCAAAAATCACTGCTACGTTTACCAAAAGCTGCAAATCACAGCCTGAGTTATCATCCCATTTTCTGTGCAATGACCAAATCCTGCCTGCATGCAGGGTGAGGTGTCTCCAGCTTTCCAGGGGTTAAGAGAAATTGTTAGGAGGACTATGAGATAACTGCTTGCACCAATGGAATTTTACCAAGTCAAGTTAAAAATGGCTCAATATCTTGTTACTGAAACCAATCCCCCTGAAAGCATCAGATACTGGCTGCTCTCAGATAATGGTTCGTCTAAAGGACTCATGGCAACTTTTATATTCATGGGTTTTATTAGTTTGGGGTTTTTTATCTTACCTAGAACATTTTGGAAATGCTTTTGAAAAAAAAATAAAAAATCCTTCTTAGGATTAAGAACTAACCTGCTCTCTTCAAAACTACAGCGTCATAGTCTGTAGCTTGAAAAACGTGTGCAGGAAGGAATGATTCAAGTCTCACAGCCGCAATTTTCAGAGAATTGGTAAAATGTCTTTATCCTGTTTAAATATCAAAGCTCTTCTGGGTATCACTTAGATCTACCCATCATAATTCAGCTACTTGTGAATAATTCAAGATGTTACCCCTTAACTTCTCTCAGCAACTCCCTTGAAGAGAAGCAGTAAGTAAGCATCTCTTATAAACTACAGCATGAATCCACATAATTAATATTTTGATGTACTTTACCTGTCTTACTGTTTGCTCTTGTGATATTCAGTTGGTATTAAATAAATAACACACTCAGACAACTTGTCCTACTTTTCAGAGATGCTCCAATTTGTATAATTGCTTTATTTGATTTATTGTTGCACCTTTACTCAAGTTACACATTCTGTTAATGTGCTATCAATGTAATTTGCTGTTTCTTAGTAAGGAACTTTTTTTAATCAAGCCAGCATTTTTATTGCAAAAGGAATGCACTGCTTGTGCTTCCAGAGAATCAAAATATCCTTTTAATGGTATGAAGTAACCTGCTCCACCTTTGCCTGTTTTCCTTGGCACACTAAAGCAAACCAGAGATTATGTGCTATTATTCAAGTGGAAGAAAAATAAGAGCACTCCACTAACAAGCATCAGAGGTGACTAGAGGCACATAAAATCATATGAAAACAACAATTAAAATATGCCCTTATTTTCCCAATTAGAATTCAGAATGCCTGTGTCCAAGTGACTGTAATGGACATACTAAGATTACATCATTTTGAAATGAAAACGAGCAAGATGAGGGAAAAGTGGTTTCAGATTTTCTTATTTCCTAATAGTGAAGAGTTAAAAACCTCCACTTCTTCAAGTGAATGAGTCTTTGGTTGGAAGCACCAAGAATAAACACATAGTTTGTATTCTTCAAGTGAACTCCATCTCTGTGCTTTCAGGATTCTAAGCTGATGCCACCCAAGAGCTTTGCACGTCTGCCCTGCAGACGCATGAACACAACACTTGGGGTAAAGAGGGAGGGGGGACATAACAAGGAAACATAAATTTCTGAAAACTGAAAGAAAATTAAGTTGTTTATACTGCCTTCCCTGGATCATTTTCATTCATGAAAGGTATTAACTGTGTCTATTAACTAGAGTGGCAGCTGTTGCCCCCACAGTGGCAGGCAAGCAGCGAGCACGAGCAGCATTAGCTGCTGCTGCAGGTGTGGAGTGCCTGAAAACTCCCTTCTGAACCACCCTCTGATACAGGAGCAACAACTCACACAGAATCACCTCTCTCAAGTGCAACTTCACTAAGACCATACTGAGGGTTTGCAGTAAATAGAGGCATTCTGAACCTATTTGGAAACCTTCACTTCCCCTGGCAGAACAGACTAGCAATGCTCTGAGATCACCCGTGCTGTTCATGAGGCAAACCCTCAAAGCCCAGACACACAGGTATTATTACATTTATTCCACTTGCCAGCCGGCTTTAGGAAAGCACCCTTTTATTACATTGACTGAAAGAAAACTCCAGTCATTCCATTTAAAACCTGTTGTTTTCCTACAGTTTCAAACACGTACACATAAGTGTATATATATATATATATATAAATAAATATATATAACACTTACAAGTGAACTGCATTGTATGTCTCCAGATATTTTTTTTTTTGTCTTCTCTAGGCTGTCCTTCTATTTCACAGCAAAATACTTTGCCATGTTAGCACGTGTACTATAATAATAGTATAATTATACATGCACTGCAAGGGAGAAATACTTGGAATCTCACATTTCTTGGGGATTTTCTGCCATGGTTGGTAACTTTGACTGACAGCTTGGACACGGAAGCAAAATGTCCACCAAACTACAGTGTTTATGAATTCTTGCACAATCCCAAATGCTTTTTGTGCCTTGCAATATGTGAAATTGCTATTTATACTGATTTTACCTTTGATGCTACAGCATTGTTTCAAAGCCTTGCAGTGTCTCACTGCATGTATCACTTCTCCCACATCAGACAAAAAAGTTGTATTTATGGCTATAATGAGAAAAAAAGCACACATTTCCTTCCCAATGTGCCAAATACTAGATTGATAGCAAGAGAATCTCAGTATAATCCTCTAATGCCTGAAATCCATTCAAGTACCTCAATATATCAAATTTTAAATGTTTTATAATACCTATAAACACTCCAAGAGTCTAATGAAGCTTATACTACCATGAGTGCAACAAGTGAAAGGTGGTGTAAAAAATCAATTTTCTTTCACCTCAGCTGATTTATATTCCTTCCTGAACAAATTAATTTCACACTAAGCAACTGGTTTAATAAAACTTCAGAGCAGCCCTACATTAAAGAGTTTTGTTCTTAATCCAGGCATAGATAACTTGAATAGCAGTAAAACAGCAGTCTGGGATTACTCCACAATTTGTAAAGGGCTGGTCTGACTTATTTCACATTTTTTCTCACTGAGTTTTATTTCCGAACTTGTGAAAATGAATGAAGAAAAGCACAATTCAGGTCTGCAGTCCAGAAATAACACTATAAACAATAACATATAAAAATAAACCAGGCAAGTATGGAAATATATCCCAGGGAAATAAGTGTGGAGCATTAGTCCCCAAACTGAAAATTAAGTTGTGCTTAATTCTAACCCTATCTGCAATATTAATATTTTTATTATTACTAAAATCAAGGGGATTGCTGAGCTCCTTAATACAAAAGAGGCAGTTAGATCTGTCTTTGCAGCACACCTGGAACATCGAGCATTTCTGGCCTCTCTTACCTGCAGAGCTGAGAGTGCTGCCTTGGCATTTTGCATCCTTGACAGCCACAAGAAATCCCCGTGCATGGCAAGGCTCCTCCTCCTTTTTCCCACCCCAACAACCCCAACACACTTTTCTGGGTAATGAGGAAGAAGACAGAGATAAAAGCTGAATTTCAAAACCAAGTCAATTTTCTAGTCATAGACTGAAATAACTGTGGTGACAAGCAATATACATTAAGACCTCTTTGTACCTTTCCTTCCACGTCTTGTCAAGTGTGCTCAATAAAAATGCGTTTTCTTACAGCAAGTGACTTAAAATTTAACCAGCTTAAAATATAAAAGCAACTATGATGCAACACTCTTAGAGAGCTGCACAAAAACAGTGGCTCAAGCTGACCAAAAAAAAAAAAAAGGGAATGTGAAAACTAAGATCAGTTGTGTTTTTTTATCATTATCTCTGTTGACTACACTTATGATGGAAATGAAGAATATTACAGGACTGGATGTAACTGCTTTCTCCCACCTCACTTGCACATCATCCTGTGGCTTCCAGGGCACTAACCAAAGGTAAAAATGTTCATGAACAGATGCAAAGCAAAAATAGCAACCTGGAATATATGCAAAATGTGTGTAATAAATATCTACAACACAATTTGAATAATTTCAGAAATATTAATGCACCTCTGGAGTGTCTGTTGAAATACTAATAACGTTTTGAAAAGTAATTTAAGTTTTTCTAAAATAGACCTGCATTGTAATTGTGCTAAGAATTTTTAGCCTGCACTTTGATTCTATATACTTGCTACTGATTGGAAAACATATGAACAACACCACTGCTAGTGTTCTGAGATGAAAAATGTGATTTAAAGCTTCAGGTTTACATTTTCTGACATTGCTTAAGCTGAAAAAAAAAAAACCAACCAACCTAACATGGTTTGTGACCCCTCTGCCAATTCACCAGAACAGGAAGCAGCAAATAGACCACAACTGGATTCATAATGGTAACTTAAACATAAAATAATGCAAAAAATCATAATTGAAAGTCATCTTTTTCATCATCTCACCACCACAGGAATATGGTGAATGACCCAGGGCTGGAACACCAGAGCACCAATACAGGGCTGCCACTCCAATCAGAGCACACAATATTTGGGTGGTGAAAATGCCTTTTTCATCTTGCTGAGATTTGGCCCAGGTAGTCTGAGATGTCTCAGCAGACTAACACAAAGAGTTTGGACAAGCCAAGCTCCCAGCACCTTCACTTGGCAGGCTGGATATACAACTCAGCTTGTAAATTTGAGTATCACATCTTCACCTTAAGATGTTCCAGTATCTCCACGTAGGAAGAAAGCCAGGAATGCCAGGAAATGAAGTGCCAGCTTCTGTCACCTTCTACAGAGCACAGAGAAGGCTGAGACCCCCCTGAACAATGCCCTGAGATCCCAGAGCTCCCCTGCCGTGCCCTCCCACCTCAGCACCTCCTCCTCAAACCACCAAAGAAGCATTGCAAACCAAACACAACAGAAAAAGCCCATAATCCTGCCAGGTACAGGTTTCCCACCATGACACCTATGGAATTACAGTGGCTGTGACCAAATGGATAATGCAAATCCCAATTTCTCCCTTTCTTCAAGTGCTGAGTTTTAATGATTCAAAATCAAAGTGAAAGTACACAAACAAACAAGAGCTGAAACATAAACACTGTGATTCTGAAGGGTCAGGCTGTGGCACACCCAGCTCTGCTTTGGGGAAAGGCAGTCAAGTACATTATTTATCTCCTTGTTGCAAAAACATAAAAAGAAATATATAAAACCCAAAATATTTGATTTTAGAAAAATTTTGCTTGTCTGCCTTCAATCATTTAAGGGAGTTCCAAAGGAACAAAAAAAGAAAAAAGTCATTTAGCAAAGGCAAATAAATTAAGGTTTGTTACACAACAAATCAAGATGTCAATTATTTTAACCAAGAACAACTTGTCGAACATTTGCTTTAACTCCATTTCTAAACGCTTTACCGCATCAGTGATTTTCCTTGACATTATGTAAGGTTATCAAGAGATTCCATAGGAGACTGAAGAAATTTAAGTATGAATGGAGCCTGTACAAGAAATTAGGAACAAAATGAGAAAATCCTTGTGTTTAAGGCATTCAGGTTAATTATTTTGACCTGGTGGACAAGGACAGGGTAAATCTTAGTGTCAACCTTTCCCTTTCTATCTAAAGTAAAAAAGGTGATGACCTACATATTGTATTCAAGATTCTATTCCTAACCTCCACACTTGACCAGGTATGATTTTAACCTAAGGAAAGCCACATGATGTCAACTGGCAGATCCAGTTATTCCTTTTGCACAGGGCACAAAGACACATTGTGATGGAGTAATTACACTTGTCCTAGCACACTGCAAATGTTCACGTTTTAAACATCCCTCCAATTTCAGAATGATCATTATTTGAGAACCTTGGTTTCAACTAGTAGACTAATGATTCTTAGTTTAGCTTAAATGATAAAATAAGTTGAGTCTATTGAGTTTTGCTTGTTTACAAGTGAACATGACCAAGCCTTCTTGCTTATTCCTTTAGTCTCCAGCATTGAGTGCTAAGGAGAACGAACTAGATCAACTCAGAGATTAGGGGATCTCTGATTTGGTGGCCAGGAACAAGTATTGGCCTATGGTGCTCCCATGAAATGCAGTTGTTGGTCAGCTTTCAGTCAGATGAGGAACCTTCTGCTTTCATGCCAGTCTGAGAACAAAAGTGAGTAACCTCTTCCCACAGTACAACTTGTTTTGATATTCCTCAACCCTGAAACACCTTTCTAAACATGTTTCTCAAGAACTGTCCAGAATCCATTGTAACTCCATGCTTGCTTACATCAGTAGAACAAGAGGTGGACCCAATCACTGACTGTACTAGAAAACGTTTCACAACCTTTTAAACACAACCACAACCTTCCACCCAAGGGCACAAGTAATTCTGGCAAACTGTACTACATCCCACTCCTGCTTCCAAGTGTTGACTTCAGTACACAAATCACTGCTCACCACAGCTGATTATCTCTCTCCTTGCTAATCGGGATTTCAATTTTTCTTTCCTTCCACCACTACTTTTGCCAACGTTTTTTCCTTCCATGCACAACCACAAAGTGTCTGTATCGGAATTCCATTCGTTTCCTAATCACGGTGTGTTTTTGCTGAGTTGTCAGCAACTTTGCCAACAAAAAGTGAGTCGGTGCAGATGGTGTGATGGGGAAGCCATCTCGGAAGAATGCAGGCTGGAACAGCAGCTCTTTGCCAACCAACCAGAGCAGGATATTCCACTGCTCTTTGTTGATTTAAGGTCTGGGACACATTGCAGCTGTCACAACGAAGGGCACATAGAAAAGGCAGTCTATTGACTACAGAAACGCATTAAAGCACACAAGTTTTATAAAGTATTCACTTGGCATTTGTCTCCTGTAACATGTCTCAGTGTTATACAAGGTATTTCTCTCCCACCTCACTCTTTAGAGAGATATGAAGTTTAATGTACTGACTGGTACTTAACAATCAGATTTTGTCAGCTTTTGTGCTGAATGGCACCATCCTTCCCCCGTTGACTTTCACAGCACTATTCACAGTGTAAATTATTGCCTCATTCTCAGGGAAGGTGACAGATCCCTGTAGTACCTCCGAGCACTGAACCTGGGAGGGAACTACGTGCTGTCAGGCAAATCACCCTGATTGCACATCAATCCTCCCTGCTGTCACACGGGGCATTTCCATCTTCTGCCTCCCTCCCCTCTGCTCTCCTGGTGCTTCCACACACACACCCCAGCCCCGGGGCTGGAAGGGATGAGTTCCAGTTGTGTCTTTGGGAAGGGGCAGGAGGGATGTTCTTTCACAGTGCCCTCACCCCTTTCCCCAGGGAGGTACTTGGATTGTTTGCCTGACCCGAGAATACCCATTTTCTCACTGCAAGCCAGATCACCGAGGCTGAAAGACCCCAAGTAAAACCTTCACACTGTGCACAGGTAACACATGCCTGGGAAGCAGCCTGAACAAGCACACACACATTTCAACCCTTCCCAAAGTTATCCATCCTGCCCACGGGCCAAGTAGCCTCCACAGCCAGCTCTGCTGTTCTGCGGGAAAAGCCCTGTGGAAAGCTGAGGGAGACAGTTTAACTGGCTGATGCTACAATTAATCAGTCAATAACATTCTCAGAACACAGAAAAGCCAATTGCCAAGGTACCATCCAGTTAAAATTATTTGATTCCCAAACAAATCTTCTCCGTCAGTCCAACAAGAGAGCTTAATACCTTATGGTGACGTGAGACTGTAATGTGGAACTCAGATTGCTCTGAATCGAGCTCATCTGAGTGTCATTGCACTGTTAATGGGAGCTGTGCAATTATTCAGCTCACAAATGAAGAATTTGTGCCTGAGAAGTTTGATCACATTAATAGAATTCCAAAACAACCGCTGATGAAAGAACTTTGTTTTCATTACTCTGCTCTTCAGAAAGACACTCAGGTCAGATATTTGAGATCAGAATCCGGCAGGTGATGAATGAAAATAACTAGCTGGAGAAGCCTTTCCATCAGCAGAAGGAACAAGCTTGGGAGAGGAGGCTGGAACAGCTGTAAACAAAGTTTACCTCTGATCTTCAGCAAGCAGGAAAGCCAAATTCCATTCAGAAACAGCACCAATACATGCACAGCAGGCTTTGCAACACACCAAATGCAAGGCATTCTGGGCACTTTTAAATAAAGAATCGTGATTTGCTTTTTTTACTTATAAACTACCCCAAAGCACACACCACTATTTTAGATCCCTCGCTATCATTGAGAAAAAATTCTAGGACACACAATTACATCCTTCATTCAAATGTGAGGAACTGAAATCCAATGGCATTGTCACTTAAGAGAAATCAATTTGAAGAGTGCCTGGAACATTTCAGTTTCAAATAGGAAGCTCCTCTCCTGGAAACATTTAAAGATCAACTCCAGAATAATTTCAGTGCTAAATTACCCTGTTCCTTCCTTCCTCTTCATCAGGTTCAGATCTTATTTATTCTAGTTTCTGCAGTCATATTAATATATTACTGAAAATACAGCTTCAACTATTTTAAGAAAAGAACAGGTTTTTCTAAGTAATTTCGTCTTAGACAAGAAATCACTTTAAAATAATGTTACAGCTCAGGTAAATTTATAGTTCCTGCAACCAACATAAAAGTGTGTATTTTCCATTTTCTTTTTAGCTGTGTATATAATGAATTTCACAGGTTTTGCTGATGCAAACACAACCCAGTCTGAAGAAATTCCTTATCAGTAACAGAGGCAAAAATCTGTAAACAATGTTAAGTAAGAATAAAGGAAGATGAAGAATGAAGGATCTGGATTGCAAAAATCAACTAGAAGAACCTTTTTACGTATAAAAAGGGAGGCAGAAGAATTATCCCCATCCTCTCTAATGGTAAAATACAGCAACAGAACAATCTATCCTAAGGAAGTGCCTTTCACCTCATCAAAAATGTCAGAGAATCTTGTTTGGTTTTATTACTCTGCATTTCTTTAGTGCTCAATCATGAATAGAAAAACATATGAAATGAACCTAAAAATATGAAATATGTAAGAGCATCCTGGGACACTTTGCTATGTTAAGTGAGCAAACTGTGGTGGTTTTGGCATCAAAAACATATAAATAATTTCCGGATTATTTCAACTATGTTATGTAGCAAATCCAACTATAAACAGGAAGCACTTGCAAGTAATATGAATATTCTGTTCCAAGTCCTTCCTGACTTCCAGTGAATTCTCAAGACAGTTATTTTACCCATTCACCACTGTTTGTTTAATGCTTTATTTCAGTATAACAAATGGTGTGATATTTTAAAATTAACAAGTACCTGTTTTTGCAGTGAGAAATGAAGAGCTAAATTTAGCTTATCTTTATCTAAGAATTATTCAGCATATTAATGCCCTTTTGCCAGTGGACTAAATGAGAAATCCCTGTGAGCACTATCAGTGTTCCAAAGCTGATGCAGGTTGGTGGTTTTTGCCTTGAGTTTCTGCTCATCTAAATTAATTGCTTTACTCAACTGAGGATCCCTGTAGTAGTCAGCGGCAGTACCAACGCTGTGTTGACCTGGGATATCCCAAGAGGATGGACGGCCAGGGCCTTAAAACTGGAAAGAAACACAGGAGCTTCCCAGTGAATTAAGGGAATGGCTGAAATATGGGTCAGGCTGTGGTGACAGCCCACCAGGAACCTCCAGCCTGGCTACTGACCCAAATACACATCCAGACTACACCTTGTCCTTCCGACCACGGAAATACAGCCCAGCCTATACAGAAACATCCCAAATCTGAACAGTTCCTGATGGGCAAGTTACAAAAACTAATCTTTGCTATCTTAACATTTTTATTAGCTTTGAGAAACCCTTCTGCCAGAGACTCTTTCTAAGTAAAATTGTGTTTGCACTGAGGGACAAAGGACAGACCAAACAAGCCACTCAAATGAAGATTTTAAAGCTGCCTTCATTTCTGCCATGGAGAGGCGTCACTTGAAAACCAGGCTTAGGGTTTTTCTCCTTTATCTCCTGCACTATTACATTTTTTCATGAATTTATCCATAGCTGCTACTCTATGAACACGATGAAATATATTTTGCTCACAGCCCTGTAACTCAGACAATGATTTTGCTGTGTTCTTAGTCAGAAGGTGTCAATAGGGAACAGCTTTCCTCCTGTTACTGCAGCGTACCTGGGACCTGGGCAAGGTAGAGAATCTGACCCAGAGATTCATGTTATTTCTCAGTATATAGAAATTGAAAAACACATTCCACAGTGTGACAGTAGCAAATGTCAGGTTCACAAACAGAAAGCCGCCCACAGCTCATATACATGAACATAAGGGATTTAATCTACATGGGGAACTTGGGCACTGACAAAACAGATCAAATCAATATTCATTATTAACAGCTGAAGTGTGCACCAAGTTCTAAGTCATTTCGCTACTGGTAACATCAAAAATATCTAAGCATCTTCCATCAAGTCTGCAGCCAACCAATCGCTGATTTTTACTGCTGGTAGAGATCTTGGCAGAGAGAACTGGACAGCATGTCTTGATAAATCTTTCAAAGAGGTGATTGAAATAAATTCCTATGGTTTTGCCTCCTAATAGGTATTCCACTGCACAGTGAAACAAAATGAAATGTTTGGCATATGAGTAGTTCAAATGAGATATTAATGACATCTCTATTAAAAAAGTTCCACTCCACAAGTAAACAGTTGACCTGAGCAGGTCACCAGAGTGTCACATCTAGGAAACACAAATCTACTGAACGAGCCACCATATTAAAACAAGTATAATGTTAGAATATAAAGAGAAAAATTAGTTCTAAAGCCCTGTACAAGTGTATGAAATTACTAAACACAGACATTTTGAAAATTAATAACTAGTAAAATCAATTTCATCAAGGGAGAAGGAGTAGGTCTATTCCAGCAGACTCAGAGTATCATGATACTGTACACCAGAATTATGACTATTTTGCAATATTCAAACATGTGAAGTAAAACACAAAGCCAGAATCTGCTGTTACTCCTTCCGAATACCAACAGCTTCAAATCATGTGTGCAACTGCACTTCTTGGAAATGTTCTTTTTTATAAAACATGAGCTAATTTTAGAAGGCAGGATGGGTGCATCAGAATGGAAATAAAGGTTCTTTACAGGAGTAGTGCTTTTGTGAAAAAAGGCAGAAAGAAAACTAGGTTAGATCTTGAATCTCAAAATGAGGTGGGGGGACTGGGAGATGAAAGACACCTGAACTTCTAAAGACTTTCTTGTGTCTGTGCACAGGCACAGAGGCTGCTCCTACTGCCACAAAGGCACAGCAAGATGTGGAACTCCTGAACTGTACTGGTTGGCAAATGCAAAGAGGACAGGGATGAGAATTGGCCCAAGTGTATCTGTTCATACTCTCACTAAACGTTTTCATTGTGGAAACGAACTGCAGGCAATAATTTGTCAGTAGATGGAGCCAGATGATGACAAGCAGCTCCCCAGTTGCTGGCCAAAATATGAAGAACACTGGAGATGAACCCACCATCTTCTCAAATCTGAAAGAGCATTCAGAGCAGCAAGTTTCTGTCTAGACACAAACCAAGGACCAAGGTCCATTTCAGTGCATGATTTAAACCCCACTGGCAACTCCAGCCAGACACAGCCACTTGCTCACTCCCTACAGCTGGGATGGGGAGAGAACAGGAAGGCTGAAAGTAAGAACAATTGTGGGTTCAGACAAGAACAGTTCAATCATTGAAACAGAATACTAATAAATGTAAATTATTTGTAATTGGAATAAAAAGGAAATTGTAATGAAAAGTAAAGAGGAAAAAAAAACCCAAAAAACAAGTAAAACAAGCCAAGCAAATGAAAACCAGTTGCTCCCTGCCCACCAACCAGTGCCCAGTCAGTTTCCAAGCAGCAGCCCCTGGCCAGCTTCACTACTAGCTCATACACTGACCATGATGCCCTGTGCTCTGGAACCCCCCCTTGGTCAGCTGGGCTCAGCTGTCCTGGCTGTGCCCCCCTCTCAGAATCCTGTGCTCCCCACCCTCCACACCAGCAGGGCAGCCAGAGAAGCTCAGAAGTCCTTGCCTTAATGCAAGCCCTGCTCAGCATCATCTGAAACATCAGTGTGTTATCAATACTGGTCTCACTCTAAACACAAAACACAACACTGTACCCACTGCTGGGAAGAAAATTAACTCCATCCCAGCTGGAACCGTAACCTGGCCCTAGCAGGGAGGAACAGCAGCATTTCGCCTTTAGAAACATTCCACTGTGCTCCAGAAAGCAGAGAGAAACCTCTGAAGATGAAGTGAACCACAGCAGCCTACACACAAATCCCCTTTGCAGATGTATGAGGGTCCCATTCCTAACACTTGGGACAGGATGAGTGAGGGATTCCATTCATTTTCTTTGTATGGAATCAGGAAAAAGCAACATCTACATTAACTAAAAAAGTAGTAGATATCAAGAAGGATAAGCATTCAATTTCATTCATGTTGTGTTCAGTCATTTTCTAATCTATATACATCCACAAATACATCCTTAAATATCAACACAAAATCACAACTAGCATTAAGCAGTATTTCATCAGCAGGGCATGTATCATTGTATGGCATTTAAAAGACTATTTCCATACATCCAAATACCAGAGCAAATTATTTCAAACCAGTAAGAAACACAAATAGTTAGTACATTAAAAGTGGCATTTTAATTTGTGTTTCAAATTGCAACAAAGTCATGAGCCCAGCTTGACTTCAGAAACATATTTAGTGATTTAGATGCATACCCTATGTGTGAATATAAACCCCCCAGACTATATCACTGGCTAGTAGAGAGCTTACTTGCTTTTAAAAGGCTTTGGTTGCTTTTATTTTGGAGCTCTTCTCTGCCTGTCTGGTCCCCAAGAGCCAGATTTGCCTGGTGCTGGCTCTTGGGGGGTCCAGAGGGGTCATTTTGGCAGCTGCAGATAAATGAAGTGTGTGAAACAGCCTTGAAAGCCTTCCCTTTGCTTCTCCAGGAGAGAGGAAAATCCCAGAGGTGCTGAAGGCGAGGCACAACCTACACCCAGTGGGCAGTACTTTTCCTGTAGTTAGTCAGGTTAGGCTGGAGTCACAGTCCTGACCCAGCAAAGGAAATAAAACCAGTGCCTCTTTCCTCTTTGTTTTCACAGATACTGTTTATGTAGTTTGGTTTAGCTCATCACAACCACTAAGGTTAATGTATAAGATAATGGATTTTATATATGTGTGTGTATACATATATATATTTCCTGCAAGTTCCCCCCTGATTTCCTATTTATCAACTACACAGCTGTTCTCTGTAATAATCAAGGATTAACAAGATAACAGCACATCCATTTGGATCGTCAGCTTTTCTCACCTTCATTCCCATCTCTTCCAGGAAGTAAAACAAACAGCTAAGATTTAAAATCTACTTGGGGATGAGGATTAAAAGCCAGCTCAGGTTATCCTTCTTGGGAAATGTGGGTTTTTTGGTTTTTTTTTTTTGAAGAACAGGAAAGATTCAAAGTTCTTGTGGTGAGTCAGGAAGGCAAAGGAAGTATCAGAAATCTCCATAAACACTGGAAATAAGGAAGGCTGGATTTCCTCTAGATTTACATCTTGGAATTGATTGACTTTGATGCCTAAGAAAATACAAAACTTTCCTAACCTCAAAAACTTATGGTAAGACATAATTTGGTAGGATTTTCTGATGTTCTAACAAGGTCTAATTTGTTTTCAGTGCAGCCTTTCCCTCAAGGCACTGGTCTTGCAACCAAACACCTTTTTCATTTGTAAGAAATCAAACGTTTTTCCAAACTCTACCACAGAGCAAATGAAACAATGACTTAGGAAATATTAATAAGAAGAAAGAAAAAAAAAAAGGATAGGAAAAAGCCATTGAATTTGCGTAACAAACCACATTGCAATAGTCTAGAAATCAGTAAATGTGGTTGGAGTGAAGGGGGAAAAGGTCTTTCAGTACGAGATGAACAATTTAAATCCAGCCTAAGCAAGCTGGAACTCAGCCTAAGGAATTTGTAACTAGTCAGTGTTCACATTATCATTCTACTTTTAAGTTTTACTGTTTTAACTGGTACATATGTAGAGAAAATGTATTTTTTAATCTTCATACTACAATTAATAATTCAAGAGAAAGGGGGAGAGGAAAGGCATATGGTAGCTGTAACATTTTCAATTCCCCTTATCCCTCTATGCCAAGTTAAAAATAAAATTACAATTCAAATTGCTTGCTACTATTTCTTCAGTGCATTGTGAGAGACACCAATCTGCAAACTTGCTGCATTTCCAGCTAAAGAGTTTTATTTAAAGTACCTAAATTATTTAACATTTTATTCACAGAATGTTGTTTCCACCAAGGTAACATGTACGTTGATATACTACTGCATCAGATTCCCTGCCACAAAGAGTACTTGTCTGAGCTGCTTGAATGCACAGGTGAACAATAGCTGATGTAAAAGCCTCCTGGGCTCTGTTTTCCATCTGTAGCTTGTTCTGGGAATTCTGTGTTCCTGGAGGAGAACACTTGGAGCCCTTTCCCCCAGACTAACTCACCAAAGTGCTTCAAGCTGCTTTTCTGGGTATTCTTTCCTATCTTCTTGCACATTTACAAAGAAACCACTGCCCTTTTTGCTGCCAGGCTAATCAGTATCACAACTTTATGCATGCTAAGACAGCTAGAACAGGGGGGAAAGGGAGGGGGTGAAGGCATAAAACATACTTACTGACAAATTACAAGTTTTTTGTTGACTTGAAGTTCTCTTTCCTTCAGAGGAAAAGAATTTCAGGCTTTCATAAATCAGTAAAAAGTATTGGGTTTATAATGATAGAAAAAGGGATACTGTTTAATTTATTAAAGCATACTGAGATCCCTCCAGGCACAGACTCCTCTCACCCTCAGTGCATTGGGCAAACTGGGAGACAGAACAAATGGAACCTCAACACAGGGAATTCAGGGTTTCCCTTATTATTCTCAGGAAACTTTCTTAATGACTTGGGAAGCTCTGCATTCACTGGGACTGAAGTTTAACATCCGTCCCCCTCGTGTTATGGGAATCTTAGTTTTCAATTTGTATCATTTTAATGCAGCATGCTTTAAAAATGAACAAATGGGTGAAACCAATTAATGAATAAAACAAAACTAATTTTTTGTTTGTTTTGATTTTGGAGTTTGTTTGGGGTTTTTTTTTTTTAAATTCAACAGGTGATTTCTGTTCTGAGAGACATATCCTTTCTCTTGTCCAGATTATCTGAATTAAGCTTCAGGAGTCAGGAGGAGAAGGAACCTTTTTAATATGGCTCCACCTCAGTGCATTTCGCATTCAGGGGCCACAACTGCTCCTCTGAGAACTTCTCTCTATCCTCTCACAAAGAAGTTACCTGAGAAGGGGCAGGATTTTTTGAATTCCCAATATTGCAATTCAGCAGACATCACCATTTTCAATGCAGCCATTAGGAAATACAAAAGCATAAAACCATAAAATACAAAAACTTCAAATCCCACATTCAAAATCCCATTCAATAATATGGTCAGCCAAGTAATTACATCAATGCAATGAATTTGACAAACCTTCCATAACTCTTTGCCTCACCCATCCTTCCAAGAGAACCAGAAAAAAGGTCTTCAAGGCACTCTACACACCATCAAGTTAAAAAGATACAATTTCAAATCAAATGTATATTTTGGACAAATCACCAGCACAAATCCCATCTTATTGAGCACCATTATTTATGGCCATTTATCTCAGGCACAGGAGTCCTGGACTGAGAGACAGGGCTCTGTGCGTACATAACACACCCTCAGCCGCACAGACACCAATAAAATGCCCCTAAAAATTTTACACTGTTCATTTAACATTGATTTAGCACAAGATTCCACATTTGAAATGAGCAGGTATTCATAGTGTCATCAGTTAAAGTTTATGGACTGCTATAATGGGATATCCATACCTGTCTAGGACATTGCCATCTCTATCAGAGTAACACTGAAAATGAGCAACAGGCAATAGACATGAAGAATTTGGCCCTTCTCAGGATTAATTATGTCATGTCAGTCATTACACTGTGACCAGCAGCAAACATTTGTGACACAGGACAGTTTCCAAGTGATTAGTTTTTGGATTCATTACTCAAATGAACAGATAGCCTCACTTTGTGAAATGCCTTTAAAAGATCACACTAAAAAGCAACGTGTGACTTCTGATCACAAAATTCTTAAAAGTGAGTTAACCCCAGTGAGTGAACTATTGTTTTTTAAGATGAACTTCTAATTTGGAAAGAATAAAAGGATTAGCAAACATCAAGGCACTTTAACCTCTTTTTCCTCCTACGATAACATTTGTAACTTTTGGCCTGTCTTATCTGTTCAGGGGAATTCCATTATGAGAGCATAAAGGATGTGCTGCTCCTACAAAACACAGGCATTTTTAATGGCAGTTTGGGCAACGTGGCCTTTTGTACCTCACTAGATTGACTATAAAAGCTCACTGTCAACTGACAGCAACATCAACGTCAGTGCACACAAGACTGATAGTCTCCATATGAACAATTCTTCCTGCACTATTAACTGCCTATGGTCTCTTCTGGGTTTTGCAGAAACATCATTTTAAAAGCAGTAAAACAGCATTTGTTCTTTTGTGGGTTTTTTTTCCAGTGGAAGTAAGCAATATTTAGAGGTGACACTAAAGGTACTCTCAGAGTTTACAGTACTGGAACTGATGACTGACATTTCCATCTTTTATTGATTTATTACAAATTAAAGATAAAAATTGGAGTAATTTTAGTGAATACTTTTCTACTGGTCTCCAGTTGGGGATAATCAGAATTGCAATCTGGACAACTGAACATGAGCTCTGCTCACAGACCCAAGTTGTTATCCATCAGTTTTTAGCACTAACTAGGAAGGATTACCTAAGTCACAGCCCATCCCCTGAACCCTTGGTGTGAACAGCTTAACCACAATCACA
Organism: Acropternis orthonyx; assembly: GCA_035583155.1. Lineage (NCBI taxonomy): Eukaryota > Metazoa > Chordata > Aves > Passeriformes > Rhinocryptidae > Acropternis > Acropternis orthonyx. Next base: position 3,785,857 of record JAWWEU010000034.1, on the reverse strand, counting down.
GAACAGAATCAAAAAGTATCTCAAGTTGTAAAGGACCCACATAAGCATCATTGACTCCAAGTCCCTGCTTGGACTTCCTAAACCAAAATCATATGACTTAGAGCATCATTCAGATGCTCCTGGAATCTGACAAGCTTGGAGCTCTGGTGCAACAAAATGACAGGAAAAAAATAGGAATATCTAGCTTTTTCTCAAAATCAAGCAGAAAACCTCCCATTGCACTGGTCTCTTCCTTAGTATATGTAGGGCTGAAGACACAGGAAAATCAGTTCAGTACATCCCCACTGCCTTCTTCAAGGTGTTGTTCAACCAAATACCCTGAATGCCAACTCCGCTTACATCTATCCTCATATCCGTACGGGGGCACCTCATAAACGTGTCGCATTTAGGGACAACCACGGCCAATTTTAAAGGTTGTGCTAGTTTTATTTGCTACAGTTTCTCTTTGTTGGTCCAATAAAAAGGTGTGTCAGCAAACCCACCCAGCCAAGACCTTGGTAGGTACCTGTCAGGAGCTCAGGCTTAATATCTGCCCTTGCCTAACCCAGGAATAGCCGTACTGGACTTTTTTCCTGATGCTTTCTTACACCCTGCACACTCTGAGAGGCCAGACTGTACAGATACATGGCATAACTGCACCTGTGAGCCGTGACAGCCCCTTCTGTTAGTCTGGGAATCCAAACTCAGTGCATGTTTTACAGTTATATTTCCATCCTCTTTGCTGTGCTGATGACAATGCAGACCTTCACCTGTGACACAGCTCTGACAGCCAGCCTACAAAACTGAAAGAGCTCTTCATTTTTTCCACTTCTGCTGTTATGAATCTAGTTTGTTGTGAAACTATAAAACAGCAGATAAACTGCATATTCTGACCTCAGACAAAACTAGAGACACCAGGAATAAAAGCTGAATGATCCTTGTGGGGAAAATATCAATCTGTTCCCAAAATTAATGGAACAGTCAAATGCTCAGTACCTTTGAATATGTGAATCAGTGACAGAAGCCTCATTGGTATTATTTTTCCACTTCTTAAAAAAAACAAAAACAAAAGAAAAAAAAAACCAAACAACCAAAAAAAAGCCAATAAAACCTAAGTATAAACCAAGACAACATAAAAGTCTTCAGTGGTGGATTCTCAGATACTGCTTGAACAGAAATAAAAACGTGGCTCAAAAGTGCCCCTATAGACCATCATTTCCCCCGAGCCTGCAGGTGTGGAGTTTGGTCAGTAACTAAACCCAATATATCATAAATCTTGATCAAGTGAAAACAGTTGTGCAAACTGAAATAAGGCAGAAAATGCCAAAGTGTACAAACATTTACTAAACAAACAAAGAGCAGCACCTTGCAAGGAGAGAGGCAAATACTCCTGATTTTGCATTGTAATACTTTCCAGAACCTACACTTTTGTGTGTGCATATAGATTGTAGCTCAGGCCCCAGCCTGATCCAACTGCACTTGAACTGTGAAAAACACTCCCAGAATCCCACAAGGGGCTCCAAAATTAGAATATTAGCATACCAAATGTAATTTCCTTTTAATTTCCATATCATGTATTTACAGTGTCAGAACAGATATTGGTTTCCTGGAAAAGGATGGTACTCTCCCTTTTTAATTGCTGCACTTGTGGGTGGCTGCTGACATGGGTTGTTGTGTGCACACACACACACACATATATATATAGATAGATATATCTATATCCATGTGTGTATGCGTCCATGTCCACCAACACCCCTAAATCAGGCTGTAAATGCAGACACTTAGACATAGTTACACCTACCTGAAGAAATTGCTGTCACAGCTTCCACAATAACCTCATTGATTATTGTTTAGAAAACCTTTCAGTGCCAGGGCAGGATTTATGTGAATTATTAATTTTTCTGCAAGTAATTTATTTACTTCAAACACACATCCCACTCCTCCTCCCCACCCCCTCCCCCCCAAAAAAAACCCCCACAAAAATAAACCTCCAACAAAAAAAGCAAGAACAAAAAAAGCTCAAATCTGTCTTAAATATATAACCTAAAAGTGATGTTACACAAACAGTAACTAGATTAAACACAAGAACATGTGCAGGTACACATACCTTGATTGAAGTGTTCATTTAATATAATTTAAGTATCTGAAATATTCTGCTTACTTGATTAGAGTAGATTGTTTGCATTTTGATTTATTGCTTCAAGATCAGTATTCATTAAGTCACTTAATATAAAGGCACCCTTACAGCTGCTACCCTATTAAAGGTAATCATTTTTTCCCATTCCTGTTTATAGCACAGTCACTGTTACAACAAAAGCAGTCTGGAGTCATCTGTTAATCACAACCACAGTTGCCAAGTATAAGTATCTTCCCAAGCAATTCTTGATGGTTTGGGATTATGTCATACACAGGAATTACAAATTCTGTTTTGGGTCAAAAATTACTTGTAGTGTCATGTACTCTCAGGGACAGTCACCCTGGGGTGACTGGGCAGGTGGGGGAGTCACATTTAAAATCTTTAACCAAAAGATTCAAAACTGCTTTCCTAGCAACACAATCCTGTAGTTTTGGCTCCTAAGTAAGCGTCTCTATTTTCACTCAAATCAACGTACTGAAATCAATGCAACTTCTCTGGAACTTTAATACAATTTTTTAAATTAAAATTGCAAACACAGCATTTTATCTTTCAGCACCGTTGGCCCAAGACTAACCTGGTTCAATGCTTCTGGCTGGTCTAATTTTACATTTATTCTTTGCCCAGCATCAAAAAGGACAGACTAATCCTGTGATAATGACATGTAATTACCTGAACCACTGGCCAAAAGAGATTATAATACTAATAAAGTTATAGTATGTGCTCATCCCTTTTGTTATCGCCTCTCTGGAAGGTCAGTAAGAAAAGCATCAGGAGACACAGAACATACAAGATCTGACACACACCAAGTTCAGCAAATTGGTGTGAACTCCTTGTTCTGTGGCAGTTTATTCCACGTTACCAACTCTGACTCCATCCAAACATGGGACACCACACTGGAAAACTGTGCAGGAGACAACTCTTAGCTTTTAGAGATGCTAAAGCAATTAGCAGCTCTTAATTCATAGACACTGATTAGCAGGGTTTCTAATATTAGTGAAGACAAAGGTTAGCAGTGCTCACTTTCTGATATACAGAGCCAGGCTAAAACTGACCTTCAAGCCAGCTTAAAATACTTCTTTTTATTTTTTTTTTTCATTATGCAATTTAGTCATAGGAAAAAGAGGTTTTCGTATATTCCATAATCTCATCAACAAATCAGAAATGCAAAAGTAATCAATGCCATTTCTTAAATCCCAGTCATAAAAGCATTACCTAAAAAAAAAAAATCCAGTATTATCTCCCTATGCAAAGCATTTTTTCCTATTGCTGAACAATGCCATTTAATATATTGATACTTCTAAAAATTAAAATAACCCAACTTTTGATATACTTCTTCATTGGTACAATGCAATACTATTGCAAAGTATTCCCATCAACACAAAAGTGTCTGTTTGTAATAATATTATGGTCATTTTGACAAGCAGCACTTCCACTCAGACTGCCCCATGCTGTTTGCCAAGACATCATGCATCCTATCACAGCCCCTTTGCTCCTGGAAATAAAAGAATTTTTCATAAAATCCATTTATATATCCAACTTTATATGTTGTTACACTTATTTCTTCTCTTTCTGTGGTTTCTATCGAGAATCATTACAATTAACGGGAAAAGTTCCATGGCCTCCAAGGGATTTCAGCTATTCATCTTTCCGTCCTGTCAAGAAATGCTGATGTTTAAAGCAATCATGTTCCTTGTTCTGTGTAGCTTCATTAAAACTACTGTGGCAGAAGTACTTCAAAGGCAGAAGGTTTTTAAAGCTCTGAAGAAGCTTGAAAAAAGTTTTTCTGGTAATATATTAAAAAAAGATACTTTTAGTATAATAATGCTTAGGCAAGGTACTGATAAGGTAGAGAAGATAATAAGAGAATGTGGTCAGACAATCACAGCTACAGAAAAATATCAGCCAAGGCACCTCAGGAGTCCAAAGCAGAAGCTTCAGTTCCTATTCTGCACTTTAAGAGTATCTGAGGAGGCAATGCACTGTTAAATTAACAACTAATTTCAATTGAAACAATAATAAATGTTCAGTCAGCCCACTGAAAGAAGACAAATCATAGGTAAAGTCACTTGCAAGTAAGTCACCTTACACCTCACTTTTTAACCTTGACTCAAACTGGAGGGGGAAAGAAAACAAATGAAAGCCCTAGGTTTAAACCAGAAAACAAGCTCATTTCTTCTGTAAACTCTTGAATATGGTACATTTGCTGAGACTTATGAAATAACCTTGTATTATTTTATAACCAAATCCATTTTAGTTAAACAACTACACAGTGACCAAAAACAAGGTGCACCTGGGGTAAGTAACGGATCTTAATTTCACCTTAAACAGCTCCCATACTGCTAAACCACTGAACAATTTATAAAGCCAAATGTTCAGAAATACAGTCAATTTTGTTCCATTTTAAAGGAGCATTTAACATAAGATTAAAATGCTTGGAAAAGGAAAGAATTCCTACCTAACACCTACCAAGAAGGTCAGAGAGCCCCAGAGTTACTGAGCACAGCAGTCTCTGCCAGGAGACAACTTTGGACCTGCAGTGCCAAGTACAAAGGATGCAAAAGCACCATAAAGAGCTCATGGAAACAGTCCATGGGAATGGCACTGCAATGCCAAAATAAATTTATATGAGTCTTTACCCACTGAAGTTGGTTGCCGTCATGTTGTCATTAATACATTTTACAGTAGCTGCTTGGTCGTTTTACTTTCATTTTGCTTAAAATTAACTCCCTTGGAGATTTGAAGTTATTTTTATGAACAGTCATTAGCAACTATTTGCACAAAAAACATCCTCAGATATGCAAACCTCACAGATTTCCATTCTGCAAGCTATAAGAAACTCCTTCACTCCACCTGGATTTTCTTCCAGCAATGATCCTCAGAGGGATTTAGGGACACAGCACCATCCTCTTATCTCTAATAACACAATGCTGGCATTTTTGGGATGGATGTTACTCAAGCATCATAACCTCCCGTCACATCCTGCAGAGATCCCAACAGTGGAGCAGCAGTTCACTGACTCCCTTTATCCTTCTTACTTTTCCTTATTAAGGATAGCAAATGATGTGGTAGGAGAATTTTTGGGGCACATAAAGAATGGCTCCTCCTGTATTTCTGCCCCACCGAGATAGGCTAATTCAGTGAATGGTGTTGATTAGCCCAAAAAACAGCATCACCACCAAAGGGGTCAGGAACAGGTTTCAATAACTTTCCTTAATGATTGAAAAAGCCAGAATAGACTACAGTAAGGACATACTGAGTCATTAGTGAAGCCGGACAAGAGAAAAATTAAAGCACTGGGAAGATGTTACAAAGGGAGATGGTAGAACCTGTTAAAACACAGGCAATAAATAGAGCTTTCAACATTTACACAGCACCAGTTCACACCTACACATGTAAATGTAGGACTTGATGCAAAAAGACAAACCATGTTCTCTGTAGTATATTTTGCTCAGAATTTCGTACCATGCAGAACTGGTCGTTTAGTTGTCCATTACACCACTTTGCAAGCTTTTAATTGCAGCCTTTGAATATTTAACTGATCCAGAGATCCTACCTGAACATACGTGTAGGAGTGGAACCGACACAAGGGTTAGACAACAAGACCTAAAATCACATGTTGAAAACCTGCACTTCTGCTTCTCTAAAAGCCTTTAATACAGCAATTTCCAAACGCACCATGTGTTTGAGATGATAGAGAGCATGGAAATGTAAGTCACACTAGTTTACTACTGTAGAAAAAAAAGAAAAAACCTTTTGGCACTAAGCATTTTAAAAAAATAAAGTACACAGTATTGTATTTTTCTCTTTGTATGCTATTTCCCCTACCACTCAATTAATAAACTGCATTTTGCTTTTTATTTACATAAAAAAGGTTCATGCCCTATCCTTTAAGAGCACTACTTGTTCCCTGAGCCAAACAGTAAAATTGGCTTTCCCTGATGCCAAGGACCATCAACAACCACCCAAACCTCACTCGCAGCCATCATACAAATGCTTTCAAAGACACTTGTTGAAACACACACTCAGACATGGGCATTATTTCTCTGTCTCTCTCCTTCTGCTGCTTGATATTCCACCAAGATAATGCCGAGCAGAAAGGCTGTTCCATCTCAGGAGAGCTGTCACCTGAGAACAACAGGCTGAAATATTCACTCCCATTTGGAGCCATTATTCAAAGGAAACAAGAAATTTCTTTTACAACCCAGAATAAGCACCAATTCTTCACTGAGCCATTTTTCATATCTCAACTCTAATTCCACAAATAAGCCTTTTAAATCTAGCAAGTGCCCTCATGGCCTATCCCAAGACTTCCCTTGGGCAGCCCAGAAACAATCCACAGAGCAGCATCACTTCCTGAATAAATGACCAGAAAGTGTGTGTGCCATTTTTCTTCTTACTGTTTCAAATTATTTGCCTGTCCATGCAAAATGGACAATTTTTTAATGAAAAAAAGCATGCAAAAAGAGCAGTCTTATTAGCCCAGGATATGGAACACAGTGCTGTGCACTGATGACATGAACTAAATTATTGCCAATCTCAATCTAGCATGAACAGAATGATAGCTTTTCATTTTTTGGAGGGGTAGTTGCTTGTTCACTGTGTAAGCTTTGAATTCTAGCACATCCTTCAGAACATATTGCAGCTCTGCCTTCTTTTGCTTAAGCTTTGAATTCCCCCAGTTAGGGATGGAAGAGGACAAGTCTTTCCCTAGTGATCTGACAGGGGCTTCATTTCCATATTCAGTGTTTAGCTGTTCCTTTTATCCAGCTCTTTCTTAAAGACGGTTCCCACATATTACATTTGCCTACCATCTAGAATTTTTCTTTGATATTATTTGGGAATTAAAGCCATCAGAACATTGGAAAAGCATGACACAATTAGGGGGCTACAGTCCATCTGTGTCAAATTCAAGAAGCAACCAAGGCCTATATTTTTCTTTGAACACAAAATACATCAGTGCCATAAGTGCGATGAAAACAGCTCATTTTTTGTTCCAGTAAATCCATATTTGAAGCTTTTATACCACCTTCTCAACCATTTATCTAGCCTAGAAAGTTCCTTATTCTCCTAGCTGCATGAATCAGAACACTTCCAGATAACATACCAAATGAGGCTCCAGATATAAAATATTATCCAAACAATTTCAATCAGGAATTTCAGCAAACTCCCATTTCTTTTCAAATACCCACCAGGCACTGAGCACTAATTCCTACTGCTGTTATTGTCATTGTCTCAGCAACCTCTGGAGTCCAGACCTTCTTGATTTCCTAACCCAGCACCCATAAAGACAAGCCAGCTATTTCTGCCATTAACCCTCTTTTCAGCTTCCAACACTTCTAAAGAACTCACTCTTCTCCATTTCAGTCTCTGAAGATCTGAAAATTACTTTCCTTCTTGAAAAAAAAAAAACCTCTTTAAAGTATGTGGTGTTAAACAGCTATGAAAATTACATATATGGCTATTTTATTTAACTGTTGGGAAATATGTTCTTGTTGGTTAGTTAATCAGGACTGGGCAATGTATTAAAAGAAAAAAATCAGAACTTTGAAACTTATTAGAAACCCAACATTGTTTCTATTATATAGATTTGTTTACAGATCTTAGAGAACCCACAGGAATATCAAAAAATCCTCAGCATTTCACCATTATACACAAAAAGCATGCGTGTGCATCCCCTCCCCAGCCCATCAGGCAGGCCAAATGCACACTTCCAGTTTTACTATTTCTAAATCCTTAACCACGCTCTGTATCCTATTAAGCCCTATTTAAAATGAACTCCTGAATCAGCCATTCCCATTAAACATGTCACTTTTACAGAGCCTCTGAAATACAGGGTGGGGGGAAAGCCCACTTTGAACTATCAGACAAACAAGGAGTGTGGAAATATCCAGCAAAAATTGTATTAGGGAAATTATTTGAGAAATTGTTAATTCTTCATCCTTTTGCCAGTGGCTGTGTGTGACTGGGGGCAGGTAACCATTTCCCTGTGCTGCTGTGCCCTTTCTAGTTTCCATTCTTGGACTGTAAGCACTTCAGGGTAGGAAGGGGACTGACATTCTTAAGAGCCCTTATCTGAAAGCCTGAACCTGGAAGATTTTGAACCAGAATTCAAGTGTGTCTATGACTTAAAGTGAAAAAAACCCAAATGACGTCCAGCAGTTTAGTGTCAGGACTCTCATTACATTGTCAAGTAACCTTGGGCACATCACTTAATATCTGCGTGCTCTTCTTTCCATCTATAATAGGGTCAACAGATTCTCCTTTAGGCAGCAGCAAAGTTGGGTGGCCCAGCTCACTAAAGGCTGCAAAGTGCCCAAGATTTCCAAGTTGAAGAAGCTTCCTGAAATGCAAATGCAGCTTAACCCTTCAAGACGTGTTCTAAGCAAGACAGAGGATTCTGCTCCACTTTAGCACTCCAGGAGGCTCTCTGATAGGTCACTTTAAAATGACAAATCAAAAACAATGTCCAGTGGCCTAAATCAAACAATTGTTGTGAGGAATCAACAACCCACAGAACTAGTCTCTAATCCAACCCGTGCAAAACTCACTCAGTTGATGAGCCCAGGCATTGGGGGGACAGGAACGGAGACTCAGAGAGAGCAAAGGTCTGAGGCCATAAGGCAGGGAATTGTCACTGTAATGGACATGAAAAAAAGAAACCCTTTGCACGTCAGGTCTGGGGGGGGGTGGGGGGGGGGGGAAAGAACAGAGACTGAAAAGACTTTGTGATTTCCACCTCCAAGTGTAGAGAGGCTAATTGGAAAGGGTGTGCACTTCCCACTGACATCTCCATACAATCTTGATCCTCTTTCTAAACCAAGACAAGGATATTCTCCCTTTTTTTCTCCTGTCACAAGTTTTGTTATTCTCTGAGCACGACCAGATCTCTGAGAGGAGCCCCCTCAACTCCCACAGCCAGGATTCATTTATTGAGGCAACAGAGATGAGCAGGGCACAAACATTTTCCTCAAATATATCAGGATTGGCAACTTGTACATGTAAATGCGGAAGATTCAGTTTCTTTTTTCTGCCTGCATTCCAAAATTCTAGACCTTAGTTTTCTTTTCTCTTGTTTCTCTCTCTGTCAAGACATGAGATGACGACCCTGCACAGCACTGAGTTGGCCCATTTCCTTTAAGCAAAGCATTTGTTGGTGAAACTCCAGGTCCACTACGCAGTAGTAAGTGATCTTGCAGTTGTGATCTCTCCGCTGTTAAGTGCAAGGCAAGGATATTCCTAGAAAAATTTCACATTAAGAAGAATATTACATTTTAATATTACATTTTAACTCCTGTTTGACCCACAGGCAATTCAACTCTTGGATGAATTGGATGGACTCTTGGACAGATCAACCATGCAAAGCCAAAAGGCTAAAAAGAAAATTCTCTCAAAACCTGCATGAGCAAAGACAACAAGATAAGGAGTAAACCATGTTTGCAAATGATCCTTCAACATGTACCAGAAAAATGAAAACACAGTAGATTTTTCAAAAATTATTAATTTTCATATTATTGTCTTTGACATTTTCATCGTAGACATAAAGAAAGTTATGGGTAAGACTTGGAAAAGCATCAGAAAACTCATCCTGATGTCTCAGAAGACTGAAAAAAACCTCCCCCCACTTCAACCATTAGAAGACTTCCTAGCATGTCTGAGCACCCAGAAAACACCACTGTGCTCACTCCTTAGGATCAAGAATGTTTCATAACATCTGCAGATTTTTTTACAGAAAAAGCAGGTGTTTCCCATTCCAGTCTCCAAGTTAAGCTGTGCTGCTTGTCCAAAAATCTGCGTTTGAGAAATCATTTGTATATTCTAATTCTGGCAGGCAACATTTCATTTATTTTGGCTTTTTTTGTTTGCTAATTCAGTTGAAGAAGCTGCCAATAGTTTTAGAGGGTGCTGCTCAGCAACAGCAATTCTGTGTTAGCAACTCCTCGCTACATTTAGATGTCCACTCACGCATGCCTACAGACATAAAAGTTTCATAAATTAATACATTTTCAAGGTGACTTTCTTTAAACAGCTCAATTCAAAGATAACAATTTTTGCCTTCTGGCACTTATTCTAGGAAAATATTCATTTTGCATGACTAAGTCTGTGTAAAAGGCAAAAGATGCCACTACTGCTTTTAAAAAAAAGAGTTGGGGGATAAAGGGGAAGAAAGTTAGATATTTTCTAAATTCCTCTGTAGATACTGTCATGGGAAATTTGGTCTGTCACTTTAACTAGACAAAACCTTCAGGTCAGCCTTGAGCTCAGCTCAGCAAAGCTCCAAGTCACTCAGGCAGAGGCAGAGACTTTTTCAGGTTATCTTTGTTCACACCATTGATCTGGGTGTTGCTCGAAGGAGGTTCCATGGATGAGGAGCACAACAGCTCAAAGCACGTACCACAGGGGTGACCACAGGACTGCCAGGTCTCCCGGGGACTGCCAGCAACACCTCCTGGGGTGGCTCTTCACAAACACACAGGGAAGGGGATAAACTTTGGAAGCAAACACAGTTCTGCAACTGGGCAATGCCAATGTCATGTTTTCATTCACAGAACAAGGCTGATCCAAGGCTCACTCCTGGATAAATGAAGGGAAAGCACAGCTTTACCTTCTTAAATGCTTACAAATTCACAGGGAGAAAAATAGAAACAGATTTCAAACACGCCCAAAGACAGTTTGGAAATAGGATGAAAAAAGACATCATGTTGGATTGCATTCTCTCTTTTGCACCTACAGAGCCCAAACTACAGAACACAACATCCATGCAATGGCATAACATTTAGGTTAACGGAGCTAATGCTAAAAATGGCAAGGCACAGTTCAGCTGACAAGCTGGCATTCAAATTAATGCCTTGGTTTATGTATCTGCTGCACAACTTGCCTTCCTGGTATTTTTGTTTGAATTAAGATGCTAGGAAAATGAAAAAACAAACAAACAAACTTGTTTTCTTGGGAGTTATGAACTTGTTCTCAAACTATGAACATTGCTTGGAGAGTGCATTGGTGCTCCTGGGGTATCTATTGCTGCCTGAGTTCACAGCTTTCTCCTCCTTTCATATATTCACTAAGTGATGTGTAGGTACTTTTGAAAATGTCCTCAAATATCAGTGAGATTTCAAGAACTTCAAGCTTTTGAGGAAAACTTCGAACTATTGCACCAAGATAGATGAGATGGGAAAGACACACAGCAACATCTACATTATACACACACAGACACTCTTATTGCATATGTAAATGTGCAAGTATACATGCACATACATATACATTTATTGCATATATATTGCAAGACCTGTTAGTGCTCATGCCATGATGGAATGTGTGTTGGTGACACACTGTAGCTGCCAGCAAGTACAAAATAGAGAGACACAGGCTGGGAATTGTTAAATGAAGCATTCATGGTAAGGCTTAGTCTGTCATTTTGTACCACATAAGTCACCATACCCTCTAAGGAAATGATGCCACAGAAAAGTTTAGGAAAATGGTGCAGAGACTACACGTGGAAAGAAGGAAAATTTATCTTTATTTTTTAAATTGCAAGACAATGTTCATACATATGTGAGAACCCCGTTTTAGCCATCTCTCCCAATCCAACAACTGTTTTCCCTTTAGAGTGTCACCCATTTTGTGAAACACAGATTTGAATCCCCCCACACTGCTGGAAACCAGCTCGGCTCCAGACAAAACACTGAGTAACATTATATGTTATGTAAATATTGGGAAGATAAAAGTTTTTCCGGCAGTTCCCTTCCAGTTTCACTACAGGCAGGGTTAGAGCAAATTTCCCTCTTCTCTTTTACTGAAGTTTAATTTGTCCTGTTTAAAAGGTAAGGGAAACAACAGACTTTTGAGAAATATATACCTAAACTAGAATTTTTTTTTATCTACTGTTGGCATCATTCCTGCATTAAACATGTATGTAAGTTCTACACACTGTTGTTCCTGTCTGAATTTAACTTTGGAGGAAAAGTCCTCATGATCATAGCCCTGTGTGCCTCAAAAAGAAAGCACCAGAGAAGGCAAAGAAAAGGGACCTGAAAGGGAGGGATTAATCCACGAGAAGTAATTAGACAGGTCACCTTTTATTTTTAGCATATGTAGTCCTTTGACAACTATTCAGAGAATAAGACTTATGGTTATCAGAGTACTATGATAATCATGCCAAGGAATTAATTGCTAAGAAATAAATATACTGCTATAACTCATTTTCATATCCAGTTTATGGATTTTTATTTTATTCCTTTTCCCCCAAGAAATCAGTGTACTCACAGATTCTCATGAGAGTCAGATTTTCATAAGAGTTCAGATCTCATTTTGGCACCCAAATGAGAGGCAGACTTTGATAAGAGCTCGGTGCCTTGCAGAACAGGAACTGTGAGGAGTTGAGCTATTTTGAAAATCTAGCAGCTGCTGTGTAGGCTGGGAATATGAAATTCTGGTCCCGAGCTCTTTAAAAACCTGGCCTTACCTAACCAACAGCATAATAAGCAAGAATCCTAAATGTAGCAAATTACAGTTCCTTCTGCAATGTCCTTTGTCCTACTGCAGACTTGCTCCTTCAGAGCTTTTCAAGAACTCTGCATTACCGTTATTGCCACCAGCACCTCGCTGCCTCCAGCTACAGCTCTGACCTCTTCAACACACCATTCCTTGGGGCAGAAAGGTTATTTTCCTTTCCCTGATTTAACAGGAAAGTTGCCTCATTACTGGGACTATTAGGATTTTAAACTGAAATTGTGTTTAGCATTTGACTCGGGAGACTCAGAGTGTCACACCAGTGTCACCCCACTGGTCACTGTCCCTTTCCAGGTACAATCTTAACAGTCTATATAAAACAGACACTTAGCTCTGAATATCCTTCATCAACTGGACTGTGCCTTCTCTCTCTCCCTCTCTCAAATTATGTCATTTTAAAATTTTTAAAATACATAAATGCTAATAATTAATACAATATTACTTTTCTGAGAAATAATAACCTCAGAATCATCTCGAATTAAGAAAACCCAGTCCAGAAATGGGGCTGCTGGTGCTTTGCAGACACATTGCAGCAGTACATTATTCACACCAAGTACAGTGCACAGGCACCACCTGCTCTTCTCAAATACTTCATTTTCAGAATTTCTTTACAATACATGTTGCCATTCACACTGTAAAAACCTTCATTCCATCACCACTTGGGCTGAAGAATCAACCTAAGTACTTTTTCACAACTTGCTTTCCTTTCAGATACTTTTAGGCAAAATGCTCTGGTTTTGAAACAGTTTTTCAAATGAAGAATTACACTATCACAGATAATTGCAAAAACATTTTGATACTTCAATAACTTAATCAAGCTCACATTTTTCTACAGGTTTTCATAATTTTTTGCTCTTTTTTTGAGATGAAAGAGTGTGGCTCATGCAAAACACTCCACCAATTTATACGGACTGCAAAAGGCCTTGACAATTCTGTAATGACTGAAAAAAATGTGTCCATATACGTAAGCCATCAAGAGCAGACACAATCCTGATTTCTATCAATGGAAGATGAAATATTTAAAAGACATATCGAGAGAGATCTCTAGAGATGTGTAATCTGTGCTTTAAATCTTTTTTTTCTAAGTTATAGTCAGAAGAACTCAGATGGGGTTTCCAGTTTGAGCCAACATTCCTAAATGCTTCACTTGGATGGCACTGACACAACCAATCTACAAGTTCAGGAAATAAACTTTGGTTTAAGCAATAACCCTGTGAAAAAATTATTTTGAAGAGATTTAAGATTTTCTTGTTTTAAAACATGAAAAGTCTCTAAACAAATTATATTAGCAAAATTATCACCACCACTAGACAACTACATTCCTCATGGTAATTTTAAATATATTTTAAATTTAATTCCAGTTGTCACATAAACAATTACATGCATTTTGTAATCATGCATCTCTAATCAACTTTGGATCCCAAATTACATTTGTCTGGAAAGTTTCAAGCATTTAACTGCACAATCATGAACCAGACCCTTCACAGGGATGTGGAAACACGTTCGGTGCCATGTAATTGCTGCAACACAGGCTGCTCCTCCCCTATCCAGGCCACCTGGAATAACGACTATCCTTTAAATTTGCCCCAGAGAAATTGTATGAAAAGCATTTCAGAAGAATTCCTCCTCCGAAAGGTAACAGGACACTGAAATTCCTGCAAACATCAGGACTATGGAGATGAAGTTGAGCCTTTCAGCGCCTTGTGTGCCCCCCCAACTCTGTGACTGTGTCCATCTGGAGCCCAAAGCCCTGGAGATGCCGCCACTGAGTACAGCAGAGCCCAAGAAACAAACATTTCCTGTACCCACATCATCACACCATCTCCTCTGCCCCTTTCCATCAGTGCCCCCCTCTTGCACGCCCACTGAAGGAGCAGACTGCTCTAAACTTAATTTGAAGTCACAGGTGTCGTTTATTAATATGCCACTTCCCCCCCTCTTGTCTCCTGACAATTAGCTGTGACACATAACCTGAATTTTAATACCAAATTACAAGAGCACTATGTAAGTGGCACACTCTAAAATGCAGACTTTCTCTTTTCTTCTAGGTAAAATTAAGCTAATCTGCTCTGACAGAAGAGGGCTCTTTGCAACCAGCTAGTGAGTCTCCCAAATATGAAGCAGTAACCCAAATGTCAATTACTTTTCCAACAGCAGACAAATTGCTGGCACACTAATGCAATTTAAGGACAATAATTAGATAACAGGACTACAGAGTGTACCAGGTGACAGAGTTTCTGAGATAATAGAATCTAGTGTCCTACTTCTTAAATATTACCATCATTCCATCTCAGTCAATCCGTTTATGGTAATTTTAAAAGGGCAAAGCAAATTCTTTTTATTGCTAATAATATTGTGCTTCTCCAGCATTAGCTTTGAAGGTTAGCAATTTACAGGGTCAAACCTTAATTCTATTATTTCCATTTTATTTACTTTTCTTTTTTAATCTCTCCTCTTTGAAGCCTTTTCCTATTATAGAGATTTTCAGGCACTTGATTAAAAAAAATGAAACCCTTGAAATGGGAGTTCACTGTGCTCAGTACAAAGGAGCCATTTTCACCACAACACATGCAATCTGTTTATTATACCCATTTAGAAATTCCCAAACTTTTTCTATCATCACATTCTGTTATAATCTTATTCTTGTCTAAGTGATTTGGCTAACTGTATGTCAGGTAATCCAAGATGTCATTTAATGTGTACAAGAGTTTGCAAAATAAGCCCAGTCAAGTGGCTCTCCATAATTATTCTGGGCAGAAGAAACCTCATTGATTTAGTCACAAATACCCAGCTCACTAAATTTCTGTTTGCTTCACAAATTTATATTGGAATACACATTCCCCCACCTTTCCCCCCCCCCAACAGTCAGCTGGGGGACATTTGTTTTACAGTCTGTAATTCTGGGTACCAGACTTCCTTTCATCCACAAAATTAATGCCCACTGACATACTGAAATATCATACCCTGATCAGAAAGACCTGCTCTTGGACAAGAGAGGAATTTAGCCAGAATAACATTTAGCTTCTCAACTAAGACCTTAACAAGAAAGGAAATTGTTATTCTTTGCTTGTTTTTTTAAGTTTTCAAGTGAAACAAGAATTTAATCATAATCCAGACCATGGGATACTGTGTTTCAAAACATACTTTCCCCCCATCTTAAACAAAATAAAAGCTTTAAGGGCTTTATAACATGCAGCCAAACCAACTGACTTGCAGAAACATTTGTGTCACACTCCCAAAGCTATCCTTGGATCCTTCAGTTGAAAAGCCTTGTGAAATGCAGTTTTACATCTTCTGAAGTGTTTGCTAACAGGCTGCAATCAATTGCACAGGTTTTGGTCCCCGAGTCCACAGCATTTCTATTTGGGAAATACTCAGCTTGAATACCATGACATACTGGTTTGCTACTTACTGGGGGTGGGGAGAGGAAAGTGAAAATATAAATACAGCAAAACACTGAGATCATTCTTTCCTAGCACTGTGGGTTGTGTGAGCACAAAAAACCTGAGGAGCCCTGTTCATGTATCGTGGTACCTTGTTAAACAGGCTTTTCTCACTTTTTGTCATACACAAATACTATTTTTTGGTTTTTGTCTGTCCTGTTTGCTACATTGGAGCAGATGACAAAAAAAATTGACATATTCACTGGAGTTTGTTACCTTACTGATAATAATAGCAATATATAAGGCACTGCCTCTACTTTCTCAGTTCATCTCCAACTCTGATACCAAATGCTGACCAGAAATACATTGCTACCTGATTAGGCCACGTAATCTCTACTCATGAATCCCCTGTTATTCCACGTGCATTTTGCCTACACTGGGAAACAGATCTGTGGATATCTGAACCACCTAGAGAATCACAGAATCAGCTGGGGTGAAAGAGACTTCCCAAGACGATCAAGTCCAACCCTTGATCCAATACCACTGTGATTGCCAGACCATGGCACTGAGTGCCACATCCAGTCACACCTTAAACACCTCCAGGGACAGTGAATCCTGACACTACCTCAGTATTTTTTTCCCACAGGAGAATCCATGTTCATTTTGACTGGGAGTGGATATGGATTTGTGAAACCAGCAACACAAAAGCATGTCCCATTCTGAGGATTTGGTATCTCTGACCAAGGGCCAAAAACACCTGCAAGAACAGCCAGAACAAGCAAACCCCTAAAAACCCCTTGTGTATTGTCTCAGAGCCCTGTGAAAGAGCCACGATTTCCAACTGAAATCGAGTCTTTTGGAAGTAACAGAAATACTAAAACATGTACAAAGTAGCTCACCCTGTAACAGGTTAAAAAAACCATCTGGACTTACTTTTTTATTACTTTAAATACAATTAGAACTCACATTTGGCTTAAAATGAGATTAAAGCTGCCATGTCTTAAATAGAGGTGGCAAACAACAAGAAACCTTGGAGGTGAACACCCAGCTCTCTGGGATTCATGAGCCTCCTTCGCTGTACCTGGTCATCACACAGTGCAGCAGCAAAATTCTTTGCTCACAAAACATTTTGGGGAAAATTTATATTAAAGCAAGTAAACAAACATATTCACAAATCCATGGGGCCTGATGGGATTCATCCCAGAGTTCTACAGGAGCCAGTGGATGTTATGGCAGGAGCCCTCTCTATCATCTACCACAGGTCTTGGAGACTGAGAAGGTCCCTGCTGACTGGAAGGTGGACAACCTTACTCCAGCCTAAAAAAAGGGCATGAGGAAAGCCCTGAGGAACTACAGACCTCTGTACCCAGGGAATTCTGAAGATAAGACTGGATAATCCTGAGAGGCATTTAAGTCATTCTCTCAGGACCTCAGCTGGGAGCTCTGCCCACCCCGGTCTGGGTGGCTCAGGTTCCCCTCCCACCCCAGCACTACAATATTCCAGGGATGTGGAGTGGGAGCCTCTCACATCACGGTTACAATGCACAAAAATAGATGAGACATTAGAGAAAGCAGAGAAAATAGAGCCCGTAAAGATAAATTAGAGAAGATACTAAGAAATGGGCACTGCTATGTGGAGAATACTTTGAGTTGACACACATTTATAGCCCAGGCTGTTATAATTTGAAATCTCCTGCTTTTAGTAGTGAAGTGATAAGAAGAAAAAAGAAGGGACAGCAGGAAGCCATAACAAAAAAGTTACCAGGACAGCAATTAGAAAAAGGATAACTTACTGTAAGGCATAACAATGAGCAATATGTGTTAATAACACACTGTATAATTTAAGAATTTATATCATTCCTTTAAATAGTCAAGCCCAAACATCTACAGGGAAAAAAACCCAGCAATCAATACCATTCCCTTCTACATCTTTCCAATAAGTGAACCCAACAGACAACCTTTCCAGGAGCCCTCTCAGTTCCACATGTATTAAGACTGAATAAATCATTATTCATCCCTCTAAGCACAAGAGCTTTCTTATTTCTTATGGATAGGGAAAAAAAACTTCTTTGGACAATGAAAAATACTGTCTTTATTCTTCTTCCTACCCCTTTTCACACAACCCCTACTCTGTGGCCCAGGATAATGAGAATCGAATATAAATGAAATAAAGGGTCTTCCATCTACCTTTATAAAGAAAATAAAGTCTTTTTTTTTGTTGCAATCCAACATCTCATTTCAAATAGGAAATAGCTTCAGGACTTGCATGCTTTTACCAGTGTATGTCTGGCTCTGTAACGGTAGTCTAAGAAAATCCCATCCTTAAAATGAAACAGTTCTAGGTTATGTTGTTTTCAGGATTTGCCCCACCCCCATGATCTCTTTTGTTTCAATTACTTCATAAAGAACTCCATTTCTACTTAAATACTCCTGTTTTCTGTCTCTAAAATGTAGAACTTTCTACATGCTATATTTCTAAAAGCATAAACCACTGCAGCCTATTTCCAGAGGTCTTTGTAACTCTACATACTCTAAATACTCTTAAGTCCTTCCTAACTATTCAGCTCTGAAATAATAAAGCCTCTTTGGAAATAATAAAATAATAGATGCCTTCATACAGAGGAGTTACATCGTGGATTGAAATTGTGCTTATATTTGTGGACATATTCTCTCACTTTAGTCTTTCCCTTAAGATAATTAAAACAATCATGCCAAAGCCCATTCTGAATGGTACAGAACACAGCCAACAAAACAAATCAATGAACTAGAACACTACTTGTTATCCTAAAATAAAGGCAAATAAAGTCAAATCTGATGTATCCCGCTGTGGGGTTCAGTTCCTCTGACACATTGCAAATGGGATTTACATCTTCCGTGCTCAGGCAAGTAGAGTAAATTGCTTCTACTGTGACATTTGTTACTTCTGCATGGTATTTCTTCCCATGAACACAAAGTGCTCGCTATTCTCATTCCTTTGTTCCCCATTTCTGTTTCCCTTGTACTTCACAGGATCACAGGATGGTTGAGGTTCAGAGGGGCCTCTGGAGATCCCAGTCCATCCCCCCTGCTCAGGGCAGGGTCAGCCAGAGCAGTTCTAAACAAACCACGCAAACTTCAAAGATGAAACTCTGAAATAAAACTCTGAGTGGAAAAGAAATCAAGGGAGAGAAAACCACAGCTCAGGGTGCTGGGATATCCCTGGGAAACACACTGAGGATGGCACTGCTGGAGTTTGTGGGTGCAGGAATGAAACATCTCCCCTCTCTACAGCATTTGATTGCACAGAAATGCTCTTGCCTGTAGCTGGCAGGACACCCTGCAGCCATCTGAGGTGCTATTTAAACATTGTCTGTCAGTGTCTCTTCTAGGCAGCAAAAAGAAAAAAGAAATGAGGAAAAAAAAAAAGGTAGGTAGTGAAGTAAAAATCAATGTAGCTCAGTAATTGACCAGAGCAAATAGCAGCAGCACTAACAGGGAAAATGGAAATGCTTAGGGAAAACTTGTAATGAATTCCATAAGGTTGTTTTGAGAACCCACACAGGCACACGTCACCAGGAAAACACATCTCAAGGAAAATTGGCATAAGCAGCAGTTTCTCCAGTGGAGTAGGAAACAACTTACTTGGCTTTCGGGAATGCAGAACGACTGAAGGAAGGAACCGGAAGGAAAAGGGATGTCAGGATTCTGAAAATCTATGGCAGAGAAAAGAGGGAGAGACAATAATGGATGGTGTAAGATGAGATGATAAAATGGAGAGCACAGAGGAGAACAAGACGACACAGTGGGAAAACAAAACAGGGATCAGGGTTTACAGATGAATCTGAGTCCAGAATTTATGGAATTATTGTCATAAGATGAAAGAGGGGATGGCACAAACAAATAAGGAGAAAAGCCAGCGACTTCAAACATAAAAGAAGGTAACAGCTGCTCTCCTGTTTCACCAAGTTGGATCATTTACCACATCCATATTTCAAATAGTAATTAATTAAGTTGTACCGGAGCCAACAACAGCAGGGACTCTTTATTAATGAATGCATAGATCAGATAAACAACTGTGCTGAAGATGAATTTTACAAGCAAACTTTAGCATTACCATTTCCTATAAGAATAAAGATGCATAAAACAGTTTCTCTGAAGATTTAAAGGTATGAAAAGCAAGAACCCAGGCACTATTTCCATCAGCAATCACAAATTTTTCTACTTGAACATGGCTGAATGATTCAAAAGAACTAGGAAGTATTGCAATACTTCATGATACAGAGATAAATAGATGATATTTTAGCATTTCATAAGAAAAAATTAAACCAAACTACTCACTGAAAAGCACCACTACCCCTGACCCAAACAAACCCAAAGAGATGTATTTTTCCACACCAATCTATACTAAATTGGAGCACTTTTCTGAGAATAATCAAAACATACTGGCTGCTGTTCAATATGCAAACAAGTCTAATTACTCACTCTGGCTTGTACCAAAAATGTTTGACTTCTCTCAGAGATCAGTTCGCATATTTTATGATGGACTCTGGAATACTGGGTTTACGTGTTTGGCTGATCCATTTCAAAGCTCCAAATAAATACAAGAAATGCACACACAGACCTACCTTGCAGGAGATGGGATAAGCAACCTTTCATCTAAAGAGTCTTCTCAGCTTGAAACCACCCAGCTGGAGCCTTCCCACTGCTCAGTGTACGTGGGCACTACTCACTTCGCTGGGCAATAGTTACTCCCTATTTTTGGAATTAGGTTCTACTTTCTTGCTCAGAAAGCTGAATTTAGCTGGAGGCTGCTATTCCATTCCTTTATTAAGCATCCTTCAACACATTCAGTATCCAAAAATTTCTTCATCAAAAGCAAGGAGTTTGGATACCAAACTGTTTGTATAGTTTGTCTCCAAGTTCTCCTAATCCTGAGTGCTGGCAAATAAGCCACCCTTAAAACTCAAACAAAAGGTCATTTTTCAGCTTTCCAGGCAGGAAGGATGGAAGGGCCTAACCCATAATTGCTGAATTAGCTAAGCTCAGAAGCCAACCACCCAGAACAGAAGGAAGCAGCACAAGAGAACCACACCTGTCTTCCTAAGCAAATGTGTTTTGAGTTTTGGAGCTAATAAAACAAGAAAGAAGACAGACAGATCAAAGTCGGAGTAAAACTGTGAAGCCATACAACTGAGAGACTGGAAAATCAGAAGTTCAACTTTCCCATCCACTTTGGGGTGAACAGAGTACAACAGGACAGAAACAATTTCTGCCTTGCCCTTAGCTCGTCATGAAAATAACCCAAGTTTCATAGAACACAACTGTCTGTACCTTCTTTCATTTCTGATCTGTGTAGTTTTTAATCTAAGACTTTTTTTCCTGTAACGAAGTGTTTCTCTGCATTATTCTTTCCCAGTATCGACCTGTTTTTATTAATTGTCAATTTACTTTATGCCATCTGTCACACCAATTCTGATCAGTTAAAACCCACTTATTCCTAGTGCCTTGCCTCACACACCTTTCATCAAGATCATAAGCATTTGTATTTTATCAAACCAGAGATCCTCCAGCCGAGATCCCAGTCCCTGTGCCAGCACAACAGGTCAGGAATTTCAGAAAGCCCTGCCCTGCCCACAGAGGCAAAGCAGCACTTTGATTCCTCTTTCACAGGCAGAGAACTGTGACACTGTAATCAAGTGATCTGCCTGAGGAAACTGGGGATGCTGCAAAGAGAGATTAGATTGAAATCTAAAATCCTTGACACCTCACTAAGTACTCGTGACAAGATTGGGGAGAATGGTGGATCTTTTCACATTTCTGTAAAAACACCTGAATATAATCTAAATAGATTTATACCATCTGTACATTGAAATGGATATGAATTTGCATTTTCCTATGCTAGCTCTAATATTGACTACTTGTCCTTATACTTCTAAAGCTGAACACACTGTGAAAGTACTTTATTAAATACTGTGTAGTTAAGATATTTTTATCCTTTGAGACTATCCAGTAACACCCAACAGTATCAAACCCTCAGTTAATACCAATCATCATACAAAAATGAAAATTCCAGCAGTCTTGACACAAGTATTTACAGTAAACCTTGTGAGATAACCACTAGCTGGACTAATCCTTCCTTTCACATTTTGGAATACGGGATTACAAGTCTCTCCAGTTGTTTTCCTATGAGATACAGCACTGGTCAGGTGGCAGCACAAAGGGCAGTCTGTGCAGCCACTGCAATCAGATGCAGCAGTGTCAGAATCATGTCCCATTTTTAGAATATACTGGCTCCCTGGATGCAGAGGTCTGTCATTTCCTCTGTGCACACATCTTCAACATCCAGAAATCCTACAGGAAAAGTCACAACTGATGGACCACACAGCAGAGCTTTGGGAAACTGCCCTTTAAATAAGAGCTATAATGACCAGAGTCATTGGTACGGGAATATGTAGCTGTGTCCATTAACATGGAAGTAAAGCCAGATGGGGATGTTTAATTTACTTACACTCACCTTTGGCATTCTCTGCATAATTCTTGTACAAATCCCCTCAATACTCTCAGAATGTTTTGCATAGGCAAGGACACGCTGGCACACAACACATTAATCTTCATATACCTGTTCCTTGTGCAGTGCCAATAGACACAACACCCCATAATGAGCGAGGTTATAATTTTCCAGCTCCTAATTTCTATTAGGCAATGGAATAACTCAAAAGTACTGGTTACAAGAGTTTGTGTTATTACAAATTACACTGTAAAGACTTTTCTTCCTCCCAAGAGGATTTTACCAGAAAGGCTGAAAAATCTGGAGTAATACTAATAATTTCTGCCATTCAAAATGCCCAGAGCTTGGATAGTGGTGTGGGGACACCTGACCTGGATTGGCAAATAAATGAGGAATATAAGCATAGCCATTGTAAAATGACACCCACAATATTTTAATGGAAAAGTTTAGGTCTCTACTTTTCTATCAGCTTCCAAGGCATTACTTCCTGACAGTAAGGAACTGTCCACTGTGACTAAACTGCATAAAGACACTTTTAAAAATACAGTATATACATATATTTACATAAATTAATTTTGTATGAATAAAATAAATTAATTCCGAAGTCTTAGTAATATTAAGCAAGAGATTCCACTGTAAATATCTGATGCTAATAGAAAGTTCACTCTGTTATAAATTAGGATGAAATGTTTTGAAACAAAGATTTTTAGATGGCTTCACTTACACCCTAAAGTAGAAAAAAGCAGAGTTATAAATCAGAACTGATTTTTATCTCCTCTAATAGATTCAAATGTATTTAAAAAAAGGTTCTAAGAAATTAATTTTGATGCTGAATATTTTTCTAAGTGCAATTTTGGATGTTAGCATTTATACATAGCATAGAACATTCACACATTAGCATATAACAGGGTTATACCTAGTCTTTGCTGATGCCACCTGAAGACCATCCACACATTTCGCCCACACACAAGGCTCCTTTCCAGTTACAAAACTTTGATCATAAATTAATTTTTTTCTCCAAACTTTATCCCATATCACTGGTTTCAAAGCAAACAGTCCTTTAAAACAAGATAGTATGTGCGTTGTCAATACTTTTTGCTCAGAGGATCAGCCACGTGTAAAATAGGTGTATGTTCTGTAATTGGCTCCACTATTTGGCTACATGGTTAAATGCATGATTTCTTCTAATAGAATGCCAGTGTGGTCTACATCACATTTTCTACTTCATAAAGCCCAAATGAGCTGTGACCACAGGCTCCCTAACTTAATGGAAAGTTCACTCAGTGACTTCCGAGTTTAAACTGTCCCTTTCCACCATGAATCAATAGATTTAAAGCACATTAATGGGTTTCTTCACCAAAAAGTTTAATCCCAAGTGACTAAAAAAGTAGATCTAACTCAGATTTATCACTCTTGGAGCTCACCAACCTAAAGGTCCTCCATCTCTACAATATAACAACGAAGCTGAATCGATGGCAAGACACCTCCTCGATGCAAATCACACACCTGCTTATGTATCCAGGTACCTTTGTACCAGCAGCTTTGTGGAATGTTGGAAGCAATCGTTACAGAGCGAGGAAATTTTCCTGAACAGTCTTTGATTTGCTCCTAACATGTAAACAACTGTCTGAACCACAGAGTAAATCCACTTCCATGTATTTATACATAAATAAAGTGGCAAAACACCTGCATACAACTCTAGCTGAGGATTTCTACATCTTGGCAGCCAAAGAATTGTGTCTCCTTAGGTTAAACAAATGCAAAAACTCAGAAGACCACCTAAATAAAGAAGATGGAATTGGCAGTCTAATTTTCATTTCGTTTACTGATTTTATTGTATTTCTATATGGCTACCTCACTCCAGAAAATGAGACTAAAGAAAATCAAGGCCCTGTGGCACCTAAAGATTCCCACTATTTACCAAGTCTTGAAATATTTCATATGGAGATGTAAGTCTTGCCAGCGTTTTTAATTACTTCAGAAATCTTTAAAACTTGATCACAGTCTAGGAACATCAGAACATAAATCTAGAGGCTCTAAGTCATGAGAATAAGGAAAAGGCATTGTGGTGGGACTGACAGATGAACAGTGACTCTCCAGGCACCTCAAAAACACACAAGCAGGTACTCCTGAGCACATTCACATACAGTTTACTAAGGGATAAATTGATTGGGGAATTAAATTAGAGAACTTCCAGAAATCAAGCTAAAGGTTCTGTACACACAGAAGTTCCTTCACAATCAGCAGATGCACGGAAACTTTTGATAGTCATCTGCAGGACTGAGACTTAGGCCACTGTGTCCTAATCGTTGGGATAAAGTAGTAGCAAGAAAGATAATTAAAACAGAGTGGATGCCACCTAAGGTCAAGACCAGGAGGTTTGTGGTCTGAGTAAGGGGAAGAAAACTGGTTGTGCTCTTTAAGCTTAAACTTAAAGGAATTGTAGGCCCTCTTATAAAAGAGCACAACTTTATGAGAAATCGACTTTTTCAAAGCCCAGAACCTAAAATGGGAACTGAAAGCACCAGCCTAAATGCAAAATGGGAACCACAGAAAAATCGATGATTCCAATTTGTAAAGAAAGCACAAATCATATATTGTTAATATGATATATAAGCCCAATATAAACTATTTATACTACACACATTAAGAATAAATTGCTTGAATAAATTCTATTATTATGAAAAATATTGCAACCAACATACTGATGTGTCAGGAAGGCGAAAATAACAACACTGACATTATTAGTACTGTGTGCTGTTTCCCAGTGATTTCCCGGGATCATCTGTTTTCACTTCAACCAGCTATTTAAAACCCCTTTTTGCATCACTATATGTAGTTTTGTTTTCCATTTTTTTTGTAACTCATATAGGCACTCTACTGCTTATACCATTACTATAACCCTCACTTCACTGCAAACAAGGAAAAGAGACAATGCTTTTCCATTCTGAATTTAAGGAAGTGTTGATGGTTTTAGTCTGGGAATGAAAATACTGTTGGTTGCTGAATTGTTCTCTCCTCTCAAAGCCAGTAAAAGAACCCTTTGAGAGAAAAAGAAGAATCCCTGACACTGCAAAACAGAAAGGGAATGTGTTCCCACACAAAGTCAGGTCAAACCCAACTCCAAGGATGAGAGAACTGTTGTATTGGTAGAAGAACCCAACCTGTTCCCAGCACAACTTCCCACCCTGCGCTTTCACAGGCTCCCAATCATCACCTGCACGAACAGACTGAGGAATTCAATCCCATATGTCTTCCCTCAGCCTCTCTTTACATTCAGTCTGCATCAAAAATCCTAAGTGGTATTGTGCAATAAAATTCCAGATTAATATAAAAAGAGGGGGATTTTGGTTCACTCACTAATCAGTCCTAATGCACTCGCACTTCTTGCCTCTGTCCAACAGCTGGAAGACAATTTAATTTAATAGCTTTGGAGAGCACATATAGAATGAACTGGAACTGAGGGCACTGTGTAAACATCTACACCATGGAAATTATCATTGCAAATGGATCTTTCTCACCATCTCAAAATAGTAAATAGATGGCCACAGGTTTGGCAAAAGAGAGATATTTTTTCCCCTGGGGACTGTTTCTTCCCACAGGGTCTGAAGAGTAAGAACAACATGGAAAACACAATGAAGAAGCTCAAGCAGCTGCTGTCCATATATTTTATCTTTTTTTTTTTTTTTTTTTTCCTGGAAAATGACCAGGAAATAAATTTGCTTATGGCTGTTCTTAAGGAAAACATCCCTCAACTTTTTCCTTCCAAGATTAATCACACCAGGGTTACATTCTTAATATGACACCAATAAAAAAAGCTCACTTCAGGTTATTAATTCTGCTTATTAAAATTGCCTCATCTGCTCCAACACGTTACATTTTATTTTGTGGAATCATTAAAAATGCAACACAAATTGAAAAGTAAACAATCCAGCTGCCACTGAAACAGTCAACTTAGAGCTTTATACTGAGTGTGAAGGAAGAAACTAGGGTAAACAAATAATAAAATTGACTTTCGCTTGCACCACTGTCACTTTTATTGCTTTTTCTACAACTTTCAGGTAGTGAAATGGGCTCGACAGCTCAGCCTCCCTAATAAAATAAATACACTGATCATATATGCATTTGTAAACCCTTCCAGGACAAACAGAAGTGCAGAATAACTGAGGCCAGAGGGACACATCTCTGGACATCAATTAGCTCAAACTGCAGCTCTTGCTCCAGCTGGACCTGCTTTCAAAGTGACACAAGTTTTCTCATGGCCTTGCCCAGTTGTGCTTCCTATGCCTTCATGGACAGAAGACCCACAACTTCTCTGGCACCACTGTGAAGGTGTTCCAGGTATTCCTCCTCCTCTCTCCCCCATTTCCAAAGAGCATTTCCCTTGCTGTCAACTGCACCACTGCTTCTTCTCCTTGTGCTGTGCCCCTGAGAAGACCCTCACTCCTACTGCCTTCTCTCCAGTGTCTCAGAGGTGTCTGACAGCAGTGTTCGACATTATCTGCTGGCACACAACACTCTCCAGCCTCCACTCAATCCCTTCTTCTATTCAGAATGCTCCAGATGTGGCTGAAACTGTGTCCAAAAAGAGCAACAATTAGGCCTTCCTTAGGTATCATTTCAGTGCACATCAGTGGACTGGGAGCATGTGGAGATGAGCGCTTTCAGTGATCAGCAACGTCAGGTTCTCCACAATAAAAAACACAAGTAATCCGACCAAGACAGCAACATCTCTGTGCTCCTGACTCAAGAGCAAGTGGGAAAATTAAGGAAAACTGTCATTCCTGTTTGTTCCATATGTTCATTACACGGGAATTAGGAGAATTAGTGCTCACAAAATGCACAGTTTAACAAACTGAACTCACACAACAGTCTCATTACCCATTTTCTCCCCTATTTAAGCCAAAGGGCTCACACTGGGGGTATTTTTGCACACAAGAGAGGGAGGGGAAAGCCAAATCGATGAGAGTACAACATTTGCCTCAAACCACCTTCAATCACATCCCAGAACCAATGAAAACTATTATTAAGCTTTCGCTTGTTTATTAATTTATTTGGAATACAGGATATTATACATGGCCTGCTTCAGCCACTTTTCATCTGTTGCAGAACTGCTGGAAAGAAGCACTGAAAGACTCCTCTTACTGGTTCCATTATCAGGCAGTTTCCCTACTTTTAGCCTTATGGATAAGAACATGTTTAATGGTCCCATCTTAATTACCAGAACCAGCTGGGGAGGGTGAGTGGCAAAAGGACAAAGGACAAAGCAGCGACTGGGAAGGACATTTCTTATCTTATCAGAGGTTCCTTTGCAAAAAGAAATACAACTTGTATCTCCACGTCAGTCATTAGTCAGATATAAACAGCTTTTTGACTTGACATGGTTATAAGCTGTATTATCACAGTCCACGCTCCTGCTTGATGCAGTTTATCAGAAGATGGATGATGGGCCACTACCAATTCCAGTTAATGGGTTTGGACATATTTCCAAACAGCACGGGAAAGGTATCTCCATGTGCACAGGGAATGATTCACTGCCCTAAACTCATGTATGAGAAAGCAATGTTAAAAGAGGAGCTTTTTTTAACAAATAAATCTAATTCTCCTTATACAACTTCTCATCTTCTGATAAGGACCCATAGCAGTAAAGCTTTTTTCCCCCCCTTCCTTTTCTTTGTCCATTATTTTCAAATAAATAAACACAACAGACCACAGTTTCCAACTATAATCCATGAGTTAAGTTTTTCAGTCGAGCTGCATTTTGAAGGAAAGGGTTTCCTTGCTCTAGTCCATCTGGTTTTCAGTTTTTACAAAATATTTTAAAAGATATCAAAACTACTTCACAATTTTACAAATAATTTTTAGTTATTATTCCAAATTATTATCTACAATCACTTGGTAATAACTGCAATACATACCACAAACTTCAGAATTTACATTTTACATGTTTACTACTGTCTTTAATATTTTCATTTGAAGCATTTAAACTGAATCTTATGCTGCATAAATCTAATTTTTCATTCACTCAAATTTCTGTATTAATTTGTATTTTATATTTAAGCTATTACCTATTACCTTTTTGCCCTAAAGTATGAACAACTCATAAGTAACTATTTTCCAGTTGTAACTATCTACAACTGCTCAAGATTTCCTTTACTTTTACAGCATTAATAAATGGACAAGTGTCTAGAAAGAGACACCATTTGCAATCATTAAATCCTCATGAGTTTCAAACTAACTTAGTTACTTCAAATCTACTGGTTACTTGCAAAGGATGAAATCGAATTTTAGCACGGGAAACATGTTAATAATATAAAGAGTCAATGCACAGCAATTATATTTCAATTATATCCTCCATGTTCCTTTCACTGCTTGCAAACTACCACTATTAAAAAATTGAAAATGAAAATCCCAGAATAATTTTCCCCCCATCCTTCCCCTTTCAACTTCAAGTCTCTTAGAGGAAAACTACAGATTCCCATCTTCTTCCTCACTTGCTTCTACCAGCTCCATCCTATTCCCCTCCTTTCCTGCTGATCCCTTGGCTCCAGACGCCTGTGCCCTGACCCAGCAGCCATCCCCCTCCAGCCTGCCCACACTGTTTTGTGTCTCAGCACTCCAGAAGAGGAGACAATCTGTAAATTCAATTAGCCCATGGAAATAGGAGGCACCTACAGCCTCCCACAGACCCTCTGCAGGCCCTCGAGGACTAGTGAAGTGTCTCCAGAAGGGAACACAGCATTTTGTGTCCCTTCAGTGTTTGCTGTCACTTGCCCACAGTCTACGCCCAAGCCTTGGCTTGTTCATTCTGCTGTCCCATTACAAGCAATTAAAGCTGAGGTTTAAGATAATGACAAAGAAAATGAAGGGGAGTCATCTGATTAATATTCTGACACCTATTAGAAAATTCCAGCTTTAGTCATCAGCATATGCCACATGCCAGGTACACAACGCGGTACTGTTAATGGATTTCTCTAGTGCTGGAAAGCAAAATCAAAAACTCTGTGGAAACAAGTATTGTGCATGACCCTAAGTTAAAATTCCAGCTAGGATAGGAGACTAATAAGGGAAGTAACAAAATGGAAATCACATGCTGAATGCAAGCACGTTACACAGGCAACTCTTTTGAGGGAGGGAGATTTCTGAAGCAATATTAATTGAGACAAAAACAAGTCCTATCCACACTTTTTCATCAGTATTTCCAGTCAGTTACCTAACACAACTGTCTGGTGCCACTTCTGACACTGACATAGCCAGCCTGCACTTCATGTGTGCTTTTGGCAGCACAAACCTCCTGGAAATGCAAGGTCAGATGGAGCAGAGCCGAGCAGGTACATCCCACTGCAGCCCTGAGGGCATGGAATCACCAAGGGATATGCTCTGCGTTGCTCACGAGCCATGAAGACAGAATTACACTCCCAGATTTTGGGCTCTCGTATTTCTTCCGACAGAACTCTGTGTAAGTTTTACCCAAGGAAGTGGCTCACTTCTCATATGAACATTAAAGATGCTACAAAATAGCAAACATTTGAAATACAAAGCTACGTGAACAATTATTTCCCAGCTGTTATTTCTCTTTCTCTATTCACATTTGCATAGATTGTAATTATTTCAAATATGAACTCTGCTGATATTTTAGCTACCAAATAACAAGCAGCTATCAGCAAGTTTGTTTGCTTTGCTTTCTTCTGCCAAGTTGTTCTTTTGCACAGAAATTTGAGTCATGTCCTACTGAAATAAGGAAAACCAAGACAGTGCTAAGATTTTCCAGTGCTCTACCAGTACCTTGTGCATACCATTTACAAAACTACATTTTCCTTACTAAGAAAAGTAGAAGAGAGAGGTTTACAAGATACATAACTTGGACCTTGGAACATAATGACTATTACGTTCCTTACACAAGCTCATCATTACCTCCTGGTTATTTCATGCTAGGACCACTATGGCAACATAATTAGCTTTCTAACAAAGCACTTCCCCTACATCCAAAGTCCAAAATTCCACACATACCTACCTGAGGACTAATAGAGCAAAAATAAAAATATAAAGGACTAATAAAAAGCAAAATTAACAATGAAAAGCAACTAGCACAGTCTGAATATATATATATTTGACTATATTTACAATGTGTGGCAAAGCTGCTATTTTGTTAAATTTAACCCTCCATTCAAAAACCTTTTTTGTAAACACATAATACTCAAGAAATGAAAAAGACTCTCTGAAACGTTCCTCCAATTTGACTTCCATGCAAACCTTCATTTGCAATCTGCAACTGCTTTATGTTTTAACTAAAGACTCAAAAAATACTTTTTCCTCGTTTTATTCCCCAGGATTTATTATAAAGTAAAACCTGACAATCCGGTTGCACGTAGTGAAAAGGATTATGAGCTCATTTTACAAACCCCAATTCAGGAGCAGCTTCAGTTGCTGTACAGTGGAAAGACACACAGCACATCTTCTAAAATACAATTATGAAGAAGCTACTATGAGTCCAGTGTAGTTTGGCTCTTGGCCATAACACTATTCACTTGAAGCAGAGAAAAAAACCTCAAGAAACCCAACAAAATGCCCAACAAAACACAAAATCTAAGTAAAGTGAAAAAAGGGCCAGAGAAAAATTTTAATACATATACTATGCATAATACTTTGGCTTTATTTTAAAGATATTTAATAAAAAAACTCCAAATTAGGCAGTTAGCTCATTTTGATGTAAATCAAATCAATGCATCTATTGCCATGTCACTGTATGTTTCTGAAATGTTAAGCCATCAAATCTAAACAAAAGAACCCCAAACAAACCCAAACAGAAACCAACCCCTTAACAGAGATGAAACTGTTGTAGAACACACCAAATTTTGCTGAAAAAGGCAGCTGCAATTGTCTAGTACACTTGGAATTATGATCCGTATGACTTCAAATGCATTATATATAATCCATTCTTAATTTTAATACTTATTACAGAACACTGTGTTATTGTTCAATACTGGAACTAGATCTAAATCATTATTTTCTCTTGTTACACACAAACTTTCTTTCCCAAACAGTATTTTATATTTCACATCCAAAAAACCCAATATTTTTACCATTCCCCTTTCTTTGAGCTGGAGATTATGTGTGAAAGCTAATCACATTTAAATAATTTTCACTAAATGTAACTTACCAAGCTTTAATTCCTGGTGGCACTAAAAGTACCAAAGAGATGCTTTTAACAACTAAACAAAGCAAAATTTCCTTCTCACTGGCATATAAATTATAAAGCCAAGAAACACCTCAGACAGACACTTGGAATCTGGTATTTTATACCCCTCTGCAGAACTAAGCTACTAAAGCTGAACTAACTGTGAGTCAGTGAACACATCAGAATGGAGAGCTCCCAAAGCATGGCAACAAATTCACAAGGGTAATTTAAGCAGCACTTCAAGAACATGTCTTTTAAACTTCTACTAAATAAAGATATTCAGAGGCTCATGTAATTGCCTGGAATCTCTGGAGCCAGTTCAGAAAACAAATTCTGTCAAAGGATTTCCTCACAGTGAAGGGTCACCTTAAAGACTAACAGGGGGAGACAGCAAGTCCATTACATCAAGTGGCCAAATCCACCATCAGCTTGACATTCAGATACGAGGGGAGAAAGGTGTCAGAAAATTAGCCAGCCTTTAACTGGGCAAAGACTAATACCCAAAAAGAGGAAAGAAGTGCAAGGGAATTGGCTATCAATCTATTAGTAGCAGCCTCGAAGTGGCTTGTAAAGAGGATAGATGGAGCAGGTAAAATACAAGCTCAAGAAACCGATCCAGTAAGTCACTGAGAAAACCAAGCCCCGTAACACTAATAAGCCTCAGGAGACAAGTTCATCAGGATTCTAATCCACAGAAGGAGAGGCTGGACATTGCAAAGCCAGTTGCTTGCTGAAGCTTTCAGTTTTGGCAACAGTAGGTACACATGTAAGGTATAAAGTCTCATACACTGTATTGCCAACTTACTTATCCCCAGAGTATTGCATGATACCTCTACTCCAGCCCCATGAAACATCCAATCCTCCCTGTAACTTCCAAATAATAAGGAGTGCAATGCAGGGAGCTTTGGAAGAACAAGCTAGGAGTAGTTCTGGCTTACATGACAGGGCATCTCTTTAAAGTGACACAATAAGACCATAAAGGGACATTAGAAGGCAGGCACTTAGTTGAGACTCAAGGTAATATTCTCCACTGGGAGTATTAGCACTTAATTGGGAACAAACTAACTGACTGACTTAATTCTGATATATTGCACCATCTGTAGAGTACAGGTTATAATTGATAGGCCAGCTGGATGTGAAACAAGGTACAGCATGTGAAATGCTACGTTTCTCACTCATTATTACTTTGCTAAACTATTGAAGTTTAAATTGTCCTTTCTGTTAAATGGACATTGTTTTATACTTATTCCTTGTTAATTAATGTGTTATGAAATAGGTCACAGCACTGAGTGCATGACAAGACTTACTTTGAACATCTCCTTGTTATTTGTCTCCACTATAAAATTGCCTTAACAGTGCCCAGGAAAGAGGTTGTGGAGTTGATCATGATCATGATCCTGTGCAAACACATCACTGAGTTAAAGGGATTTCTCAATTCTTACACTAGCTCTGGCAAACTATAAAACCAACTTCCATTCCTTTTTCAGCCTAGCTACACTTAATAGAGAACCTCAAATCTGGGACCAGTAAGATGAAACTTAGTGGGTTTGGGACCAGGAACGTCTGTAGCACTTTCTGGCCTTCGTACTACTGTTGAGGTCATTTGATCTGAGAATTATAAAGGTGCAGTTGGCTTATTCCAAAATTTGGGCAACTTCACAAAGCTCTTAAACGTATTTTACAACACATTTCAAGAGTTGCTCAAGAGTGCCTGGACCTTAAAACAGATTTCCTCCTATTTAGTATAATAAACCCCAAAGGGATTAATCTCAAAGTCCTGATGGCAACAGCAGATGGAGAATAAGACACATTTTGAGCACTTAGCTTCCAATGGTATGCAACTACTCTCACCAAGGAATTTACCTATTTCACCTGTAGGACAAAGGAAAATATTCTTAATACTACCCTACATAAATCCCTACTACCTTAGTATGAAATGAAGTTTTGTACTAAATAGTTTTATTGATGGATTCCATGATTTATATGTATTGCATTAATGTATCAGGGCAAAGACAGTTAAATAGAGAAATTGAAATTCTGATGCACTGATAGTGCATACAAAAATAATCCAGAAACAGTTAATTGTGAGGACATGTCTCCTCTGACGGTGAGTTGGGAACAAAAAGGTCCATTCACATTTTAATGTTTATTTCAGAATGAGCTGAACTGACAGTATGTGCCCCAAGCCACAGCAGCTCCAAAGGCAGCAATTTTCATCATGATCTCACACTCAAAACTACCATGGAAGGAGCTGCTGTCATTCCTTGAGCTTATACTGCTAAACCAAGCAGCATGACAGTTGTTAATTAAGAGAGATAAATACATCACTAGTGCTGAAACAACAAAACTCACGATCTGCCATCCAACAGGAAAAAAAAAAGCCAACCGCTCACTTTACATGTTGATTTTTGCTGTTCCCCCAACAGACATAACTGACTTGTCTGCATTCCAAAATGTTATTGATTATAACATTATACTGCTTCTGTCATGCAACCAAACACATGTGAATGTTACTTGGTCTCTGAAAGAATTACATTTGGGGTTTTGGGGTGTTTTTTTGTTTGTTTTTTTTTCCCCAGAAAAACAGAAACACCTTTAGAGAACAGTGGTTTTCAAAAGCAACTCAGGAGCAAGTTTATCTCATAAACGTTTCTCTGGCATTTCAAACATTTCCTAAGGGAAGCAAAAATAACTTGAAGCTTCTTGTTACCTGAACCCCATTGCAAAAGGTCACTACAGATAGATCAGTGCCAGAACAGCAGCCATTAAGCTCCAAGTGGCCAGAATTCTTCCATTTTTCTGTGGCAAGTTTTTGTCCAACATCAATTAAATCTATTTTACAAGTCATTGCCTCATGTCCTGCACATACCAGGAAGTCTCTACACATCAATACAAGCACAGAAACACCAGGTCAGTGCAATCTACAATTAAACTTTAAATCTACACTCTGATTTAACAATTGTTTTTTCACATATCTTCCCTAAAGCAAGAGAACACCAGAAAATTACCACAAACAGTTCAGGATGCTTTTCATTTGGCTTCTCTGGATTCTGTACTGTTCTCTAAAGAG
The DNA here is from genome assembly GCA_035583155.1 of Acropternis orthonyx. Lineage (NCBI taxonomy): Eukaryota > Metazoa > Chordata > Aves > Passeriformes > Rhinocryptidae > Acropternis > Acropternis orthonyx. The sequence continues at coordinate 3,751,117 of JAWWEU010000034.1, read as the reverse complement.
AATTAATCAATCAACTCAAGTCAGGCTGGTGGGAGGCCACAATGCTGCACTGTTATCTTATATATCCAAACTCTATCCAAGAGGACATGTTACTGCGTGTTACACTTACCCCACAGATCCAACCCCATCCCAGAGGACAGGCTCCATGAGCACGTGCAATTCCTGAGTTAGTGCTGACACAGTGATCTGCTGAGCAGTAAGTGCCGTGAGCAATATGCCCCGCGTCCAACATGCAGCTGGAAGGTATGCAATCTACCTGGGTCAATAAAGTATTAACATCCCTCTGCACAGAAAGAGGAAAACTGAATTATTTACAAATGCTCCTTGTGTTATCTCTTAAATTTTATCGAGTGTGTTGTCACAATGCAGGGCAGGATCTATCCAGGCACACAGCAGCATAAATAGGGACAACCTGAAATTAAAATCATAAACTAACTGATAAATAGGAATATGGTTTAAAGGATGAAAGATAACAAGACACCATATGCAAATCCAGTTTTTATTCTAATGTAAGGTAATATGTACACACGTTTTAATTGCCTACTTCAGTAAAAGCACAATGAGGCAAAGGACAAAAACATTTCAGACAGAATTTACTCTTGTTCTTACCTTTTCAGACTTAATTAGAGATATTTTGGGGCACATATATAACATTTGCTACTAAATTTTAATAACAGAACACATTCTAATAAATCTCTAAAAAGATGAAAACAAAACTCTTTATACTTTAAAAATGCATTTGATATGAGTACAAATGTATGATTCATTCTAACTAACCTTGCATTATTAAAACCTATTAATTAGGAAGATTATGACACAAAGGGTAAGAAGGAGGATGACTTTCAGCCAAGGGGAACACACAAACATATCCAGGAATCTTAAAAGTTGAAGCAAAGCAGGCTGCAATTTTGGCTGCCAAGGACATTATATTATTCACTGCAATTTCTGTTAACAGTAGATATAAACATGTGGTTGCATATTGAAAACAGGACATTAAAGTAAATATTTTAATGTCTAACTTTAAAGAACTGTTTACTGACACTTAAAACTGTGTTGGCTAGTCAGTAATCTGTATATTTCATTAAAGTTGTTTCCTGTCTCACAAGTTTCAAGTATCAATAATTTGTGGTAAAAGAAAAATATTTTTTACAATCTCTAAAGATGAAAAAAAATTCTGATGAAAAGTACCCAAACCTGTTTTCCAACCCCCAAAATAACACATATTATCGATACTTTCTAGCAAAAGCTTCTCACCAACAGGAAATTTTCTATGCTAACTCTCATACTGAAATTAAAGCACATACAACCACTAACACAGGCAAAGTTCTTTGACCAGGATGCTCAACAAGAAATCTTTAGGAAAACTTGGCTTTGTGGAAGTGTTTGCCTCACTGATTCCATCTTACACCTTTAAGTTTATTAGAACAGATATTTACAGCAAAGGGACCACCAGACCACAAAGAGTTTTCCTAAAACTGGATCCCAGGCCAAGCTCAGTAACTTTGAGTACCCAAAGCCCCAGGGATCCGATTTCAAGCTCAGCTTCTCTTTCATAGGGCCAGCACATCTCCAGCAACTGAACCCTCTTTCTGTGAGACAAAAGAGCTCCTGTAATGCACAAAAATTCAGTGAGCCTGAAACTTTGAGACAGCATTTCATTCCATCTCACATCATTGTGGCACTTCTCTTCGAGCCTTAAGGAACCCACAGGACGTCAAATTTCTACACGTTTACAAATGGCATCTGTTTCCTCTTATTTCCACGGGCTGCGGGTACAAATGTAGCACAGCCCAGCAATGCATGTGCCGTTCAGGACTTGTCAGACAAGTCAGAGTCAAGCAGCACATGCCACCAGACCCTGTCCCTGCAGAGCCTTTGCTGCACAGCTCGGCACAGAGCCCATGATTTACAGCCCTGCCCTACTCCAGGCAGGAGCCACAGCTTCCCTGCTCGCTTTAATAAAGGACCTTCTTGTGCAAAATAGATCAAAATCAAGAAAGCAAGATGAGGAAGGTTCATTTTTCAAGTGTGATCAAACTGGGGAACTATTGGGTGCCTGTTCTGGACTAAGGGACGGATGATCAAGGAGAAGAGGGACAGAAAAGCTGAGAGGAAAAAAGAAAATGAGGGACAATTTTTTTGGGGGGAAGGTGAGGAATAGGAGAAAACAGACCCAGTTGAGTAACATTTTTTATTTTAAAAGCCTCTTGGCTATGTCTTAGCTCAGTTTTATCTGCAGAATATATCATTTCTCACAAATTTTCCTGCAGTAGCCTTTTGATGAGGTAGCACAGTAATAAATGGGGAGATAATTTGAAGTGTTGAACTTTTATTGCTAGTGAGGAATAAAAGGATTTTCAGCTCCCTGGCTGAGTCTGCAGTTCTGACAGCTGGAGCAGGGAGGGAGAGCTCCCCCAGATTAAACCCCTCACAAAAGGAGAATAAGTATGGATTTCTCATAAAAATAACTTCAGTGATAAAACACAGCAGCAATGAGTACTCATAAGAATTAAACCACGATTACCAACTGAGTTTACTAAGTTGGCCTGCCATTCTCAAACAAATGAATAAGTGGGGACATGCACACACACACTGTTTTCACAAGCACTGGGAATTCATGAGTGCTCTTTGCATCCCTGGAAAATGTAAACGCTCAGCACAGAGCCCTAAGGGTGCAGCTTATCGGGAGGAATCAGCAGTGCTGCCCCAAAGCACTGCTCGCTGCAGAGAACAACTCCCCCCCCACTGGGTGTGAAGGCTCACCCAGCTCAGTTACATTCATTTTTTCCCCCACATATATGAAAATAACATCAGACACTCCAAAGAACAAAGCATTTTGGAGAAGAAAGACTCCTTTAATAACAGCACACTTTGAAAAGTACAGCTGCTTTACCTGAGCTTTCAATCTGCTTTATATCCCACCACCTTAAGTACGAGATCTAATTAATAATGGCATAATGATATATGATGGCATCTAGTGATGGCTTATGATTTACATGATGTATTTACATTCCCCTCCAAATTAACAAAGCCCATTCCTAGTATGATTCTCTGTCCTGACACATCTAGCTGTGTGGTTACAACACACACAGTCAGTCTGGAATGTTGACTTGAATTACTGAAACGTAACTGAAAAGCAACTCCTTGAACTGAGAAGGCAAACGAACTGTTAATGCTAATTCTTCTGAGTAATTCATCTCCCCAAGGACACCAGCGTGAGGGGATAAGGATATATATGAAGATATAGATATATACATCCACACACAATAAATAATCTGTGAACACAGGTACAGTTTAAAACCCTAATAAAGAATTCTTAAAAACAATAAATAAATATCATAAACATGTTAAGGAAAATTAGCTAAGCCTTAGGAAAGTCATTGTTGCCCCTTTCAAAAGAAAAACAAGAACAGCGTAAATAGGCTTAAAAACTGTATTTAATGACCTCCCCCTTGCCAATAACATTCAAATTGCCAGTTAAAGGCACAACAAAACCAATATTTCAAAATATATTGAAGAGTCTTTCATCATCTCTTCTGTTTGAAGACATAATAATGCTATAAATTACTATAATATTATTTTTAAATTAAAATTAAGTAGGTTTAATTACTTAATCTCTTGTACTGTGTCATGATATTCCAATTCCTCCTCTTCGAGTCTGCTTTTCCTCCAAAAGTCATCCAGGAGGACTGGCAGATACAGAGCAGGCCCAGCAGAGAGCGCAGTTGCTGTTTCCATGCAGTCCCCAAAGAGCGAGCAGGGTCCGCACACACTGCAGGGTCACACCGGGGTTTATAAAGGGGCCTCGTGCTAAAAAAAGAGACCTCACTAACTTCAAAATGCCGTTTTGCATTTTCAGCAAGGAATTAAAATACAACCTCGGGTTTTTTTCCTCCTTTCTAGTATTATTTCTAATAAACCAAATAACTTGGTAAACGCGACTGCTATGAAGCGTTACTTCTTTAGTGGGTACAAAGACCAGCAGCAAGCAGAGAAAACATCATCAGCTCTGCACGGGTTTTGAGGCTGTGATGATGTGCTGCCTTCTGGGAAAAGCAGGCTCATTTCCCAGGAGAAGCGTGGCTGTGTAAGCCCCAGAACCTGCACTCCTCCTGTCCCAGGGCCGCCAAACCAAGGGACTGCACATTCCCTGACGGGCACTCCACAGAGCACTTCACAGTGGAAGGAGTCTGAGCCACAGGCCAGCATTCCTACTTCCCCAAAACCAAATCCCAGCACTTTTGCAAAGCCTGCTCTGACCTTCAGCATCCCCAAGTGCCCACACCCTGCAGCACTGCTGCCCTACAGCAAACTTCTCCCTGTGCCACTCCAGCATCACCCACAATTTTCAATTAAAGTCTCTTCTGTGGGACTGAGGCAGAGAAACAGAAAAGCAGGAAGAAATCAACACAAGCTACTGACACTTTAGAGACATTTTGCCTGAAGAACAGAGATGATGTTACTACTGTTGTATGACTTAATATGTTTTTTTCACTTTCTCATTGTTTGCTGAAGGATAATTAGGAGCTAAGTCAACTCCAGACAGCTTTTACATCAAAGACCCAAAGCAAGTCAATAGGTTCAAGATAAAGAAAATCCCAAATACCTAAAAACTACAGTTGTCATTAAAGTTTTACCTTCACCCTATGATGGTTAGCCCTCCTTCCCCAACCCTGTCCAAGGTCTTGCTCAGACATGATGTATCCAGATTTCACTGGTTTAACCTTCAAGCCACTCTGCTCCTTCCTGCTGATAAGAAATGCCCTCTCTAAGTCAGTGTGACACCGACTTGTGACAACTCCCAGAGGAAACCCCTTGCATCTGGTTACAGAGCACGGTCCCCCTGCAAAGGAATCGTGTTTGCAACATAGTCTGTTCTACAACTCCCAGAAAATCTAACAGGAACTTATTTCACCGGAAAAAGACAAGGAAGGAGGTTGAAGACAGCCAACAAAAAAGACCACCTGCAGCACAGGAAGTAGATGCATTTTCAGAAAGACTCAAAATTCCTCAGCTGTGAAAGCTGCATCTTTTCCTCTGATTATCAGCTCCTTCTACCTCCTTCTCCCCAAGGGGAGATAACTTGCACTCCTCTAACATTACATCTCTGATTTTTGAATCCATGCTTTCATGTATTTTAAGTGCTTGAGGTATTGAGCAATTGAGGAACCATAAAATGCATCACTAACAGGTTACCCTGCTGTATGGATATGGTATCAGCAACTGTCAGAGATCAGCATTAAAATCTGAATAGTCAGTAGAGGTCTAAACAAGATGCCAGATAAAAGAGTGAATGCATTATGAAAAATAATTGCGAAATACTTTACCTCTCATGTTAATGTCTTAAAGCCAGCATTCTTCCCCTATTTTCTAAGAAAAGCTCTGTTTCCTTTGAATTGCAGGATTCCAAGCTCCCTGTGTAGAAAACTATCTAGAGAATCAATGCATGGTGTATCTTCAAGGTAGATAGTCTGAAGGAGAAGTTTCCTGGGATGTATTTTCTGTAGTAAAAATACATTCTGGTTAGTCATGGGTGTTTAAAACCACGTGGACTATGGTTTTTGTCCAGCAGACAAAATTTAAAGGAAAAAGCCATAAATGGCACAAACACCACATGGTAATTTTCAGCCAGGTTCCTGAAGAAATGCTCCCAAGGCCATGAGGTCCAAGACCTGCCACACAAAGCAATCTCTTCAACTAAGCTATCTGGGCAATAGATAAAAACATCAACACTCCAGAGAGGGCTCTACATTTTGACCCAAGCTTGAGCTGATCTGAACTACACCCTATGCCAAAAACTGTCTCCTGAATTATGACGACATTCCCAATTCACCTGCAGTAAACACTCCTCTGGAAATTTCCGTGGTATTTCTCTAGGAACATTCTAATGAAGAGAAGTACAGCCACAAAAAAAATCCCTAAAATCGGCTTTCAGAATAGTTTTTCTACAAATCAATTACCCAAAATTCTATTAATCAATTTCTTCCATTAGCTTAGACAATATTATAGCACATTAGAATTCTCACTTTTAAGATGGCACATCATTTTATTAGTGTATTCTATCCGTTCTGGAGGTTGAAGGCTTCTGGGTGGAATCTTTTCTCCTCTATCTAATAAAAGTTATTAAGAATTTAAATAAGACTTGAAAGTGAGAATAATTTAGACACCAAAGTAATGGCTATACATATCTCAAAACAGTAGTTCATTAGGGGGCTGATATTCAGTCAACTAGATTAAAGTTTCTCATTCATTTTACTAAACAGTTTTCCACTCAGCTCCTGAAATCCCAAACCAAAAATTTGAGCCCATGTTGAATTGCAGGATTCGAGGTAAGGAAGAAATGTAAAACTCTGTACTTTGCTCAGTATCTTGGTGGCTGCAAACAGCAGCTGTTTCAGAAATAAAAGGGAAGAGCAGACAATCTGCAAACATAGCCTCATACTACAGCTCTTTAAAAATTCTAATTAATTAGACGAAATATGCCTATTGACTTCAGCACCTGCACTGGCACTGCCAAGGTCCTGCAGCACATTCCAGCAATCACACAGATGCTGGACCAGCCTCCCTCCCTCTCAGAGCAGAACTTATATCCACCCAAGAACCGTATCAAGCCATACTCATCTTAAGAATACCAGGGAGCATGCAAAATTTATTACGTGCATGCTACAGAAGGCTAAAATTCTTAATATATGCAAACACATGCCCTCAAATTCATGGCAATGATGAGACCTGAACCTACAGTGCATCATCTTAAAGAATTATGTCCCACGCTTCAACTAAATATTTGTTCCTGTTTGATTAATTTTCTAAACCAACATATAATAAAAAAATCCAGGGGTCCATTTAACCAATCTGCATAGTAAAATTATGGCCAGCAGCCAATTTGAAGCGAGCTGATTCTGCTGAAGAAGTACCTGGGGTCCTTTAGATTCTCTACTGGTGACCCTTGGAGTGGTTTAATAAAAACAATTCATCGTATGCGAATCACTGAGCAAGGAAAAAAAACCACCTCAAACCTGATTACATTATCAAACTGTAGGGAACTACAGCAAATTATTTTTTAAAGATAATATTTAAACACTGCAATACCGTGGATCAAGTATCAAAGTTACTAGTAGCTTGCATTTTTTCCATATATTGAAAAAAGGAGTCCTGAGGAATGTATAACACAAGGAAGGAAAAAGCCATTTCATTTCTGGATCAGTTGCCTGCAGTAAGGTCAGATAAAACATGATTCAGTGCTAATAAATAAACCCTCCATATGCCATGTAAACAAGGGAGGGAAGCTTTTTTTGAAGCAGCACTGCAGTTCTGACCTAAGGAACCTGCCAAGGAGACAGTTTGTCATCACTCAGCAGGTTTTCTCCGAGCCCCAACTTGCACAACTACTTTGCCGTCTGATTGAGGTGGGAACCATCGATCACCAACCTCCCCCCTGTTTGTTCATCTCCCCCGTTCCGTGCCCTGGCACCGCTCGTGCCTTCCCTGCTGCCCCCACGGTGTTCACACCGAAATCTGCCAGTGCGCTCATTCAAGTGCAAATCAGAGCAGCAGGGAAGGAAAAATCGCCTCCATCCGCAGCATCAGTGGCAGAGTGAGCACCCTTGGAAGCACAACAGACACAAACACGTACACAGTCTGTGGCTTAGCCAACTTTTCCTCTAACAAAACCCACCGGGAAGGTGGTGTGAGGTTGTCCAGGGGCTGCTGTGCCCGTTCCACTGTGGCAAGAGGAGAAGTGGCACTGAGCACACCAGGGGACAGTGCTGGGGCTCTTCCCCAAGTTACTCAGCAAACACACAGAGCTCCCGGACTGTGACAGTTCCCCCTGCAGGGACAAGCTGGCAGGGCAGCGATCTCAGTGATGGAGCCAAAAGCACTGTCACCACTGACACGGGATCTTCAGAGGCCAAACCCTGCAGGTGTGTCCAGCTGCGCCTGAACAGCCCCAGGCACTGTCACCAACAGCACCAATTGTTTTGAAACCCACACTGAACTCCTATTGTTACCTTAGGATTTCATATATTTGCAGGGTTTTGTATGGTTATATAGTTTCTTACATTTAAAGTAGTAGCTAACAGCTTCTAACCTCTGTGTCACATTCCTGAACCTCCATGGAAAGGGGAAGAGAGTAGGTAAGTAGTTAAGAATATCTCATATAGAACACTTGTACCCAGAGAGCAAATAGAAAATATTATAGACAAAAATGATACCATTTTAGCCATAGTGTAAGCAGGCCCAGAAACCTAGGAGAAGCTCCAAAGAGAAGACATAATGTAAAGAAGATGAAGATGATGAAGTCCAAGAGGTCCCAAGACCTCTGACTCAATTCCAGAGAAGGTGTGTAAGGAGGCAGATCTGGGGAGTTTCTGGCAATGGACAATTATTAGCCTGGATGTAACCCTTAGATAGGATAATTAACTAGCATTATATAATTTGTAGAAATCCTATTTTGGCAAATGTGGATCATTATATTTTGTTAACCTAAAAGCTTTTATTAGAGAGCTATTTTCTACCTTTTCACCCTGATAATATTGTCTCAGAGTTCTTTCTCCCTAAATCCAGGCAACACTATGACTTCTGAACCTGCAACTCATCTTTTGAGGCACTGGCTCACCAAATCATTACATTTCTTCATTTAATTACACCTCCATACTGAGTGTGGCTGAATCGAGGAACGACTAACTCCTCTGCATTTTCATTTTCACTTTAAAACCTGCTCATTGCAAATGTCACTCCAGACACACACAGGTCTTACTGACATCAAATCTGATAAGGTTGAACATTGTTTCACCAAGAATCAGCTGAAGCAGCTAATCATTTTAGTACCTGGTTGAATCTATATATCATGACAGTATAAAAGGCTTTGTTTCAATTTTTGTTTTGCTTTCTGCACCTTGATGACAACTTCAGTTTTTTAATATTACCTAGAAAATTAAAAGACGTGGGTTTTTTTTCCAAGGATTCTTTTTAGATGTGTCTAATAATCACCTTAACACATACTTTTGGCTTTGTCCTTGTCCTGCAAAGGCAGGCACAATTGTGCAGAGGGCCCCTGACTGATGAAGATCTATACCAATGTGCTTCGGAGGTTAAGAGAGAACAACTGTGGTTAAAATGACCATTTCTCAACTCACCACATGCTTCAGCATGCCTTGCAAAATCCACAATGTGACTTCTAAACTTGTCCCATGCTCCTTTCTGCACTATGCATTTCAGCCCAAAAACAATTCAGAAGCACCACAATGTTGCACATATGTTTTTCCAACCCTATATTTGCATGATGCACACAATATATTGCAAATTTTTAAGTATTTTAGCTGGTCTTAAAGAGAATAGAAATTTAAAGTGTAAATATATGCCACCTGTCTAGTTCAGAAGTTATATTCATTCTCCTGTACAGAAAAATAAAACCATTGTTAGAGAAGCATTTTGCTCACAAGTAAATTAATCCAAAATAGAGCTTTAGCAGAAGAAAGACATGAGGAAAAAAACCCCCAACCCTTCTAGTTTGTATCATTAAAAAAACCCCAACCAAAACAACAAAAACTCATGATTGTAAATTTTTAGGTAAATGACTGAATTGCACAGGTAGCTGAAAATTAAACCCTCTTTTCATGAAATGAAAAATTAATGCTCTAATGTATGAACAGGTCAAACAGAAACCAGACATTCTCTGTAGCACAGGTCAGAAATAAATTCTGCCCAGACAGTATTGCAATGCACTTACATTTTTAATCAATACTTTGGAGAAGAAGCACTTAGAAGACAAGGCTTTTTCTTCAAGCAGCAAGAATGCTGGAGAGTGAGATCTGACACATTTCTAAAGGTCACATAAAAATTCCATTCTTTCCTCTCTTATGAGATTCATTTCTTTGCAGTGATGAATAATACTGTTTTTGGACTTACAATAAATCAGGTATTTTCTGTAATTTTTACTAGTCAGTTTTTAAGAGAGAAAACGGTAATACTGCTTGCTTTTCTATTTAATGGGTGAAATTAGTTTCTCACTGTTAATATTTCATATATAAGCTACGTACACTACAACCAACTGTGCTCCATATCACACAGCAATTGTGTCACACACAGCCAACTCAGCTGTCAGTCAAATTCAAAACTAATCCATTAATCAGATCAGTTACAAATGTGAGCAACAAACGAACTCATCTTCATACAATTCTTATGAGGGGAACACTGAGAAACTGGGAGGCAATACGAGTGAGAAAAGGGAATGACTTAAGGACATTTTCAGTAACTTCTACAGTGGCACAACAGAAATGGTGGGATGATATGGAGATAAATGATAGGAGTATTTGGCAACTGCACAATTTCGGGGTCTCTACATGTTGTTGTTACTTTGACAAGTAAATGTTGGCAAAAGGTATTTTTTTTGGAGAGTTGTCATTCAGAACAAGTGTTAGCTAACAAAATCAGACAGACTCTATTAAACATGGCTTTAATTAAGACTTCTTTCTTTGACCAGCCTTTAAACATGTAGCTCTGAAGTTACTGCAGGTTTACACAAAAGAATGGAAATGATTTCTGCCTTTATTTTTCCAGCCATTAAAAACCAATATAGTTGCTTCCATCCAAGTAACACAAAACTCAGCTTCAAGCAATTATCCATGTTCATAAATCTTTGTTCACAGTCACATCCTCAGCTTCATTCAGGAGGCAAAGTGTGTTGCAGGAGAGTAAGAGAGATCAACAGCAAGACTTGTTTTTATTTACTTCAGATAAACTGCATTTTTTGTAATCCCTTTTCCAAGCATTTACTAAACAGTATTTGGGTTGTCTTTTCACTGAATCACTCACTTGTATTTATCCAAATGCAGATCAGCACTTGTTACCATAATATTACTAGGTTATTATTGTTGCACATGACTATTCATCAAAATAATTCAAGGAAGCAACCTCCACAACATAAGCATGAAAATACATAGGGGTTTGCTCTGACTAATAACCATTAATTCTCCACAGTTTTTTTGTGGGAAAGACCTAAGGAAGAGTCAGGCTTCCTTTGTATTGCTGGAATTTCTACAAAATCATCATAATACAAATATAAAGAAAACATCAAACCCTGAAAGTAATAAACAAAAATATGTGGAAAGCAATTATTTTCTGCACTCCTCCCCCACCTAGGAAGCATGATTCCCTCTATAACTCGGGATAGGAAGCATCCAGCACTTCCCCCAGCCTTTCCAAGACAGAAGCTGACATTGCACTTCCCAGTCTAGTTCTGATGTGCGTACAACGAGCCCTGACATTTGTCATTGTACTTAGCAACAAACGCATTACAAGAAATTACAAGGGATGCTATCAGAAAATTGCAAAGCCAGTGACTGTTTCTCCTGGTTACTGTAATTCCTCAATGCTGTTCCAATCTTGTGCAAATTAGAGCCACTTACAGCTCAGAAAACTGACAGGAAACCGAATGAGGTTTTCATTATGCTTTTAATGGCCTTCCTGGGTTACTTGCTGCAAAAAGATCCTCGAGCAAGAGCTATGCAGCCTGCCTCTAAAATCATAGCAGGCACAAGTATTAACCCAAAGAAACAAAAAGCACAGCCAAATTCCCTTCCACAAAAGGGAAGAAGGACCAGCAAGAAAAAACATCCCTGAGCAGCTAGGGAGGAAATTTGATTTACACTGCCTCAGTGTTGTGAATGCTTCCTTCATGGCTAAAGGAACATGAACGTTTTAATCAAGTTTTGCTTTATAAATCACATTTTGTAACAGATTTATGAATAGTAAAGGAACTTTGCAGTAGCTCCTGTAACACATATTTCATTACTATTGATTCCAAAAATTTTACTACAGTGCCTCCAGTGCAGTGCAGAGAACACTCGTACCACTAAACCCACTCCAGGCTTCAGGGAGTATAAACTTTAAGGACCTGGGAAGTCTTGCAGAAGGCAGGCTTAGGACACTTCCCTAAAATTATCCCATAAAACTGACTAAGGGTGTCACTACAAACATGTACATAAAAACAAAACATGAAGGGCAACACAGAACATGCCAGCGTTTCCCATGGTTTTGTGGATTTAGTTGCATTATCCTCCCACCTGAACTCCTGCTGGGTTCATAAAGCCTGGGAGGCAAAGGGCTGACAGGCAAGTGAGGGATGTCAGGAGCAGCCTGAAAGCTCCTGTAACACTGGGGAGTGCGGTTTGTGCTCTTGTGCACCAGCTTAATCTCACTCTGTACATGCTCAGCTTGTAACCTGGTACACATCCTCACTGTCTGGCTCAGCCTGTTCTCTCCAGCCACTCCCATCCTCCCAATTCCCTACTCAGGACTCTCTCAGGGACATGTGGCCAGAGGACACAGGGCAAGGAACTCACAGAAACCTTCTGGGAAAAATCCACACACCATTTGGTTCTCAATCAGGGTCCTGCATCTTCAGCTACTCTTTTACAGCAACAATAGAGAGCAGATAAGCTTTCCAGGTGTCCTAAGGACAGTCACTTCAGGTGTTTATATGGAATAACAACACTTTAAGGCAATATACTGCTTATTAAAGGTGGGTGGAGATTTCTCTGAGTGCAGACAAAGAGAGAGACTGGACTTGAAGTATTGAAATTTATCAAGGAAATGAAAATAGTTAGGACATGCCAAAATAAGGAGAGGAAGCTCACTGAGCAGGAGATGAATCTCTTGATAACAAAGCATCTCAGGAATTCAGTTAATGCTCTGATCATTTCCCATCAACAGCAATACATTCCCATGGATTGTGAGACTTCAGCCTTTCAAATGGAAACACATCAAGGACTAAGTTTCTGTTTTTATTAAAATTAAGAAAGCAAATTTGTTTCCTAGAGTTTTCTTCCATTTGTTTCCAGCATTTAAAGAATATCATCTGTGAGTCAGCGTGTCCTCAGCATGCACCTTCTCCATATTAACTATCCAAAATTACAACACTGAGCAACTTGCACCACTCAAATAGGGAGGGCCTTTAGGCTATTTTTCATGTCTTTAAAACCAAGTTCTACCAAAACTACCTTCTATGGTCAGCTACTGAAGCTGTTAAGTACCCAATATATTCAGACAGCACCCAGGTGTCCTCTCCACACTGCCCATGTCCATGCATGGGAACCAAGACTCCCTACAGGGTTATGAGGTGCATAAATTCACAGTTTAACCCCTACATTCTCCTGCACTAGACCCATCTCAGGTGACTGACATTTCAGTGATAGGAAGGCATGCCTTCAAATAAAAAAAAAATACAAAAAAAAAAGTTGAGATCTGGTGTATAAATCAGTTTGTCTGTCATAATTCACCAGCCTGTCTTATCAATTCATGCTTGGCATATGTTCCCTTAGGCACCATAACCTGATGTTGTAAATTCATCATCTGCTGTGCCTTTTTGGAAGTTGGGATGGGGTAAAAGGTCTTTAAAGGATGAGGAAGTCCAGATAATTCCTTCCTACCACCTCTCCTGTCCCCTGTGTTTTTCCCCATAAACAACTGGCTCTAGGGAAAGAAAGAAACTGGTGCATAAGGATTCTAGCTGATATTTTCCCATGGGACAACAGTCACTAGCTATTGCTTCCTTTCACTATATATCCATGTCTACTCCAATTTCACTAGTTCCTGATCATGGTACTGTTTACAAATGCACCTTTGTTCCTCTTTCTGTTGCTGTTTAAGCACATGGTTATTCTGAATAGACCAGAAAGCATTTAAATCCATTTCAGATGCTGCAAATTGCTACTGAATACTTTTTAACTAAAATAACCTACATCATTTTAAATAACTAAATTAGGACAGCATTGTGTACTCCAGGCATTTCTCTAGGAAACTGATCTATGGATTCAAGACAGAAAAGGCAGAGTCTGTGCTGAATAAAGAAACTCAGAATACAGAAAGCAGAAATCAGATTTGTTTCTTAGTGGATAAACTCTCTTTGAGAGCAGTCAAGGGGAATACTACAATCAATTCCAGACTGTACACATTTCACAGGCAATTCAAACATTTCACCCTTGTCTTGGCATTTCCATCCAACCCAACAGATTGCATGATCCAACAACCTGGGCTTTGAGCTCCCTGAGGCTCAGTGAGAGCAGGAATTGAGAGCTTGTGGCTTAAATTCTTCATTAGGAGTTAAATTCACAATTTCAAATAGCAGTACAATAAAATCCATTAACAAACTCTGCAGCTAGATGAGATAGATATTTCTATTTTTATCATTATGGATAACAAGATCTCAAGAGTGCTCTCACATCAAACATGTCCAACCAAGTCCATGGTGATGCTCTTACAGGACAATGTCACTGCAAGTTTCCACCCCAAGTGAGGTGGGAGGACTTAAAATTCCAGAGAGCAAAGGATTTTTCTTCTATTTCTGCTAAACAATCACTACTGGCATTGCCCTATTTCTTGCCTGATCATTAACCACTGACATAATTAATATGCACTCACAGAAGGCCCAGCACAGTTAGAACATAATCACCTATAGATTTGATTCATGGAAGTGTCTTTTTGGAATAACTAAGACAGATTAGGTTCCTTAAAGTGTCTCAGATACAGAAGCAACAAAAAGCAAGTTGGGAGTTGCCAACTGTGGAGGGGTCCTAATTAACAACTCAATTAAAAAAGGCAAATTAAAACTTTATGGTTCGTTATCCTTCATTGCTTAATAAATTGTTTTGCTAAGCAAATGATTAAGAATGATTATTCTATAAAGCTGAAATAGTATCTAGTTTTTCAAATTTTTTTAAAGTTCAGTAAAACAAAACCAGGGTCTTCTTCAAAATATCCGAAACATCTTGACTATGGGATTTCATGCCAATTCAAAGATCACAACATAAATGTGATATATTTCTTTTCTATTCATGGTACTTTTCTTTCTCTTCTCCCCTGTTTTACATTGAAGGATACATCCTGCTCTTGTAACTAAAACAATAATCTCAATCTGTATAATATTAAGAAAATAATCTCATATATATGACTAAGAAAATAACCTCTCATATATGTATATATAAAGAAAATAATATCTCTCCAATATATTTGTATTGGGTTTTATTTGTGTTTGGGTTTTTTTAATGCCACCAGTTTCATGGCTCATCAAAATCAATGACCCTCCTCTTTACCTCACAAATTTCTTGACATGTTTAGAACTTTGAGAATTATTGTTTGACAGTTCAGGATACTGAGGGACAAAGATTGCACCAACAAGTTTGGTCATAGGGAATGTTTCTAAATGCTTCAAGAGACTACAGAATGATCCATATTCACTGTCTTAAAAGAAGTTTGTGTATATTTTTCAATGTTCTGAACTGTCCCCCAAGACAATGTTTGCAAGTCTGTGTTTCTTATTGTGTTAAAGTTCTCCACAGGAAATGTTCAACAGTGGCTAAACACACAGATGTTGAGAGATATATATACACAGAGATATATACATATATGAATATACTATTGGGAATAGAAAATTATTATCTTGAAGTTCAGTTAGTTTGTAATTCTGTATCTAAAAATAATAGTTAAATACACTACAGTTGTTCTCAGTAGAAGTTCATGGTACTGAAATTACTGACAGGAGCATCTTGAGCTCTTTCAGACAGAAATTCCCCTCTTCTCCTGTGGTTCTGAGTATGCATTTACGTATCATTATCATCTCTGGGGTTTCTGTGAACGGTAGCATTCCCTAATTGTTTTTAGTCTTGTGTTGATGATCATTTTAAGCACTTCAGTTTGAATGTTTTATCCTGAAGTTACAAGACAACTTTGTTTCAAAGTCTGACTTAGTAGACGCAGACAGAAACAGTATTTTGAACATTATTATCACTTCCCAAAACACAGCAACATTAAAATAAAAATTAATATAGCATTAATAAAAACAATAAGAATTTTCCGCAGAATAAAAAACTTGGGCTGTACATGGTGGGATATCAATACAAATACAATTTTGTAAGACAGTGTTAACAGATAATGCCAATTAAGGAAAAGAAAGGAAAGTAAATACAATTGTCTACTGGAGACAGAAAGTCACAAAGTCCCTGAAACAACACATGCCATTCAGCATTCCCTATTCCCTGCTCCCAACCTGTGCAGGTCAGGAATGAGAAGAGTCATCTCCTTCGTGATCTCACTTTCCTGCCACAAATTTGTGCAAGTCAAACATGCAATAAATGCCTGCATTGAAGAAAAGACAAGTTTTACCTTGAAGACACAGATGCTGTTCCAGATGTGGGGCTCAGCTGCACACATGCACATTTATGGGCCTATTCAACACAGGACACCTCACTATGCACCTGACAGAACAATCCTCTTCCTGGGCTTCACATACTGAAAACGTTGCTCTGCTGAGGGGGTGTAAAATTACCAGAACTCAGAGTGGGCAAAAGAATTGAGACACATGAAAAACCCAAACCCTTCTTACTGGTTGTTTTGTTCCTCATCTATTGAGCTGCACAGATCAGAGACTTCATAAACTTCAGCACTTTACAATGAGATGCTATAAAACACTGAAACTGCTACTGCTTAATCAAATTACAAATAAAATTTTCTAGATAAGTTTTTTTCCCTGCCCATAAAATTCAAGTTACTGATTAGTTACAAATTACTGGCAAGATTCTCCTTTGCTCTTATTTCCAGGAGTATTTTTAAAAACTGTACATGTCTAATTTTATTTATAGAACATAACAAATTGCTTCCCTGACAGAACAGCAAACTTGGGATAAGGCAGTAGCTACTTCAATGGAACAGAAAAGGAATTTTATTGCAGAAGTGTTTGCACATGATCCATGAAAGAGGAGCTTCTCATTCATCACTAAAAAGAATATTGTTGAAGCTAAGTTAATTTATAAATACCAATTTTATCACTGAGAAACCCCATTTCTATAGTCTCTATCTAACCTGTTCTACTTTCATAGAATCCAGTTGTTTTATTAACAATCTTTCTGAGCATCTTCAATGACAACCAAGACTTACTCAGCAGAAAAGAGACATGAGTTTCTGCATGAAAGCAGATTGTTTAGCAAGACAAGCAACTTATCAGCAAAACCATGGAAACAAATTAATGTGCAACTGCTGACAAAGAGATCAGTTACAGATAAAACTTCATTATAAGATTACTCTTCATTATTTCCACCTGTTAATCAGAAGCTCAGGATTTTTATGTTCATTGTGGGTTTGGTGGCTTTTTTTTGGTTTTGTTTCTTTTCTCTTTTTACAGTTTATAATTAATATGTTTTGATCATGATCTTCCTGGTAATATGATGCATCTTGTGCAATACCCTGAGCAAAGCCTCCTCTTACAGGATCTAAAGTGAAAATTTGGTCTCAATCCTATATGGGTTTTACACATACTTATTATAGAAATATATCACAAAACTCCACAAGGATTTCCATTTCAAATCATTCCATCATTACTGAGTCAAACAGTTCATTTTACTGCATAGATAGGATTTCAGGATTTAAATATTTGTATAGCATATGCACTCAGCCAGATTTGTAGGTAGGTAATTGGGGGTTTTAAACTCACTAGTACACAATGAAAATTGTTCTCTTCATCTGAAACAAAAGCAGCAGTTTTGAAAACTAAATTCAGCTTGAGAGTAAGGAGAAAAACAGTCTCCACAAGGAAGAGGAGGGTTTTTTCCTGACCACAGGATTACAAAGAAAATGTCATGTACATTAACTGAATGCTCCAAAGCCATTTGTCACAACAATTTCTCAGAGATGTCCTTACCTGAAGACAAAGGGACATATCCTTAGCCTGTTACTCCTGAACAGCTCCTTGGGCTGCTTAAGGCTCTCCAGCCCTTGCAGTCCCCAAGACAAAGTGAGATAACTTTGTCACAATTATTCTATCAAATAATTATAAAATTGCTTCCCTTACTCTATATGTATGCAATGTATATTGTTTCTCTCTTTGACAACTTAATCCATGAACAAAGAGACAAAAACATTCAATTAACTATTACATGTATAACTTTTGCAGTTGGCAATTAGCCTTATCAGATCCTAGCTCCAAGCAGAAAGCACCCATAGAAATGTTTTAACATCAGAGATAAAAGATAGATTACAGTAAATCCAGAGATAACATTTATAGATAGGTGTTTCATTTAATGAAATTTCCATGAGTCAACTTGGTGAGCTCTCTGTATAAATTCAGCATCAGGGATTGTTCTGCAGAACAACATAGTGAATGTCCTTGCAGAAACCACGATTTTAAAATGCTTCCTTATGGAATAATTAACAATATGCTGCCTTACAAACATTAGAAGCAGACCAACAGGGCAGTCTGTAAATATGTCAAAAAAGTTCCAACACATATACAAGGTATATAGTATTCTAGAAGTTCTTTACATGAAAAAAAATAGTAGTAAGAACACCCACAGACACTTGCAAACAATAACAGTGCTCGTTTCCCAATATACAGAATCATCTGTACAAAGTTAAAAAGAAAAGGTGAAAATCCATTGAAATTCTTATAAGTTCAGACAGAGTAACAGTTGGGAAACCTCGTATTTGATACTTGAAGGAAAACATGAAAGAGAAACTCAGATAAATCGAGAGCCTTGATATTGCTAAGACAAAGGACAAGCACGAATAAAACCCAATAAATTAAACTACTCTGAAGCTCTCTATGCACACTGCACAAAACAAGCCAAAGGCAGGCAGTGTAACTGCTCCTCGTGCAGAGACAGTGCTGTCTCTGAGGACAGGCAGTGACGGTACTGGACTATTGCCTTTCATTGTCTCTTCTTTCCAGGGGTTTAGTGATGTGTTCAGTGAACGCTTGGGAGCCCTCAATGGCAAGGAAAAGCCACCCCAAATGTACACACAACTCATTAACTGCACACCCAGTGTCAGGGGGAATCCCTCTCCAAGGCTGGGAAAACACAGGACACTGGGCCAACAGGTACAGATAGGGCACATTTTTGGGAAGGGCAAAACGCAGCAACTCAGCAAAGATCTGGGTTCCAGGGGCAGCACATGGCAATGAATGGAGGGTTCTGGTT
The DNA here is from genome assembly GCA_035583155.1 of Acropternis orthonyx. NCBI lineage: Eukaryota > Metazoa > Chordata > Aves > Passeriformes > Rhinocryptidae > Acropternis > Acropternis orthonyx. The sequence goes on along the minus strand of JAWWEU010000034.1, from coordinate 3,732,149 downwards.
TAGCACATGCTCTGCACAGTGAATTCCCACGGCCACTGCACTGTTGAGAAAATTAGGAGTTCTTAAAAGCTGTATCCCAACCTGCCAGCAGACCCCACGGAGCAGGGACACCAGTGCCACCAGTGGCAAACTCCACAGAACAGGCACAGCATTTTTCTTAGGGTTTCTTAGTAATAGCAATAGAGAAAGTACACAAAAAATGGGGGAAACACATGCCTGAGAAGGGATAAATGACATCATCTTATCCAACTGATGCAAGCTGATCCTAATGTTCCCCATGGCAGTGAAATCATACAAGAACACTTGGCAGAATGGCAGTTCACCATCTTCCCATTGCCAGCACCACTTTCACAGGCACAATTGATTAAACAACTCATGCTGGGCAAAACCAGCTGACTTAAAGGCTGCATTATTAATGAAAGGAATTCCCAACAAGTTCTCACTGATGAAGTGACTCATGCTGCTGACATGCAGAATCAGCTGCTTTTAGTTCCTTAGTTAATGATAGTTTGATTTCTGAAATGACTCTTCGTGCATTTAAATGCATAAATGCTGTGTGGAAGAAATTGTTAGTTTTTCCAAGGTCTCATGTATTTTAAGGAAATAACTTCAAAAGAGAAGCCTTCTTTTTCTGGTGGTGTTGGTCACATCTGAGTTCTCAAATGCACTAACAAAGACACATGAACACTCAAAACAGTCATATAGGAATTGATCTCCCTGCAGTCACAAGAAAAGAAACATTTTAAAATTAATATTGATTGTGCAGGATGAAATAAGATACTTGTCTGATATTCATGATGAATTCATTATTGTGAGGGTAAAGCAGGATAAAATGAGAAATGCTCCATGATGTAAATAGCTTTATTCCTTGTCCAGAAAAGATACAGAAACATCAGTTACCTTTTAATCTGAACACTCAAATAAAATCAAATTTCACCTGAAGAAATTATCAATTTCAGTGAAATGCTTACAGATCTCAAAACAGAATTTAGTTAACTATGAACAAAGGCAAAGGATATGAAATTGCCAAGCTAAAACACAAGTCCAAGAGACCATTTGAACAGTAAATTTCGGACAGGACTTATAACTTACACTGAACAACAGCCCAAAGGTTGATTACGTGGGCACAAACACTGTGGCATTGAGATGCACCAGATGCTGGCCGAGAATAAACTCCTCTGTTGGCAAAGCAAGTTTTATGAAGATGAAGCAAGATCTACGACAGTGTGACAAAGGAAACCAAAGAAGCTTTACACCAAGAATGTTCCAAAAATTCAATAATCATCACAGCATCAGAAAGCAGATGTTAAATTTCTAGTTTATGATGATCAATGTTCACTAGAGGTACGATTTTGACTGATGCCTTCATGTCATTTTCTACCCACTCCCTTCCAAAACAGAGAAAATATAAGTATTTTTAAAAAACCATTTATTTCAAAACCCATTAAATGAACCTGCAATGATTTTTGATTATGTCATAAATTGCAAAATACAGCTCCTTCCTACTTTTTGGGTCACAGACTTGTAATCTGCGAGGCTGGAATAAAGTTGACCCCTGCACATTCTCCATTGTACATGCAATGACCCATTTATCACACACCACAGGTGAACTAAGAGAACCTGCGCAACAATAAGAAACAGACTGTTCTTTAAAATGGTCACATGCATAAAAAAAGATGGCAAACTTTAAGATTCACTGTTGATTTATTGTTTAACAGGATCAAACAGTTGTCTAACTGCTTTCCTTTATACCCATGCACTGAGTCGCACATGAGCTCCCACATCGGATGGGAAACTTCCCACAGTCCTGCAAAACCAGGGCTGATGTGTTTCCCTTTGAAACACAAGGAAGCAGAACCCTGACACCCCAGCACAGACTGACTCTGCTGCCCCAGCATGTTCTACAGCAACACAAATCCAAACCTCTCATAACAGCAGCGCAAGTGTCAAACAGCCCTGAGGTTCTACAGGAGCAGAGCAGGCTTGGGGCGAGTCCTATTAAATACAGCACAATGGCTTTCCAACTGCAGGAGGAAGTTTCTGCTTGCAAAAGCAAAGGTCATTTGACTGTTATTTATTTATTAGTTTCTATCACAACGATTTATAGGAGGATGCAGAGGATTTCTAGACACGTTTCCAGGCATGAGGGATCCCCGAAGTTACATTAACACACTTTATTTAGTGCTGCTCAAGTGGTTTCAGTAATTCCCAGCATAATCTCTTTGGGATACTATTGCACTCTGTTTCTGGCGGGACCAAAATAGCATTTCACCTGCTCTGTCCTGCCTAGATAAGCAATTTTCTGCCACCTGAATGCAGAATGGTGAACTTTTTTCCCCTCACCCAAGCAAAACATAATTTTCAGACCTGTATTTATGATATTCCTGATATTATATGTCATTAACATCCTAACATTATCATATTTATTATTTCAGACAGTTATTCAGGTGAAGCAAGGTTTTTGACCAATTTTTTTTCTTTGTTCAGCCTTCTTGTGTCACTTCTGGCTTTTATATGAGACTTACTTTGAGATGCTAAAAACTGACAAAATATTACTAAAATATTCCTATCAGTAAAAGAAAGTATTTCAAAACTTTCCAAGCAGAGGAATAAACAACTGGCCTAAGGAACACCTTGTTGTAATGCAGGAAGTTTGTTCAGTTTCCCAATCTGTCTTCCACAGGCTAAAGGAGCATTAGTATGCCTGTATACACACAGAGATCCTGAAATACACATAAATACCCACAATATTAGGTACAAACAGCATCAATGGGCACAAAAGGAGAGAAGGTGGTAGTGAACACAAAAGCTTGGTTGTCCTGTATGTTCTTCCTTCAATGACTTTCAGCCTCCCTGTGTTAGTACAGGCTGTTTCCTAAGCAGGGAATAGCCTGATGTTCACTAAAAAATGAGGATCAGGATGAGACATGTCATGGGACAAACCACTGCAGAACAGGATGGGTTTGTTTGTGGGACTCATACCAAAATTTCATGTGTTCCTCACTAAAAATGCCACACAGTGGACACAACAAGCTCCAAATTTAGGATTTAAAAAAGAAAAAAAAAGAAGTCCTGCTCTTATAATTTGTTGATCATATAGTAAAAATCCCTTCCTTATTTTCAGGGAGCTTTTTCAAAGCAGCCTTAGCATTCTCCCTTCAAGAGCTGTGCAAGTCCAGAAACAGTCCAGCTTGCTCAGTCCTTGGGTTTAGCTGTTCACTCCATCACAAACCAGTTCTGAACTACTTCAGTTCCAGTGCCTTGATAACTTGATCAACTGCAACTCAACAACTCCCAGCCTACCCTGCCATTTGCACATCACTTTTGCTGTAATGTGGTCAAGATCCCAAAGCCTGCAGCTACAGCATTTCTTAATCACTGAAATGCTAATTATGGTCTGTGCTATTACAGAATCCTCAGGATTTATCTATCCCCTAAAAGTCAGGGGGAAAGTCCTATCCCAGTTTATTAGTATTTTTATTACCTCCTTTACTACCTTATTGTGTCTTTACCTCCATCCACTGTGAGGACTAAGAGATAACCCAAGCAAGACACCCTGAAATGCTGACACTGAGCTGTACTAAGCAGAAAAGGTTTCTCGGCTATGAAATTATGGTCCTATTTTCCATGGCAGTTCAGAATTGCTGAGAAAAAGAGGCAGAAGTTTTTTTTCTCTCAAGATTTTGTACAATTGTCATGGTTTGCAGGCTCTTTGCTCATTATCCCACAGCACTTCTTGCTAATTTTTGAAAACTTCTTATACCTGAGAGAAAGGACATGCTAGGGCAAGGAAATGCTGTGCTTTCTGGTTGAGATCTATTGCCTTTCATGAGGATCTCAAACATTTACATTGCAAATACATCATCCAGATGAGAAAGTCATTTAACTCTCACAAGCTCAAGTAATTTTGATGTTGTATCCCAGAACATACTTCCTGCAAATAGCTACACTCCCAATTCAAAAGCCTCTTGCTCTGTTTTTCTATGATTGTTATATTTCTTATTTCATTGTGTTTTTATCTTAAAACAGCCAAAGACTCGTTATGCAAATAAGTCCTTTCAAGAAATCACTTTGTGAAACTAAAATAAACTTGAAGGTTTATTGCCTTGCAAATTATTCATTGTAGCCCTTTAAATGACAGGATACAGACTGCACAAAACAAGGCAGCAAGTGAGACACAGAGAGTCAGAATTCTCTCATCTATTTTTAAAACCACATTGGGTGTGATGTCATATTTCCCAAAGTCTGCCACCACACAGCACTGGGAAGCAACTCTTCCATGATCTGAAGCAATCTGTGGGACAGCACTGGGGCTGTGTCACAGCCGCAGATCCACCCTGGGTGGGTTCAGGCAGACACAGGCTCACACTGCCGTGTCTTCCAGCTGTCCCAAAACCTCAGAGCCACAACATCAGCAAGGAAATAATATGGTAACTGCTGCAAACAGTCACAGACTTTCGCAGAGCACTCACTCCGTTCTTCAGCCACTGTTAGAAATGTTTTAATCTGAACCCTGAACTGAAAATCAACCACTACCTCACTTTTCTGCATAGCTCTGACCATATCCTGCTGGTGGGTTTGAGCTCTGCTGTGGTGGCAGAGGTTCTCCTGGTCACTGTCTCTCTCGTCTCAGCTACAGATTCCTACTGCCTTAATTAGTTCTGCAGTTAGAAAAAGGCTTCTTGGCTGCGTTACAACCATTTGCTTTCTTCATGGACCACCCTGTGGTCCTTCCATCATCCTCCTCCAGTCTCTAAGACTTCTCTAAGTTCTGTAACAAACTGACCTCCTCATTCTATGCTTTGGGTATTCCCAAAAGAAGTGCCGAAGTAAAACTCATTCAGATATACAATGAACATCCAGGTCTCACATTGTGTCCTAACTTATTGAAAATTACTTCACTGCCCACAGCCGGAGGGGATCAGATTTTCTAACTTTCAAACTACACACACACTTCCAATCCACTGAAGTGAGGATTTTGTGGAATACTGTGTGCCAACTGGACACAAATCAAGGTGTGTACTGGAGATCTAAGTTAAAACCCGTTATCAAAGTTTTCCTACAAGTTTAGATAATTAAGACCCTGAGCAGAGATATTGTTGTACTGCCACAGAGAAACTGTATCAACAGTGATTCAGATCCTAACATAGTGAGTCTGCTCGCAGCTTATTCTCAAAATTCCCCCCTCCAAAAGGATTCCACAGGAATTTTCAGTGCAATATTTGATATCATATTTGTTACATCCCTTATATCAAATACTTGGAAAGCATCGATTTTTCTACAGAATAAACTTACTTAAAGCAAAAACATTTTCTCCACGTCCTTTGTTCTGACTCCAAGTAACAATGAAAACAGTTATTTTTGGCTCATCCTCACCCTCTGTTCCTGTTCATTACTGAGAAGTGACCTCTGCTCTGCCAACAGGCGCTGTCACCTTCTGTCTCCTGCTGGGTACATGCTCAAAAGAAAACATTTACAAAAGACCATGCACTTCCCCCCTGCTGCCTCCTGGGAGACGGGAGACACATGTAAAGAACTGGAGGTTCACCTTCTCTGAGCGCTTTCAAGTCGCACCAGCCACGGCCCCTCCACAACAAAGCCCCCCAAAATAAATCTCTGTCCTGCTGGGCAAGGCTGCCCGTGCACTGAGAGCACAGCCCAACATTTCCAACCACATTCCCCGCGGGGGTTCATGGATTAAGGTGCTGGAAAGCTTTTGCAGAAGGGAACATCCTAACTATGTGCCCATAGCACGCTGCCCAGGTAATTAGAGACAACAAACGCTAATTAAAAGCGCAAAGTGGTGATGTTTAAAAAAAGGTTTAGAGTTTTTTGGGGTTTTTTTAGATCAAGTATCATATTTGGGTGTGAACTGCCATGACAATTTCACAAATACGTCCAAAATGTTAGAAAATAAGGACTGGCTATTTAGCAATACAGGAGGCTCAAGTCAAAGTATTTGTGACTTAGCTCAGCATCCACTAATCATTCTTCTTTGCTGAACACCAGTCAGCAGTTCAAATACAGGTTCTGACCGTCTTTTTACTTAAATATTTACCACTTCATTATCACTTCCCAAAATCAACATCACTAAAAACCTCTGCAGATCACTGCTACTGTTTCTGTTCTTTCTGCATTTTACCTCTTCTGCCCCATAATGTCGGGATTTCCTTACATTTTTGCAGGAAACCAAATGGGCAGTTCATCTATTTCTTCTTAGCTAGAAAACACAAACTACCAAATTTAAATCCCTCACAAACTTCAGTGTTCCTCCCTAAGTGTCCCACACAGCTATCACAAAGACAGATTAAAAACTATTTAACGGTAATAAAAAGCTGACTAATATGTATGGACCAGAAAGTTAATTCATTAGTACAAAAGCTTTTGTATTAATTCATCTCAATTTTCCATTGCACAGAAACATGCCATGAAAATGATTGTTTTATTCTAGCAGCAACACAGTCTTTTCTTTCTTATTCACCCTTGGCTCTTGTCATCCTCTTCATCTTTATGGTTCAAAACTCCAAGAACTCATCTCTCAAGCCACACAAATTTAAAACCTGTATAAATCAAACACTCAAAAGAATTTTTGTATCACAAATTTTGGTTTATGAGTGCTTTTCTAAAAACACATGAACAGGAAAAGGGGAAAAAAGTGAACAAGATACTCACCACCTTTTAAACATCACAAATCCTCCCGATTTATTTGCCCACACCAAAGATATTTGCTCTTCACTGAGCACTAAGGAAACTGTTTGGCTTCTCAAAAAAGGACTGCTGTGCATAAACTGACACCACTACAATTCCTTATCCTTTGAGGGAGGTGTGCTCAGAATCCCATTTCCAGAAGACAGAAACCTGTCTCTCCCTTACTCTAATGTGGAGTGAGATCTGTTGCAATCTTACTTGGTCACTGATGAATAAGAATTATAATTGTAAAGGCAAACAACTTCAGACAATATATTCAGAAAGCAAGACCAGGATGATTGCAAACTGAACTCAATTTCTCAGAAGTCTGAGACAGAAACAATGAAATAGAGCAGGCTGCCATTAATTACCCAGACTACTTCAGCATAGCAAAAGCACCCTACTGGCAAAACCTCAAGCTGCAAGAAAGAAATGAATCCCAGTGTCAGCAGCCAGTATTTCATGGCATAAAATGCAGCAAGGAGGTTATTTTGTGCTGCCATGGAAGTCTTGGCCAGGCAAACACTGCATATCATGAAATACACAGAACATCAGTGACCCCTCAAAACAATTTACACCCTTCATCCCCTACAGTCTATAGCACTGTGCACCCAGCATTTGGTCTTAATTCCCATATTGAAAATTATATTTAAGGCCCATTTCCTGCTACCAAGAGGAAAGACATCATGTCCTGTATCTCTCAAGGGTGCTGCTCAGGAGTACTGTAAAAGCACGGGAGTCCTCCAGCCTGGAGGTGCTTCTGAGTCTTGGAGTTGCCAAGGAGGAGTTAAAAAGATTAAATATCAGGAGAAATAAACCATGTTTTCATTAAATTGCACTTCAGTGTAATGGTACAAAAGGTATTAAAACTCTCTGGAGCAGGGTTAATAGCAGATTTTATGGAAGTGGTTAATTAAGAGGTCAGTGATTTCCTAGTACATTTACATTGGGTTTATGGACAGATTTTAAGAAATGTATCACCCGGTGTAAAGTGGTAAACTTGTAAAAACTGATGACAGCAGTTTTTGAAAAATTAATTCTGCTGGACTGTGCTTTGCTGTGCCAGCAAACAGCAGTGCCCCTCTGTGTTCCTTCCCTTCAGCAAGAGCCTTCTTCCAAAATTTCTGACAAAGTTACCAAGCTCAGAAACACTGAAACCACTGCACATGTAAAGAGTGACTTACACATGCAAGGAAGAGCACTGGATGTCTTTAAAATCACCAAGTTGCTGCACCGAACCTGGCTGGCTGGAGCCCCTTTGTCCTAGAACAGAGCTGGTGGCACTGCCGTGTTCTGGCTCCTGTCCAGTTGGGCTGGCATGGTCCCAAAGCCTTCTCCACTTCCCAGGCTGCCCCTCCAGCAAACAGGCTGAGGGTGGGCAAGAGACAGGGAGGAAACACAGCCAGGACAGCTGCCCTGGCCTGACCAAGGGGTTATTCCAATATTCCATGCCACAACATGCCAGGCTCTGCAGAGGGAGCTGGAGGTAGAGGAAGAAAGGGGGTGGGACAGTGCTGGGACACTGGCTGGGCATCTGTCTGCTGGAGGATGTGATGCATCACTTCTTGGTTTTAGAGAATCACAGAGTCATTTAGGTTGGAAAAGACCTCCAAGATCAGAGTCCAACTTTGGAGTAATCACCACCTTGTCAACGAAGCCCTCACACAGGCTGGGGTCAGAGGAGTTAACAAGAGTTTTGAGCTCTTTAGATGTAAAAACCAAACAAACTACAGCAAAAAAAAAAAGGTTCAAATTGAAGTGTTCAACACTTCACATTACATCTTCAATTTTAGGTTAAATGGGGAAAATAAATCAGAGAAAATATTGAGAAATCATTTGATGTATACACAAAATCTAGTGAGAAATTCAGAGCTAAATAGTTATTTCAAATAAAAGACTTGCTAAACCATACTGGTGGAAATGGTTGACTCCTCAGGGCTGGATAACTGCCAAGGCCACCAAGAGAAGTTGGTGTGTTGGCTTTGCCCATGGGTGCAAGAGGGACCTGTGTGGGCAAGGGCAAGTCAGAGAAGGAGGGCAAGAGATGATGAAATCACAGAATCCCTTTCCACCCCCCTCCCCATCTTTCTGTTATTAAACTTTGTTTCTTTTCTCTTTCCATCTTCTTGCCCGTTCCACAAGCAGCTGTGTGGGAGCTCTGCTGCTGGTTAGGGTGAACCACCTCAGCGGGGCTGTGTTTTTGTGCTAAACACAATATATGCCAGGGAAACTGATTTCTGTGGAGACAACAGCAAATACCTCACAGTAGAACTTGCTCATTAATTGGGAACAGATCATGCAATCACTGGAGAAAAGGCAGAAAATCCTGTGTTTGGAACTGAGGAGAAAGCTTTGCTCAGTGGGCTACGGTTTCTCTCCTGAACTGACTGAGGATAGTGGATAACTACAAAAGTCTTTATCCAGTTACATGCAGAGTTCAGAGACATTCAAATCATCTGCAACCAGAGCCAAAACAACACACACAGCACATTGCCAGAGGGGCCAAAAAGCATGTTATTTATATATATATATGCTGCAGATATTTTTCATTTCAGTTCCCAGGGATGTATTTTGGTAACTATTCACTTTTCAAAGAGAGTTACAGTGGGACACTGCAACATGCTCCAGCAACATGAAGGTTTAAACCCTTTCCTGGCTCCCTCCACACAAAGTTCAATTGATCTCAAAATAATGAGCACCAACAAGAAGCAATATCAGCAGCATATACTTAAATCATTCCCTCAGAATTGAGAACACTTGATAAATTTAGCCCAGTTACAGCCAGGGGCAAAAACTTAGCAATATTGGAAGTACGCTGCGAAGCAGAAATGATGTATCCACGCTGAATAACCCCTCTTTGCACAATTCTTTCTTGTTCTCTTCCCTTACTATATTTAGAAAATCGAAGTGATTTAATGTAAAACAGCAAAGCTGGGAAATTGACTGCAACTCTTAAGAAAAAGCCTAGGAGGCTAATGAACCATTATGGTAAAAGCTGAATAAGCCCAGATCCTGAAAAGAAATTGGAGGTGTATTTTAGATATGCATGAAGACGATCAAAAACCCATTTCACAGAGATTGTTGTGTGCAAGTAGGGCACTTTGTTTAATCTTATCCAGCTATACAACTTAAATGAAACAAACCTTTAATTTGACTTTCAAAAGCATTAAGTATTTTGGGAGCTGCCTTGAAGTTGGCCAAATAATGTTCCTGGAGGTATTTCAAGCTAATTTTTAAAAGCCAACAGTTTCAATTATTAGAAAAATAGGGTCAGCTACTTCCTCAAGGGAAGGGTGAAAGAGTGAAAAAACCTAAAACTTTTTATCATCACAGTTGAGTCAAGTACAATGAAGGGGCTTATTACAGATACTGAAGTGGCTGGTTAAAAAGGCAACTTAGAGGGATTCCTTAGGTTATCAAAAGCCCTCAAGTTTCTTCACGTATATATCACATGCATATTTAGCTACTGTGGGCCACATTTTTAATCATGACCTTAATTCTGAAAAAAGAGTATTATCAGAGCCAGTGTTCGTAGAAAATTACAGACCCTCATTCTGCTGACACATCTCAACTGAACTGAGAATACTCGTGCACACAAAAATAAACCCCAGACGTACTTGTAAAATCAGGGCCTGACTGACCCCAAAGCCACAAAGCACAGAGATATCTAAAAGTCTCCTTTGGATTTTCTGCAAGGGTCTGAACTTGCAGAAACTAAAAAAACATTAAAACAGGGCTAAAAATGAGAGAAAGTAGTAAAAAAACCCCACACAAACCAAACTAAATCAACAACAAAAACAAATAAACAAAAAAACCAGCCCCCCCATCCACTGAAAAGCTGTTGTCTAATCAAGATGCAGAAAGGACCGCTAGTAGTTCCTTACCTTAGTATGGTGTAATCACAAAGGTTCTTTGGCACATATTAATAAGAAAAATCTGAAAGTTTAATAATTAAGCTTTATTAATGTTTATTAAACTATTTCTTAAATTTCTAATTCCATTACTGTGTAACCAAAGAGTAATTCTCTTATTACAGTGTAACAAAAATAATCACAGATTTTAGACACCTATACTACTCGGATACCAGGGTACTTGTGTTTCTTATTTTGATGGAAATTGAGATTAAAAGAGGCTTCTAGGTCAAAGTAATATCTTTGGTTAAACAGACATATAGCTAAGAAAAAAACAGTCAAATTTTAAACAAAACCTTCTGTAACTTGGAAATAGATTCAGCAACTTTCAAAGCTGTTTTGAAAGCTAAAGACAAGCTCAGAAACACTGCTTAGCATTCACAGAAACACACAGCATTCTGACCCCTTGAAAAGAAATCCTGGTACCTCTGGAGCGTGAGTTGTAGCTGCACCCTCCTAATCTGCATCTATTTGTAATTTAGCCTATAGAAATCAGCAATTTCACTCCTTTCAACTCTGACATGAGTCATTTAATTCTAAATAAAGTAGGATGTAATGTACCATGCAAGAGAGCCAAGAAAAGGAGTGTGTGTGCTCTTCCCTTTGCCTCACTATCGCTGCAGGAGCAAATGGAAGAGCGCTATCGTAGCTGAGCAGAGTCTGCACGCAGAGCTATGCCAGGTTTCACTCTGCCAGTGCTAGGTACTGATTCACAAACAACATTTTAAGTAGCTGAAGGTCTTACAGTTAAATGATCGTTTTTAAGAGTGAAATTTCATTCTCACACACCACTCCTACACCTTTATCAGTGGGGAACAGCAGTGTCATCCAACGGTCTGACAGGTTAAAACGTATTGTATATTCCAGGGAGACTCCTAAGCCTCATTTCTTATTTATAAGTCTGGAGTTAGAATTTGAATGAACATGAGCCAGAATATCTGTCTGTACAGAAGATTCCCAATACTCACTTTAGAGTTTATCACAGCAACAAACAACTGCAAGCAAATTGAGATACTCCAATTTTAGAGTGAGAAAGTCACAACTCTCTTAATAGCTATAATAAATTCAGTATCAGAAAATAATTTAGCAAGTTTAGAAAATAGAGTTTGATTGCAGTTAGCAGTGCTCTGATTAGCTACAAACATTTGGGATATTATCATGAATCAATATTCACGTAATGCCAGATAGCAAACAGGTAACCATGAGCAATGGCCAAAGGAAATTCAAGCACAGCTGAGTTAGAGCAGCATCCCAGGAAGCTCATCAGATAATAGAGGTTTACACCACCTGAACGTGCAACAGGAGAACAAGGAATGGACTGGCTCATGCTGGATGCTGAGGATGCCTTTAAATGATCCAGACAAACTTCCATTCTAATGGAGAAACTGACTTGCCAAAATCTTGACTTTCATTTTTCCTTCCTCTGTGCTACACCTCTGTATTTAAAACCCTCTAGACTGAATACCTGAGACTGAACATGCAGGAAGGCAGTAACACATTTTCTACCCAACTCATTCATAAAGCATAGTGTGTATGCACATGACAGAGGCACTTCAGTTTGGTTTCTTTAGGTAGCATCAGCTGTTTGTAATCAGAAAGCATCACAGAATCTTAGATCTGAGCCCCAGATCTGCAGACATGCACAGGAACAAATTTGCACATTGCAGGGAGGCAGTTTGGAACTGAATGGGTCATCCTGGACACCACAGTCACTAGTGCTACCCAGCTGCTCTGGATATCCCATCCAATCTACTTAAGAGTAAAAGAAACATGAGAGAATACAGAAAATATTTTCAAATGTTCCCTTCTGGGTTTTATTCTCATTTCCTGATGATCCCCTCTTCCAGAAATATGTTTGAGTAAAAATATTTATTTTCCTGACAGGAACGTAGGAATTTGAAACAAAAGTACCATCAGCATCCCGTTTCACCCACAAATGGCAGTTCCAGAGCTGCCCATAACTTTCTAGAGAGCCTCTTAACTTGAGCAGGGAATGGGATGGCTACTGAACAGCAAACGAAGAATGAGAAGAGGGGTAGAAAACAGTCCTGATCCAACTCCCTCAATAAACAACAGTGATGTGCAGAGCTGATGGATCTCACTCAACTGCAGCCTTGCAAACTTCTAGCACTTAGTAAGTAAATGTAAAGTATTCCATAGTGCTGGACAACCAAGTCACACACACAATGACTGATGACAAGCTTGTCACTGTATTTATGCCTGTGTCCCACAGTAAGCTGCAAAGGCTCTTTATCCTCACTCCATCTCCCTAAAATAGCACTGGTGAGTTGGATGCTCAGCTGTTTGATTCCCTGCAGAATGATCCTTCCTGCAACCGCAACCAGGGGGAGCTGCCACCACCAAGGGAATCAACAGGTGAGCTTAAAAGTGCTTACCCATATCGCAGGTCTGGACTAGGCACTAAAAAATGCGTGACAGGCTTCCCCTCCCATGTCTGGACTGCTCAGTGTGCCCTCCCCACTGAGAACTAGGCATTTTCTGGGACTGCAAAAATGCCCCGTGTACCCACACTAACACGCTAATGGGGAAAAAGAACATTTTCCCCTCACAGGGAAAGTAGTTGATGCCCTGAGGGTTTTTTCATTGCATCAGGTATCCCACCCACAAGTGCAGACCTGTTCTACACATCATTTAACATACTGCTTACCTTACCTGAGCATACTGTTCCCAACCAGTGCAGCTCAAGCAAATGGATAATAAATGGTTTTCTCAAAACCATTTACAGAGGAGTGTTAATACTACATATTTAAGCCTCAGTTAAAACACTCAAACATAAACAAGATGACTTACTCCACTGGATGGCAAAACAACACTAACTTGCTTGCTTTACCCCTGTTCATTCAGGATGTGCAAGCATACAAGACAGGAAAAATTAATTCAAAGAACTGCAATACTGTGGAGAACAAAAAGATGGAAAGATCTAGAGAATTTCTTTTATTCTTCAGACAAGCAAAAATGCAGAGCAAGTAGGTGGTGCTTCCAACTTAGTACAAGCACAAGTTAAAGATAAGATGATGCCCAGGTGGACACAAAGAAAGCCTGCTGATCTGATACTACTTGTAAGTACCTTTGCAAAGCAAGAAGTCTAAAGGGTTTTAAGTTTATCTCAAGTACCTGCTTTCAGATCATTCTCTTGAAAGATCCAATGCTTATTTAACTTATGGTAGCTGAGCTATCTCTGCATCATGGGTCAGATCCTCAGGCAGCAATGAAATGTGGAAAGACCAAAGCAGAATAGTTTAATACACTAAAAATAAACATAATAGTTTAGTTAGATGCTTGATGGCAAATTAAGTGGAATTACACACCACGTGTTAGTTCCTTGTATACACTTGTTCAGAGTCAGGCTGCAAAGCTTAGTCTTATTACAACATACCTATGACACAGAGGGGGGAAAAAAGGCCATTGTAAGTGGATAATGAAGGGGAGGCACATTAGACTACTTATCCCTCCCAGGAGATTGCCATTCCCAGCCCTTCACAAGTGACAGTTTAAATGGCTCAGTGTTGCCCTGCTATGCCACTTAGTCCAATCAAGCACTTATGTTTAGCATACACAATTCACAGGGCAACCTACTCGCTAGTTTTGCTTATTCCTTTCTTGCATTATGGAAAGCACTGAGAATGAGCTCTTCCACTGATGGACTCAGCACTGCACCACGACTCAGCTCAAGTTAACTCAGTAGGTAATTCAGAAAACAAAGCCATTTTTTTTATCCAGACGTATTTCCAGAGGGACAACAGATGTTTCAAAGACATGAGCTGATCGTGAAATACCGGCTGGTTCCTAAGAGGAAGTGAGCCTGTTTCTTTTGCTTCAAAGACACTCTGATTAAAATAAATGCACAGTAACTCAGATATTGGCAATTTCTGAGTTACTCAGAATTTCTGATTTCTGGTGTTCACATGGGGAATGGACTCTTTGGAACAGGATGATCAGGTGCTGCTCAGCTGGGAATGGGTGTGTCCCTCACAAGGGCCTGTGCAGTGGCACCTGCCTCGGATCAGGTGAGCTCACCTGAGCTATTGTTCCACTGAATGCTTAAGCACCCCGCTGGCCTGGGGTCCAACAGAAGCATTCCAACATTTGCATCTCATACTGCTATTAATTATCTTCAACCATATACAAAACATCTCCCCACTGCCATAAGTGACCTTTATGATCATTCCTGCATCTGCAAGGACAGTTTTAGCAGCTATTTAAAAGTATCCATGTACCGTGTGGTAAATTCTACAGCAAGAACCACATCTGGGGGCTCCTGACACTGTCCCATGCTCTGCCTGAGAAATGAACCTGCATATCTTCAGGGTGCAGGTGGGGCCCATTAACTGGGCTGTGTGCAGTGGGAGCTGCAGGGACTGGCCAGGTTCCTCACCTGAGCAGCTCTTCCAACAGGCAGCAAATCCTTGCTGTGAGGGTGGCCCTGTGGGCTCAGTCATCTCATCCCAGTGCCCTCCACCCAGAGCCTGTGACCAGCCAGCCACTGCTCCCTCTGTGCACACAGCTGGGGGATTCCTGGCCGCCCCATGGCAATGCTGCCTGGGTCTGTGCAGACAGCACAGCTCTAACTCCCAGCTGCACCACGATTAAAACCACGCGGAAAACATCAACCTCATCCTTATGGCACGAGTTTACCTGGAAATCTGAAGATCTCACCACACCTCTTCCCATATTTTATTCCAGGAACAATTACAAAACACAGCTTTGAACGGAGTTGTAAGGGTGGTTATGCAATAATATCCTTTTTTCTTCTTGGATGCATAAAATGGCTAGGAAGCCTTCTGTGGCTCTCAGACACTTTTTGTATTACTTTTCTGTTTGAACTAGCATGATTCATTTATCTCGTTATTAATACTTAAAATGTTGGTAGAGCTTTATTTTAATTAACTTCTATACTGAAAGTCAGGACAAGGAGAATGAACAGCAGCTTCTGCCATTTAGAATGGTCAAAACAAGTTTGTTGATTTTGTTGTTTGGTTGTTTTGTGTTATTTAAAAAACTGTGCATCAAGCCCTCTTTCTGCACAGCTTAAAAAAAATTCTGGTACCTCTAAAAATATCAATCACAGCAAAATAAATCTGAATATATCCAAGTCCAGTCCAGAAGAGCATCAAATGAAAACACGGTATGCAGCAGGCTGAGCTGACCACCCTTCATCCAGCTGCCTTACAACTTATTAGCCTTATTTGTCCCTACCTGAATAACAGCAAGACTGATTCTGTAGATAAATATTAGCATTTCCCTCTCTTACTTTTTTTTTGGCCTCCTATTCTACAGGAAAAGAGAAATTAAATGAAACAAAACCTGCTTGTCTTCAGGCAGTCACAATCACCTCTATAATTCTATAAATATCCTCTGCACAATAACTCACAGCGTGTATAAAAGCAATGACAAGGTCACTTACTATGAACAATTCATGATCGGTTACCCTGGCAACAGAAATGTGTGGCAACAAGGGAAAAAGGCACAGGAAAAATTATAGGATATTTCCATTATGTAAGTGACTCCTGTGATTCCTCCAGAAGGGTTTACCTAAGAAGTCTCAGACTCCAGATGTTTCTCCCTTTCTGTAGTTCCTCACCAGTAGGAACTTTTCTTGTTTTAATGGAGTTACTGCAGATCCATAGCAGTGAAAAGAAAACCAAACATGTGACTGATAAGCATTTTCACTGGATTTTAAACAATGTTATCTAAAAGTCTAGCATGAATGTGATCCATCTCAGTGGGTGAGTGTCTTCGTAGGAGTTGAAATTCTTAGTCAGTATTCACTGTTAGTTAGTTTGTCATCATCCAATTAAAAATCAATCATCAATCTGCACATCACAATGGGTTGCCAAGTTTGCAACGGGACTTGTGCAATCAATGTGTTACTTTAGGACTTAAACTTTCTAACAGGAGGCTTGGCAGAAGCAAAGGCTTTCTCCACAGGCCATGGTTCTGGAATGTCATTTCTACTCTCAATGAATCTCTAAAGCCTAAGTGAGCTCCCACAGCACAGTTTTATAACAGTAGGTTGTCAGTATTTCACTGATGAAAACTCAGTCCTGACAAGGACTTAACCAACAATAACCATGCTGCTTCTGAATAATACAATCCAAACAGATTACAGAGTAGGTGTGCATGCTTCTTACCACATCAGAATGGGAACAGTGGTCTTAGCAATGCAGAGTTGCTCCAAGTCTGTGCACAGAGGAAGAATAAATGCCAAGATAAGCAGAGCCCACTCACATCCATCACTGCAAAGGGCAGGTTTCTGAGGTACCCCAGCCAGAAAGGAGAGGCAGCAATGAAGTAGCAGAGACCACAGATGAGTCACTGTTATTGTGGTGGAAAAAAAAACCCTTCTGTGTCTGAGAAGACAGGCATCAATCCATCCCTGGCACATACAAAGCACTATAGTCCTTGTAAATCAGGGATAAAAAGTTTTCAGCCTTCATCCATCACTACCTTTTTGTGGTGCTCCTCTCCAGCCACCTCCAAGACAACTATGATGGCAAATGCCTATGGCAGACCTATGGATACCACAGGCTGTGTGCCTTCCAAAGTTAGTAACACATACTCAGCCTTGGAAAAGTGTAAACTGAAACTTAAAGTGAAGAAATAATTGATCTATCAACAGCAAGCAGAATAAAATGCTCTGTGGTACAATCCAGTCTGAAATGATGTGGAGTGAGAGATCTGAATTTTTCAAAGCACCTGATGTTGCCATAAAAAGACACCAGGAAAATTTGAGCTTAAGTCAGAAAGCAAGGGACTCCTGAAGAAATTCAGAGTTCTACAGCTTTTTGGCTTCTCATGTCACCAGTTTAGCTTTGGGAAATAGACTTATGAAAAACCTAATGGATGCATCAGAGTGTAATTTCAACAGGTTATTGCAGCACAGCTTCAACATTTGACCCCTACAGATGGTTTTGGAGCAGTTCTCAGGGATGACCCATCCACAGGAAACACAAACTCAACCCAATTCCATTTTAAACAGTGGCCCACACTGGAAGCACGGTGACAGTCAGAAAGAGGATGCAAAACCCCATAATAGTTCAAAAGAAAATACCTCGAGGGCAGCCTATGGGCTCTTCCTGCAATCACTGGGTCAGAGTGGGGAGTACAAAGCAGATCTGAGAACTCTGGATCCTACAGAGAACCACTAAAATTAAGGGGCGTTTAACACACATTAATACTGTAACAAAGGAAACTTTATAGTGAGTAATAAAACTCTTGACTGAGCGTGTATTTTCCGTGTTTGCTTCTTCTAAGTACACCGGAATTTATAGTGAAGATCCACATCAGAAATGAAGAACAGCTATTCTGATCATGTCCTAAATAATAGTCAATTTGAAAATAGATGCTGTGTGATAGAACTGCCTCTGCAATTTCCAGACAGGTTTGACTGCTCACAGACAGAACAAAACAGAATTGAAAAAGAAAAAACAAAGGCAATAACTGAATCCCCAAACATACATTAACCATCTGAGTTACCGTGTTCTCAAGTTTGTTTTTAAGAGGTTGTACAACCAACAACTTTGACCACATTAAGAATTCTGGAAGATTAAATGTAACTTTTCAACAGCAAATTTCTGCCCCTTCTTCAGCAGAATAATCCTGTTATAATTAACATGATTGATAAGATTATTTATATTATGTTCTTCACAATGTGTGAAACTGTCCAAGACACCGTAATGTGACTGCAGTGTTGATCCCTTCTATCTCACATAACAGGGACACAGATATGAAACAAGAACTTGCTAAAAATTCTACTGTAATCTCCCAAAAACTCTGCATCTAGAAGAAATAAGAATAAAGACCTATAAAACAAGGATTTATTCAATTTGAAGTCAACTTCACGATTAGGAAAGAACTGAGTTTTAATTCTCCAAATCCTGAGCTGCAAAGACTAGAATTAGGTCTTCAGATTTCAATTTGCAAGGTTTGCTAACTCTGCAATTCCTGCCAGAGATGCCACAGTTTCACACTGCAAAGGGAACTCCTGAAACCAGGCTTGTTTTCCATTACCATAAGACGAAACAGAAGAGGAAAAAAGCCCTCAGATTGGCTGCTAACAATTGTTTTTACCATCTTCTCCTAAAATACCCCACGGACAGTATAATTGCAAGGACCTAATGCCCGAACCGCGCCTGCCTTTTTGAGTATATCAATAACCAAAAAAAACTCCATGAAATGTGAAAATTCCCTTCCACCTCTTTCACCAAGATCAAAAAATTTAAATAATCAGAAAAATGTATCCAATCCATTCAGTCAGGTGGCTTTTCTTTATCTAAATGTAGTTTGGTCTTCATCTGTGGAAGGAGGTGGGAGTTGCAACTCCCCCTGCTGAAGGATTTTTTAGTCATACAGTGCTTCATCAAATATCTAGAAATCCAAATTTTCTCCTGGTCTTTTCAAACTATTTAATACCAGATACAAGTTATTTAGATCCTATAAATTTCATTTCTGCTGTCAAATAGAAAAAAAAAATTAAATAAATGAACCCAAGTTTTCAATTATTTACCACCCTTGAAAAGGGTCATATAATCTAAAACATATTTCATTCCATATCTATTTTTTCTCCCAATTAAACATGGTTTTTGAAATAATCCAATATCAAATCGAACCCAAAGTATCAACAAACAAAATCAGCATCTTCCCTCTGTTTTCTCAACCATTTTAAATGCCAGTCCTGGGTCCATAATTAATAGTGATCACTCAAGGTTCAGATTTGCTTTTCTTTTATCTATCAGTGCATGTGTCCTAAAGGCACCTTACAGATACTTCAAACTTGTCCAAGCCTGCAAGAAACATCTAAATTCTTTTTTCTTTTTGTCTTCAAAATACTGGGGAAATATTTTTCCACAGCTCCTTTCCTTTGTCATGCTAATAAGCCATGGTGGCCAATAGGCTCTTGCAGGGTGAGGCATTTGCAGCATTTCACCAGACTCCACACTGATAAAAAGCCACACCGAGAACATCTCACAAAACACACAGTCATCTGTCACTGTAAGTTAGCCAATTGTAACTACAGGGGGCATTTTTAAGCAGGCAGAATGTAATTGCCTGCTTGGAATTCTGCCAAGACACTGGAGCTAATTATTTTTTAAGGATGAATTTAGTGCTTGCATGAAAGCTGATGGATCAATAGCCCAGGAAGATGAAGCCAGTTTATTCCCAGCCGAGGTGCGGTGCTCGCTGGGGGGATGCAAAGGGCCCTGCTGTGCCCTGACAATGCCCATTGTCCTGACACTGGAGGGGGACACGCATTAGACGGAGACTGTTCAGCAGCCTCCCCTTGGAACAGAAACTGCCAGCCCTGAGCAGGACCACAAGTCCCACCTCTCCGTGCAGACCCAACTGCTGCCTTTCCTGCAGGAACTCCTCTCCGACCCCTCCAGAACTCAAACCAGTCACTTACACTCTTAACATGTACAATATATTAAAGGAGCACATTGAACTTACATACCTAAAGTACTCATTTAGTACTAAAGGAGACCGAACTAGCCTGTCTCTGATCAAGAAGTAAAAGCAGTCTCTAGGATTTCTCTGCTGACTGATATATGTTTTAAAAGACCAAATATGAGAAGGAAATACTAATGCAACACATAACTACATCCTACAAAAAACATCCTGCATGGGAGGCATCTGCATCTTCTTTCATGATTTCCTAACTGTTCCACACTGATATTGTGGAAAGGCAAAAAAATCAGTCTCCTTGTTAGAAAGGAAAGAAAATAAAAGTAACACATCCAGATGCCTGCTTAGCATCACTGTCACACCACCAACAGCACTTTGCAGCCCCCTGAGGTATTAATTTTGTTTTAGAATATAAGGATTCCTCCCCTATGCCTCCAGGATTAAACAGCAAAACTAAGAGGATACAAAAACTTAACAAGAAAAGTTAACTACATAAAGAAAACACAGGTGTGTGGCATACACATATATACACCTCCCATTCCTGTCAGATACTGCATGCCTGGTCAGCACAGGTCAGATAAACAAAAATAAAGGCAACGTTTTAGATGCAGTAAAATGGATTTACCAGTTTAGTTGTATACAAATCAGGCTTTTTATTTTCAAAAAGTTTTAAGTACATTTAACAATTTATTATACAGCATAAGTAAAATGTTTACAAATACAAACATTCTCTGAATTAATACTGCAAGTTCTAGAAAAAGTCAAAACTGGTTTTTCCTGTAGCAGAAATAACATGAACAGAAAGACCTTCAAATGTAAACCAAGGAGAAAAGATTAAATAACAAAAGCTAAGTATCAGACTGAATTTGCCTGTTTTGTTCCAAAATGCAATGCAACAATTCTTCTCCATCAGAACTAAGGAAAACAAATCTAGGGATTGACATTGAACGAAATAAAACTGACTGTACGAAGCAGAACCATATGGACAACAACCACTGTGATTAACAAGGTTCAGATTCAGTCTCTTGACGGTCACTGCCCAGAGACAGGCACAAAGTGACAGCATTCCTCATCCACTGGGAAGGAAATCAGCAAGAACCAGGAAACAAACACTGCAGCTGGCTCATGCAAGTAGACAGCAGCCAAATATTAACAGTTCTGATTCCTGCCGTGGATGGTATCTCGGGATGGAGATCAGAGGCAACACAGCCAAGCACATTGACGATGTAGCACACCCCGCCTGCTGCTGGGGCAGGAGATTCATCCCTGCCACTCAGGAATCAGATCCCTCAAAAACTGTGCAACTTCTCACTTACTCCACCTACAAGGCAAGGGACTTGGTAACATTTGCTTGAGTGTTGATAGTGCTGTGAAAAACACCTTTTGCCACCAGTTAGAGAGAAAATTAAGGGACTCCTGGAGTTTTTCCTCTCTCAGGCAGAGACACAGCACAAAGAGCAGCAAAGCCCTCCATCCTCATCATTCCTGGAACAAGGAGCTGCCACCTTGCCCTCCAGTTTTCATTTTCTCAGCATTCAGCTGTCACCCTTTCTCCTTCTCCTTGCATTGACAGGGTCTGGCATCAGCACTGAGTCAGAAATGGCAGTGGGCCTAAGCTGGACCAAAATGGATTCTGTTTCTTACTCAAAGAGAATTCATCAGGCAAGCATTAATGGAAGGGCTGGAGCTCTGCTGTCTGCCCTCACATTTTCCTCCTCACAGCCCCTTACTCTGGCATAAACGCTTTTCATACGTGGGCTTTATAGACAGTGCAGTTCTCCCATCACAACACTGAAAACACCAAAGGATCTGTGCAGTGCAGGATGGTTTCAAAATGTAAGTATCCAGGTTTTAAGTTGAATAGTAAAGGGCAGGGAAAAAAGGAAGAAAAAAATAATCTGTCAGCATCAGAAAACAACCCAACATTTCCATTGCAGAATCTGATTTTTTCCCCAAATTTTATTTCTCATTTGTTTTAGAGTTGGCAGACACTACCAATACACAACAGCTTTTCTTGCTTTTTTCCACTTCTAAAAAGCCCATACACATGTTGTCTGGGCATTGCAACCTCTCACTGACATTGGAATTACAGCAATGTCTCCCCAGAAACTGCTGCCCAACCTGTACCACCAAGCAGCTTTTTTAAGCAGGTTGAGACATAGCCATGAGTTTCTGAACCAAATGTTTTTCTTTTCAGTTTTTTTCTCATAAAAGGCTTTGTCCAGCACTGCTGAAGTTAACAGAGCAATGGAAGCAGCATCAAGATGAATATGCATCTTTAAGACTCATCAAAACAGAAGAGAATCAAGTTTTGAAGAATGAGAACAAGAACTCACAGATGTTCCATTTAGTTCACTTTGCAAAGCGACAGTTTAAGAATTTCCTTTCCAAAGAAAACATCTGTGGCAAAGGTTTAAAGTTCCTCTTTTCTTGATTTGAATTCACTCTCCTTTTCTTAAATGTCCTTTATACAGACCAAACAATACAGGTTTTCTCCTCAAAGATAATAATGACATACTGCATAGTAAAACCAAAATTCCTCAGCAGTAGTGCATCATTAAAAGTAATTTATACAACTGCTACAGATGACTGAGTCAAAAAGGAATTATGAAACGTTGAAAACCATGAACATTAAGAAGTACACAGCTTTTCTATGTCTTCCCCCTCTTCCCCTCCAAGTTATCTATGATAGTCATTTCTGCGGGCTGAATGCAGCCTGTCCTCCTACTCAGGATCTCATTCACTAATGACAGCCTGCAGAAGAGAAACAGAGCACGTGCAGTCGGAGCACGCACACTGTCACTCAACTTCCACATACACTGGCACAGGCAACATCAAGAAACAGAAAAGGTAACGCAACTCCTTCCTTTTCCAGTCTTTTAGCATCAACGGTTTGTAAAGGTATAGTCTTTCTACACAGACACTGTATACACATATATACATGTATTTCTCTTAAAACATATATGATGTATTTGTCTACTGAGTTACCTTTGTGAGCATCTACTGAGATACTCTTACAGCTTCACATTCTCCAGTTGACATTATTTTTCCCCAGTGAAGTAGCTGAGGACTGGTTGAGGCTTTCCAAACTCAACTGCCCCAGAAAACAATTGTACATCAGCATAGCGGCTATAACACTCACCCTGTAATTAAGAAATCCAGGTTGAATTCCCTTCTCTGCCTGAGAGACAATAAATAATTCTACCTACATCCTTCTAGGAGACAGCTATAGGCTGCACACTATTCTGGCTGGAAATGTTTGACATTTCTCTTTCTACAGCATTCTACTTGGTTAAAAAGGAGGAAAGATCAAGACTCATTGTGAAAGACAAGACAGGTACAACAGAAATGCTGCTGTCTCAGTAGGCATCACATTTCAGGTGCTGCTTTCCACCTTTTATCCTGTATAAAATCATCAGAAACTACACAAGTTTATCCTGAGAACAGCAACAAAAACTCTCACCTGGCCTAGAAGGTACAATGCCAACTCCACAAAGTTCTCCTTTTTCTATCATTTGTTGGCTTAATACAGAAAATAAAACAAACACCTCCCTCAAAAGCCCCAAACAGCAGAAATCCAAGTTCAGCTGACAGAGCGTCAATAGGAGCCTACAGGATTTAGGATCTCTCTGTGGAGAATTACAAGATAATTTGAACATTTTCCCCCAACTGAAGGTGAGCACAGAACATGCATTTTCCATCCACTCCCTGGGCAATATATTCAGATCATTTAGCTACAGTAGGAACAAGGGCTCCAAGGATCACATCCATTTCTTCCAGCCAGACATAGGAAAAAAAAGCACACCCCAAAACATTCACAGCGGTAACAGTTTCCAAGAAAAGCAGTAATTCAGTTTTGTTGTCTGCACAGAAAGTATCACCCCAGCTTCACCTTTAGATGTAGTTAGAAAAACACCTCAATTTTTGTCCCCAGCTGGGCACAGCTGGAAAATCCATAGGGTTGGAGACGCTCCAGATAACCTTTAAAAATCCCTTCCAACCGAAACTATTCTGTTATTCTATGATAAAACATGTAAATTCACACACATACAAAAAACATGACAACTCAGTATGCAAACACAGGCAATTTTAGGCACCACAGGAGATTTAAGACAAACTTCTTTTTTTTTTTTTTTTTTAAATAAAAACTGGTAGCCTGAGAATAAGACCCTTACAATCCATATCACAGTTCAGGGACTGAAATCTTTCCGGGATGTTTCTCCCAGAGTGCTAGTCATAGGGCTGCATGAAAAACTGGGATCACTGGAAGAACTCAGGTCTAAATCTAACCACAGGGGCAGCAGGGAGAAAATGAAGAGAAGATCCACTTATGACAATCTTGCAATTAAAATAAATCTGAGACTTTCTTGAAAAATAAATAAATGGGTTATTTAAATTGTAGTTTTAACTGAGCAGTGACAGTGGGTGCTGCAGCATAGCAAGCAGAGTTATTAAGCTCCTTCAAAAAGAGAACGGCTCTGGGTCTGCAGTTACCAAGACTCCAACCAAAGCTGTGACGGGGAAAAAAATATAAAATAAAAGTAGAATACTATACCCCAGGTATTTTATATGATTAAAAAGCAAATATTGCCTAATTTAAATTTCTATTCTTCACAGTGAATCTGCCAGCTAAACTTCTGGTTTGTGGAGCTCCAGCACACAGCATTCGCTATTAAGACAGTAAGTACTGTGGGGAATATGTATAACACAAAATCATTTATAGCAGAAATTTGAGGAATCAACTGCCCCAAGAACTAAATTGTCCTTCAAAAGTAAACACAGGAGGAAATCATTATAATTTTATACTGACTGCAAAACAGTCTTTTTTATTCTACCTATCAAATTATTCTGTTTCTCAGGGCACTCTCTTCAACTCTACAATTACAGGTAAACACCCTCGAAGCAGTGAAAAACAATCCTTAAGTCAAGTGCACTTATCAAACATTATTTAGGCAATGAGCTGACAGCCATATGGTGCTGATACCTTTTAATTTCAATATACATTAGCTACAGAAAGTACTTCAAAGCACACATGAGCAAAAAACATCATAAAAGAAAAAAGCACCCTCGGTGGAGACTTGGCTCTTCATTGACTTGCCTAAGAATCATGAGGTCGTGTATCCTACCATTACACAGCTTTATGTCAGCTCAAAACTGATTTTCCTTCAAATATTTGAAACTACTTGCTTTCCACTTCTGCAATGGCAGGACACAAATATTTTATTCTAAAGAAAACTATCAGGTTTTGTGATCAATTACTTAGAATTTTATTAATGTGACCTCTATTCAGTAAGTATATATTTTATTTTTTTGAAAAGTAATCCTTCAGAGCCTTCTCCTGATCACTTATAAGATGTAGTCCTTCACAGGAGTACTAAAAGCAAGCATAACAGGAAAATTGGGTAGAAGATATTTAAGTGCATATTTTCCAATTCTCTAATTACACAGGCTTCCTCTGGGTCTTTCAAAGTACATTATTAGCACTCAAGCATTAATATATATTACTTGTGATTTCTCTAATATGCTTTAGGTTATTGGTCTGGAATGCAATCTTTGCTACACAAAGCAACTTGTCACACATGTTAATCTATAACACTCCACTTGTAAATAAGTTAGGTACTTAAACCAAAGCACAGGCAGCATCAGAACACACCCAGTAACTTTGCAACCTTGTTTACTTTCTAGCACAGTCCACTGTAACTGGGCAGGAATCAAAAACCCTGAAGAGCTTACAATATCAAATTATACATCAACTTTATGCAAAAGCATGAGAAGGAAACCAATAAAATATCCCAGCTGCACTTAATCTGTACCCAAACTACAAAAAGATCCTTGATGCACATTCTGTTACGCTGCACAAAGATTTGTAAACTCCCAAGCACCGCACTTACAATCTGCTAGGATTTTTATCTCTAGTCTTTCTTGATATAAACAGCCAACAAAACGCAAATGCCCTTCTGTCCAGAGAACCTGATTCCTGTGGTGACACTGCCCTGCCTTCCTGACTCTGGTACCAGAGGACAGATAAAATGCATATGAATTCATACTCACACTCACTCAGCTGTGAGGTTCACTGCTCCAGCCTCGGGAGTCCAGATGAGTCCCGGTCCAGCACCTTAAGCCAGGGTCCCAGATTTCTTAACCACCCTGGAAATCACTGCAGGAATAAGCCATTATTTCCTAGACATGGCACTGATGAAAATAAAAATTAGCACGTGTAAAGGCACGTTCATGCCTCGCTGCTGCGCTTGGAGACGTGCAGTGGAGCAGCAGCACTGAGGCTACAAAGCTAACTACAGAATAACGTCTCTGTCTCCAGAACCCCGAGCCTGCTCTGCAGAGGGTGTGAGGTAATAGAGCTTCACCAGGGCCTGGGCAATTAGGGGCAATTGGCATCAGCTGAGGCAGAACACCTGAAGGTCAACGCCTTGCAGTTTCTGCCCTCACAGGTGTTTTACAGAAACGAGATGATTTGGCCCCACCTTTCACCTGCCAAGTCCACATTTGAGAGGAAACAAAACTCTTCAGAAATCCTGTGTTCACACTGTTTCTATTTTTATGTAGAAAACACTGCTTAGTCTATGGAAATACGGCAGCAATGCTCTGCTTCCGTTCCTGTGCTGCAGACCTGTAAGGATCAGCCCACACCCTCACCAGGACTTTGTGATTGCAACCCAAGAAGATCTAAAGGAGGTTACATGAGGAACAGCTGAGCCCAACTACCTCACCACCTCTTCTCATCAGGCTTACCATCAGCAACACCTCCAGTTTTGAATGCTTTATGTACCAGGCTAAGCCAATAGGGAAGGTAACTGAAGCTGCAGCATATTTCTTACACTTCTAAAGAGATTTAATATTTTTAAAGATGACCAAATTACTTTCTATGTGTTATGTGATCTAAAAAATGCTCTCAACACTACTAATATATGATTCTGTTTAGAGTGATCAATGAATTCAGTTTCTTCAACACCTTAACCATTCAGCAATTGGAAAAATACTTGAATTCATTTCCAAACCATCATCCCTAAGCTCGCTATTTCTTTCTTTTACCGCTCTTGCCTGCATGCCTGCCTAATGCTGCTGATCAGTTCTATCTCAAGCAACAACAAATTAAAACAGCTCTTCTTACTGGTAACAGCGTTCCAAAAAGCTCAGTGAAATTACACTAGATTTTTTTTAAATTTACATGGTATGTGCTTGCCAAGCCTACTAGCAGCACCAGAAGCACTGGAGTTGACTGTTCAGCTCCAGAAAGCAAGCACAGCATCAGTTGTAACTTCCCATAGTAGTTCTCTTTCCAAACTCTGGGGCTACATTTTTCTTCTTGCTTGAATCGTTTTTTGGAAAACTGATTATTCAACTGCATTTGGTAGCACTCAGTTCCCAAACACTTTTTTTTTTTCCCCCCAAGCTCTGAATAATAAGGGGGGAAAAGCGTGAACATATCTATGTATGTACATGTGTATTTGTAACTGCCTCTCATTTAAAACACCAGCAGAATTCACTGTAGATTTCTGACTTGACTCCAAAGCAAGACACAGCTGTGATCAGGACATCCCTGCTTCTTTCAATCCCTGAGAACAGCTCTTCTATCTGAAAGGTTTTTCCTAGATCTGTGTAAGTATTGCATTGATGTGGGACAGAGTGTTCAGTAAAGCAGGGTTCCTGTGACACAGACTAAACTGGCCAGCCCTCACAAACCAGCCAAGCCCTTCCCCCAACTTGGCATAGATGCCAACATCAAAACTTACTTCAAAACCTTCCAAAGAGAAATTTACTAAGTTCCACACTGACTTTGTTTTTTTTCTTCTTTAAAGAACAAAACACTGGAATATGTACTTAATACTTGCTTCAGCTGAGTATCAAAAGCCTTGAAAGGAGACCTCCCCTTCCACACAGCCTGGATGATGATGGGTGCAGGACACAGGTGCAGCTGCCAACAGGTAGGCAGGGGTTTGTCTTTGCTCATTACTAACAAATCAGGATATAAATATCTCAAGCACTCCACAATGCTCTAAATACACCCTCCAGGGCAAGAGAAGAAAATACCTAACACTTTCTGATGTTTTTACCCCAAGATCCGTTCGGTTCCCAGCTCCTTCCTTGGTGTAACCTGCAGCTCCTGATTTGCCCAGAAAACAGAAATGCCAGTGTTGTTTCTGTACCCAACAGGCTCACAAACCCCTTTCTTTATGACAACACAGCACTCAAGACATGTGTTCCATCAGGTGTGTTGTCACCAAGGGGACACATTTCAGAAGGCTTGAAAGACACAACTGCTACTGGGAGAACAACCATCTCCTGCTGTTACCTAGTTATCCACCTCATTATGAAGGGGAAAGAAAGGAAGGTTGTTACAGACAAATCCCAAATGAAAACCAAATAAGACCCAGAATACCCAAAAGACAAGGGAAGATAGCAGTGAAAATTTCAAGGCTAATCCAGGGATTTTCTCTCTTACCTTCTCCGAAGCATTGCACTTTGATGCCTCAATCAACTATGCCCCCTCTGCCACTACTGTATTATAAATAACATCTGCCTCCAGTTCCAAAACACATTTCCATGAGTACACAAAAGAGGAATATACAGCACAGACACTGGCATTAAATATTTAACTTTCTACCTTAACAACCTTTCTTTTTTTTTTGTGTTTCTTGCTTCTGCTTGAGGCTAAATAGTAAGGCCAACTCATGAAGCAAAGCTAGTATCAGTCCTTATCTATTATTCATTCATTTCAGATGTACCCATTCCACCTCTGTCTCTAAAGCCAGATACGTCACTTCATAATAAAGCTCTTTCAGCTCAGAAATCCAGAATTTTTATCCTGTTAAGCAACCAGGACATACACAACATTTTGGGGGTTCAGCAGTATGTACTGTGAACTCCAAGTACAGAAAGGATGCTTGAATCTGAATTTAATTAGGTAATTAAGAAACAAATACATGATTAATTTTACACTGCCTTAATAGAACTAGCATGATTTTCTGATAGCAAATTTAACACTATTCAACACTTTAGAAGCAATTGTAACTTCTGTTCCAGACAAAACACCCCACCTGATTTCTCTGCTTCCAGCTGGTTACAAAGGAGATAAGCCATTTGCTTCAATCACCCACCACAGCTCCTTGTCACACACAGTAACAACTGCAATAGCCTCTTGCAAAGTCCCACTTTCTTTCCCAAGCCTCCTTTAGCAACACACATTTACAGAGAAAAACAGAATTAGTGACACTTTTAGCACCTCTGCACAGAAGAGGTTGCTAGAGACTTACTGAACACATGGTGGGAGACCACCCCAGCAACATTACCAGGATATTTAGTTTTGCTCTTAAAATATGAAAATCTCAGCTTTGGTTCATTAGGACTGCCTTTCAAATCTCTTCCTGACCTTGACAGGCTTCCTCAGAATTAGCTGACAACAGAATCCCAAAGTTGTTCCTTCCACTGGGTGGGACTGCAAATGAAATACTTGACCAGGTAATTTGAAAGTACACTAAAAAGAGAAGCCTGGGCAGGATATTCACTTCACATTCTCTCCTGTAGTAAATGCCCCTCTGTGTGTGTAGAAACCTTGGAACTGCCTCCCCTCAGCACACAAGGTCGAGATCTGTGCATACTGGAGCTGTGTGTTATGAGAATTGGTACAATCTCGTGTAACCATCCAGGCCCAAAGGAAAAACTTCCGTAACTTCTTACCCAGAGGCCTTTCACGTTGCACAGTTCCCTCTTACTGAGCAAGGCACAATCCTTTGGTCAGAAAAGACACAATCTGGCAAAATAACAAGTGTTCATTTAACTGCTTTTGTTGTCAACTTCTCCTCTTTTAGGTTCGTGGGTAGGCTGGCTGCTCTCCAAACTGACCAACACCTGCCAAAGTGCATTTAATAGATGTCATGTTGTATCACAGGAATGTGTATCTTATGCTGGTTCATCATATTTTATGCAAAGTGACCCTTCTGTCATTCAAATCTGGACTCTTAGGCAGAAGTTTTGTCCCTAGAGGAAAAAAATGCCATTGATACCTACCAGTATCTAACAATAGACAGATTAAACAAGAATATGGGCTTTAATGTGTTGTCATATTGATTTGAATACACAGAATAACTAATGAGAACTGTGGACAGTGACTTACAGTGCCAGTATTGCAATGTGTTATCACACCTTCTGACAAAGAAAAGCATTTACTAACACACTTTCAGAAGAACAATCTGTTTAACACAGATCTTTTTTCCTGTAACAGTTTGCCTTGTATGCTTAAATACCATTTGTTTTGCTTTGCCAACTAAACACTGTAAGAGTTCAGTGTTTATACAAAGTACACTGGAATGTCAGGTGCTTATTTAATTGCTTTTGTAGCCAATTTCCTTGCCCCTCAAGGCTCATTAGTCAGTCATCTAATCATTCCATGCAATAATGCATCCTCTCTGTTTCCTTCTTGAGTTCAGGAATATATCTTCATCTGTGTTCCCAACAGTGGTGTCCTTCAGCCACAACCTTTCTGAGGGCTTTTTGACTGGTTGCCAACGTTACTGTCTGTTCCATACGGAGGTGGATTTCCCCAACACCTATTAATTCTGTTCTACCATATACTTAGCCATCTGGACAATAAGGTAATAGAAAAAGACTGCTGTTTCATGAAAAATCTCTATGACTTTTTGGGTAATGGGTTTGTTGCACCTGTCCACCTTTGTGCTTTACAAAGATGCCAGAAAGGAAGAACAGAATGCTGCTGCACTCCCTTCCACTGCCTGCAGTTAGGGCAAGGCTGAAGGAAGGAATATGGAGAGGAGATGAAAAAGCAAGGTGATAACTTCTGGAGTATCTGTGAGTTAAGTACCACTGAGCTGTGTATAAAGCTGTGCCTGAAGTTCCCAGTAAAAGGAGTCAAGACTGACTCCAGTCCTTGTTAACATCTTCATTGGTGATGTCATGATGGGGCACAGTGTGACCTCAGCCTGCTGATGGCACAACACCGGGAGAACTGGCTGATAAGCCAGAGGGTCGTGCTGCCATCCTGAGGGACTGGTGAAATGGACTGACAGAAGTGCCAAGTCCCACACCTGGGAGGAACAACCCGCTGCTACAATAAATGCCAGGAGCCAAGGGACCAGAAAGCAGCTCTGTTGAAAAGGCCCTGGGGTGCTCGTGGCCACCAAGTTGAAGAGCCAGAACCGTGCCCTGGCTGCAAAGAAGGATCAGAGTATCCTGCACTGCATGAGAAGGAGGGAAGCAGGCTGAGGGAAGATCCTTCTCACCTACTCAGCACAGGTGATGCCACCCCTGGAGTGCCATGTCCCACTCTGACACCTCCGGTACAACAGAGACATGGCACTGCTGGAGAGTCCAGCAAAGGGTTACTAAGATGATGAAAGTGCCTGGAGCATCTCTCATATGAGGAAAGGCCAGGAGAGTTGGGACTCCTGAGCCTGGAGAACAGAGGGGTCAGGGCGAACCTCATCAATGTCTGCAAACATCTGCAGGCAATATAAAAAGAAGACTGAGCCAGGCACTTTCCAGTGCTGCCACTGTCAGGACCAGAGGCCACGTGCACAGACTGACACACAGGAGGTGTCCCCTGAACATCAGGAAACACTTTTCCACTGTCAGGCTTTTGGGTTGGACCCAGATGACCTCCAGAGGTCCCTTTCCACCTACACCATTCTCTGATTCGTTTCAATCTATGCTGCATGAAAACACATACACACACACACACAACTCCCCCCTCCCCAACACTAAAACAAAACAACCAAAAAACACAAACAAACAAAAAACAAAAACAAAAACAAACAAAAAAAAAACATGCCCAGAAGAAAATTAATAATTTGCAGCTCAAAATAAATAGTAGACACTTGTAAATGACAAGCCAGCAGGCAAATTCTGTTTTCAAAGCTGAATTTCCATTCAGTTAACCAGCTGAGTGAGAACTCTTTGGAATCCAGTTTCCACAGAAACTGAGAGTGTTTCACTAAATTAACACAGCAGTAAGGAAATGCTTATTTATTTATTCAGTATTTAAAACATCAACAAATGTTTAGGTGGAGTTACTATAAACATTCAATAGCTAAACATTGAAGAACTACTTCTGCTACTGTTTGCACAGACAGCTGTCCAGCTGACAACACACTATCAAGAATATGAGTTTCTTCTTTTTCGGGGTGGGAGGGAATGAAAAAATTGAGAGAAATGAACTTTTCCTGACTAGAATTCCAACAGAACTGCACCTCATCAGTAGCTCCTGGGAGTGAGAAATGCCCCATGTCATGCAGAGCACTGTAGATATTCCAGCTGCTCCACTCTGCTCTTTGCTCCTGCACACAGAGAGCAACAAAACTCAATTTGAGAGTTTACTGAATGCTGGGGTTTAAATCCACAGCAGAGAAGAAACAAGGACAATAGGAGCACTGCAAGTAATCTACACATGGGCATAGAATTTCTGAGAAATACAATTTTGGACACAAAATGGTGTAGAACTCTCCCCATAATGGAAAAGCGGCTGGGTTGGAGTGCTTTGGAATAATTATAACATAAAATGAAAAGCTTCTTGATGCATTATATTACTGGAGTTGGAGTAATTCTCTTGAGTTTCTATTTTTAAATCATGATAGTATGTTAATGAAACTTACCAAGGAAACTTCAACTACAGACAGGTGAAACAAATTGCTGCTCACCCCTTCACAGCTGCATGCTGAAAGTCACCATGAAAGGAGCATTAAATGGGTATCAATTTCACAGGGAAGAAAACTAATGATTCAAATTTAGGGTTATATTCAGTGTGTATGAATATAATTTACACAGCATAGTATAAACCTATTTCAGAAGCCCAAACCCCAGAACCCAAAGAGTTTATTACAAAATCTCAAATTATTTCCTTCTCAATGTATAAAGTGCATACCTCAATAAATAAATAAGTAAATAAATAACAAGAAATGAATGAGCCTTTTTTTTTTTCTTTTAACTCTTCCCTAAAGAGACTTATAGCTATTTTTTGGTGCATTACCACAAAGAACAAATCAAATCTTGTTTCAGATCCTGGAGGTTCCTCTAAGAGGGAAGAAATAGGGATTTTGAATATCCAGCTCATCTCATGGGGTGCTCACACTGCTGTCTGCAGCTACTAAATGCAAATCTGAACATCCTGAGCCCCGTGCAAGCCAGACTATCACTGCTGCCAGACCCTGAGGATGCTCTGGCTCCCTCCCAGTTCAGTAAAGCCCTGTTCCCCACTAACACACATGGCAGTTCGAGGTCAGCCTGCTGACTTTTGGAGCTTCACATAATGGCTTTGGATTCATCGCTCATGCCAGGAGTTAGAACACACACACCCCAATAAATCCCACTGCTGTGCTCTGCTTGCTGGTTAAACTGTCCCCAGAAAGTTGTGCAGAGCTGAATCTTCACCGAAGTGCTGACAGAAAAACCAGTAACAATCAACTATCCTACCACAGCTAAACATAAACCCGCTACTTTTTTCAGCCTTGCTTACTAATTTCTAAAAACAGGTAAATACCATCCACAGATGAAACTAAAAAGATCATTTTACTGTCTTTCCCCATAGGGAGGGCATACAGTCCCACACTGCAGTAACAAGGTCCATAGAGCCACAGGGTTAACTTGTTTTAATTAAGCAAGTTTTTATAGTCTCCTTACATACACCATGATTTCTGGTTCAGTCACAACCCTGATGAAACATATTCTGAATAAGAGAGCCATACCATCTTCCTAACTTCCACCCAATTATGTTACTAAAATATTCAGAAGCTTTTGCTCTCACCCTTCTTTCACTGGTATTAAGAGTAAATCATTCTGATACCAACAGCAGCTAAAAATACCTCTTTATTTTTTACTATACTTCAAGCATACCAGCGTTCCTATCAAGCTGGGCAAAACAAGCCTGTCTCAGGATGGAGCACCTCTGCATTTGGGCAACTGAGCTGCTCCTGCAGCCTCAACAGATCCTCTGTTATTGAACAAGCTTCAAACTGCTGCTCCAGAGAGAGCCAGGCCTTTGGACAGGGTACCACTGTGTGAAGCCTCCAAGGAGTACTTGAGTTGAATGCAATAGGCTTGTTAAGTGCACTCTTCTGACAAGAATAAACACCAGTCTTACAGGCCCAGCTCCAGAAGGTTTGTTTCCAACTTGCTACAGGAGATTACTTGCAGCACCATTATGTCAGGTCTCCACAGGCCCAGTCTTGAACCTCTTTTTCTCCTAAAGGGAACCCCTCTAAGGGCACAGAGTTCTTGGATGCATTAGCCCTTAAACAGTATTTTTCTTCTCTGGGAATTCAAAACTTTCTCCGTCTCTCCTACTTTTTTTCACGTGAGGCTTGAGCCTCAAAAATTAATTTAATCAGAGCAATTTACTGAAGACAGCAAAGAGCCTAACACACAGTGCTTCATGATGCTGCTTAAACCTTGAAAAATCAGTATTTTCCAACAGCTGAGTGAGAAATCATTCTTTATTTCCTGCTACAATACCTTGAACAGGAGAAAACCACAAAGTGTCACGTGCTTTTTTTTTTTTTTTTTTAAACCAGCAGCTGCTCACAGACATCCCTGCAGGTGCTTAACTATTGAAATCTCACATTGCAAACAGCAGCTTTTGCAGCTGGACTGAACGCACCCCAGATCTGTGCCCAGGATGGAGTACACCAGGCAACAAACCACATTTTCCCACTTCACTCAAAACCAGCAGAGTCATCCTACTGAAGAACACAGGAAAGCGTGGCAGGGCAGAGACCCTTCAGCCTAACACAGCACACCAGTGATCAGAGGCAAAAAGAAACAAAAGACACCATTTTCTCCTAAACTCTGTTGGTTACTGGCAGGGCATCCTCAAAGAAAGCCTATCCTTAATTTAGAAACAAAATCCAGCATTTTCAACATGTCCGGTTGAAATCTCTGCGCCCAGGTGTGACTGGACGCAACCATGTCTTTAAAGGGTTAGAAATGGGAGGTTTCACTGTGAATTCACATTCTAATGAATAATTACAACACAAAATGAAAAGCTTCTTGATGCATTATATTACTGGATTTGGAGTAATTCTCTTGAGTTTCTATTTTTAAATCATGATAGTGTGTTAATGAAACTTTCCAAGAAAACGTCAACTACAGACAGGTGAAAGAGCAGCCAACAGTCCCCACCCCCTGCCCGACCTGTAACAGAGTTCCTTCCCATTTGGCACCTGGATGCAGCTCAGGGTTACCTGAACTACAGATCCAGCTGCTCCACAGCTTTTAGGAATCAGGGACGGCAATTCCCGACCACAGGACCATTCCAACCCTTCCCTTCCCCTGGCTGGGGGCTCACAGGTGAGTCATTGAGTCATCATCTAAGGTGGAGGGGCAGGAAGGCCACGAGGGGAAAACGTGGGAGCCCCAGCCCTGGAGGGACTGAAATCTTGGACAGGGATTCACATGGTGGAGCAGGGAAAGAGTCAGAGGAAGAAGAAGCAGCAGAGAGGAGCTCTGATGGATGGGCTGCCCTCTCGGCTGTTTCCCAAATTGTCTTATATGGAAAAGCATTTCACATATTTTATAGTCCATAGCTGGCCACACTTTCAGCATCCACTTGTGAAGAGGCTGCAGCAGGGCTGTTCTGCCAGAGAACTACACATATCATCATCTCTGGGGGGTTATCAATTCTATGACACGCCACCTTTATGATTCCTCCCATGAGGAGGATCACACCTTTCATCTCTTTCAGGAAGAGGAATGTTTACAGAGATGCATTCCTGCTTTGGTTTAGTTGAGTGTCTCCCCAGTTACCATATGTGCTGACTATTCCTCAAGAAGTGGCTTGTCCATATTCATCAAAGCCCCTGCCACTCCCTGTGCTGCATTTCTGCTGTGCCATGTTCTCAATGCTCTGCCCAGCAAGTGCCCTAATGAACAGTCAGCTTTTGGGAAAGTTTGTCATGCCATCCCTACAGGACAACTCTTATTTCAGCACACAGAAATCTCATTACATAATAAACCCTACTTATGCGTTTGTTTCAATAAACAGTCTACTGGAAAATCTATTTCTAGAAATGTTTTCAATACAGTGGAAAAGGATCTCAAACAAATTGCAAAAAAACCCAACTTAAATGTATTTGAGGGCATATGTTAGCTGCATCTCTTGGTTCTTTTCAAGGGTGGAGCAAATGCCACAACAAATCTCTTTCTGGAGAGTTTCACAGACTTTTGTGACTTTACAAAGTCAAAATTAATGAAGTTGCTGTCATTACGTCTATTACATATTTCAAATTTGAAGCTGTATTAATTTTTGTAGTACAGTTGATCATATCCATCTAGACTTGTATACACTTCCAGTTACTTGGAATGTTTTACAGTGTGTTTTAGGGTTTAGATTTATCTAACATACTAACTTTTGAGCAATGACAGTGTGTCATTATTATAACAGCCATAATTTTTCTGAAAATTTCAAGGTTTAAGAGCGTTTATAAACTTCAGCCACCACCTGTATGTATTTAAGTTCAAACAGTTGCGGTCCTGAAACCTGTGTCTGTACAACACCTGAAATTATCTAGACCTGTATCTATAATGATCTAGAACAGCATCTTATCAAATTTGCATAAAAATTACTTTGATTTGGGTTATTTGTAAATAAGTGCAAGAACATGAAAACTAATTCAAAGCAATCTTTAACATCTGCAGTCTTTATTATTCTAAGAGGTTATCTGGAAAAGGAAGTACGGATTTAATTTTGTGCATCCATTTTTTAATAGTTTTCCCATTAATTTCCTCCAGAAAGTACAAATGCACACACAGAGGGAAGTGTAAATTCTAATCAAATGCAAGTTGTATCCAGAACAAGGGAATTTAGAAATAAAGTTGGAAAAGTTGTAAGACCATTGTTAATAAGTAACTGATCAAAATGCATTTCAAGATGTATTGGATTATTTTTTTCATTATCTTGACATTTTTGCTAAGAACCGGATTTTCAGCAGTCCAAGGTGCAGCAGCACTGCCAGCTACACTGGCAAATTAATTACATGTATATTGTATAGGTTTTCAAAAGGCACGCTCAGGAGGATGTTCATCAGAAAGTGCTTTCATTGCCATAGATGTCAAAACAAAACCCAAACTACTTCTTGGGTTTTTATTCAGTGATGGAAAAATACCTTTTGCTTTTTATTTTCACTACAAAATGATTTTCAAGCATTGCACATGCAGGCCCTCATCTACCTATATTTTCCTTTTTCTTTACCCATACTAAAATGACAAAACACAACTATAATTTTCTGATTTCTTTCATTCAGCTCCAGGGGAGCAAGCCAAACCCTGAATTAAATTACATTAGTGTATTATGCAAAAAAAAAAGTTGCTCAGGACTAATTTAAGCATGATATTTAACAAGATTTTGGGTGTTTGTCAGCATCTTCAGAAACTGCATTAAGGGCAAATGCAATAAAACCACTCTTTGAAAATTAAATAGCCTCATTTCCAGACTACAAGATCAGTAATGCTGTATTTTTTCTTTACTCCAGAGGTATCTCTCTCATCTGCCTTGCCTGCCTTGATTCTCATTTGCATGATCTGAAAATCACACAAATAGTCCAAGATGAGGAAAAGCAATGAATACGTCACAATAAATAGGTCTTGCATGTAAAACAAGCACTTTAAGATGACAGAGCTTGAAAAGAGAGTTGAAGAAAGAGAAAATGTAAAACAAATTTCTTCTTGGAAAT
Source organism: Acropternis orthonyx (assembly GCA_035583155.1). NCBI lineage: Eukaryota > Metazoa > Chordata > Aves > Passeriformes > Rhinocryptidae > Acropternis > Acropternis orthonyx. The sequence goes on along the minus strand of JAWWEU010000034.1, from coordinate 3,694,435 downwards.
GTAACTAAAAACCCTGAAGTGACAGCTACAGTATTTTATGCCTGCAAATTTACCAAAAAAGAACATACCAGGCCAAAATCAACATCAGGTCCCTGAGAGAAGCTGAAGCAAAGGGTCTTTTGTCTTCAGACAGGATTCTGGCTGCTGCTTTCAACCCCACACACGCCGAGGCACCAAGTGTTTCAGGTGACCGTGACTGAAAATCACGGGGTTTGGCCCTCCTGGTGCTGCGGGGGGCTCTCGAGGGCGGGCAATGGTCACAATTATCAGACCGACACCGAAATACAAGTGTAACGTTAGAAGGAACGGAGGTGCAGAATATCCCTGCATTAGGAGACAGCCCTGACCGGCACAGACGCAGAAACAGACCCAGCTCCAGTGCGGCCCCTGCGCTGCCCACGGAACACTTCCCAGGCAGGGATTGGGTCTGGATCACCTGTCAGCAGGCTGGGACTTCCTGCACGGGGTTACAGTTTCCATCTGCTCATCCACACCTTATAAAAGCACCATCTGCCCAAAAAGTGCCACCTGGCAGCTCGCCAGGATGTTCAAGTCACCGTCTTAAAAACTGAGGTCGGCTCACCATGGTGAGGAGCCCAGAGCAGCAACTCTGCATCCTTCCACACCCTATGGCATAGGTTAGCACTTTCAGAGAAGGAAAAGGCTTCTCCACTATGTCATGATGGTATTGATTTTTGAAAGACAAGAAACAGCTCATCTGGTTTTTATTACCATGTATAAACAGTGACAAAATAATCTCCAAATTAGAGAGACGGATTTGATTAGGCACATCAGAGTTCAAACACGCTCAGTGGCTAAGCAAACACAGAGAAGTGCAGCAGCATTTTCAAAATGCCTCACAATATATGAAGGAAATCTATAGAGAGAAACAAAGAACTCAGTTAGAAATGAAGGTGTTCTGCTATCCATAACACATCCCCACTTAGCAAAGGATTTTAAACTACATCTTGAGAAGTTACATACAGTGAAAGCCAGTGTAGACAGGGATGTCATGCCAGTCTAGGTCTAGCAAACAGAAAGAAAAAAAACTCTTTTCAATAAAATATTTGAATTAAACAGACCGGCATTAACATAGTGTTACAACACTTACTGTTTCTATATTATTTAATTTAAGAAAAATTAGTGCTTAAAAACAAAAGGGCTATATGACAAGAACATACTGACATCTGCTGGCTTTTAGAAATGCATTTCTCTCAAGATTAGGATTTAATGCCCTCAACATTTTTTCCTTACCTAATGGGGCTGCAACAAATCTCCATTGTCCGTATCTGAATATGACAAATTAGAATAATATCCTGTACTTCCAAATGTTAAAGTGTCCATGACATTCTGCAGCTAAACCATCTACACAAATATACTTCTCTTCCATATTTGACTTTTAAAGTATCACAGGAAATTACTTTTGCCTAAGTCATGTAAACATGCCCAGTGATAGGGCAGACAATTCACATTCAAATAATTATTTCCCTAATTTCTTTGCCAACAAAAGACTAGTATTTCCAGTTTACCATCTGAATATGCAACTGCAGCTGTCATTCAGGTCATGCTCATCATGGCACATACTGTTTCACAGTAATGGTTATCAATTAAAAGAACAGATTTTACTTGTATTAGTACCATGGTAAAAGAACACATGTGAAGATCAGACACCAATCCCCAGTCACAGCACAGATGAAAAATGGTACCAAAGCACACCAGAGAAGATCCATTATCTCTTATCATTCAGCACAATCAACACAGGCATTTTGATAACCACAATATAGTCCCAAAGACTGAACAGCTTTCAAACCTACAGCCTGCAAATCAGAAATTCTAGTTAATGCAGAGGGTTCCTAAAGCAGCTCTAACCTGGTATCTTGTGAATATGAAATATTCTGTAAATGTTCATGCACTTCTAAATTTATTATCTGAAAAGTGTGTGATAAATTCATTTAATGCTTGCTGTAGGAATCCTAGCTTGGCATTTCCTCCCTCATGTGTGCTATAACACAAAGTTATGGTTGATAATTTAAACACAAAATAGAAGGAATTCAAAATAATAGTTCAGAGTGTCGGCAACTCTGATGTGTTGCACTTAGATACTGAGGCATAAATTTAGTATTAGAAACAGTGATGCAAATGATCAAATATGAATAGTTGTCAAGCTGGGCTTAGTGTAAATCATAAATACCTTCCTCAGTATTTCTGCATTTCCAAATCAACTATCAGCTGCAAGGTCAATTCCTTTTATCAGCTCATTAGCTAAACACATTTCATAGATATGAAAGGACAAACGAAAACCACAAGTTCACCTTTCTGATGTGTTATTTGAGTCTATTTTTACTGTATGTGCTTGTGTATTTTAATGAATGCACTAGCCAGCATCTTTATTTCTTAGACTAGACACAGGATAAATGACAGTAGTTTTTGAACATGAGAAAATTCACAGCTCTTTTCCTGGCAAATGTTTAACTGAAACCCTTCCAACCCATTAGAAAATGAGAGGAATATGCAGTTCTGATATTAAGGAGGAGAAGCAGGATCAGCTTGTCTGGCTCAGTTGTATGTCTTGGCCACTTAGCCATGGTTCATGTACCACCTCCTCAGAGGAAGGGGACAGCACACACCAACCTCTACAGCAAAACAAGCACCAGACAGGGATAGAGTGTCCAACACTCACTGACAGCTTGCCAGGAGCCTGCCAGAGCACAGAGGACCCCAACAGCAGAGCCACGGTGTTTATGCCCCACACAGCACCAGCACAAGAGCAAGGAATGCAGAAACACTTGACAAGGACCCAAGTGGTGTTGCCCAGTTCACAGGCTCTGGTATCAGAAGAAGCACCCAGGCCGTCCCATAACATCAGTTGTGCTTCTCTTGTCACCACTCTGTGCACCTCTCACAGATGTGCACACTGCCACAGTGCTAAGGTGAGGCATTTCAAACTCCTCCAGCACTGTGCCAGGAGGGACCACCCATGCTGAGGAGTCAAACAGCAATAGCACTGTGCTTTAGCATTCATTTGGAATTCCCTTTCAATTTCCTCATTCGAGTCAGTTTATTAAATTATTTAAGCCTCTTATATATTAAACATCAGCAGAGAAAATTCTTTAAAAAAAAAAAAAGGAAGAAAAGAGGAATCTCTTATTTCCCTAAGAACCTCCCACTCTTCACAAGGTGATTCCAGATTCCTAAATTCCACAGCTGAGGAGAGCCAACCTTCCAGCAGAGAGGAAAAGCACATTCCTTGGAGTTCCCCAAAGCCAGTCTTTCACTACAGGATCACTGTCAGCCCAGCACATGCTACAGCCACAGTCACTGCACATATACCAGGCCTGAGAAAAATACCAGGCATTAGAAAACCCCCAAAAAACTGAAAACCAGCTTTCCTCTTAGCAATTCAGAGGACTAGAAGTGCAATGACCCTCAAAGGTGCAAGCTCCGCTATAAGCTGTCCCAATGTGTACTGGCAAAACTAATAAGGCAGGTAAAAAGAGGAGCCCAAATGATACAAGATTAAAAGGCACCAGAAGTGATTTACATGAGAGAAGGTCTGTAGCCCTTTGGACTCAATTTGGAGACCTTCAAAGAGGATGACACTTGAGAGCCAACTATGTGGCATTTTAAACAGCAAAGTAACCAGCAAATGCACTACAAGGTGTTAGTACAAGATAACACAGAGTCATTTGCTGGGGAACACGCACTGAAGGAAAATGTGCTTCTAAAAACAACAATAGGAAGATCTACTAATGTGACAGGTGCAGTGCTTGATTTAAACACATGCATAGCAATAAAGCAGCCAATTTACTGCCTAAAATTTACCTGAACTAATAAAGATGCATCCACTTACACAACCAATAGAGCATTCCTTTATAGGCAGAGTGTAAATCTCTCACAGCAAAGAACAGACAGCTACAGGTGCTAAAGTTTGATTTTGGCAGACCAAAGTCTGAAATCTGTAGGGAGGAAGAGTTTATTGTCCAGCTCACTCGCTCTCCATTTCTACTTTACTTGCATTTATTACTTCCTTGTGAACAGTAAGGTCATGTACCATGGAAGTTCATAGCAAAACTATTCCTAGGACTACAGCAAACATTATTCAATCTAATACGTACCTTAATCAACTCTTGGGCAACTTGAAATATACTCTCACCCTGAGAAAACTTTAATAAATAAATATTTTTTCAACTGTAGAAATTAGTGTCCAGTCTTTTTGCGACTTGCACAATCAGTGACAAAATATTTAATGGCTTCAGCAGACAAATTATTTTCATAATTGTCAAATTCACTATCCACTAAAAACACATACATCAGAAATTCAGATTCACATTTTAGTCTACTACTTTGTAACAGTGCAAATATGGAAAGAGAAGAATAATCTATGTTACTTTGGACATCAAACAAAGCACTCTAATTTTCCTTTAATTTGCTTGCTTGCAAAACTTTAACATGGAGAAACATTATATTGATTATTAAATGTATTATATAACAAATACATCTGTTTCAAGACACTTATAAAGCAACATTAAAAATTATTCATGCCTTATTTTTGTTATTTTATTCAACAACACAAACCCCCTCAAACACAACAATTAAAAAAGCCCACAACAAAACCCCCACATGCACCTGTCAGGCAAACATGTCAATCAGACATGAGCTGCAGCTCATGGCATAGACCCTGACAGGACCATCTCAGCTTGAACTCTGAGCTCACCCCTGTAAAACAAATTTGCAATTCTAACTGCTTGGAGCGAAGGAGCTGGTCCCTGCACTGCCATTAACTTTGGAAAGAGCGAAATTTTAACTATACATATTTACTGTATTATTATATCATCCCAAATCTGATCACCTTAATTGTTTATGTTTTAAAATGATTTTAAGTTATTTCTTTTCCTTAAAGACAGGGTTTTTATGGAGTACTCAGAGATGGTTTCATGACCTGACTGTCCTTTTCAGCTGCCTCCAGAAGACACCCCAGACCTTTATGTCACAGCACCAAGACTTAGTTCTGATACATGTTTGTATGCATTAGAGGAAAAAATAACACCTTCACATTTAGAATATAATATTTAGGATTCTACATAGACAAGTTTGTACATAATGAGATTTCAAGCAACGCTCCAGTCCTTTTTTAAATCCACTCAGGTTCTAGGAAACACACATATTTTTTTAAAAGGCAGTCCTGTGGCTGCAATGAAACAGCAGTCTGAGTCAATTCAGAGGCAGGAACACAACCACAAGCACTGAAACAATGGGAAAACCAATGGGAAAATCTCTGGGTAACCACATGAAAAGGGAAACATTGGCAAGTTGATTACACACTCTCCCGCAGTGAAATGGCACTTGCTGAAAACAAAACTATGTCCAGAGTGCTCCAAGGGGCCAAACTACTTGACTGCATCATTCTGCCTGTTTGAGCCACTATGTCCCAACAGGAACTCATTAATCAAGGGGTTCACAGCATACAACAGTTCCCAGATTGAGGATTAAAGATCATAACAGCACCAAAGCCAAGTGATTTGACAGTGGGAGAAGTAAAAGATGGCTTTGGTATCAAAGATGTGATTTTACCACACAGCTTTTACCAAGCAAAGGGATCTGTTTGTGCACTGGACCCCAGAGTGCTCTGTGCACTAGGACACAGGGAAGTCCTACCCTGCCCCATCTGACATGGGCTTTATGGCTGATTCTTCCCATAGTGCCATAAGAGCCTTAATAATCAGTTACAGCCAGAGAAGCAGTACTGAAACAAAATGAAAAAAACATTGTAAAATAGAAACAAGGAGACAAAAACATAATCAAAAACCCATGGGTAAGTATCCGGGACTGGACAACAATAACGATTAAATAATCTGTTTTTAAGCACTGAGGACATTCACAGTAAAGCAAGTGTGTCAAACATGCAATATGGACAATTTTGGTATTTGGCAAGAGTTCAACACTTGTAATGACCAGGGCAAACCCAATCGGTCTCCTGTGGAGGCAGCTGCAAACTAACATATCATCACGATGGCAACAGTGAAGAGGTCATCAGGAAGAGAAGGAGCCATTTGGAGAGTGTCCTAAATTAAGTAGTGGGAAAAGGGTCTAATATCAGAGAAACATCAGGAGGATATCTAGATCCATTCATCTTCCTGCTGGGCCACTCTGTGTGGCTCAATTCAGACTGCACTCTGGGACTTCCTTAGCATTTATATTGTTGCAGACTCTAAATGGGTATCACCATGTGGTAGATGACATTTTAGGTAGCTCATCTTCGATGTTGGAGGAAAGGACACTAAAGTAACTACTCACATAAACAGTGGACTGCCTGCAGGGGAGGGACAGTATTTATTTCTTTTTTAATCCTAGAGCATCACTGTAGAGTTTCGTTGTAACAGAAGATAGTGTTTCATATTATTTCCTGAGACACTGATCAGAGAGAACCCCCCAGCAGCACGACTTGAAACTGATGCTGCAATATCTTTTCCCACAAATGTATCAGGACTGTAAACTCTGTGGTTAAGAACAACACAGACTATGTTGCATCCCAAGGCAAATGTTACATAGTTACATAAATTGTAAGATAAAAGATTATTCTGAAAGCAGTGTTTAATACTATAGCCTACATTTTCGTACAAGGGCTGTTTATGGGTTCTTTATTTACTCTCAAAATAATTTGCTCAACAAAATATCTCCATAATATTACATAATCCTTAATTTAGGGAAAAAAGCTAACTGTGAAAAAATTGAATGTTTTTGCCAGGGCAGACAAAGATATCAATATTGACTCTGACAGAGACTATCAAGCCTTTTTCCTGGATCAGTGCCATTCAACACCATTTAATTTCTCTCTCCTCAAAATATAAATTACCAATCCTCTACAGCACATGAAACTTGGACATCCAAGACCTCTTTAACAAAACAAATTTAAGAGAGAAGCAAAAACTCAGGAACTGGCCATCCAGAGGAAGAGTGATGGTGGTTCATCAGCCAAACCATTTCTGTGAGACAATTGTTGGTAATCAATGAACAGACAGAGAAATATGTTGGAATACTTTGATCTGAAATGGCAGCACTTCCTTGTTTAAACCTTCCCCTAAATTTCCTACCCACATTTTCAAACACATTTTTCTACACACACCTTGCAAACGAAAGGTATTTAGAGTTGAAAGTTTCCACATCATATTTGAGTTTCCTGAATTTCTTATTAAAAAAAAAAAAAAAGAAAGAAAAAAAAAGTGTGCATTTTCAGGCTATCTTATCATTCTGATCATATAATATTTGCTCACATGTAATACAGAGACTCAACTCAAATCCCTAGAAGACTTTAGAACCAGCAAGTGGGAGAGCAAGACCCTGTGAGTGTCCTCACCAAGGAAACTGTCAGCATATATTCCTACTGTATCTGATTCTTAAAAAAAAAAAAAAAAAAAAAAAAAAAAAAAACCAACCCAATGGAAAAGTGCCAAAAGTAAAGGAAAATTCTGAAACACAACTGCCACCACAACAGACTCAAAATTAAAGAACTACAAAACACAGCAGAAAGCTGAGAGTCACTAACTCCTCACACAGGTCATTCACTTAAGAGTTGGACTTGATGGTCGTTGTGGCTCCCTTCCAACTCAGAATATTCTCTGTGTGTGCTTCTAAGTCCAGCTCTCACTACCATTGGTTTAACACTGAGGAGCTTAAAGACAACAATGGCTCAGGTCATACAATAAACTGTGTCCTTGGAATTCCTTTCTTTGGAACCATAACCTCTTCTTCCCATACTCTGATCTTTCCTGGTCAGGGGCTGTGCACTGGAGGGTTTAAGCCAAGTGTGTTGCACACTGAGAAAATGTGTGTGTTCTTAGTGTTTGCAATGCTGGTCCCAGCCAGCTGCACCTGCCCTGCAGTCACATTGGGCTGCTTATCTAAGAAGTGATTTAGTTTTGCATGTTTGCCCTTTTACACGATCATGATTTCCAGCTCAACCTGCTGTAAGCACATTCCCTTACACCTTTCCAGCTGAAGGAGAGAGGCAATTATTTGAATGGATATGAGTTTGCTCAGTTACTTTTACCCAATCTCCCCGAGTGACTGCAGTCATACTCCCGCTGACAGACACTCCCAGTTTGTGGCACAGTGTTTCCCATCCCAAGCAGCTATCCTAATTTTAGGGCACTGAACTGCATAGGCAGGTACTAAGGCACATGTCAATGCACAACTTATATTTACCTCATTCCTTTCAGGGTATTAGCACAGCAACATCTTGCTGCTCAGAAACACAGGATTTCAGAACTGCATCCAAAGTTGCAAAATGTTCTCAGTTTTTTAACTGGCTGTGAAAAAACTGCCATAGAGCTTCAGATTTGTGTGCCGTGTTAGAGACACTTCAACCACCTTCTGAAAGATACATACTTACAAAATAACAGTTTCTTCCCCCTTGAAAAGAGCCAAATAGTTAATATCTCATAACACAACTTGAATTTCAGAATATTCATCTAAAACTTCACTTAAAAATATTCTTCCTTCTGCACAGGATCTGTGTAAAGTACAAAATCTGGAGCAGAAGATTTGCCACCTACTTGGAAAAAAAATAGTATTTCAAAGTATGACAAGCATGTATTTGGCATTTGATGTTGCTTGGTAGCTAATTGTAACCCATCCTGTGAATAAAACATGGGGCCTCTTTGTGTTCTCCAGAGTCCTCCACGTGCTCCAATACTGCTGGTACACACCACTGTCAAGCCCAGCATCCCAGAAGGGGCTTCCCATTCATTTTTTACTGCATCAACTTGAAGGACAGAGATAAAATTATCTTATTTGCAGTAAGCTGTAATTCTTGGCACAGTAAATTTTAGCAAAATAATAGTTATGAAGGGAAATTTTAATAAATACTGAGAGCTTCATAGACAGGTTTTAATCGTAAAAACATACATTCAGAATAGGTGATAACAACACTATCAACTCATGACATATACAAGAATGCCCAATATAAAGTGTCAGAGATGGCATTATACTTCTCAGAATGAAGACTTGCACTACAAAACAATCATGGGCCCTGAAAAATTCAACTATTTAATTAAAAGACTTAAACTCCCCATTACAAAGTGCAACTGAGCAAAAAATGAAAAACAAAGAGCAAAAACAACAAAAAAGTCTTCTCAATAATGCCTTGGGAAAAGATTCTCAGAGATAGGAGCTTTCTGCTCTCAGGAAATATTGCAGCTCAAATTTTGCACAGTTGAGTCAATACAGATGTATGTGGTTTCACCATATCGAGGCCAGAAACAGTCAGGACACCTAATATTGTTTGCCACTCTTGCAATCCCTGTCTGTTCACTTGTTTCCTAACTCTTCAGTTTTATTCACACACTACTCTTGGAATGATGCATGAGACAAGAGCATCCCCATCTCCCACATGAAATGGGAAGGAGTCAAGATCCAAGAATTAAGTAGAGAGAGTTCTGACAGATGCAGAAAATAAACACCTTTTTCAACTACTGTATTTCTCTCAAGCTGTAGTATGATACATCAATTTAAATGACATAAGATCCATCTTTTTCAGATGGGCACACCTTTCAGACACCAACATGCTTAATGTAGCCCTGCTTTCCGTAACTGTAAATAACATTTCTTCTTCCAGTCAGCATTAGGAGTCCTACCTTTATGGTATATAATGCTTATAGTTAGATTTCAAAAATCAGATAATGCCTTTTCAAAGCTACAGTGTGATAGATTGGCGATGGCAATATTTTTTTAAACTCAGGCATGGGTCTCTTCTATCCTGTATTTCCAACTATCTCAACTTCTCTCAGTGCAAGCAAATACTGAACAGCATTTTGGTCCTAAACAAAGCCTACCTGTCTGCACAGAGACCAAGGGTACTATTTCCATTAAATTCCCCCTAAAAACTAGGCAAAACCCTTATAAAGCCAGCATATATGTAGGGCTGGCAGACAAGCAGTAGGTCCCCTACAAAGCAATAAAAAGATACTGGAAGAGAGACTGAGTGGGCACACCAGAGGGAGAGACAGTTTGGAGGGAATGAGATAAGATTCTTTAAAAAGTAAATAGTAAGAGCATTGCTAAGAAAAAAAAAAAAAAATATGGAAAAGACATCAAAAGCAGTAAAAAAAGTAAGAGGAGAAGGAGAATAGAAAAAGTACAAAAACATCCATCAGAGATGACACAGGTCCAAGCTGATCCTGCCCTGGGCAGGAAGAACAACGACAGGAGTGGCTGAGTTCCCTCTGGCCTTGCTATTCCATGTTTAACTTCAAGGGGGCTTTGTGCAGGGCTCAGCACCGGGAGCAAGAACACACTTGAAGCCCCCCCAGCACGGCAGCCGTGGCCTCAGGACATAACATCACCCCTCCTTTGCAGCAGTGCAGCCAGCAGGGATTACGTATGCATGGAGCGTGGAGGCATCACTATCATAATTCTCAGTGCTGGCAATTGGACCTTGCAATCCTACATGAGTACCCATATTCTGTACTGGAAATGTATCACATTATGCATCCAAGAATTAACAATCCCTTGACACTTGACTCCTGACAGTATTGCTGTCATTTAAGGGCACCCTTTCCTGAAAACCAGAACAGCATCCTCATCACGTCAAGGACACCAAGTACTTCAATTACAAGAACTATAAAAATCACCCACGTACTGTGAATTTTATTCATTACGTTTGTCAGCTCTCTTACTGAGACTCAGTGAAGTACTAATAGAAAAAAGAAATACAGTCTTGACATTAGAAACACAGACTTCATTTCAGGAAATGCTGAATCCTTTGTGTAACGTATTTACCAGAAAAATAAACTGTAAATGAGACTTGGGTAGGCAAGTCTTTATAGCCTACGTAAGACAGCAAGCAGATCTGGACTATAATCAGAAAAGCTACATAAAAGTAGTTTCCCAGAAACTCACTAATGCAAAATCATTGAAGTAAATAAAATTAAATTTAAAAGACCTGCTCTAAATCACTACTATAATCCTGATAGCTGGAGCATGTGATACCAACCACTTTCCTAAAAACTAAACAATCCCTTGACATACATACTGAAAACTCACACAGCCCTACTGCTCTTCCCAATATGTATCTTCTCAAGCAGCTGTGACTATTTGGTCTCTAGAACTTAACTATTTGATTATGAGGACCAGCTCTGTTTTAGACTGTAACAATCCACAATCCTCAATCTCTACCAGAGTGACAAAACCTTGCTTCTACTTTTGCAGCCCACACATACAACTGTTTTCACACTTCCAAATGACAAACGAAACACAAAGTATCTTTCCCTTCTTAAGCATCGTGGAGTCTAGGGAAGGGAAGCAAGGGACTTGACATTCTTGGGACACCACCATCAGCATCTGCTGTGTTTTATGATCCAGTTTGTCTTGAATAAAGCAGATTTTATTTAAAGTGAAAAAAACAGTCATCACTAAGCTACTTCAGAATGTAACACACTATGGCACATTTGCAATTCAGGGAGTAGATAAACAAAAGCTGCAGCGTTGGACAAGATCTTTCACACTTCGCTGATGTGAATCACTCCAGTCAAACTTCAGACCACATTCGTTTCACCATCTGTGCGCACCATGTTCAGTTGGCAGCACAATGTCCAAGAGCCACATCACAAATTTTGGAACCGTGAGACGCGTGCCACTCTCCCTCTTGTAAAACCATCTCCCAGTGCAAAGCCCTGCGCCTGCTGAGGAGCGGCAGTCCTGGCTGCAACTGTGTATACATCTTAAATGTACACAGTGCCACTACACCTGCACTGAACAGGTATTTAGGCAATACTGGTACTTTTTTCTTCCTGACAGAAACGTGCAGGAGCAAACGATATGATGAATCGCCAACAAAACCAGCAAATACTGATGACTTACAGGCACGTAGTTTCCCAGTAGTTAAACATCTGCGCTCTTTTAACCAGCAACTCATCTGAACCCCGACTGCCCATGTTTCTTGTCCGTCCCTGCGCTCAGGAGCCCCCTCCCGTGCCGCCTTCTCCCCGCACCACCTTTCGCACCACGCTTCGCAGTCGAGAGCGGAGCGGGCGCGGTGCCCCCGAGCCCCGAGGAGCGCCCGGCGCCCAGCAGCGCTCCCCTGCCCACCAGCTCTCGGCCGCTCCAGCCGCGGCCCCGCTCTCCCTGCGGCCCCGGCTCCCCGAGGGCGCTCATCCCTCCGCCCGTGCCGCCAGGGGAACTTTCCGGCCGCGGAGCGGGGCTACCGCAGCCGCCGCGGTCCTGCCGGGATGCCCAGCGCACCTGCCGGGATGCCCTGCTCGGAGCGGCCCCACTGCCCCCCGCGCAGCCCCCGCCGAAACTCACCATAAAGAGGCGAGCGGAGGCGAAGGGTCGCGGCGTGTCTCCCGTCTGGGGCGGGCGGTCCCGCCAGGCAAAGTGGCAGCGGGACGCGGCTCCCGAGGCCGCCGCAGCCCCTTCCCGCGGGCAGCGCCGCCGCCCTCGCTCACCGCCGCATGCCGCGCCCCCCGCCCGCCGCCGCCGCCCGGCTCCCCTCGGGCTCGCCGCGCACCGGCAGCGGGGCCCCTGCCCGGCCCGCCCGCGACCTCCGCGGGCAGCGGGGAGACCCTGGGGGCAGCCCCGCCGTGGCGGTGGCGGGAGTGCAGGGGGCGAGCGGGCGGCTCCTCGCTCCGCTCAGCCCCGGGCGGGAGCCGCGCACCGGCCGGACAGGGAACCTTCCCGGGGCGGAGGCGCTGCCGCTCTCTCCACCGGCGCGGAAAGTGTCTCCGGCAGCGGGCGGGCGGAGGTGACCTTCAAGCCCGGCGGGGCGGGCTGGGGCGGGAGCGGGGGGAAGAGCGGCGGGGGAGCCCCTGCTCTGGGGGAGGCGGCGGAGCGGGAGCGGGCGCGGGCGCGGAGGCGGGCGCGGCGGGATGCAGCGGGACGGCCGTGCGGGTCCCCCGGGGGGGAGCGGGGCTCCCCGGCGGGCGGGGGCGCGGCCGCGCCCGGGATGGGGATTGGCGGCCGCGCGGCGGCGCCCGGGAACCCGCGGGGCCCCGAAAGCGGCCCCCCCGCACGGGTACCGCGGGATGCGGGGGATGCGCGGGATACGGGGGATGCGGGGGATGCCCGCGGCCGCCCGCTCCGCCGGGGCGGAACCTCCCCGGGTCACCGGCGGCAACTTTCTGTCCTCGGCTCGAAGAGCTGCGCGATGCCCTGGCCGGAGCGGGAGACGAACACACACACACACATAAACACAAAGCAGCACTGGGGAAATTGCTGATTAAAACGATGCCCTTGGCGATCCTCTCAGCCATCTCTGTGTTTTCTCCCCTTCCTCTTGTCCAAAGGAAAGCAAATCTTACGAGAATTCTAAGGCTCGGCTAATGCAAAGAGCATAGCAGCATCTTCAAAGGCATGAATTGCTGTTAAATTAGGCTGACAGCAGCTATTAACGAGAAAGTTTGGGGGGAAATAATAAACATCAAGACCTGTCAGAGCACTGCCTTGTCCTTCTCAATACATTAGGTATCAAGTCTGTAATGATCAAACATTTGTGTGCTGCTCAGCCTTCAGTTACAATAAATTAATGCCACTGAGACTTACTTCAGCATGTAAACTGGTATCAATCACAGACGCGTAGTGTGAGCATCAGACAGATGTGCTACCCCCTGTGGTTTAGGAGTAGGGAGCTGTTTTAAGGATGGGGATGGAAATGCAAACCAGGAACGATGCGGTGGTAATGAGGAGGCAAGCTTTAAATCATAAGCAGGGGATTCCTTAAAAAAAAAAAAAAAACTTTAAATGAATAATCTCCCTATAAATTCTTTCATCTGTGCAGAAAATAAAGCCAAATATTCTTAAGTTCAACTGTAGTTCCCACATCTATCACATACGAAAGTACCTCAAAAGCAGATATCTATATCCCCTGCCTCTCCTGACGGATTTGGGGCTTGGCCTATTTTTGTTTCTATTTTAAGGCCCAAGATGTGATCCTGGATCCCCTAAATACAGAACTCAGCAGAACTGCTCGGGAATGTTCCTTTACCAAGTCATACCAGTTTATGAAGCTGGATCATTTCAAATAGGAACTTCAGAATTTGCCATTCTTCATCAAACATGAAGCAGTGTTAAATTCACAGCTGGAAAACTTTATCTCTACCTTGTTTAAATCTGTCAGATTACTGAAAGGGACAAAGATAGTCAAATGTTCCTTTTCAGGTCCCAAATTGTAATTATCATGTTATAACAACAGACTTTCTCAAAATGTCCCACTCCCTATTAAGTTCATATAAAGATACTTGGATGGATCTTTAAATCCGCCCTCTGGGTTTCCTTCACTTCTATTTTCAGCCTTCCAATTCACTCCAAAATCAACACAAGTAAGGCAATGGGAGGCTTATGCATCCAACAAATATAAACTGGGAGTCAAGATGCTTAAGTTCTTTAAACTGCTACAAAATCATCTTACACTGGGTAACTGGGCACTCTTTGCAGTACAAGATACTTAAAGCCATATTTACTCATCTGTCTATGAGAAAGTGATACTAGTAGAAGGTCATTGAGTAGAAATGAAACACAAACCTGAAAATAATTCTTCAGTTCTTCCTTAGTTTGTATATTTAGGCCCTCTTATAGGAAAATAATTTTCAACATTCTGATTGAATATGACTGACTACATTGACAGGTTTGCCATATGGCCCAATTCCTACTACTACTTTATCAGCACTTGTTAAAGACCAAAATGATAAAAACCCCTGAAAGTTGAACTTTCACGTAAGAAATGTCCACCCTTTGATGATGTTGACTGCAGTGGTATGAGGAAGACTTTCTTCCTGGTGAAATTTTTGCCATTAGGTTATTATGGGTAAATCCCAACTCACACAGAGGTGACCACTGATTGACTCAGAGCAGTGTCAGATTCTCTTGCCCACATGCTCAAAGATCCTTGCACAGGACCATGCAGCCCTAGGTTTATGAAACCTAGAAAGGAAGGGCCATCTAGTGCCTTCCCAGGTGAAATAGCCTGGGATTCCTTTCTATTTTTTTTTTTTTTCCCTCCAAATATGTGATTTTCAGTGTGGTACCAATGCAAACATTTTTTGGTATCTCAGTTTCTTTCAAAATCTGACCTGTAGTCTCCCACTATCCACTCACCTGTCTGTACAGGTGGCAGTCTCAAGAATGAAGAATTAAAACCATTTTAAGGTTCTAAAATAACAAACAGGTGAAGCTCATAAAAATACATGAACAAGACCAAAATCTTTCATAAAAGAACACAGAAATCTCACAAACTGGACTTGAAAAAAAGTTTTCTTTGGGCATTTGAGCATTCCTGATGAGCAGTGAAGTACTGAGGACTACTCATGGGAGTAAAACTAAATCAGGTCCAGGTGTTTATATTCACTTGTCCTTAATTACAGAAACAAGTGTGTGTTAACTGACTAGATCAGAGCTTGTCTTTTAGAGTCTCACCTACATACTCTCCTTTTGGATAATTCCTGTCAAAAAGGTTCTCTTGGCGTGTTTTTCATATCTGGTTTCCCTTTGTTCCCTTCACGTAAAAGGACCTTGAACTCCAAGTCAGATATTTCTTAAAACAACTCCTCCATACTCAAAACTTTGTCATCATTATTATATAGAGACTCCCAGCCAAGGTTGAAGTTTCTGTGGAAGAAATAGCTGTTGATGAGAAGAAAGGACAGATAAATTATGAGCAAAGAGAAGCCAGCAGAGAGAGCGTCAGAGTCTCACGTGTCAGTGGCAGAGCAGAGAACAGCACCTAAATACTGTCTTCTGTTCGAGAGCTCCAAGTATTCCAATATTTCCTTTCCTAAGCATGATGTTTCCAAATGTACCTGTGTATCTCTTAGATCTGCATTCAGAAAGGTGCTGTTGCTATTTATTCATCTTTGTAATATATAGAATGTTTAAGGTACGCAATAAAAAAATGTTGGCAATTCTACCCCAAAGTCACAATTGTGTGAAGCCTGACAATTTCTACAGGAAATATTTACAGAGAAAATACACAAATTTAAATATAATTGTCTAGTCCTGCACTTAAACAAGTTGCTTTGAAAGGAGACATTTTCTAATTTAATGTAAATTATCAATGGCAAGAGAACAAAATAAAGGGCAGGTAAAGAAAGGCTCTGTAGAAACATATTTTGTACACCTTCCCAGTCAGGGATTAATTCTTAAAATCTTTGAAAAAATATCTTTTCTGAATAAAAGCCTATTTAAGTTTTATTAAAGTTGGAAACATTTTTTCCCTTTATAGTAGAATGTTTTCAGAGTTTATTTCCCAATTTGGGAACTGGTGTGTGATTGTTCTAATCAAGAGAACTCAAGAAAACAGATCCATGCTATGTGGGAGATGAGCTGAAGGTAGAAGATGATTTCTTGGTCTGAACAGCAGACTTAGTCAATGCTGCAGATGCTGAATCAAAAGAAAAAAATCAAGAGAAAAGTGGTAAAAAATTTATTTGAAGTCTTCAAAAATAAAGATTCCATGTATTTGGAAGGAAGATATAAATAGTACATACATATTTAATGCTTTAAAAATTCATAATGCATTTGCAGCAAAGAACATCTCTAACAAATGCACAGATGTCACAACACAGAAGTCATTTGTAGTGAAGTGTGTGAGCTTAAAGGAAAGTAGTTGTGGTTGAGGATTTTTACAAATTTCAATGCCATAAACACTTGATCAATGGTGTTTCAAATAGTGACACATTGGTGTACCCTTGGGTAACAGTCCATGGACAGTCACCCCTCGGGGCATTGGCAGGAAGGAAGTGTAGCCTTGAATGATCTGGAGAGAGATGGTGTTTTGATTCTTGAAATTCATGACAAAACAAGAAACAAAATTAAGGAAATGGGTAAATCACCTTTCAGACACAAAACATGAAAAAACACAGATGTACCACTTTGTATAGGTACCCTGCTGATGGTGGGGGGTTTAAGTTAACCTCACATTTCTTGATAGTTTCTGCATAGTGTCTTGGGCACTGGTTTTCTGGGTGGTTTGTTGACTGGGTTCGAATAAGCACAGTGGCATTATGTGTGTGGTGTGTGGTCAAATAACGGAACTTGGTTAGAGTGAATTTGTCATTCCCCTGTGTGTTGCAGAGGAAGGATTATTTGCTGTGTATCAGATACTGGTGTCTGAATAGTTTAATGCTTTTGTCTCCGTGTCACAAGAAGGAGTTAAGCTGTTGGTAGATTTTTGTCATCTAGTTCTACATAGGAGAATAATTCTGGGATATTTGACCCATACTTTTAAGTTATTATTACAATATTTCATATTTCAGTCTTAAATAATAAAATGAACTAGATTGTCACATAGATTTAACATCTATTTAATTAGAAATTCATAGCTATTTAGTAGAATCTTTGAGTAGAAAGATAATACTTCTATTTTTAATGCCCTAATAGCAGTATCTTCATGTGCTTGTATCTACATATCTATAAATTGGAGGGCTTTCAACTTATTTGCCTATGATAAAACATTCATCTCTTTCCTTTCTCCAGGGAGTTGTTATTTTTCTCTCCCCTGACTTTGACTTACAGCATATGTACAGTTTCTCTTGAAGAAACACCTTGAAGAAGCAACTGCACACTCAACTCATAAGCATCTCCTGATTTTTATCTCTCTGCTTTATCTCCATGTTATTTTGGGAGTGCCTTGGGATTGAAGACCATTCAGATAGGACTGATGACTTACTGCTTTATATGTGGTAAAAAGGTCAGGCTGGTTTAAGTGACCTTTCTTGTAGGAAACCTACAGGTGTGCACGTTGCCTTTTTGCTACCCTGTGAGGAGGGATTAGCTTACAGATTAAACATTATCAGGTTCTCTGCTTCCCTTTCTGATTTCACTTCCATTTATATTTAATATATTTGATATATTTAATTCCATTTTTTATAGGGAGGGCTATGGAAGTTTTGACAGGAATTGCTAAAATCAACGTTGTCAGCCTTTCCTCCTTTATGTTTGGGACATTTGCAAGGGAGGAGATAAGCTCTGCTACTAAAAGAACCAGAGCAGAACTCCAGAAAATTTTAATCCAGTGCCATCTCCATCTGACTCCCGAGGATGCCACTGCCACAAACCACTTTTCCTTTTCTCCTCAGCTCTCCAAGGGTTTACTTCCCTGTGCAACAGGAACAAAGATCCTGAGTTTTGTTGCAAAAGAGCTACTGGACCATTTAGCTGTGAGCACACAGCCAGGCTGCTGAGGAATTCTGAGCTGGCCAGCACGGATCATGCGGCTGCTGGGCCAAGGAGCAGGTGCTTCTTTTTAAGGAAGGTAAATACTGCATATGCTGCAGAAAGGCTTTGTAGTTCCTGTCATAAATATGGGTACCCTGACAGACCAGAGGGCATAGTCATCTGCTCAGTAATAATTCCTGGGGAATGGGTGTGAACTGGAGAGGCCAGATAAGCAATTTTAGAAGACATTCAGAGTCTATTTGGTGCAGCGATATGTTGTCTTTGACTCTTACATTGCCATAGGAGGATTCACAGCAACAGGACTGACAATTTTTATGGTCTCTCCAAGTGCAACTTCTTTTGATCATGCCATAACTAATAAAGTCTTTCATACAGAATCATTAGGTTCATACAAGTTTTGAAGTACTTTTTTCACAGCTGCAGACTCTGCAGTTTATTCTTTCTAGGGCTATCTGACCAAACCGGCACATGTGCCACCTTCAGAACATGCTAACATTTGCACCACAACCTCCAACTTTCCCCCTTAGATCTGAGGAACTCATTGACAGACACCTGCATTTACATACATACAAAATTTGAAATACTTATTTGCAGAATTAATTGAAATATTTGTGCTCAAAGGTAGAATTTGAAAAAATCATTTGTGAGAATTGCTTGATTCTCAATCCCCTAAACCAAGTTTCTAGCTAGCCTTTGTAGTTCATAAATTACTGGATTTTAGAGTCCAGCCTAAAGCTGCTCCTCAGCCTAAGTGCATATCTCTGGAATTACTCCAGAACTGAAGACAGCAAATCCTGGAGTGTGGACTAACCTAATATAGAACCTAATAGACATCACATGCGGCAGAGAAAGGGTTTAAAACAGTTCTATCAACAACAAATACAGAGGAGCTACTGCTTAACAAAGAGAAATAAAAAGAAATTCCCTGAAAATAATGAAATATTTTCCAAAACTTTTATCTGTGAAGCCAGATTGCTCCAGATAGAGAATCAAGCTGAAAAGTGCCCCGTTATAAAGAAGAGAGAGGAAAAAAAATGTAGAGGTTCATTGACTCACTTTTAAGGGCAGAAACTCTCAGAAACTCCAAGCGCTGCAAAAAAATCAGGTCTGCCCCAATCTCTGTCTAAACTTCTTTGGGAATTAAACTACACTTACAGAATTAGCTAATTTCTTTCTAGTATTTTTATCACTAATGCATTCACATCTCTGCTCTCATATGTGGAATATATATTAGATTCATAAAATGAATTGAAATTTACTATTTCCTGGATTATCTTATTCCAGTTAAATCCTTGATTCATAAGGCAATTGCTGAAGATAAATAGAACTTCATGAATTGTTCATAAACTGCACAAATTCACAAGTTAGAGATGAAAAATGTAAGCCACAGAACCCTTCATCTCTAGGCCACAAATTCAAGTCCAGGTTTGAGATCAGCAGCGACCAAGATCCATTTTCATCTTATCACCTGAAGGCTTTCAGGTAGCATTTGTGAACTCAGTTTGTACCCTCAGTTCCATCTTTATAGGATAAGTGGCCACATAAATAATTCACTGGAATTGTCAGAAACAAGAAGTTGTGAAATGTAAAGTCTCCTTCATCCATCCCACTGTATAAGCAGCACACAGGAGCTAATTTTCTAACCTTTCACTAAGCTTTGCGTGAAATGACACGTAGGAGTTCTTGCACATTTTTAATAAAATAAAGCTCCTCAAATATCAATTCTTTCTAATAATATATTCCTCTGGAAATACCACCTTTGTGGGTTTTCTGTTCTTTATTGGAAAATTATTAGGAAAACCTTCTCACCAGAGACCTTTGTCTAGGCAAGTGTTATAAAAAAAGCTTTTCCTGAAGGGAATAACTTCCATGTTCTGCTGTTAGAGGGGAGCACATCAGAGCCAGACGTACCCAAAAGAGAGCACAGAAGGGCAGAGGGGATGTGCCACTACTTTAAGTTTTTCATGTTTTTTTATACTGGGTTCTATTATTGGGATTTTTAATGGAATGTAAGATTGTGTGGAACCTTAGACAAATTTTAGGGTGCATGAGGAGAAAACATGGAGATTGATCCTCAGCTTTCTCCTGGGAGCACTCTGGCAGTGACTCCGAGCAGAACATGGAATAATAGAATCTCTAAAATGTTTGGGTTAGGAGGGACCTTAAAGATCATCTTGTTCCAACCCCCCTGCCAAGGGCAGGAAAGCTTCCACTAGACCAGATTACTCCGAGTCCCATCCAATCTGGCCTTGAAACACTTGAAAAGCACAACACTGAGCCACTTCATCTGCAGCAATTTGGGTCTAATGACTTTTAGGCCATGACTTGAATGCCAACTCCTCTGCAATGTTGTGTGAATTGCTGAAAGCCACTAATGCTTGACTAGAGTCTGTGCTAAAAATTAAGTCTACATTGATAGTCGCTAGCTTTACTTCTATAACTACATCTAAAGAATTAGAGTTTTAAATTAATCAGATTTTTATAAGGTTTTATGTCAATTTAAATATTTTGTCCTTCCATAATCTGTCAGTAGAATTTTCCTGAGAAAGTGATCAAAAGTAGGCATTTATTTTTTGCTTACAAGATTGATTATATCATCCCATCACACTCAGGCCTTAATCAAAACTGTTGGATTTGTTCTTATGAAGGGGTTTGCACCTGCACAGAACATCACTGGAGAGCCATGTCCAGGCCCCATTCAGAGTTTTAGAAATTAATAATTACAATACAACTGAAAATTACCCTTCTACTGCTGTTTTAAGGTCAAGTGAAAGGTTAGCCTCTAGGTAGCCTACTGGTAATCTCCAGGTTGTGCAGATGCAGACAAGTGTGGAAGTGATCTGAGAATCATCCCTGTACCTGCTGTTTTAAAACAAACAAACAAACAAACCACTTCTTGAGACACTTGTGTCTACAAAAAGAGTCACCACACAAACATCCAACAACAGGGAATGTTATACAGCTCTGGCAATTTTGGCTGGACTGTCTGCCTAAAGGCAGTGCTTTTTTGGTAAGAATCACGTTGGAAGAATCAACCAGAAGTGAGAATAGTCATACTGCAGCAACATCACACCCCTCAGACCTTTGAGACATGCCCAGGGTTTTCTAAGGTGTATTTACAGCCAGTCAATGTCTACAGAAAATATCGCATCAATACGTGGATCAAACTGATGCTTCACATGATTTTACACACCCCCTTTGTGAATTCCCTTTATACAAATAAAGGCCACACTCTGATTGCTTTAAATATTGTGAGGGATTAAGCAATTATATATTTTTATATAATAGAGTCAATTTAAAAATACTCTTTTTTCTATCTACTACATGGACTTAATTATGAGTTGAAGTGTTAATGAACTTGTAGTAATTTTACACTGTGAGCAAGACAGATTGTACAAATTCCTTGTGTAAGAGGAATTTCAGTCAGAGTTCAACTGGGCACCTGCTGCTGCAGAAAACCCTTCAGGTTACAATTCATTCCTTGAGGAAACAAGTTTTTCAATCCAGCATGACAGTAAGAGCTTCCAAGGGTCTTGATCCTTTTCAGAGGGAGAGCTGGGACCTCAAACCACTTGAAAATTCTAGAGGTTTTACAGAGAAACTCACCTGATTAATCTCTAGCAGACTCTCTGAGGTTAGTGACTAACTGTGAGGGGCCACTACTAATTTTTGGCATTAACCTCATTTGATAGAAAGATAATTTGTTTCTCCATTAATGTTAATCCCCTTAAAATATTTCTAGTGGTTCTTCCATTAATCCATGCCCTTTATTTGATTGCAGGGAGACTAATTGCAGAGTAAGATAATGCTTTGCATGAGTATGTCTGGTAAAAGAAAACAACCTTGAATTCATCTTTAACAAAAAGGCTTTCTTGAGAGAGGAGCACTCCACTACTTTTGCATTTCCAAGGCCTGAAAAGGGGTAGACTATGAACCCTATGTAAGGATTCTTAGGTGAAAGAATTCAGAAGTACATAAAACTAGGATTTATATTGTATTCTTACACCAAATACAGTTAAAGTCCTTTAAAATAAAACCAAAACCTGATGGGTAGATAATATTTTCCTTGCAACTGCTGAGAAATAGATGTGTGCAAATTTCTCCTCCCTTCTTTGTGCAATACTGGGCTCCTACTTCTGGAACAGTAATGGGAAATTTTAATTTCCTGGAATTTGGTAAATCTGAGAACATGATGGCATGAACATTTAGTTGTATTAATAAAAGAGATGTAATACTGAACTGTGTGGCAATGAAATCAAAGACCTCCTTCAAGGACCATTGGTTTCAACAGCATTTCAGGACTTTGTGTCACCTTCATTTCAAACTCAACAGTAGAACCCTCAATTTAATTAGGTGAGAAACAATGAAAAAGGCATGGAAGTTGATTTGGGATGTAGAAAGCGCACATTTTTGTTGAGATTTTTCCCATGATTTACTCATTAACAGACAGGTTAATACTGCCTTATAAGTAGCTTTGTTTGAATTGCCATGTTAACATAAAGAAAAACTGAAAGACATCCTGTGTCTATGAACTGCTTCCTAAACATGCAGGAAATCAGTATCAGAACATTTCATGACTCTATTCTCAGGCCTTATGTCACAGCTGTGAAGATCAGTAGTGCAAGGCTTCATGTCCTTCCTAGTGCTCCACATCTACCTCCCTGTGCCCCAAAGGGGCTGCTGAAAGCACATAAAATCCAAGGCAGGGGATCCATGTTTTATACAAGCTTCTTTTAAACATTAATTTGTCATAAATGGTGAAATAAAGTGAACGGCAAAGAGCAAATCTGAGCCCAAAATCTTTCCTAAGCAGATGCCACCCCTGCAGCCCCTGAGCTGCCAGAACCTGGCCATGTAAATCCAACGCAGCAGCGAAGCCTCTTAGGAAACAGGTTGTGTACTGATCACACAGGGTTGTTTTGGATGTAAATTGTGCAAACCACCTTAAATGAAGACAACAAAGTCATTCTTTATTGAAAATTGCTGCATTATGTGCAGCATCTACCATGTTTATCACCACAGTTGCACATTTGCTGTCACTCTCAGTGAATAAACAACACACCTTTGCACTTGCCTGTCATTTATCTCTGTCCCACAGGTATCCCTGACACAAACCACAGCGTTCAGTCCCTTTTTCACCTTTCTGCTGACTGGAGCCAGGCACAGTTGAACTGACCATTGCTCTCTATGCAAAGCTCGCTGTGTTTTGAATATTGTGCCCTGATTCTGTACTCAGTCAGGATACTAAATTTGTGTTTGAAAGACACATTTGCCTGCATACCAACAAAGTAAAGTGAGTTCCATAAAAATTAGCCCTTATCTTTACCCATTAGATTTAAAAAATCTATGCAAATTCTCTGGTGAGGTGTAATTCTTTTACAAGACTCACAAAACATCTACCCCTCACCCTTTTCTTGACTTCTCAGCTTTTAACACCTTAAATATAAAATTCTTGCACTCACCCCCACTCATTCTTTTATCTACATTTCCTCATTTCTCTGTTTCATATTATTACTATTATTTCATTATAATAGCTTTGTTTCCTTGTATTCTCTATTATACCTCTTTCTTTTCACCAAATCCCCTCCTATGAATTGAGTGCCAAGAGTCAAAGCTCCACCATTCCTGCTCTCCTGAGCAGCAGAGGGGACAGGAAGTTTGGAAGGGGTCTTATGATTTATGTCTTTTCATTGAGCATTCTTCACCTTCTCTAAAGTGTCAGAAAATAATGAGGTGATGAAAAGTTTGTGAAACGGGCTGTGAAAGGCCATGTGTCAGACCTGGTACTCTGATAATCCACTCACAAGACCCTTCATATTCCCTTTGCCATCAAACTATTCCAAGGTTTCCAACAAAAGGATCACAGAAGACTGGACTTTACTACACATTAAAGTCCAAAAGGCTGGACTTCACTCCAGTAAATGAATGAGAAACTTTGATGGGACTAATGCATTAACATTTTTGCTATCTTTAGTAGATATTGTTCATTTCTAGAGTGTAAAGGTATTTAAACCTCATCAACCCCACAATAAGGAGAAAATTGTTCTCATAAACTTTTCCAAACAAGGCTCAGAAGTACCATGAACCATCTAAAGTGGGCTATTGAACCTGTGCACCAGTCCTGGAGCTGAAGGAGCACATGGTATGTCTCATAAACCTTTTTAATCAAGACGTGCACACAATTTGTTCTGTAGTGGCTACCAGGGCCTCACCAAGAGAAGGCTCAGCTCTGTCCTGTGATGGTTGGAACCTACTGGAACCCGTTTAGGGTTGTTTCACAGCCTTCCCACAGCAGTAGGTTGAAAACCACCTTCAATGCGTCAAACTAATGAACAATAAAACCCCTCCAGAGACTTAGTAATTCAAGAGAGGAATTTGCTGTCCTTAATCAAAAGTGCAATTATATGGAAATTTTTTTTTTTTAATTTACTTTTTTGAAGGCTGTTATTTAGAAAGCAATGGACTGTTCATTTGGAAACTGGCAGGTACTAACTTACTAAGCACTGAAGTATTAAAAACTAATATTAAACAGTTTCAAATGTTGATTGTTACCTAAAAATCAGATGAAAAATGCCTAATTATAACAGAAATGTTCATTCCTAAAATATTGTTATTCACCACCATTTTTTTGTTCATGAAATCTGACTCAAATCGGAGAAGATTGTGCCTGTTGAACCTGCTAAGGCAGACCCAAATTCTGTGGGCTGAGCCCTCACAGGCAGTTTGTATTTTTATAACTTCATCATACTGTCAGAGAATTCCCATCTTATTTATACAGCTGGAGAAAAATCAAGCCAGAACAGTTCTGAAAAACATGTAAGCTGTAAACCAGTCTAAAATACTAAAAAACTGATCACATTATCACATCAGTAAAATACATAAACTTACATCTGCTCATTAATAGTTCACAATTCTGCTAAGGTTTGCATTCATGAGATGCAATGAACAAAACTACTATAAATTTTAAAGGAATTTACAATTATTTTACCACAGCCTGTTAATAATAGAAGGACTATTCTTTGAAAGTAATAGAGCAGAAAAATAAGGCTAGATCTTGTCTCAGGTCATATAAACCATCATTTAAAGACTATCAGTGTGTTGTGGTTGTTAGAGGCAGTGACACAGAACTAATTTATGGTGACCAGGCAGAAGGCATCCAGCTGGAGAAATCCTCCCCAATAATCAATGACAAAAGAGTCACCTCAGTCAGGTTTTCACTGCAGACTAAGACAGGTCTAACACACTCTGCCTACCCTCTCCCTTCCCTGCCAGAAAGGGATGAACTAATTAAGCCTGAAATTGTTTAGCATCATGGAATATTTGCCTAAGATGCAAGTGCTGCTCATCCAAATTTGCCCAGTGACTACAGACACACACATTTATTAAGTGTTCTGGGTGAAATTATCACATATAGAGGCAACTGCTGTGTTTTTATTGAAGGCAAAAATTACGTGAAGCTGTGGCAAGTGTTTGGAGAAAAATTACCCGTGGCAATAAGCAGTGGCTTGCAGTTAGAAGTCTGATATTGCACAGTTCATTATATAGAATTCCAGGTGATTCACTGGAATTTCTTCTGTCTTACAGTAGAGTAACTTATGCTTTTGAAAAAAAAAACTATAGGAATAAATAGACATTACTAGATCTTTGTGCTGCATTTAATAATCATTCAGGTAAGAGTTATATAAAGCAGGTAAAATAAAAACTGCTTCCAATTTTGAAATCACGAGCTACATAAATACAACTTTTCTGTGACAACCCAAAGGCTTTTACACAAAATTCTCTGCAGCCTGTAGAAACAGAGTACAGCCTACATTTAAATGTAGGATTATCTTCTCTTTTTGAGATGAAAATAATCAAGTGATATTTAAACTTATAGTTTCCCATTTATTGCATTTTCAGTTAGGTAATATTTACAATAAAACCAAAGCACCTGCTCAGCTTTAATAACATACCATCCTAAAAAGGGTCTTATAGGTATTACAAAACCTTATCACACCTTATTGTGATGAAATTACAGGAACTTCACCCTTAGGAACAAACCAAAAAAATCAGCATGCATAAATTTAGAAACCTTAGTATGCTTTATAGATCCAGCTCGTAACATATTTGCAATGGAAGAAGGCAAGCAGGTCCTGTTCAAGAGCATTTGCTTTAAAAAGTAACTTATTGTGAATATCAGTTGAAAATATAATCAAAGAGGATATACCTGCAGCCAGTGCCTCCTGAATTATGCTGAAATAACCCCAAACATATTTTGCCTCAGCTATCGTCTGTCCTATCAGATACTTCCAGCTGTTTTAAGAAAGGATATATCCAGTAAGTCTTTAATGCCATGGAGAATTTATATCCCTGCATTCCTCCCCTAACAGTTCCACAGCAGTGTAGCTGCACATCTCTATGTTTGCGGTAATGTGATGTGGTACTCACTCAACACAGGTAAATAGTACTTTTTAATTTCCTTAGAGGGAAAATTCTTTAGTAAAGTTTCAAATTAATCTCTTAAAATACAGCATGTGCCACAAACAGATCTTATTATATAAAAATAAGCATCATAATATTCACATATAATATAACATATAACTATTAGCGTAGAATGAAAATCAAGTCATCAACATAGTGGAATGCCATGTGAAAAGTCTGCAGTGCTATTTATATTGTTGGCTGTCCTCAGTGATTATGAACTAACAATTACTTTACTCCTTATACGTAGTTCCTTAGTTGGACGACAGTGTGTCTTTCATCTCATTGTCAAAAAACTGACCAGAAATTATCAGTACCAAAGGAGAACTCACCATTACAAGCCCCATAGAATTCCCTTTTTTCTTATCCCTAACATATTCCAGCAAGAAGATAATGCCTTTGATAGAAGAAATTTTGGTATTTTGCTATGAATCTGTTCCAGTGAATCAAGACTGCTGGGTTGTGTTACATGGAGAGAGTCTTTACAACCTGGGAGGCTGTTCTTCTTGGCCTACACCTTCATGCCATGATCCCATGAGGGTGTTTCTAATGCAGGAAAGCATAGATAGAATGAACCATATGACAGGACAACTCATGGGAAAATGAGGAGCAAAGAGAGATCTTTGTTCTTCTGAGGAGACTAGAAAATCAAAGAATGGTTTGGGTTGGAAGGGACCTTAAAGCTCATCTTGTTCCAACCCCCTGCCATGGGCAGGAACACCTTCCACTAGACCAGGTTGCTCAGAGCTCCATCCTGTGTGACTTTGAACACTTCCAGGGATGGGGCATCCAAAACTTCTCTGGGCAACCTGTGCCAGGGCCTCACCACCCTCACAGGGAAGGGAAGGCCCAGTTGCCAAGGCCACACAGATTCCATTTCTGTAAAGGCAACTGCACTTTGTTAAACACAGACAAGCTCTCAAAGGGGAGGGAAACCTCTAGAGGAGGGAGAAAAATCAAATTAAGTTTTCTCTGAAAGCCTGCACTCTCTTTGACAGTTCCTAGAAATGACAGACAGCAGAATTCACAGTACCTATAGATGTTTGGGATTGTTTAGGTAGCCAGCCCAGGCAACCTGGTTTGTTCAGAGAGCAAGAGAGGCCAGGTGAGAGCAGGAGCCTAATAAAAGGAATTTCTCAAAGAAAGACTTGCTTCTCTTTAAAAAAAAAAAAAAACAAACAAACAAACAAAAAAAAAAAAAAAAAAAAAAAAAAAACCAAAAAACCAAAACTATTTCTGAATATTTTCCAGTGGTTTCTATGCACAGGGATTAGAATGGAGCAAGGGCACTGGGAGCAGTTCCCCAGCACTCTGCCCAACCCACACTGGAGTGGCACCACGCAAGTCTCTTAATATTTCTCTAATATTTGCCACTTCAATCTTCAATACTGATTCATGAGTCACACATTAGAAGCTTGCCACTAATTCTCCTTTAATATGGAGCTGGTAACAAGTTTAGTTGGCATCGCTCCACAAATGAATTTCATATTTTCACTGGGGGGAGGAGGGAAGAATATTATAAAAATAAATGGAACAAAGGCTGCAGAGGAAACATGAGGCACTAACCCCTGCAGTAATCCTATGGCTTCTGTCCCCTTTCCACTGATAAATTTATTAAAAATGTATAGGCATGGAGTGCAGCAGAAAATTTCACGCTTATATTGATGAGATTAATGGACTATTATCTCATTTCCAAGATTACTTAGAATTGATTCGATGGCCCCTTTCCTCTCACAGGTTTCAAGCTCTGATTAAAGAAAGGCCTTGGCTGTCAAATCTACAGGTGAACTTTGCCAAATTTGGGCTGTGTTGTCATACAGGCTTTTTCTTTGGGAGGATATCCACATTTAAGAAAGCATTTGCAAGGGCAAAACGTCCCATTTTTGGAGCATTCCCCGTCTTTTCTTTTCCTTTTGCACTTACATGCTCTGAGGAATGCAGCAGCAAGGAGCCCGGTGCCGATGCTGTGTCACAGCAGTACATCACGGGGAATGGGGCTTTCACAGGGTGTTTTAAGGATAAGGGGCTTTAACGATGCTTTCCTCAAAGCCAGCACCAGCCCCAAGCCCATCACAGTAAATAGCCTGCATGTTGCTAGAAACACCCTCATATGGCAGTAGGAAAGCAGAGAGGATAAATCTGGAATCTTTAGATATAATTATACTACATGGAAAACAAATAAAAAGAGAAAATAGCATTTATGCTGTTCTAATGTGCCTAGAAATGAACTATAGAGTCTTCTCTTTGTGCACCCCCAGTTTTAGGATTACTGTTGGGTTTGGAAGATTACCTTGTCTGTGGATATAGTTTTAAAATGATACACGACTTTGCTGATTAAAACTGGAATAAATGTTTTGCTGACTATTTTTGTCCAGAAATAATAGTATATCATTGCTAGCTGATGGAGGAGCAGAGTGAAATGCAATTATATCAGTAGAACTATATTCCCAACCTGACACTAAAGAAAATCACCACAATATCCATCTGCTCCTGTCACATATTAGGGCATAGCCACTGTTGTAACACATAGTATAAAATTATTTGTATTTATTTTCTGTTAACCACACATATTACAAATGCACGTAAACATGTTCATCATTCTATTTTTCAGCATACAATCCCAACTAGTTTCCAAAGTAATCCTGAAAACAACTGATAGGGTAAACTCTTTTGCATTTTTAATATTATTATAAAAATTTTAATTATATAATTAGATATTATTATACACTAATTTTTAACTATACACTAATGTATCTATATACTAATATAGCCTCATGGTTATATAATTATATACTAATGTGGCCCTATATACAGAAATCAGATTGTTACAAACAGTTTGATGGAAGCTGGTTGAAGGTAAATACCAGATTCAAGAAAAAAAACTCAAAAGAGAAAGGTGGGGAAAATAGTTTTCATTTTGTGCAGGGGATTTCACAGGTTATCACACGAGTGATACCTTAAGGGTTTGAACCCCAGTCCAGCCTGTTCAATAAAACAAGGCTGTTCAGGCACTGCCCTGGGGGCTCAGCTCACACTGACACCCCCAGGAAATCAAACAGCTGAGGTGAAACCTGCCCTGCATCTCCAGAGGAAGACGGATTTGATGACTCAGTGTGTTCCAGCCAGTGCAGCTTGCAAGGCAAAAATTGCCCAGCCATCTCCCACCTGCAGCTGAGCTGCAGGCCCGGAGAGAAGTCATTTTCTAAACACATCTAATCGAATTCTGTTCAATGTGTCAGGCAAATTGAAGGGAGACGAGTACATTCAGAACAAGCATCTGAAATGAACTTCACATATGAAATCAATCTAACAACCAAAAAAAATAATGCATTTGGTGACTCATCTGAATGTCAGAACATCAAGAACCCAGGGAGGGAGAGACTGGAATAACTAAGTCCTGAGAAGTGCAGGACATATGAGTGCAAAGGAACGTCCCCATCCCTCTGCCCATAGAGGGAGAAGCAAACCCACAAAGACTCCAGAGTGCAGAAGGATGCCTGGGAAGATGGAAGAAATAAAAATAGCATATAAAAATCTTTATGGAAAAAATATTTCATCCTTTCTTTTCATTGTACAATCAATGATAAAAATACTTATAAACAGGTGAAAGCAAAATTGCATGAGAAAAGTAGTCCCTGTATTTCTGAGATAGATACTCACTGAAGGACAGTACATAGCCCAGTATTAAATAGTATTACAGTCTGGATTCTCCTCAGAGACTGTTCCTGAGAAAGAGCCTTGCTCTGGCACTTGCCATCTCTTCCATATAGTCATCACATGTACCATCCTGTCATTAAACGGCAAACATTAATTTTAAAATTGAACCTACCTCACCAAAAAAAAAAAAAAAAAAAGAGAGAGAGAGAGAGAGAAATTAATTAATTCCTTCTAGAACAAACCCCCTTCCAATGGCCAGACCAAGCTGGTAGTGGATAGAGTGCCTCCTTCCTAAATGCAAAAGATGATCAACCAGATGGACAGAGATTCTCAAAGATCCAGCCTTATCCTAATTCCAGGGATGTAGAACAGTCCTTAGGGTTGAAAAATACAGTGGACCCTGCTAAAGTTGTGAGTTTTAACATTCAGCCCTGGATCCTCCTGTACTCAGAAAAGCTCTGTCCTTTAAAAAGGTGAATATTAAATCACACGTCATTTCTTCAGTCTTTGTTTTGACAGAATTATGAGCCCATTAATAACAAAGAAAATACCTGAATGTAAAAAAGCCTGGAAAGTTTTAGCTGAAAATTGTTTGGTGAAACAAAGTTGAGCTCCTACTGCACCCCAAGATTACATTAATTTTTTGTCTGATTTTAAAAAAAAAAGCAAAAATAAAAATTACAAATGCAAAGTTAGCAGTAAAAGAATAATGAGACCACACCTCCACACCCCCACACCCCGCCCCAAGACATGTATCCATGTAGGGAACAGGAGGAAAACTTCAGTTCCCAGATGTTGACCTCCCCTGGCTGCCTGAGTTCCCTCCAGCTGCTCTCTCCCTCCCCCTCCTCACGGGGGACAAAATCATCAGGACAGAGGGACAAAATAAGATGGAAAAGCTCAGGGATCAAGATTAAGACAGACACTTCAGTTACCAAATACTGTCATGGGCAAAACAGGCTTGACTGGGGGAAAATTAATTTAATTTCTTGCCAATTTGAATGATGGGAGACAAAGATAAAAGCTAAACCACCTTGCCTTCTTACCCTACCCTTCCTTTCTCCCCAGGCTCAACTTCAGTCCTGCATGCCTGACTCCTCTCCTTCCTCTTCCCAGGAGCAGTGGGGGTCACGGCAGCTCGTCCTGCTCCTCTGCTGCTCATTTTCACTCACATCCTTCCCTGCTCCACCACAGTCTCCCCACGGGCTTCCAGGGAATCCCTGCCCTGGTGCCTCCCGCTGCTCTGCCCAGGGGCTCCCAGGGAGCTCCTCTCACCTGTAATACCTTTATTTTTCCCTCTCCGTCAATTCTCTCACCTTTTTTCTTTTTTTCTTTTTGCTAATATCACAAACACAGATTCTCCCTGAAACTGTTCACTCTGGCCCTTCTGTCTCCTACCCTGGCACAGAGCTGATATACTCCCTCCTTAGCCTTAGCCAGGTTTCTCACATTTAGGGGCTCTTAGGTGAGTCTGGCAGAATTTCAGCATTATCGGACCCCTTATAACAACAGTTTCCTCCAGAGGTTCCTTACCTTTGCTTTATTTCCCCTTTGTATTTATTCAAGCCAACACAACAGGACAGTGGTGAATTAGGACCTAAATTTTAATTCTTGTTCTAGATCCTTGATTGGTTTTATTCCACTAGAGGCAAGCTCTTAAGACATAAACAGAATTAAAAATGCATGGACTGAACTTAAAATTTAATATAATAAATGAAATGCAATACTCTTACTTAATAGCCTCTGCTATTGAAAGTTCAAAGACATACTGTATTTCAATTATAAAATGAAACATCGTTGTGTTCAAAGGAAAAACATCCACTGAGATGCAAAAATCCCTTGTGGTGATTTTCTTGTACTATTTCCCTATTTTTAACCCACAGCTCCAGGGGAGGTACTATCAAATATCAAACCCATTTGGTTCACCAAACCAGGTTATCAAGGTGACCTAATTTAATCTATCACTGATGAGGACATTTCCATGAAACACTATACAGTCTCCAATGGTTTACTCTGCTTTAGTCTATTAAGTAAAGAAAATTAGTAGACTGTATTTCTTTATATACCTAAAATATCTTGATTAAAAATGCTTGAAGAAAAACTCTTTCACTGCCAGCTGGGGTCGACTCACCACACCATGGATATTTAGGAAACATGTACAATCTAATTGACTTGCTATGGAATGTCTTGATCCAAGACTATCCACACAGTGCAAAAAACCCCACCTCCTTAACCAAACAATAACACCCTGCTGTCACAGGTATGGGGGTTCTCCCAGATTTTATGATTTCTCCAAGGTCTGTTTTTTTTCTTTGCAAGTTTAATTCACAATACTTGTGGTTTTAAGAAGCTAGGGTGTAGAAGATAGTTACTGATCATCACTACAGTGTGCAAAATCTCACTTTATAGCACAGACACAGAAATCTCCACAGTAAACAGTTTATGTAGCGGTTTTACTCTTTCTTAAATGTGTTCCCACAGAGGTCCCACAGCATCCCTGACAGACTCAGCAGCTCCACTTTAAATTGTCTGATACCAGCTCGGCCCAGCATGGGCACAACTCCTGATCTCTCCTCACTAAAGCTATCCCTACAGCCCCCCACTACCAAAACCTTGCCACAGAAATCCAAAACACTTGCATAACACATAATGGAGAAAAAAAGGTAGTGAGAAAGTTAAAATACAGTTAATAAGAAATCTCAGTATCACATGAATCACCTACTTAGTGTTGCTATAATTGCATCAGCAGGGTAAAAAGGCAACTTCCACTCCTAGCTTGAATTTTTCAAATGCTAGGGCATAACGAAAAGCAAGCATGGCTTTCATTCATCCTTCATACGCCAAAAGACCTTCACAGATTTACCATTAAAAAATAAGTGAGTGCAAAAGAATGAAGTGACCTAGAGGTCTGCAGAGTTGTAGAGAAACAAAACTGAATAATATGACCAAAAAAAAAAAAAAAATGTTCACTATAAACTCTTCAAGCTCGACTCTCTGGGACTCATGATAGAAAGCAACAATGTCTAGAGATGGCCAATGAAATATTTCATGTGTGTACAGACACTTGCTACTGCTTCTGTTTCCTCCTGTATCGATTCTCCATCCGCTAACAAAAAGGGAACAGGGAAGGAGACATCACACATCCTTCAGTGAACAGCTGTGCCCTGCCTGGAGAACGCTGGGAGCAGGTCTGTGGATGGAAGAGGGAGGTCAGAGGGGAGTGCTGTGATTTGCTCACTGTGGCTGCTCCACTTCCCTCAGTCCTGTCACTTTGTAGGCGAAAGAAGAAAATGGAAACATAGGAAAGGGAAACTCTTTGCTTACTGGGTGGTTCTTATGTATAATACAAAGATGCTGTCTATGACTGTAGTTGTGTTAAACTCTGATACGTGGTGCCACATACATCTCGATAGATTATAGGTTTTGGATGATATATCTCTGTATTTTTATGTATCTATGGTACTTTCTTTACTGTTAGCATGCACACACCAAAGCAGCTACATGCTACAACCAGAGTGTAAAAAGGGGATTGAATGGCTGCCAATGAACAATTAAAAGCATTTTAGTTGGCCCAGCTTGCAATTTAAATTATTTTGAAGCCCTTCCGACTGCATGCACTGAAACAATTAAAGGCTGTTGCAGATGCTCTCTTGGATATAAACAGGACAAACATTTGTGTTCTTGTCTGAACCATCAGAAGTTGTTTTACTCTGCTTATATGATGAAAGTCCATCTAACGAGGATTATTAGAGGTTGGTGGAATGTCAGACTCCAGACAGTCACTCCAGTGAGTTACTGGGACAGAAGGCAACTGAAAGCTGCATCAATGCACACGGATTCAGTGCTGAGTCACAGCACGGGGGCAAGCCCTTGTTTCCAGCTGCAGTATGAACAGGAGTGGAAGAGTCCCCTTACCAGGAAAGCAGAGGTTGGTTTCAGGATATAATTTTTATAGCTAAGCTTTAAAAAAGATGAGAAAAAGAAACTGAACCCAAGTTGGTAGCTGTGTCTTGGGCTGCCGGCAGTGACCCAAAACAAGGTTCTGATGCGGAGCTGACAAAACCTGATTCAACTGCTCTCTTGCAGGCTGATGGTGCATAGTGGGCATAAAGGTGATGCAGTGATTCATGGGCAGAAGTCCTTCAGGGAAATGTCTGATACCACTGTTTTATAACTCCCAAGCCAGCAGAGAAAGTTCATGAGCTTTTGGTGCATGAGGAATAAATCTTGGACCACAGAGCAGTTCTAACTCCACAGTTACCCCTCCAGTTGACTCCTAATGTCCTAAATCCTGATTTTCTATTTTCCCTTTTTTCAAATAAGTAATTCTTAGCTTTTAAGAAAAAAACAACAACCTTTAGTAATTATATTTTGCTACTTCACTTTTTTCCCCTTCCCATAGCATAGGATCCTTATCCTTCTCCATTTTAATTTGGCGGGTCCTTTCATTCTTATCTACGTAAAATCAAAAAAAAAATTAAAAAAAATAAAAATAAAAAAGTTCTGGTATTAAATAGGATCCTACCAAGTGTGCTAAGAGTCTAAACTCTGGGATCGAAGAGAGAGCTGCAAGCCCCCTGTGCTGTCTTGGTATGGTTTTCAGACAGACCCCTCTGAACAGGAGGCCACTGACAGCATCCAGTTTACCCACAGCCTGCTGCAACATCACTTACAAAGAGAAACAGAACCTTCTATACCCCTGAATTTAAAAAATCACATTTGTGTGCTATATATAAGACCATTTGACTATGCCTAAATAATATTTATAGGCGCTTAAATAACTGTTAAATTAACTAAGCAAAATCACAGCAGAATGTAGGAGAATTCTTTAGAAATGCAGTGCTTGGAGAAAGGATTGTTACTAATGGGAAACCATGAGAGCACCAGGGGCAGCTTTTCTATTTCTTACTGTCAGGCTATCCTCTCAATACTTGAATTACCTTATGATTACTTCATCATGTCTCTTTTGAAACATACATTTCTCAAAAATAGCAAAGGTTGCAATATAAGCAAATTAACACCTCAGCTGACAGCTGCCCAGCCTGGAGAAACACACCGAGCAAACAACAGTTCCACAAACACAGTCTGGCTTTCTGTGCCTTTAAGAAATATAATTAAACTGGATAAAGGCAGTGCAAAGCAGGTAAGGCTTTAGCATTTTTTGCTCCAAATGTGGTGATCTTTTGATAAGAGTGATTGATTGTGTCTGGGTAAGTTTGCTTAATATTTGCTGTGGACACTGTCTTGACTGGGGCTCAATCAATCACTTGGAACAGGAAATCAGGGCTAATGCACTAAAACAATATCTGTTATGCACTTGAGTTAATCCATCACAATTCTCCTGTGCTGTGTCAGGAGTAGCCCTGGGAGTGGGTGTGGACATAAAATGGACCTTTGAGCTTGTTTTCAATCTAAAACAGATTTCTTGATCAACTGCTTATAAAATTTTAAATGCACAGGAACCACATTCTCCACCCCAGGTTGAGCTATGTTAGGAATTTGAAATAAATCAAATGCAGTGTACCTTGTAAAATTTTTTAAATAAAAAACATGTAGTAAAGTTTATGGAGTTTGATGTTGTCAAATTTAACAGGAAAACTTCAGTGGAGTTCAAACAAGGCAAGACTGTCGATTATATACCACCTTGGGTAGGCTTCAATTCCCATCATTCACCTTATCATTTTTCCTAATAACTTTCTAAACTATTTTTTAGTTTATATTTTTTTGTTTTGGTTGTTTTTTTTTATTTAAAGTGACTGTTAGATTTCAATATATTTTACATATGAAATAGTCCCACTTCTTTTAGTTCTTAATATGTCACAGATAACCTCACATGGAAAAGTATTAAGTATTCTTAAACAAAGAGAAAAATATAAATGATTTGGACATTGGGATTTAAGGTCCCTGTGCACAAACCTAACTCAGAAGTACAAAACATTTGGTGGTTGGAAATTAAGCCCTAAAATAAAAAAAATTATGACATTTCTCCATATGAAAAAGAGGAAACATATGAAATGAAGATTCCTTTTGTACATTTATCATCTCATTCCTCATATATAAGCATTTAAAATTTTAAAAAATCAGCAGAAACTTTAAACCCTGAGAAAGAGCATTCTGTGCAGACAGAGCTACAGGACACACACCTGAATGACAGATGTCCTTTTGTAAAGTTCCTCTGAGTTGCTTTTAGTTAACTAATGATTTTATCATTGGTTTTGGACAGAAACAAACATGTGACTAGAATTAATGACTTCCTTATTTGCTTGTTACTAAGCATCAGCCTTTTAAATGAAAATCTTTGTCTCTAATGATATCGTGAGTTCCTCTTGCTCGTCTTCCGCAGAATTGCTGTTACATACAAAGAGACCACTTAAAATTTCCTAACACCTCTCAAATCACGGGTATCCCTAAAGCAGGGGGGTGCAGCAACACCAGCCTGCATAGAAGCAGGACACAACTTCATGTGCTAGGACATGCAGTGCCACACACTTGTTTAACATCACAAGCAACCAGCCCCCAAAGACAAGTGGAGGCCTCAGGGAGCTCAGCTATTTTATAGTACAATATTATTATATATTATGTTATTATATTTTAATATTCACTATAATTATTCTACTCTATTCTCTTCTAGGCTGGGGGTGTCTTCATGAACTCATAATCATAACAATCATGAAGAACTACCAAGAAAATATTAACCTGTTACTTTCAGGAATAGTCTTATTTTGTATTGTTATGCTGCTTATTTACTGATATGGTAACTTATGCTGTGTATTTAGAAGGGAGTATTTGGAAGGGATAAGTCAATATCTAAAGGAGAAATGTAGAGCTGCCATTTGAAATAATCCCCAGAGGAAGGGGCAAAATCCTACGATAATCACTGGAATTTTTGTCACAGAGAAAAGACTGAGCCTAATTACTTCAGTTGCCCCTTCTCCAAGTCCTTAGAATTCCTTGTACATATTCTGCTTCTTTTGAAACTTCAGGGAGTGTATGATCATTAAAGACTTATCTGCCCATAGTGCTGTCTATTTAAATTCACATGCCCCTTAATCATGACCACGATGTAATTAATATTTGTAGTTCTCATTCACCCATATAAATTCCCCTAAGAATACCTGCAGTGAGTCATCAGTGGGAAACTCATAATTTCCTTATTCTTTCATTAGATTTCTCTTTGAAGGACATGAACTTGCAGTTTTCACACCTGATTTTCTTCAGCCACCCTCAAGTATCTCAGAACACTGGGCAGCCAAAGGCAAGCCTGGCATTTCCCTGTGCTGCAGCCACAGAAGCTCTTTGACTAACCACTTTTATTTTGTTTTTCTATTGTCTTCTGGGTGACACTTTGACAACAGCCAATCCACTTTTGTGATTCAGTCTTGCCAGGGAGCAATTTGCTCTTGTGAATGGGTTTGTGTATTCTCTTGTGGAGGTTGACGAACAATATCAATGCACTTTGGAGCTCATGAACAGTGACAGACCTGGAGAGGAGAACTCAGAGAGTCTGTAAATCCTAAGTACCTTGAATTAATAGCCACGGTGTCAAACTGGAAACATATTTTTAGTTCTGTACAAAATATAAAAATTCAATTATTGAGCATGGACTGTAAAGGAAAGTTAAATTTTGTCTTAGTCCTCTGAACAGGCACACCATGAGTATTAGAAATTAAGTTTCTCTCTTACTGCATCACGGATATTGTCTGTTTTTCACCATTGCTCTGTTATTCAAACTTGAGGTGCCATAGGCCACGTCTTCAATCTTGTTTTAGAGGAGATTTCTTTATGCCAGTAATTGAATGGTAGGCTTTATGTCAACTTACTTGTTTGTTGACACCGAGCACTGTCACCAGCTGTGCCTATAACAATGATTTCTTTTGTGACATGTACGTCATTATCTCCTCCAGGAATTTGTCCAAGGCCAACAATTCACTTCAAATAGTTATTCTGAAAACCATCAGAATGAAAGTACTTTGAAATATTATTACCTTAGGACAAACACGATGCACTGATTTATCTACGTGCAATTTCTTCCATATCCTTGGTCTCTCTACACATGAGCAGAATTTCACCAAGGCACAGATTTAGAGCTGTGGCCATAAGAGAACTCAAAAGAGAGCAATAGGAAAGGAGCTTTCCATTCTGTGACACAATTAGCATCATTACTAATATTTAACATTATTATATTTAGTTTGTTTCTTTTTTTATTCTACCAGCATGGTGCCATCAGTATCTTCCTGTATGCAGAAGTGAAGGGGCCAGAAGTATATTTATTCCATGTCCTTCATCTTTCATCATAGCATTGGTCAGAATGTGATGATGCAGCTAAAAGCTTTAATGCTGAAAAGGACCACTGGTTAATAAATCCCATTTTCACCTCTGACTTAAGGTCACAGCTGATCCATGTTGTTTGATTTTGTTCTCAGCTTAGTATCTGGTCAGGGTGTTTCCCCATTACACATAATTTGGGCAGGCTCTGAGCAAACACATCCAAGGTGGTGACATAGTTTGGGGTGTATAGATTATGGGAGTTTTGCACATTATGCTTAAAAAGCATTTACTGTCTTTCTATCCTGTGCCTTTGAAAAAAATCATAGAATCATGGAACGGTTTGGGTTGGAAGGAACCTTAAGGATCATGTCATTCCAACTCCTTGCCATGGGCAGTGACACCTTTCAGTAGCCCAGGTTTCTCCAAGCTCTGTCCAACCTGGCCTTGGACACTCCCAGGGATGGGGCAGCCACAGCTTTTCTGGGCAACCTGTGCCAGGGCCTCACCACCCTCACAGGGGAGAATTTCTTCCTAATATCCCATCTCACCCTGCCTTCTGACATGGGAAGCCATTCCCCCTTGTCCTGTCTCTCCATCCCTTGTCCCAAGTGCCTCTCCAGCTCTCCTGGAGCCCCTTTGGGCATTGGAAGGGGCTCTCAGGTCTCCCTGGAGCCTTCCCTTCTCCAGGTGAACCCCCCCAGCTCTCCCAGCCTGGCTCCAGAGTAGAGGGGCTCCAGCCCTTGGAGCAGCTCTGTGGCCTCCTCTGGGTTCACTCCAGCAGCTCCACATCCTTGTGCTGTTGTTCCCCAGGGCTGGGGAAGCTCTGTAGGGGGGTCTCACCTGAGGGTGCAGAGGGGCAGAATCCCCCTCCCCTGCTGCCCACACTGGGGATGAGCCCAGGACACAGGGGATTTCAGGGCTGCCAGTGCATGTTGAGCTCATCATCAACCAACTCCCCCATGCAAATTCATGAAAACGGCCCCATGAGATTCATGCAAAACAGTTTTAAACATATGTGTTTGCTTTATACAATATAATTATCTTAGGTATAATAATGCATGTATAGCTGTTAGATTTTCACTTCACAGCATTGCAAGAATTACAAGATCAAAGGTTACTACTCGTGGAACGTCACACTACAAATGCCACATCCCATTAAAACACTGGTGCTCCTGTAATCAACACAATTGTAGTCCAAACAAAAGCTAAAGGTTCTGTAGAGTGCTGCTGAGTGAAATATGAAATTGATATTGTCATTGAAGACTCTTGAAACAAGTTCTTTTTGCCACTTGAAACAAAGGACAGGAGAGATTTTTTAACACCTGCCTTGGCATATCTGAATGTAAAATGCCTGGCTTTACTCCTATCAGTAAAATAGTTGCTTGGAGCCCCTGTCTCCCCACTCCCACATAGACATACATTATTCAGCGTGTTGGAGACCATCTGGAACTTGCTCCTGAAATAGCCCAGGACTTGATGACCTTCCAGATACGCTGCAAAACCCATTTGTTTGACAAGGGTTTGGAAGAAGGTTGTGGGTGTGTTGTTTCTGAAAGGATTAAGCAAGCTATTCTACAGTTTTGATTAATGCTTGATTCGTTTTACTATTTGTATGAGACTGTTTTGGGTAGTGAGAGGTCAGCAGCCACTTTTACTGCTCAACCTAATGAATGCTTCCACTGGTTATTGCTTAAACATAGGTGTGCACAGAAATAACCCCTGGCTCCAGCCTGATCCATGTCCAGCACAGTCAGTGAGGAGCCTCTCACTGCTGAGAGTGGTGGGTTTGTGTAACATGGTACCTTCACCCTCCTGAGGGACCAGCTACACTTGCAGAGTCAGTTGTGACAGCACATCTACAACTCACTGTTAAAACAGCTAAAGAACACCAAATCAGTCTTTAAGTGCTGGTTTGTACCCTTGTGATATGTGATATACATAAAAAATAAATATCCTGAAGAACCATGGCTTATGTGAGCATCTGAAGAATTAATTCATAAACACAGTTGCATATAAGTGACAAAAAAACTGCCAATTGTTCATTCAACTCTTGCTTCCCCTTTTCCTTGCAACTGCCCATGTTTTAAAGCACAGAATTTAGAAACTGTGAATAGCCCTTGTGGCAAGGACAAAGTTTTTGAATATGGTATGAAAGATGATGAATGATCGATGGTGTGATTAAAAGAGCAGAGTGTGGAGAAGAGGGCATGGTCACAGTGCTGCAATGAGGTTAATGATCTTGCTTCGGTTATTTATGAAATAAATATTATCAGCATCCCATAGTTTTCTACTTTCTGGCAGTAAAAGAGCCTGGTCCCTCACACAGCCACAAACAGGCAATGAGTAAACCTGAGTAAACACCAAGCAGGGTTCAAAGCAAGAAATGTACTTCTATCATAACTATGGTAGAAATTTAGAAAGATATCTCAAAATTAAATCCACAAGATCTATCTATCCAAGCCTGTAAACAACTACTTGTTTCTTTGGATTGAAAGGCAGAGATGTGCATTTAAAGGCACAGAAAATCATGTTGCAGATCACCCCTTTCAACAAAAATAGAGCAGGGTGCAGGAATAAAATCTATGTGGAACTGGAATGATAAAACACACTAGAAAATGAAGGAATAAATGAAAATTGTGTATTTTTCTGGGATGAATGAATGATCCATTTGATGGTGCACCTTAGAAACAGCTGATTCATGGTGCCTTTCTGCAGGAAGGACTGACCTGCGCAGCACGCGCCGTG
This sequence comes from Acropternis orthonyx, assembly GCA_035583155.1. Classification (NCBI taxonomy): domain Eukaryota; kingdom Metazoa; phylum Chordata; class Aves; order Passeriformes; family Rhinocryptidae; genus Acropternis; species Acropternis orthonyx. The sequence goes on along the minus strand of JAWWEU010000034.1, from coordinate 3,653,140 downwards.
TGTTCCTTCCTGCTTCCTCAACTATGTTGCTAATTAATTACTGGCTGTAAATGTAGAAGTCAAAGACACCTTATTCCTTCACTACTAAATGTGTCCTCAAATAACAATAGGCTTTGATTTTTATGGCTGCTGGAAAGTTTCATGACATTTTCAGGAGGTGCTCATTTTCTCTCAGGGCCACGTACACGTGTGAATTCTGTGCTGAGACCCAGCTCAGCACATCCTCCTGCAGCCTCATCATGGAGAATGCCAACAGGGTTTCAGTGTTTGGACCATGTCACCAACACAGCCTTTATCTGAGTTCCCAGTTTAAGTAAATAATGTTTTCATTTCAAAACCCGTTTCTGTCTGGAGTGCTGTAATGCCAGGCTGTGCCTTGTAACAGTGCATGTTTCCAGCTGTTTAAGTTGCTTATTTTCCAAAAGGTTACTCATATAGTGCAGGTCATGGGGATTAAGTCATGTAGCTCCCATGGAGTACAGCAGGAATTTCACAGTTGAATCCCTGCAAATTCTTTTGGGAAATGTATTCATTTTTAATGAGACATTAATCACTTTGCTGAATTCACAAGGTGCCGATGCAGCCTGACATCAACAATTAAACACAGTATTTGTGATTTCTAGAATCAGAACTAGAAATTGCCTTATTTACTTGAGTGAAAGGGAGATGACCTAGTAGACTGGTGGATTTGGTACATTGACTAGTGATATACACAAGTGGCAGGACAGTTCATCTTAAAATAATATTGGGCATCCACTAAAATACATGCTAAAATGTGTTAAGTTGAGCATTAAAAACCTACAGCACCTTACATCACTAGACAACAACTGAGATGAGCAAGGATTTGTAAATAGATCAGACAATTACAATTGTTATGGCAGGGCTTGGAAGATTTTTAAAGTTAAGGAGACACGTCTGAGTGCAGATAGTTTTGCCTATGTATATGTAAAATCATATGGAGAGGGAAGGTGTAGGGAATAGGAGTGCTGTGATAATGCATTGATTAGTAAAATGTTTCGGTTGGGGGTTTTTTAAGGAGGAATACGCTTTTGAACAGGTATAGTTCGTTCTACATCAGCCCAGGTTCACTGCAGGAATTCAGAAATACATTAATATTAGTCCACGTATTCTCAGTTATAAAATGTGTAGTGAAAAATTTTCTGCATTTGGAGGGAAAGTTCTTGGAGTTCCAGGGAAACCTGCTACACTGGCTTGGGTGGAGTTAATTTTGTCCATAGCAGCCCCCACGGTGCTGTGGTTTGGATTTGTGATCAAAACACTGTTATTAACACGGGGATGTTTTATTTATTGCTGAGGAGCTCTTAGACAGCCTCAAGACCTTCTATGCCTCTCAGGCTGCCCCACCAGTCAGTGGGCTGGGACTCCCAGCAAGAAGCTTGGAGGGTACAAAACAAAGGGAAAATAACCACCAAGAAACCCCTGTAAATGTATTTTCTGTTTCATCAAGAAAAGGGAAGGTGTTGTTACATGTAACAGGCTGTCTGTTCTTCCTGGGTTTGGGTCAGCAGAAGAAAGAACATTTTAGAGCATTCACTAATGTTTCAAAATTGCAAGCAATATGTATTATATTTCCCAAAACTTTATCTGAATCAAAAAATATTCCCTGCACAGTTTGTTGCGCTGAACTCTGACCAAAGAGTCAGTACGATTTGGAACACTATGGACTTAGCAACACAATAATGAGATTTTTCCCTTTTTTTCCTTTGATTGCTCTGTAAGAAACCATGAAAGGGCTGGATCTGAGGGCAGTGGTGACTTTGGACATCACTGCAGGAGCCAGCTGGTGGGAAGCTGGAAGCAGGGCTTTGACTGAATTCTTAGGGCTAAGAGATGATAAGAGGTTTCATAGTCCTGTGGAGTTAAGCAGCTTGACAAGGTGAGCCAGGAGTGAGAAAGGAGCTGTTAAAATCCTCAAATCAATTCCCTGGGAATATGGGAAATACAGGAGCTACACCAGCCACACTTTTTTGCTGTAAGAAACAAGTCCCAGCATAAAGCAAGGCTCTGAGAGATCCTTTCTGTCCAAACCAGGTGACTCTGAAGCATTTGTCTTTATTATTTATTCTCTGAGAGAAGCCCAGCTATGCAGGAGTTTTAGAGTAACTGGGGAGGGAGTGAATATATGCACAAGTGAGAGATCCTGAATTCACTGTGAACAAGAAGATGCTTCATTCGAATTAATTTGTAGAAGTTGGATCATTTTCTAACTCTGTGGATGTGAGAATGAATTTAATGTATTACTATAGGAAAGCCAAGAAGCAGAAGTGTGCTAAGAACTTGAGTACAACCAAAATTGGTGAAAATGGATTTGGTGGCATTTGTTTCAACATGTCAAAGCAATTCCTGGTATGTGGGAAAAGATGCAAAAATATAAGGGGTTTACTGGCACATCACACTGACAGTACTGACTTTGACAGATGCCATTCCTTCAACAGTGGAGATGGTCTGGGTGTAAATAGAATTCTAAATACCAAGACAGGAATTTTGAGAAGACAAGGGAAGCTGAGCTCTTAATTTAGTTTTCCACTTTTTCAGTCATTCGTATACTCAACCCTCTGAAATTCCCCAAGATGAAATAGCTGGAGTTTATTCCACCCTACAGAAGATGGTTAATTTGGTCTATAATCAGGCAGGCATAGATCTGACTGCAAAGCAGTAGGAAGGTTGTGTTCTGCATGAGCTGGTACCCAAATTGGAAAAGGTTCGTAAATGCAAAGACAATCAGAGTGGGACTTTTACAGCCTCCCCCTAACAATTGCTCACAGCAGTTTAGTATAACTGGCTTTCCCATCTTATTTTTCATTAAAGGTAGCAGGGTAGAGACTGTCAATTGGGATTTTTTCTAGGGAAACTATTTGAATGGTGAACGAGCAAGAGTGTTCAGGTGAGAAGGAGCTTCATGTGGAGAATATATTTTACTGAAATATAAATGTTTAAAAATCAAACTATTTCATCTGATTAGCTTGACACGGTTGTTGTTGTCAGTTTTCTTACATCTTACATTTTACTGAGAGTCCTACAAGCTGATAACAGCCTCTCATGACACCAGACTATAACACAACTGCCTTCATGTACTGTACCAATACAATAAAGCACAAACTGCAGAGCAGAGCTGGAACAAGAAGCATGCTAGCAGTACAGCTGAACTGAAATAATAAAAAGACTAAATTTTTGAGATTTCTTTTTCTATTTCTCAATTCACTTTCCACATGAGCCTTATCAGTTTCACAATCAACATTACTGTATGAATTTTTAGTCAAAGACTGAATAAACCTCTTAAAAGGACTATTAACTGCAGCTTTTCCTGAGCTGTGGCTTCTGAATTAAAGGTCATGGCAGTTATGGATGAGGTTATGGGATTTTTCACTCTACTACTTGGGCTTATGTCTTCAACAGAAGTGGAAATTTAAACCAGAAACAGGATTGGGACATGACAAATGAATGAAACTCCAAAGTACAGAAAGCAGGGCTAAGAGGAGGTCATTGGGAAGGCAATGCAATGAATTTGTGATGCTGAAGGTTTGACCAGTGAATAGATCACTGCAGCCCAGTGCCTGGTGCTGGCAGTGCAGCACTTGCTGCAAAGCTTTATCTTGAGAAAACAGCAACCCTTCCTTCAGCAGTTCCTTAGACTGGCTGATTGAAACCAGTATCATAGACCTTGTTTTCCCCTGCGAGTTAAAATTCTCTTCATTTTCTGATCATTTTGGGTTCTTCCCTTCCCTCTCTGCCCCAACAAACTGCATGAGGATGCATTTGTCTCTCTCTCTACCCTTCAGTGTTTATGCAGCAAACTAGGCTGGCAGCAGCACCGGTTTCAAAGTATAGCAGAATTAAGCAGGACTTTGTCGTCATACCAAGAAATCAATGATACACTGAAGCACTTTTTAATTAGCCCACTGCGGTCCTGAACTAACCCCGAGTTACTAAGATTAAATAATTGCTTATGGCACTCTCAATGTGTAGTTCACCAGAGTGAAAAGAAGTCTATTGACTCAACTGTTAAGTTTTGAGAACTGATGAAGTCTGCTGAGTGCAGAAATTCTTTTTAGCACAAAAAAACCAATGCAGTTTTATGACCCAACTCCTTTGAACTATTTTAATTAAGGACTATTACGATAAGAAAAAAGTTGAAAACTATTTAGTAGGAAGAGAGGCTCCCATTTAAATGTTGACTCATGAAGTCAGCACTTTCAAGGATATTACTGTACTTTTGGTTTTCCTTTTCAAAGCCATTAACTTCTCCCAGCACATTTCTGTCATATGCCATCATGATTAGGAGCCTGTTAAAGTCAGTACCATTTAGACATCTGTTCTCTTTCAGTTACCTTTGATTTTTTCCCTTTTCTGCCTAAATTTAGTCATAGAAATTTGAATAAACAACTGCCTTCATCTTTACATTCAGATCTTCTGTAGGTGTGGTCTGGCACAAATTCCCTGATCAGAGTGAAGCCACTTTGACACATGACTTGAAAACCTGGCCTTAAGAACTCATTATATTAAAAAGTGTATCTAATTTAGCTAGACATTCTTTCAAAAAGGCCATTGTCACATCCATTTTAATAATAAAAATGTACGGGGAACATGCTAAGGGAAAATAGAATTTTTAAATGATAGCAGAGCAAGAACAGCAATAATATTCTATATTATAGACCTACCAATAACTATAGAATTACGTATCATGTGCATTAAAGCATATACAGATGTAGAAATAATATTTTTGAACTAAGTATCTTCATGGTCTTATTTAATATCTTATTTCTTAAACACATAAAACAAATACAAGCATATGAACTTGTATTTTATAATGCTGAGTCTGTCTACCAAAATTATACCATCAGTGCAAAACAAAGAGGAATATTTGCCCTTCAAAGTATTCTATGACAGAAAGTCAGCAGAGCACTCTGGGCTTGCTGTTTTTAAACGATTCTCAGACTATACAGCAGGAGTTTCAAAATCTCTCTTGGTTTCTCCCTGGCTTGGTAGGGAACTAAATTCCTGCACAGAATAAGGCTCCTGCCAGTCCCTGGAGGGAAGCCCCAGCAGCAGCTGAGGCTGCCAGGACACAGAACCTGTTCCACTGCTATTCCTGCTCTATCAATCACCTGCAGTTAAGAGAAAGGTGAGTTTCTGTGCTGAGATGTAGGCCATTCATCAAGGTTAGGGGGAAAAGGAAAAGAAAAACTCAGTTCTTAACGTGCAGAAGTCCAGGCAGCAGCAGCAGGAAGAGGATGAGCAAAAAGCATGAGGAGCTGTAGGAGTGAACACTGGGCAGGGGCAAAGCCCCCTCATGGGCATGAGGGGTACAGAGACACAAAGAGACCTGTGCTGTGCGTGCTGTGGTTTGAAAACCTTCACTGGCCTTTGCATGGTATTCACCAGCTGTAAGGGACCTACACAGGCTTTGGGAAGAAACACACAAATCCAGCCTCAGAGCAAAGCCCTTGGTTGTTACCTGGCTGCTGCTGCTGTGGTATCTGGCATCTGACAAGCTGCAGGCACTCCCCGAGTTTTCCAAATCACAAACAAAAGATCTACAAACTTGTCCTGCAGCAAATAGCATCTTAGTAATTCGTCACAGTATGATTCCCTTTCCATGGCATTACAGGATTGCTAACGGGGACACCCACGGCGAGTGGATGATGGTAACAGGGCACTTGCTGCTCTGAGATCTACAAGGGCACAGTGAGCGTATTTTTTCCTGCATTAAGTTTAATAAACTGAATTCATACACTGCTGTAAGGAAACTACCTCCTACTGTACCAGATTCAACCACACCTGCCGTAAGGATTATGTTCCTTTGCAATGCACCAGGAGCAGGAGACCTGGGAGTTTGTCAGCAATAAGGACACCCTGTTTTCTGGCAGACATTAAAGACAGATCTGCACAGAGACTTGACTCATTCATGGTCTGCTCGAGGGACAGACAGAAAGGAAACAGGACTTGAAAAGAGCCAAGTATTCCAGATCTCTAAAACTAAATGTACAATTCTGTTTTCATTTTCTCCACTGAAGGAATGTTAACTTGCCTCTATTAACTTATATTTTAGAAGATGCTGTGAGCTCATTTTGATATTAAGGATTCTTTAGGACACTTTCTATACTTCAGCTCTTATTTTAATTTTAACTTAATTAAAATCTTTTTGAGATTTTCTTCATGAGACACACTTAGCCTTTCAGTAACAGAATACAGATAATTATATCACTCCTTTGTAGAACATTTGCAGATGGACTGAATAAAGCAAAGCTGTCCAAATTATTGTGTTAAAATAGTGTCTGCCTTATTATTTTATACATTGGACAGGCTTGGTGCCTCTAGATAAGATCCTGGTGATGTTTCAGAACAATGCTGTTTCTCACTGAAGCCAACGTATCAGGGAACCAGGACTGTAATTATTCCTAAAACACCTCCCCAGGCCTTGGATGCAAATGACACCCCCATACTATTAAAGAAAATGAATAATGCAGTATCAGCTGTTACAAGCTTATGGAGGCTACAGCAGGTAGGAAGTTTATCCACTCCTCTTTAAATCATACCTGTTTAATGCCTTCTGAGCATCCTGTCCATAAACTTATTTTTAATCTCTGCAAGGTGAATTCTAAATTTGATATAAAGATACTTATTTTTCTGAAATAAAGAGTAATAAAAAAAATTGTATATATGCACAGCTAGATATTTTTATTAACAGAACACATGGAAAAATGCATTGAAATGCATCTTGCAGTTGTATTTTGTAAGACAGAGTATTTTGTATGTATTTTGTTAAAGGACCTCAAATATAAATAGTTTTATGGTGTGAGTAAACACAGATTTTAGAGATTAAAATATATTACCCTGAACTGACAGTAACTTTGCACATATAAGTACTAGCATGGATTCAGGAGCTTAAGTTGGGAAGATCCTGTGGCATACAAATAACCTGACACATTAAAATGTATGTTCCATCCACAGCGATCCAAAGGGAATCAGATCGAAGGTCTGAATATGTGTTTTCTAAATTAAAAATTCAAATCAGAACATGTAAACTGGTTTAAAATAATAATTACATGAATCCCAATTAAGTATTACACAGTAATTACAATGAGTGCCATTAGCAAATTCAAAATAGGATTTTGGTTCAAGGTACTGCCATGGAACACAACTCCAGACACTTCAGGTGCACCTGAACACCAGCAAGTGGAGAAGGAATCACAGGTGCTTGTGTGCTAGGGAGGAGTGAAATCAGCTCAGTATTCTGTGCTTTGTGCTACCTCTACCAACTAGAACCTTGTTCATGTGGTTTTGCAGCCTTTATAGGCTAAAGAGTTCTTAAAGGATAAACACAGGGTAGAATTCAAAACCAATTTAGAACCAGAGAAGTGTGTATGCACTTAGCAGTAGCAGAAAATTAGAGTTCCTTCTCTATAAAGTTTAGCTTTTGGTTTCTAGTATCTGCAGCATGTGCTTCAGAGAACAGTCCAAGTGATGTCTTATTTCAATGTGTAAAAGCTGGTTTAAGAACCAAAGTTTTACTTTTAATATCAAGCAAAAGAAATAGAGCATACTTTAGATTTAGCTATCTGAGCATGAAAAATTAACAGCCTGCAGTGTGATTATATGTTATGAAAACTGTCTTTGAAAAGTTACTATTGAGAGAAATATTTATCTGCAAGTATCTGCAACTTGGGGGTGGGGGGGGTAATATTTTGTTGGTTCTGTACCATATGCTGAAACCACAACCTGTAATACTGAAGCACACAGGCACTCCTAAATTCTATGTGCACCCTTCCTTTTCATGCAGCATTTGGGAGGATGTGTGCAATCCAGACTCTGCAAGTTTCCAGCTGTATTGGGAAGAAAGGATTGCACTTGATGTGTCTGCCAGTAAACCCAGTTACACTGCTGGCTAAATTCTCCTTCCCAGTATTTCCCCCCTCAAATTCCTATACTGATGTACCCAAATTCCATGTTCTGAAGCTTTACTATCTGACATTACCTTTTCCCTTAAAGCATTCTTCTAAAACTTCCTTTAATTTTGATCTGGATAGCCTGACTCTACCCATAGACAGTAGGTTTCATTCAGTGTCTCAAAATACATTGTCCTTACAAATTCAGTGGAAGCCACATTGTTTTATGATGTAACCACAAACACTGAATCATTTCTACAGAACAAAACAGATCAGATGAGGTTTCCTTGAAAGATTTCCAATGTGGTGACACTTTCTATAGAAAACATTCTATTCTATAGTCTAAAGTCGTGTTTGTAAATAATCTTTTCCCATCATAATGGTTTTTACATCTCTGATTCCAAAATATTCTTTCACTAAAGGCTTGAGACTACAAACATGCTACAAGGGTGGGGTCCAAGTGACAAATCTGCTCGGAGAACCAGGGCCAGATTCAAATATGAACAAAGCCTTGGAAGAGGCTTTGTATGTGTGGTGGAATGTGCATCCATTCAGTCTGGCATGTGCTCTCTCTCTTTTAGACAGCCAGAAAAAAAAATTTGTAACAATTTTCCCTTTCTTTTTCCTTCCAAATTGGAGTGATTTCCCCCTAAAGATCTGGTGGGAACTTAAAATGCCATTGTTCTAAGTTTCAAGGGCTGCCTAATTAGAATAATGATAGAAGAGAAAGAAGTGACAATTTTCACCCCAACTTCTGATAGGTTTGGATTCCAAATCATCTGCTGCCATTCTCTGGGCACACACCCAAATAAACAAGTAACAGGTCCCAGAATGACTTTAAGATGTGCTAAACATTCCATTCCTGTGCTAGTTTGCAGGACAAACAGTCAGTATGTGCTTTGAAAATCAGGCCATGATCACTGAAAGCCAGATTTTTGACAGCTTGAAGGAATGGAGGTTCCAAACATGGCATGACTGGCTTTGGGGATGCTTCAAACTAACCAAATTCTGGTTGTCCTTTTTGTTTTCTCCTTGTGAGAAAACCTTCCCAGTGAGTGAAATTAACCCAAAGCCCCATCCACATCTCATCCAGGGGCTGGAATTGCAGTGCGGCACAGATACTCCATGAGGCAAGGGCCAAAGCAGGCAGATAGTCCTCAGAAATTTATAACAGAATCCCTGGACTGCAATGTCCAAATCACTGACTATGAACATTAGGGCAGTACCTTCACAGATATTCAATAAAAGCTCCAAGCAGACTGCAGAAAAATGTTGGAAGATCGTGAAAAAAAGGAAAAAAAAAAAAAAAAGAAAGGCAAACATAATTTCCATTTCAACAATTAACACACATTTTAAAAGTCAGAATCTCCACGGCCATGCAGCCCTGAAAAGTGAAGGGTCTGTGGTTCAACTGAATCATCTGACTTTGAAGCAGAGGACATCTATTTTAGTTCATCAGACTTTCTAAAATTAACCAAGGTTCCCAGCTTTGTGAAAAATACATACTGAAAGAACTCCTCTAAATCTAGATTGCATACTAATAATTAAAGTTCCACTTTCTGAAGGCTTTTCTCATGCTTTTTGCCTCTTTCCATAAAATCGTAGAAAATGGAAAATTAGCATTAAGAACAAGCTGAAAGGAACAAGCTGATTGCCACAGATCTCAGACATACTAAAGAATTGAACAAAACACAATGTCACGGTCAAAAAGGTGCAGCAGGATCTATTTTTGTCTTAACCTTAGTCCTGTCGAAAGGTAAAGAAAAATAAGCACTCTGTTAACAACAGAAATGCACTTAGCCTTACAAAACAAGCACCATTTTGTCATGCTATTATTAATATGTCTAATATTTACCAAGACCAGGCAGGGTTATCAAGATATTCTTTAAATATAAAAATCTTCTCATGACTCCACACAAGACTTGGCAGTCTGGAGCCAGAGCTGTTTTCCTTTGTCCTTTCAGTATGACACAGAATCACCTGCTTGCATCTACCAGGTAACTCACAAGGACTATTTCTTTCTTTGGAGGTGGTTTGTTGTTGTGTTTCTTTTGTCTCCCTTCTTCCTCCTTTCCTCTGTGTGGATGTGGCACCTCTGTGTGTGTGGGTATCTGTTAAGACTTCAGACTGCACAACTACATTATGATGCAAACTAATTTCTCCTGATACACAGTCTCGGTTGTCCTTAGAAATCTCTAAGTCAGTTATAGCTTGTTACTGCTCTCTCAAGTATATGCAATGTTCGAGCCTCAACCAGAGCACAGTTTCACCTCATATTTCTTGCACTGCAGACTGAGGACAGAACTTTGAGCAGCCTTGATGCTGCTCCTATTGTGAGGGAGACATGGGAAGACCAAGCAGTAATGACTGTGGAAATGTGCCACGTAACTATTAACACTTTTTCCCCAGAGTCCTTAACTGAAGCCAGGCCTGGGATCTTAGCACAAAACAGCGAGTCTATAGAGGCTTTTGTGTCTCCTTTCCATCCTAAAGGCATACATAGAGGCTCTCTGATGCCCTCTGCAACTGAAGGAATTCCTATCCCTGATAGTTTAACTCCTCCTACAAACATTTCCTACTAAAGAAATCCTTGTTCCTCACCACTACTGCAGCCCACATAGTTCTGGTTCAGGCTGCTCAGCAGAGCGAGCCTGCCCAGGCTCAGTGTTGCCCTTACAGTGCCCAGAAACTCTGATCATTCACCTGGTCCATCTCTGACTGCTCTGGCATCTGTCTCACCCATCAGCAATGCAACACATCAAGTCTCACTACTCAATTACAGTCACAAATTAGTTTTTGTCATGTGAAAAAGGGGGCAGAAATACAAAGATTTCTTATCCCACCTGCATTAATATAATTTTAATTGACTATCAATGTCCCAAGAATATCAATGCCTTTTAAAGCCCAGAACAGTCTGTGTGTGTCTCACCTCAGAGACCCTTCACTAGACAGATTCACTGCATGGACAGGACTTTGATACCCTGAGATGGGGACGGCACTTCATAGCAAGGGAGAACCTTCTCTGTGAAGTTCTTCTACAAGTCACGAGCCTGCCAGCACCAGAAACAAACTGGACTAACTCCAGCAGGTCACAAAATAACTTCTATTAATACAAATATGTCTCAAACTATTACACGGGTCACAGTGTTGGTGATAATGTTTAACTGTATGATTGTACATAACTAATAAACCCAAAACCACACTCTTACAACACAGCACAGCCTCAATACAAAACTCCAGCAACCTCCCCTCAGGACAGACAAATTGGCAAAGGCTGGAACAAAATCTAAACACACCCATTAATACAAAGAGAAAAGAATAAAGCCGCTTCCCACTAACAAATGTTTTAACTCACTAAGATGAGGCCCCGCACATCTTAAAGCAAAGCCACGAGGAACAAATCAGCAATAAGGTACCATGTAGGATAACAAAAAACAAAGAATGTAAAGTAAGATATACACCCAGTAAGTTACAAGGTGTAGCGTGAGGTTAAATTAGTATCAAAGCAGCGAAGTACAGTTAGTAACTAAGGTATCTATGGGGTACAGAGGAAAGAAGGTAATCTACAAGGCATAAGGCGCAAAGTATAAGGCATAAGGTAAGGTCAAGGTAGAGAAAAGCAGAGTAAATTGTTACTGACCCCTGCAGTGTCCGAAGGGTGGGAGGAGACCGAGCAGTCTGTTGGTTACCCTGCAAAGATGATGGAACTTCCCCCCAGTTTTGCTCATGTCTGATCTCTGTTTATACTGTTTTTCTCGTAGGCAGTTTGAGTGGCTCTAGTCAATAATAATCTCTGGGGTGACAAACACATGCCATAGGCCTGAGGGTCGGATCCCTGTGTTCTGTAGGACATTGCGAAGAAAGGCCACACTGTTTCCATAACACCCCATTCTTTGTTAATCCTATAAGGGGAGTTTCCTCATTTTGCTGTGGACTCTCAGGGAGCCACTGGACTCTCTTTGTCCCTTTTTATGTAACCCATTATCCTCTGACAATGGATTTCTGGGGCTGCCCCCTCCAGGTGCTCAGTTGTGTCCCCTCACCCACCAGGATGGTCATGAGGGCCTTAAATTGGTCTGTCACCCACACTTTTCCTCAGGAAACAGCAACATATTCCAGATATGGGGAAGGTTCCTGTCCCACAGAGGAATAGCAGCAGCTGTTTTACTTCATCACTAAGCTACAGGTTTTCACTGCCCTCTTTAATTTTTCAGTGAATTCATAAACAGCCTGTTTCAAAGATTTTCCCACAGTAAAGCATTACAACTAAATTCTCATTTTGCTCGTATTTTCCTGAGGGCTGAGTTAGTGTTTTTCCCAGATCTTCTTTACAACAATGAGGCTTCAGATGGTCTCATGAAGGTGTTTTTCATTTATTTAAAAAATATGACTACTAGAGTTTTACAGTAAAGGCCTTTACAGGGGCATATAGACTTTATAATTAAAGTTAGGAAAGGTAAATTATTGGGAAGTTAGGTGAGGTGGAAAATGGAAAAGAATGCTATAAAAGGCACTAAGAAGACAGAAAAACACCATTCAAAGTACTACTTTCCAAATTTCAAGAACTTCACAAATCCATCCACTATGTGTTATGTCTGTCTTTTGCACTTGTAAAATTAGATAATTACTGGCTCAAGAAACTTACAGATTCTTATCTGTGCTAAAGAAATTAATCCCATATACCTTTTATAGCTTCCTGAAAAAGCCTAAAGTATTTATTTATGTTGAGGCCTGATCTGTTTTGGTCTCTGATTTTATGTTGTTATAGCACATTGAAACACAATAAAATTTATTAATTTTATCTATATAATTTATGTACACTGGGATAAGAAAAACAAATGCACATAATTTACAAATTTATTCAGGCAGAAGGTTAAAAAAAAAGATGCAAACACAGTAAAATATTTCTATCAGTCTACACTAATGAATTTAGAAGTTTATATGTGAATAATTTCCACAAGGCACTTACCTTCAGTATTATAAGCCGCAGTCACTTTAAGTCCTGTATTTCCACACTCATTAAACCACTACTCAGAGGAGCCCTGCTGCTAAAATATGATGTGGCCCTTTTATAGTAGTATCATTACCTAATGATTTTGAAAGAACCTTATTTTTCAAGGCAAGAGGGAAAGTGAGATGAATTACCTGGGGTTGCATCAGGCAGCTCAGACAAGTCTGGCCCAGCTCCTTTGTGTACACTTACTGTGGGCAAGGGGAATGGACACACTCAGGACAGATGATGGATATAAATACTGAATTCCACAGCTGCAGTCCTGCTATGGAATTTTCATGTGCTTACTGCAAAAAAAAAAAAAAAAATCAAGAAATGTAACTTTTGGTCCCTATTTCAAGTGGTATTTATGACTCAGCAGCCCACAGAGACTGCAGCCACTGAGGAGCATGGACACTGGTGAACATGCTGGTCATCAGGACATTCTTGTATCCAGCTGTTCTGGCCTGTTTCTAAACTAACAATTTAAATTTACTTTACAGTATTTTTCCAAATGTGATGAGACTTCTGCTTTCCCTACTGCCAATAATTTCATAGGAGCTAGCAGACAGCAGCTCAGTGTCTAACCCCACCATTCCTGGAATTCATGTAGGATAATCCCCAGGGCTGCTTCAGGTCTGTCAGCAGTCATGCTAAAACAAAAAGATGCTCAGAAAAGTAAAATTTCCTACATTTGTGCCCAAAAAACTGGTGCTGCTGCTGTAATTTGTATTTATGGTACTTTATCATGCAGTGCTGATAGCCCAACACAGCACTGCTTCTGTATTTCATTTTTGAGAAAAGATTCCAAGAGATTTGGTGCCTTATCATGGCTTCATTAGAGAGGAACAAAAAGACATATAACTGTCTAACAGCCTGGGGGGCATTCATAGCATGGAGATTGCTGGAATAGAAATGTTTGAAAGTACTCCTAAACTGGCCCTATACATCTCCAAATTCCCTTTGTGGAGAATACTTTTTTCACTAATTCCATCCTATAGGAATAATGCAAACGAGGTGCAACAGAATCAAGAATTTGGACTCTGATTAATAACGTCATAAATTGAAGTTTAGAATAAATACATATTTTCATTTCAGCACTGTTAAATTCCAATGCTTGTTGTTAGTGTGGTTATCCTAATTTGCTTTTGTTGTTTCAAGATCCATTTCCTGCCCAGAGCACATGGAAATGTAGGATGCAGCTTCAGCCACCTGACTTCACTCAGGTAAGACAGGGGGTGCATCTTTTCCAGAGTGTCAGACAGACCCTGAGTGGGAAACCAGGAATGATGTGCATATTTATTGTATGAGTTCCATATATATCAAAAGGTGATGAGAACTGTAAAACAACTTCCTTTGTCCAGGAATGTAACGATGTCTGTACATGTATCACTCTAATAACTCCTGCCTGGGCTAATGAACTACGTGCCGGTCATGAATCACATTTTAGGGATCAAAACTTGATCTGCAAAGACAATAACAATGAGATGCTGGTGCTCCGAGTCCTCCTTAGTGACCCATGACCTATTCCTTTCCCTCCAGGCTGGTTCTATGACCAACACTCTCCCTGTATCCTCCTTTTTACACATAACTCCTTAAATTCCTCCAACGCACTGTGATTTTTTTAGACGAACTCAGCAGTGCAGCAGCTTCTGTGAAGGTGATAAAGCTGTCTGTATTTGGCCAGTCCCTCCTGAATAAAGATATGAATTCCATAGACTATTTTTTACTCAAAAATGGTGAACCTCTTGTCTCTACAGGCTCCAGAAAGTAGCAGATGGCAGCCAAGTCAAACATTTGGAATTGCTGGAGACTTCTGATGCTTCTAAATCATTCTTGCATGGAAAGTGTTAAACATGAAGCTTCCCAAAGCATATTCCATCACAGAACCACAGTACCTAAGCACCAACATCAGGTAGCAAAAATGTCCTAGCTATCTGCAACATCAGTACAGGAAGAAGATACAAAAATGCATAAAATGGTATATAAAATATACTGAAGCAAACTAAGGAACAACAGTCAAGAGAAGTTCATCACCCTTACATGTGTATTTACAATGTTTATGAGTTTCTAAGCCTGAGTAAATAAGCCAGCACTAAATAAAAGGAAGCAGTCAGAAAGCTGCCATTATGACCTACTACAAAATTCAACCTCATTTAGATTTACCCACTCCTCGTACCTCGATTCAATTCAAAAGAGTTGAAATCCTTTTATAACCTTGTCTTCCATAATGGAATAAATCAACATGAAGCATTTAACTGAAGGAAAAGAAAAGTAAGACTTAACATGATATAAGGGTATAGGAAGGAATGATACAGAACAGATCTGCTTCTGGTTACACTTTCATATGTACAGTCAGCAAAGCAAAACAATCATTTTGCAACAAGAAACAAAAAAGTATTATTAAGTCTAGCAAACTCTAATATTGGGGCAGGCACAACAGTGTATGGCCATAGCCAGAGCGGGGCTTAATTGTCTCCAAGATTTAAGTCCTGATTCCACATAATTCATGTGAGAGATTTTCCACTGCTGAGTTTTCTTAAGTTGAACTATCAGCCTTTTCTTTAATGCATATGTAGAAACCATCCAGAGAATATCCTTGGGCCTGAAAATAAGTTTTGATTCTTTGTTTCCCCATAGGCATTTTAAAATATTTTAAAGTATTATTGTGTAAGTTGCACATCAAAGTGATCTACTGGTATTTTAGAAAGGGCACCTCTATGTAATTGCATCAAATTGGCTCATGACACATTTATTGATAAGATGGATGTAGATAATGTTTGTGTGTTCAATAACCTTCTTGGGCTATTACTGCCACAGAACCCTGCTTAAAAGAACAGGTTCAGGCCTTCATTGTGGATGAAAATGACAGGGAGAGGATGAAACAACAGAGTAAGAATTTTACACCTTTTTCTGTGTAAACACTACCCTGACGTTTCTTAGTCCTCTTGAATTTTAATTGCCTAATATAGTAATTAATAAGCAGAAAAAATAACCATGCACTGAAAGGTCTGAGAGTTTCCAGGTAACACTGAAACGTTCACTGGCAACTCCCCAGTTGGATATGTCTGGACCAGTGCTGCCCTCCCAGTCTCCACTCAGCTCAGGGCTGATCATTTTGCGAAATGTTTATTTTCACACTGGTTTGATGAAAGCTGCTCTTACTTCGAATAACCTCAGCTTCTAAGATTTCAGTCACAGGCTCTTAGAAATGCAGTGCTGTCCTTCCCATATATGCCAGGTTGGAAGCTGTTGCTGAGCATCCACATGGACTTAGGGGACAGTTACTGTGTGAGGTCGCATGCTTGCTTGGAATTTGCTAAGGAAGTGTCCTTACTTTAACAAATTATCTTGAAAGTCATGGCTGGATGAACTGTTTCATTTACTATTAGTAGGCAAACATATTTGGGTTTGGGTTTTTGTTTGGTTTGATGGAGTTTTTATAATTAACATTGTTTCGGTCTGTTTCACAAATATGATATGATTTGGCAAATATTTGCTTGTCAATCAAAACAGGGGTTTTTTTTGTTTAGGAAACAACAAAAAGAAGCAAGAGGGATGAGGCGGTTGTGCCAACCATACTGCATGGGGCACTGCAGAGCTGGGAAAGCAAGATTAAAATCCCTCTGCTATAAAAAGGCAAAGCATCTCCTATGCCAACTGTTGTCTAAATCATTAGCTGGTGAAATTAAAGATCCTCTACTTCCTAGCCCAATAAAAATTTTATTAGAAAGTAATCAGAGAAAAGAGCAAAGATCCAGAATTCACAGTGATTCCAGAGTCCCATGGATTCTTACAGGGAAGGTGCTCCAGTTTGAGACCTGTTGGCACTAAATGGATAAGCTACAACACCAGGCTCTGCTGCCTGGACAGCAGAGGATCTGATCTCTCCAATAACCCTGTGCCTTCATTTGAGCTTCTCTACTCTGATGGAGTTCCCTGAAAATCACAAAGAAAAGCTTCAGCTGCCACAGGGCCCAGGGCTAGCTGGCCCAGAGGCTTTGCTGGGAGCACATCTGGCTGCTCCTCAGCTTTGAGGGCAGTGGATCTGCTGCGCAGTTGCAAGCCCTCAGGTGGGACAGGGACCTTCCTCTTGGGAAGGCACCAGCATCCACTCCTCACATTCCCAGAGGCTGGCACGACTCTCCCACTAGGGATGGGCTCTGGCTGTGTGTCCACACTGGGTCTGGTTCTGAGGTCTCAAGGTCTGTGTCTCCCTGCTCTTAGTCTTGCTTTTGCAAACAGGTTTATATAGACCCCAGTGTTAATCAAAGACTACAAACAAGCCAAAGGAAAGCTGTGCAAATAACCCAGGGTGAGAGAAAGCCTTTCTGCTTGCCTTGGCCAAGATAAATTACAAGTACATAGGTATGTACTGTTAAAAGAAAACACAGCAGGCTCCTCAAACCCCAGTCATCAACATAAACTACAAGAGAAAAAAAATCCTCAGCTGAAGGCAGAAATCACACAGCAGACATGAAAGAACAAGAGGCCCTTCCTAATATGCATTAAAAAATTAAGTTTCTGAGAGAGTACATTGGCAGCAGCCATTTACTTCATCTGTACGTTTGGGAGCACAATGAGAAGCAGCTTTTCAATCTGAAGGATCAAATCTGACACAATTCATCAGACAATAACAGTGAAATCAAAAAGACAGCAACTGGAAAATGTAATCCTCCCCTGAAATTTTCCTCAGCTCACCATCTGCTTCCATTCTATTACATCCCACTGGGGACTCACTGTCTTGCAACATCTCCTCTGGGTAGGATTGCCACAGATGTAGCAGGCAGGAGGGAGAGCTGCACTGCAGGACCCGGGCTTTGGGGGCCACCAAACCTGGCTGCACGTTGCCTTCTGACAAGGGAGACAACTGGAGCACACGAGGAACACGCAGTGAGAGGCACGGAACCAAACGCCAACACAGCCCCTCTGGTGCAAAGCCTGTGCTGACAGAATCCAGCAAGGTTTCCCTCCAGTGAAAACAGCAGGATTGAGCCACCCCGATGGAACATTTACAAGCATTTACCAGCAGAGGTTATTTCCTCAGAACACCCTCAAATAGAAGCTTTCCCTGCAGTTGTCAGAACGGTTTTGCTGACACAGAAATGCATTGTTGGTGCATAAGCTGTGTTTGTAACCACTGGGACATGAATTTCTTTGAAGGAAAGTGCTCCGAGCCATCTGGGGAGAGGAACAGCCAAGCAGTGCTGACTGAGATGCTATTTTCTGTCTTCTGAAACTCCAGTAAACTCTAATGGGGGAATTCTATTTTAAAACATAGACAATCCCTACAGCACAGAAAGAACAAGGGGATGCTGAGGTCTATCAATTATCCACTGAGAGTTTAGAACATTTCTAGCAATATCAAAGGTTATTCTTTATAAATTAACTTTTACCCCTATTTATATCTAACCTTTTGCAATGTATCCCATACGCCTCACAGCTGGGAGAGCTTGGGAAGAAAAAGAATCCTTTTTCCTATTAGTTTGTTCTTGATTGTCTAAAATTCAAAGTGCATGTTCTTTAAATGGTACATTTACGTTGAACATTTCTGCTCCCAAAGAGAGTCTCATCAGCAATAAAGGAGCAAGGATGGAGCTGTTTGACTTATTCATCTGAGCTTCAACTACTGAATTCAGTCTGCCAGAAACACAAATCCTGAATGCCCCAACCATCTTTAGGCACTTGAAATGAGTTCAGCTCTGAGCAGGTAATCTGAATCATGCCCAGGTGAAAACCAGCAGATTTTTATATATAAAAATTCTTATTATTTAGAATATTCACCATTTATTAAAAAAAAAAAACCTGTCAGATGAGGTGTTCTGCCTAGAAACAGCAGAATTGTTGGCCGGGTGTAGGCGAACTCCTTTGCTCTACAACACCCATTAGCTAGAATTCATCCTCACCGAACTCCAGCCCAGTGATGCACACAGGTATGTCCTCACCTTTCCTCAGCTCAGCAGCTATTTGGGTACCAGATGGTCAAGTCACATTGTTAAAGTCAAATTTGTGTGTAACATTTTTCTCCTATTAAGCCACAAATCCTTTGGGATCCAGCAGTTCCTGCTGCTGTTGTGATAATGTTTACCAGAGGTTTTATACACTAAGAGCAGCCTGCAATGACTCCAGCATGGAAGTAACATACATTAAACAGGATCTATAATGACCCTGCCCACCCCATCAGCTCCAAATTCCAAAAAATTTTTCAAACAGTCAATGACATAGTTTAAATTTTATTTAGAGAAAGATTTCTTCACACTTTGCAAACACTATATAAAAAATATTGACTACAATCATATAATATACACCATAGAGGAGTCTTCAAGGAATTAACAGAAAGGAATTTACATAAAATGCCCAAATTTTTTTCCTAAACAAGTTTTTTTATGATTACTTAGATGAGCTCTTACGATCACTTCAAAACATATGAATAAGTTTCAAGCCAAGTTAGGGAAAGCAATTCATGTTACTATTCATATTTTAAGACATATTAAGTGCTAAAATTCATTTGGTCTTTTCCTGAAATGCCAGAACATCCAAATGCTGAAATGCTTTCACCTCATTTTTACAAAAGGTCATGTTGATTTTTCACGATGAAAAGTTCATACCTTCCTACTTAGGAAAAATGGGAAATACAAGGAAAACAGAAGTATGTTTAATGAGAAAATTCTGATGCACTGAATTCATGTTGTCTCCGACTGGGTATGCTAAGCCAGAAAACAAATAATTCTTTACAACAGCTGGCAAGGATCATAATATGTAAGAACAACAGGAAACTCCTGAAACCTTTACAAATCCATTTGAAAACCCCTCCATCAGATTCATTTCAGTTTCTTGAAGTCTGGAGGCCTCCAGGGATTTTGGACCCATCAAAAGCTTGTGACAATGCATCAGTTTGGACAGATTTGGAATGAACATAGATTCTTTTATTAGACTTATTTATTCTATTCAAAGGTCTGTCCTTAATTTCTTGTTGAGTGATGAACATACATTTGTTGAGTCTTTCTATGTGTGATATGATATTACCTTTCTTATACCACAGTGCAAACTTTAAAACACTAGGAATAACCCCACCCAGGCTGTTCTAAATACATGAATGTTTAACTGTTGTTTTTCTGACATTATTATGCTGTTTGTGTGATGCAAAGCATGATTGTATTAAATTAATTGGGAAAATACATTTCTCATTTCGCATATTTGCAGTAGGTATTTTATTTTCTTAAAAGAATCTTGAAAACTGGGATGCTTTGGGAAACCATTTAAGCATTAGAGTACCTAATACAGAGCAGCTTTTTCCATTCACACTCAGAAACATTTCTTTCAGAAGGACCATTACCAGGATGTCTTGTCTGGGTTTTAGAATACCTATTTTAACTTAAAAGCAGGCTCACTACTTGGATTTTAAAATATGCTGGCACAAAATTATTTCTTTGTCTTTCAAAATCCAATGTGCTGTTGCTTTCCCCCTCTTCCAGCTGTTGCTGTGTTGTGAAGTTGTTTGGCTCCCAGCACCACTCCTTCAAACAGGCTTGAGAAAGACAATGGCCCCTATCCTGAAAATTCATGTTTTCAGAGCCAGGAATGGGGGAAAATCTGAAATGTCAAATATTTCCATCAGTGGGAGCCTACCCAGAAAGGATCACAGGTCTGTGGCAAGCAGAGACCACACGAAACTTGTGACAAACACATGAACATGCCTTGAAAATCCAATCTCTGAGGACAGAAGGGTTACTGATCTATTACATCACTGCATGTTGTCAGGGGCTTGAAGTGTAATAGTTTATAACACTGCTTTATAATCTTTTCAGTAGAAGATTTCTGGGACCACATCATTAGCTTATGCAAATTTCTGTGTTAATGGGCCCCACCTTTCCTGAGAAGGACTCCCAGGTCAGGCCAGGCACCAAGCGCTATTCCCCGGGTTGATTTTGTAGGTGACTTGTATATTCTGTGTTCCATTAAAGATTACAACAGCACTGAAGATATTGGGAAGTTATGGAATATGATAATGTTCCCCAGTCTTATTGTTCAGATGTCTTACCAGACATATCCTCGGCTATGGTTGCCAATAACTGGCTTTTAATGAGCTGTTTATGCCAGTCAGCAGAAAGGTCCCTGCAGATCTGAGAGCTCAAGAACTCTCATGTTATTCAGCAAATGGTAGGTGACCTACTCCAGATCAGTGCATGTATCAATGCCCAGTAGCCCAGTGCCTGATTTTTGAGAAGACCCTTTTCCAACTTCTTCCCCACTTGCAATAATAAAAAATAAAGCTCATCATCCTCGCTGATTTTTCCCTTGTAATTCACCTTGGCTGCAATGCCCTTCCCAGTTAATAAAACTGAGGCTGGAGATGTGCTGTGACTACAGTCACATCTTATTGTCATCTCTTATCTTCTATTTAGATCATAAGCTTTATGAGGCAACGTCTGTGTTTTTGGACTGATTTTATAGGGTGGCTGGTGCACAGGCTTAATTCAAAATTGTGGCTCCTAGGAAGTGTCAGTGATGATAAAAGTGACTGTATTAATGACTATGCATTATCAATAACATCATTAGTGTTATTCTCTGATAAATTTCATCGCTTCAAAATCAATGTCAGGCAATTATTTTAAAATATACAGTGGATGCATTATTTTCTAATAACCCTACAAATGTGCGTCTTGGTTAAACAAAGAGACAAATTCAGCTCCAGCTAAGCATGAAATACTCTGTAATGTTTTCATTATGAGGTTACATATGAGGCTGTTCATTAGACAGACTAAATGAGTAGAGCATAAATAAAAATTGAAAGAGAGAAATATTCAGGGCATCAGTATAAACTCAGCAGAGCTTCTAGCTTTCCTCTGATAATCATGCCTTGCAACCCTGCTGGATTCCTGCACTCTAGGGCTGCTCCCCTTTGCCAGCTGTGCCATGAACATGCCAGGTCAGCCCATCCAGCCCGAGCTGTCCAGGCAGCCCCCAGGTCAGCAGGAGCCTCCTTGCCTTTGTCCTCCCTGTGGTAGTGTCAGGGTCTTCCCTGCCAAGCCCAGCTTTGCTTTGTGGTTTTAATGAAAACCACTTCATGCATTTTAGAATAAATTATTACTGTTCTGTCTTGGATTATTGGTTTAAGTACAATTAATTGGAGACTGAAGAAGGGAAAGCTGGTACAAAATGCATTCTCTCCTTTGCCCTATCTGCCCTCTCTCCCATGTAAGCAAGCTGGGCTTGCCACTGATTTCTTGCAGTTCAGTAATGATCATTTTGAAAGAGCATTAACAGTGTTCCTAGGATATATATAGAGATACATATGTAACTGTACATTAGGCACCATCAGCGTGCTTCTTCCTTTGCTTATCATTCTTGCTATGAAAGAAAAACATGGGGATAATATATACAGAGCATTTAAGAGTATTTGTTTCCCCTGAATGCACTCATTTTGGTGATATTCATCATCATTAGGCACAAGGTTTGCTTCCATTTCTTTTTCTTTTGGTGAAGAAAGCTTTCTCACCAGCAGCATTTGCACTTGTACAGATTTTGATCCTCCCACTGGTGGAAGCTGTACGTACTGGCTGGATTCAATGAGGGAATTTAAATTACAGAAATATGGACATAAATATTCATCTCTTTAGGCTGTTTTCGCCTCCCTCCCCCTCAAAAAAACAAGAGTACTACAGCCAGTGGATTAAGGCACGCTGAGCAAGGATGGGGAGGCATCAGGTATCAACTCCCCAGCCACTGAGCAGTGCAGCGACCTTGTGTCTTTCACGGGAAAGGACTCAAGACCCGTTAATGCTTCAATCAGCTGCTTCTTTGTATCATCCCGGGGACATAATGTCTCGTTGTATAAATGATGTGCAGCCTGTGCCCCGCTCTGGTGCTGATGGCATTTTGCTTTCTCTGCTTTTATAGGAATTAGGAGCATAGAGAAGCATCCCTGCTAGGAATTGAGGTATCTAACGGCTTGGGTTTGGGTGGTTTATTTTTTAAAAAGGGTAACACGAGTGAACCCAAATAGCCTTTTGTTTGTTTGTTTGTTTGTTTCTTAATTAACAACTATTATTGTTACATCTTTGGAAATACAAAATATTACAGAGACTGTTCTCTCATTTCTCTACCAGAAATAGGCACCTGCAGACTAGTTAAAAAAAGGAGGATATAAAAATATTACATTTCTACATATAAAGATTTTGGCATTAAAGTTATATTTACTATCCATTGTGCAACACTGTGCATGACAGTATCTCTGGAGGTCTTTCTTGCTAGTTAGTGACAGCACTCTGATTTCAGAAGTTATTAGTCTAAAGAATATGCCCACTTTTATGCAGTTTTTCAGGATAACTCTAGGAAGTGGGCAGAGGGGATGAAGTACAAATATAGGGCAGCACTGAGTATCACCTGTCTAAAAGGACACCCTCAGTGTCCTCCTTTTGTAGGAAGAGAGATAGACTTCTCTTGCCCTTTCTTTGCAGCATTACATCCATTTGTTACAACTGTAGATTGTCCTTTCAGATAGACACCTGTACCTGTAAATTAAACCTGACTTCATAAAATAACCAGTTTCCTCAGAGAAGTCAGCACTAATTTTTTTAATTGATTGATTTAATGGGCAATAAATGAAAGTATAGTGACTACTACAGTGTTTCTGGCTGGATCTCTTTCAAAAATTCTTTATGTTGACATAAACAATATCAATGACCTCAGAGTTTCCTGAATGCTGACTTGAAAATTAAATTTCTCATTAAAAAAAAATTTAAAAACTCAACTAGTTCTTCTGGAAGTAACTGATGTACAATGAGTTTAATTGACTTCACCAAAGAGAGTTATTTCTTTGAGACCCTTAATATTACATGTGAGATACACATTTCAGTGTCACCAGGTTCAGTGGTCCACAAAGACATATGATATGATAATTTAAGGGATGTGATGGGATATTTTCATGGAATAAGGAACCTCAACATGTTTTTGGAATGAATGAGAGTTGGATGCCTAACACATACCTTGATCTGTATTTCCCCTACAAGGAGCTGAACAATTAGAGGACACAAAAATAACATTAACAATCATCGACTGTCAGTGTAGGCTAGAAATCCAAATGCCTTGGAAAATGAAGACAGCTCAGGTAATCTCTCTGTCCTGTTCCTCTAATTTTTGACAGGAGTATGTCTATTATTATCCAGCAGCATTGGAAAAAGGCTTTTTCCTCAACTAGCTCTATCAGAGTACACTTCTCTATCACTTTCTCTCTTCCCTCCACTCAGTGATAGCTGAGTTTTGGCAAATGTCTGCAATAAAACGGCTTCTCTTTTCCAAAGCAAAATAAACAACACATGGTAGATTTAATATAACTAATCATCTCCCTCTGCAAATGACTTTCACTGCATTTTCTCCTGATTGTAAGTGACAGCTGTGTTTAATGAGCTGGAAGAACAGGTCAATAAAATATATATATGCATGTTGCTTAAGTATCTATTACATATGTGTACACATTAAGGCAGCTCATGGTGTTTGCCCTACTGCAGGATCTTATCATAATTACAAAGCACCACGGGTTCCATCAAACAAGATTAAACATTATTTCCTCCCACAGTACTGCTAATAATTCCTGTGTATTTGAAACTTATTTTTCAAATCTGTAGATAAGTACAGATGACAGAGACCACACCAAGGATCTCTTTGCCTGGGTCTGCCAAGTTCGTTCCTGAAACAGAAGCTCCTTGTCTGTTCCTATGTTGTTTTTCTGCAAGTTCATGATGGAGATTTATCTCTCAGAATCAGCAGCTCTGCACATTTTACAAATGTAAATAAATACTTTAAAATTAAAAACAAGAAAGGTGAAAAGCTGCAAAACTCAAATAGTTTTGAGAGCTATTCCTAAAGAATACTATAACATTTGCCTGCTTAAGTAAACTCAAGGCATTCCTACATAGTAACTGTTGGTACTAGAACCCACCAGCAAGCCTGACACTGTCCAGCTCTTCCAAAACACTGTCATTCCTAATTGTATGTTTATTCTCAGGTCTTTTCTTAGGCCCAGAAATTGGGGTTTTCTTATATCAATGCATGCAAAAAAATGCAATAAAGGCACCAGGTTATCATTTCCCTTTTTAAAGGGCATTTGAACATCATTAGCCCAGTCAAGAATATCCTCAAAACTGAGAGAATGTAAAATGCTCTCAACCAAGAATACAGGAGCAGAGCACAGCTTAACCAGCAGCTCAGAGTTTTTAATTGCACCCTTAGAAAAAATCCTGGCAATAAGGTTCTTAAATTACTACAGCAGGATAATGATCCTCAAACTAGCGTGGAGGCATCTGGGATTGTGACTTGAAAGAATCAAACTTCTTGGCTCTATTCTTTCATGTTCACATACACATTTGAAAGAGCTGAACTGATCCTTTCAAAAGGGAAGTTAATGAATTAAAGTGTAACAGTGAAGAATTTATTAAACATTAAGAAAAGGATCAGAGTGAATGATCCAAATGCTGTCTCTGTGAGAGCAAAGAGAACGTGCAATTAGCTGTGGCTTTGCACTGTAACACAAAACCAACCTTTGGGTTTGCTTTCAGATAAAAACCATTCCTGAAATGTTCACAAGAAAATAAAATTTGGCACATGCTGAATGAAATGACTGAGCCCTCAAAGCTTGGTGGTCTGCCACCTAAAAAAGGCCACCACCCCACATTCCAGAGTAAGAGAACAGTCTTGGCAGTACATTAAGCACACCACAATGCTCCAGGTGAAGAATATGCAGTTTTTGAATGTCTGTATAAGTATTGCCAAAAGAGCTCACAAGGTGCAGGCAGTAAATATGTTATCAGTCACCTACTTCAGTCCCAAGTACTATTACAGAAATTAAAATAGTAATAATGATTTCACTACATATGGAGACAATCCTATCAGAATTGGGAGTTCACCTGAGGTTCAGACACTGGATAACAAAAGGAAAAGATGGGAAATGGCATCCCTTACATGTCCCAGAGAGCACAGTGGGCTGGAGACACTGCACAGAGCTACACACGACAGTGCAGTTCTGCTCTCATAGCTTCCAGCTCTGCCTAAGACTTACAACAAGAAATTGAAAAATTCTTATTAACCCATTTCTGGGAGAAAGCAAAATCTCCCAGAGATGGTTTTAAATTTAATTGTTTGTGAAGAACATCAGCACCCAAACACAGCAGTTTAAAGAGAAGCGAACAGCTTTCAATTTACCTTGCAGCCTATTATGATCCCAGGCTGCTGATGCAGAAACTTCTGCACTCCAGCATCTCTGTGGAATCACTGTGGCAAGATAGAGTCGCGCTTATTTATGCAGAACATTCATAGAGAGCAGTGGGAGTGCGGGGGGGGAGGGAGGGAGGGAGGGCAAAGTCACCCCTGTCCCCTGAACAGAACAGCTCCAGAGCCCGGAGCCTGTGTGTCCAAAAACATTCTTAGATGCCCTTCATATTCATTAAGGACAGGACATTAAGAAAGTGGCAAACAGAGTTCAAAGGGCAAAAAGGTTAGTTCTATTTTACAAACCAGCCAGGTTAAAGGAAACCCAAACCCTTGAATACTGAACAGCTTCCAATGAGGTTTAAACAGAGAGGGGCCAGATTTCCATCTCTCTCAGAGAAACAGTGGGGAGCTGAGCAATCTGAAAGTTTCCTCCCTAGAAAAATGAACTAATTTACCTTGCTCCTTGAAATCCCTTAAGGGAAACTACAGACAGTTCATTCAGATATGCCACAATTTTCTTGTATGTATGTCTTTATGCATGTGTGATTTGAGTTATGGATGACACAGTTCAGAATTCCTTGGAAGCTGTCATAGGAACTCTGTAATCTTTTTTTAACAGATTTTCTTTTTTAAAGTTCCACATTCCAGTGAAAGTCATTTAGACTGATCTGGGGTTCTACTGGCAGAGAAAGTTCTCAAACTTCACTGTTTGTCCTTATAACAAGCCTAATAAGTTAGTAACAAACTGGTGGCACTTGCTGTGTTGTTTTCCTTGTCACAGCCGTAACTGTGTGCCTCCCTTTCAATCTGATTCTACAGTGCCTGGAAAGGCTGAATGCTGAATAGTTATGATTTCAGCTGACATCCCAGCAAAAGTTAGACCAGGCACTCTGTTTTGAATGCTATTTGGTATCTACACAGAATTCCCAGGTGGATTTTGAGCCACTTTTGTAGTAGAAATCCAGTTTAATCACAATTATGGCTCTGGATTTTGGTCTTGGCTCTGATCAAGGCATTTTAGTGCTGTGTAAAGTTCTCCTACCAAATACATGAACGCTGCTCAGCCAGGGCTTCCTTCACCAATATCAGCTCTGCTCCATTTAAGACTCCACTGCAGAGTTTGGTGCATCCTGTGATACCAGTGTATTACATATTATTGTCTGATAGTGGGAAGATGGCAAAACTGTCAGACAATATGTATTTTTAATTATCTAAATGAATATTTCGATATCAGTCAGTAATTCTGCATAAACTTGAAAACTGAGATTGATCATGTTAAAGGACTGAAATGAATGTATTTGATAAGGCATTTTACACTACCAAATAAAGTTAACAAATCAGTTTTCCTGAAATAGCAGGGAGGATTATGATGCTAAACAGCAACTAGAGTCCTGTTCAGGCCTTATTAATGCAAGGAAATTTCTCAATAACTTTCTGAATTTCAAGCTCAAGCACTGATAGATCAGTCAATATTCTTAAACTGAATTCCTTCCTCATTCACAAAGCTTTGAAAATCAAAGGTGAGCTAAAATCTACAGTTTTTCCGTGAACATAGAAACATAAGTCTGAGGTTCCAGCCAGGCAATGTACCCTGGAAAAGGAAAAATAAAGTACTCTTTGTCCTTATATTTTAAAACAGAAGAAGAGAGCCTTATATTTGACTAATAAACAGTTAAAATTAAATTCTCATCTATTACAGTATCCTAGAAACTATTTAAGATAAACTACGCAACAACAAAATGCTATAATTTCTGAGTAGGCTTTCCAAATATATTCAGTTTAATCAATGATCATGTTGTTGAGACAGTAACAATATGATGTTTTAGCCCCAATTTGCCAGTGCACTTCAGTTCTGCACATGTGGACTTCGAACACTTATGCAGCCAGAGGTGTGTACTTAAACAGGGATTTAACTGCTTTACTCAGTGACTTAATGCATGACTGCCACAGACAGAATAAAATGTGCCTGATTAAGAAAACTCTGGAGGGAACCTCAAAATTAGTCTCTTAATGACACCTATAATTCTAAAAATGAGGTAAAAAAAGTTACAGAAATTATAAAAAATGAAGCACCTTACAACGTGTGCTTTTACTGGGTCTTTGATTAAACGAAATCTGAGAAGGCATGACCCATGAATAATTGTCAGTTCATTTTAAAACTTCTACTTTTCCCAACTAGCTATTCAGTCTCACTGAACTTCTAAAGTGCTTCATTAAAAAAAATGATTGGACCAAATCTTTGGCATAATTCCGTAGACCTTGAATGCTGAGAGTAAATTACCATGTACCTTATTCCACTGGCAAAAGAGTAGGAAAAAAAAAAATCACTCAAACTTGGGTTTTTTTCCCAGAAAGCACTTTCCTGCTGGGAATCAGCTCTCGTGTTTAAAAAGAGAACCAGCCCCAGCTCCAGGGGTTTCACTGGGATACCCCTGGAATATGTAGGTGACTAGGAACATGTACACAGCCACATTCCTTTTCCTATCTTCTCTTGGTGTGTTTGTTCTACTCTCTGATCAAAACTATCAAGCAACTCTTAATTCCAGTGTTTGCTCCCCTTGGAGTGTCTGGTTTCCTCCCAGATCAGGGCTTTGTCCCTGTCTGTGCTCTCAGTAACTGAGGAGGATTCCCAGGACAACTCTTGTCCTTTCCTATCACAACCAAGTCTCCCAACCAGAGCCTGCCTCATTTCAGCCAAAGACTTCTGAATTCCTTATGTCTTTCAGAACATATTTGTGTCTCCAGAAATGATCCTTTCACTGTAATGTGTGTTACAATCACTATTTATTGAGATGAGACTGAAGCATCACTTTGGAATGACTTGATATAAACTATCAAACAAGAGCATTCCCTGTGATTAATATCAAGACTTGTTCTATTTTCTGTTCAAAGGTTCTTCAACTAATGTTAATTACTAGAGTTGACTGAATAATTTGCAAAGAGTAACTCCTCTGATGAAGATATCTGCACTTCACACTTGAGGTTTGTCAGTGAGCAAATTCTGATTTCCATGAACATGTTTGTTACATCAAAACTTTTGTTGATTTGGTTTTACCCATTTCTCTGCTCTGATGAAGTGAACAAGACTGATTTCATCACTGCTCAGTGTGTGACAAGGCAATGTTTGGCCAAAGGTTGGACTCGATGACCTTAGAGGTCCTTTCCAACCTAAATGACTCTCTGAACACTGATCAGGAGCTGTGATCAGTGAGAATCTATCTCAGGCTACACTGACATCAAGAAAAATGTTTTCCCCACCAGTCTGCCATGGGATCAATCCAGCAGGGCACAGCTCCAGGTGCTCTTGTCCTTGCTCAGCCCGACACTACCAGCAGTAAGACTCAGAGTGTATTTCTCATCAACATTTCTAACTCAACTATATAAATCTCTTCCTGGAAAGCAGATGCAAAGAAAGAGTTCTAACTGAGCATTACTGACTATCACCTTGATAATTAATTATTATTACTTTTGTTTCCCGTTTTAGGGCATTGGGAATTAAAAGTTGACTTCAGGTCTCAGGTATTTGGTGGCTATAGAGAACGAGAAATGCCAAACTACCAGTACAGATGATCCTGTGCTAAATTGTTTGGGCAAGTCCTTAAGTCCTTGAACTGCCCATTAAAATGAACTGCTTTTATAAAATACTTTTTAAAAAACTCAACATTTGCAATCTTTCTACAGCTCAAGGATGGCCAGTTTGAATCAATGTCACTGTCAGAGGGCAAGCTACATTGTTTATTTAAATATTTTGGCTCTTTCCTTTTCAGGTAGCAGTACATGATGTTTTGCTTATTTTCTTTGTTTACCACTTCTCTTTCTGATTCAGGGTCTCAAGACCGATAAAACTGAATATATTATCTACACAGAACAATCTCTTTTGTTGTGTGTCCCTCTCTCCCCACTCTGTGAGAATGTTAATTCTGTTGCCAGGTCAGCTCTGGTGATCTGATGCCAACTCCCCGACCTCTATATATTTCCAGATAATAAGATAATAAAGATAAAACCAATCATAATACTTTTTTTATAAGTACCCAGAAAAATAAATGTTTAAATTGCTGCACTGACTTGAAAGTCCAAGCAAGCAGAGAGGAAGTGATTATGTTCCTAGATTTTCAGATTTTGATAACGTGGCACACTCTGACACTGCAAACATGCTCTGCCTCATAATGCTGCATTTTGTGATGAAACTTACAGACATTTTAAAAGTTATATAAGGAAATTCATGGATGAGAAACTCAAAATACTCTTTATAGACTTTATTTTATTGTGAAGTTTAATTAACGTTTCCTTCAACCTTGATCCAGATAATTCTATCCCTTGGGAGGAGGCTGAGGGGAAATCATTCACAGGAAAAAAAAAAAAAAATCTAAAGCTCTGAAAAAATAAACTTTTAATCAAGACCAAGAAAATCTAATGAGTCACAAAATCTAAAGTCAAGACAGAGATAAAATGGAGTAATTTATATTTGCTAGAGTAAGTTCAGACTATCTGCAGTCAATACACAGAATGTCTGAATGCCAAATTTCTGCAAACTGTGCAAACTGTGCTCAGCACTAAGCCCAACAGTGAATTTTAGATAACACTTTAGCCACCTCAGATGGCTATTCCTTTGAGTACTGAAGTCCAAGAATCTACATCAGTCTACAGAGAGATGAAAATTCTTGAAGGTCAAGATGATCAGGAAGCTTTCAATTAGAACCACAGTGGGCTCAGAAGAATGTCAAAGGCTGGATCAGCCACCTGAGATGTCTGTGCAGTTCCATGTCACACAGGCAGCAGGAGATGCCAAGGAAAAAGTGCAAGAGCAGGTCTAACATTTCTTGATAATTCCTTGTTATTTGTCCCCTGAGGTCTTCCTCACATTTCAGTGTCTTGACATTTAACTGACCTTGACAGGTTTCTCTTGCATGAATTTGTCCAGTCTCATTTTTAATCTGTGTAAACTTTATCAACCATAAAACCTGACAGGAAGAAATTCTATGGCTTAATTATGGATTCTGTTAATAAGCAGCTCCTTTTGTTTTGAAGCCATTGCATGCAGCAGCAGCAGTTTACTCTGGGGTGTCCTAATTCTTGCAGAGGCAGAGACAGTGAACTATCATGGTCTATTAATGCCCACAGTTTCACTCAGCTTTTATAGATATTTGTTATGAGCTCCCTCAGTTATCTTTTTTTTTCTAGACTGGAAAGATTTTTTTGGCCATCCCTCATATAGATGTTTGTTCACACAATGAACAATCGTGGGATTGTTTACAGTCTTCATGTAAACTCCACACACATGTCCTAAGTTTAATTAAAGTCAAATGAAGGGGAAAAGCAGAGCACGAGGTTGAAGAGCACCCAAGAGAACACAGTGTGATTAAGGGCAGCCAGCACAGGTTTAGGCAGGGCAGGTTATGCTCAACCAACCTCCTCGAGCTCTTTGAAGATACAACTGCTGTGACAGATAAGAGATATACTGTGGTTGTACTGCATTTAGTTTTTCCAAGAGCATTTGAAAACAATCCATATCAGAGATTAATGGCTGGGAGTCCTGGGCTGGAGTTAAAAATAGGGCACTGGCTCCAGAACCATGAACGGAGCAGGAATATCACCTTTCCCTCACCCAGCAGCTGCCAGTGAAGGCAGCATGTCCCTCTCCAGCTGTGCCACCACAGCCCTCCCTGGAACAGCCATTTGGGAACACAACACAACAGACCTGATGCACTTGCAGGATCAGCAGAGAAGAGTTTCCACAGGAAACTGCTGATTAATTTTATCTGATTGAAATGAGAGCAAGAAGGACAGCAAGGTGAGCAAACTGCAATTACTGTGGCAAAGCGAGAGCAAGGTATTTACCTGAACAGGAGCAATACATCTCTAGCTTTTATGTAAGTGGTCAAAAATGTGTCAAAAATGTATTTCAAGAAATTATTCACCCATTTCCAGTACCCAGGTCTGCGAGTTCATGTTGTGGCACTACTTTAGATCAACATTTCCTCTAAAGGGCCTCAGAGGAGCTAGCAAAATTACTGATAATACACCAGGTTTTTCTCCTGGTGTATTTTTATTGTAACCACCAAAATGTGTGAAAAATACATGCTCTGGCATCCTGATATGGTACCATCAAGGCAATCATCTTTTTCCTCTTTTTTGTTTGTTGTTTTTTCTTTTCCACAAATGAGGAAATCTAGCACAATGACTTTGTTTATGTAACAGTTTGGGATTTTTGTTATGGGAAGATTGTGTCGCATTACACAAATATATGGGGTTTTAATGCACCATCCTCAAAGCACTTGGATACTGATGTGCAGCAACAGAGGGATAATTACAACTTTTAAGAGAAGGAACAAAGAAATATTCCCCTACTGAGCAGTATAAATTCAAGACTAATAAGTAATGATTAGTATCACACAAGTAGAACTGTGTAAATTATGCAGAAAAAAGTATTTACAGATCCATTTGGGTTTCCAAGTGAATTCCTTTCAGCCATATTATACTGTGCTGGATGCTCACTTTCATGAAAAATTAAAGCTGTTGTGTGTTACTACAGAATCGCAGTTCATGAAGGGGAAGTTTTTAAGTTTCATTAAACAGAGATGTTACTGAAAACAAGTTTTGAAGCTTCACCAAATATATTCACATACGTGTTTGCGTACCCAACCAATTAAGGTCTGGGAAGTCCATACGATCTTCTAAATCATTCATTGCAAGAATCAACCTCAAATTTCCAATATGTACAATAAATTTGAAGAAAAACATTTCTCAGAAACATTTGAATAATTAATACACAGCTCAGAGAATTTCAAGCCATTCTGCAAGCTGAAAAAAAAAATTATTTGCCATGAATTATTCATTTAGCTCTGCAAACAACTCTTTTCCTTAACCCAGCAGGATTTACTCTTTTTAGGTGATTATCTTCCACAGTGACTCTGCTACACTACTATAGTTAAGTTGATGCAGTGTTTGTAACTCTAGATTGGCTCCTGGAGTGGGTGTACTACAGACACCAAGTGCCTAAAAACCACAATTAAAAAAAAAAAAAAAAAAAATCAAAACAGAGCAAAGGAGGCAGGTGTTTGGACTATTCTGTTCCACTACAACCAAGCTGCCTGCCATTAGCTGAGATGAACTGCATTCCACACCCTCCTGCTGCAAAGATATTTTGACAGAGACTCGGGCTCCAAAGTGTCAGTTCATTTTGTCAGTAAAGTCTAGAAAGGCCCTTGTTATTTGCCCTTCAGAGCACTTCTGTATAGGGATGAAAAATGCATT
Organism: Acropternis orthonyx; assembly: GCA_035583155.1. Lineage (NCBI taxonomy): Eukaryota > Metazoa > Chordata > Aves > Passeriformes > Rhinocryptidae > Acropternis > Acropternis orthonyx. The sequence goes on along the minus strand of JAWWEU010000034.1, from coordinate 3,619,780 downwards.
ACAAACTTGCTTGCAAACCTTTTATTTTTTTTTATTTATTTATTTTTTAAGTCTGCTGGACAGCAGAGAAATCCTACACCGTGATACCGGTTGGTCCTTATTAACACAGATTAGCATTGCCCGTTTTTAAAACAAAGATCAGATGACACGATAAAATTTGCTCACTGATGCAGCAGAAACCAATTACTGCACAGAAACAGGAAGATTGAAAAGCAACAACTTGTACTATTTGTTCCGGTTTTTTTGGTAACATAACAACTAAAATGTATTGTCATGTTGCCACCGTGGCTCTTTTTTCCACAGCCCACCTTTCCCCTCCTTCCTTTTCTTTAAATGAACTGCTGCTTTATCGTGGGATGGAGATGCAACTCTCTCCAGAAACCCACGCAAGAAAGAGAGGCTGGAATTTCTGCTGAATGCAGAGAAATAAGAAAACAATGCTATAAAAGCAGCCGTGAAGTGCATACATCAAAGTCAAAAGGAATCTTTGTATTCTACCGGTAATGCTTACAAGGTAAAGTGGCATGCAGATTTCTTATTTAATAAATTCCCACAGAAATTAGTTTTTCACAGTGGGAAGAATTTCAAGGCTTGCTGCGATGAACAGGCAGGATCTAATCACTGCTCAGGCTTTGTAGATACACCAGGGTTTGCAGATATTTGAATGATCCAATTATTCTGTTGAGGCACAATCACCTTACCTGCATACTAATCAAGTTATATGCCAACATGAAACAACTCTGGCTTTTCTGGAAGCTCTAGACACATACTGCTCCCTGGTTGACCTTATGCCAATTACATTCATTTCAATTCTATTAGCTCATCTTTTGCCCAAAGGTGACATATGCACAAATCTATAGGGAAAATTGCCTAAATCAACTTTCCACTACAGCATAGTTGCTCAGCGATGTGAGTACGAGGCATTAATTCTAAAGCTGGATGCAATTGGACACTAAATAGCAAGGAATTTTTCAAGCACAAAACCTCTTCAGAAACTGTAAAGTTACATTCCATAAAAATGAGAGGCTTCTGTTTATTAGAGGAAACAAAATCAATTACTCAGTTTTAGACCTCGTGAATGACAACACAAAATGAGGACGAACAGAGCTCAGATCATCTCTGCTGTATCAGTATTTAGAGCAACTATTGACTTTTGGGGTTCCCTTTTGGAGGGTTTCTTCACACTTGGCAGCTGTATGATGTTTTACTCTGATTATTTGTGACTACAGACTAAGTTATTGTTAAACTTATAGAATATGTCACTGGTAGAATTTTGGAGCACAGCCAGCAGAAATGTTTTTAGCATTACATTTTCCAACTATGTTTCATTACAAAAATGCTTATTGTCTAGATTCTCTAATAACAGCTTCCTCCTCAAAATAAGAATGACAACCTTTCAAATATTTATTGGTATATGTTCCAGAGAGTCATCTCAATTTCTAAAAGTCACCAACACTTTGTCAGAACATTTCTGATGCTTAAACCTAGGAAATTAAGCAAAATGACAGCATTTGTCATGCCTAACTAGTAGTAACACTAGCTGTTCTTTATCTGTAGCTTATAGATATAACATTAGATTATGGTATTTCTTATTCCAGCTGTAATGGTATTTACACCAAGTGCCTGCTTTTTCAAGAAACATATGACCTTATGCAGTGCTGCACATATAGAGTGAAAGGAGAATAACAGAAGACCTGGAGAAGATCAAAAGGCATCACCGTGTCAAGCCATTAACCTTGGAGCTCATCATTAACCAGTGTGACAGCATTAGGAGCTGCAGATGATGTGGTACAAACACCCCACCGAGGAACAGCCATAAGTATGAAATGTTGCTTGTGACTAACAGGACTTACTGTGCATTTGTGCCTTTACAGAAAACCCTCTCATTCCTCTTTAGTGTCCCTTTTAAACTGTCATTACCATTTTACCCTCTCCTAAAAGACAAGGGCAGGCAGACAGGCCAGCACGTGACCAAGAACATGCGTGGTGACTCTCAAACTCCTGTCTCAGGAACTGCTCCCATGTCTCTGCCATTCTTCACTTCTGGCAACAAGAAGTTGGGCAAACCCACTTTTATTACTCCTGCACAGCCTCACCTGGAGCACCAGGCAAGGCAGCTTCTGTAATTACTGTATCAATAGCAGGTTTAAATACTCCAAGGAGCTCTTCAGGACAACTTAGCTCCATTAAATGAGAGGGATAAAAGGCAGATGGTTTTCTGTTTTCCTACTATTTCATTTTTCATACAAGGAGCTTGTTCAAGGTAGTAAGGGAAAATAGCTCCTCAAGAACAATATTGAGGTGAATTTCTAATGCTTTTTGTCCTGTAAGCTTCTTGCAAGAGAAAAAAAAAAAAGAATCAAATAGATTCTCTGGAAGAATTGACTTTGTAGAATAATAACACAGAAGGAACACAGGAGGAGGACAGATGGATAAGATGCACATACTCTTAACAACAAAAGGATACAGTGTTTATTTATTTTTCAAGGCCATTTGTAATACTTGAGTGTCCCCATGAAAAGCTTTCACAAGGAGAATGGAAAATGCCCATGATTGGCGAAAAATCCTCAAGCACTGCATATTTTACCAATAGAAGTGTCTTGTCTGAAAAGAAAAAGGTCTAAAAAAACCTATACACTTGTTTTTGCAGCTGCAGATTACCATTTAAATCAATAAATAAAGTCAGGTATAACTCTGCTACCTCCTTACAGAACTGACACTCATTACAACAGACAAGGAAATCAATTAGTTACAGAACTCAAGCAATTCCAAAATTTATAACCATTATTATAAACCAAAAAATGTGTTGGTCTCCTGTACAGAATTCACTGATATATCCCAACAGCTGTAGCTGTGATGGCTTTGAACTAAAGACCAGCTGAATGAGCTCCGTTCTGAAAGTACCTGATCTCTGTCAGAATGATCTATGCAGATCTGGCTGACATGAGACTCAGAGGGCCCCCACTTTTATACATTTTGTCAGTTTGTCTGAACGGCCTCTTCTTTAAAATATCTATTTAACCCTATGTCCCACTACTTTATAGAATAGCTTTCCTTTCTATTGTGGAGGAAAAACTATTCACCTGCTGCACCCAAAACTATATGATTGTGAATATTTCTCCCTTTTGCTAAGTCTCCATTTAAATTTCAAAGTTCGAAGAGTTTGCCAGGTGATCTTGAAACAATAGAAAATTTTGTGGATTTCCTAAAGGTGTTTCATTAGTATTAAACCAGGACAGCTCATAGAATTTCAAAGTGGACTTGTTCTTTGCTATGTGAGGGAATTCAAAACAGAACACTTCTGCACAGACTCCTGGCTGGAGTGAGTAACTGAAACGTGGCAGAGAGCAATGACCTTGCATGAGCATCTGCCAGAACCTGCACATCAAAGGCAGATCTGAGATTAGGTACGACTGGAACAAGCTACCCCATATATTCTTTCTGATGGAATGCTTTCTATAAAAGTAACTTGTAGAATAATTAAGCATTCAGAAGTTGAAAAAGTAGGTCTGCAGAGCTCAAAGTGTCGACAGGCTTGATTTGAGAAAGGTGAAGCATCCTGTGATAGAGCTGAACGCGGCACAACCCAGAGCTGGGGCTGGCACATAGGGATCCTCACAGGGATCACAGACCTGGGGATGCTTTGAAGAGCTGAATTAGTGCAGTGAATTCAGAAGGTAACAATTTTGTGAGGGAGAACAATTATATAATTCATTGCTCTATAAGCAACTCAATAAAACACACTTTTTAGTCCCCTCCAGAAAATAATGTCTCCTGGGCATCGTTTGTACAGCAAGGGGCCCTGGAAGTGCAGTGTGGGGTGAGGATGCAGAGTTCCACAGGCAGCCCTGCCCTGCTCACAGGATGCTTCTCGCTTGGTTCTAGCTTTGGAGAAATGAGAGAAGCTTTAAGAATTTAACTATTTCCAAAAGATTTCACTGGACGTTTTACAGTAGTTAAAAAGAACTCTAAAATCAACAACATTGAAGCAAATATTCTGTTGTGAATTTTAAATTGAATTTAAACTAGCTATAGGTTGTTGAAACATTTACTGAATAAGAGACTGATCACTGAATATGAACAGTTTAATTTTTGTTCACATAACTTGTTCTATAGTAACAGACAATATCACTGGAAGATTGAAAAAAAATACTTTAGTTTCACACCTATTAGTGTCTTCCTTCTGCAGTTTCCATCGTGGTGTCGGGCAGTTTCTTGTCCTGTCATTTGTAGATTTATCAACATGTAGTACAAAATGTATCAAATGCAATTGTCTAAATACTGTCTGTTATCTCAGTTCAGTGGCACAGGGGAAAGAGGCCTCCAGTTCCTTCCCCACACAGCATTACAAAGCAGAAAAATGCTAATCAATCATTTCCTATCAGGTTATATTTATACAACAGATAGATTTCCTAATATCCAGATTATCTTGGTTAACTTGTCCCTGATTTGGAAGAGTTTCTGAAAGAATTTGGGGAGAAGGGTGGAGGTTTATTTTTCAAAGCAGGGCTGTAAAGGAGGTCACAGCCTCCAGAACAGAAATTGGTTTCTGGTTCCAGTATGACAAATCTGACATAACATTTAACACAATCATAAAGATTGTTTGGGTTTTAAAGCCCTTGAGGAGCACTTGAGTTCCCAGGAAGAAGCTCACATGGCCAGGGGGGGTGTGTCAGTGACACCCTGAATCTTAGGGAAGGTGAGCCCCTGCCTTGGACAGAGCACTGTGGGAAGTGCAGCCACTGAGCAAGAGCTCTAATTCCCCTCTTCTGGTCCTGAATTGGTTCCACTGGGAAAGCAATTGCATTAACTGCTGACTTGTTCTGTCTGCAGAGTCTTTGCACTGTTGATAAGCAATTTATAGATGCAGCCAGTGTACAATAACATGAACACCTTAATGAAAACACTGCTCCTCTCAAGGCTCCAACAAACACTTAGTGCCTGAAGCATCAAGGTCTGACACCAAGGCCCTAAAGCTTAGCAGGGTGAATTTATTTAACTATCCCTCAAAACCAAGATACCCTTTAAATACCAGGTGAAAAAGCATACTGGGTTCTTTATCTTTATGCTGGTACATTGTATGGAACTGATATTATATGTAGTATAACTTAATTCTAGAACTTTCCCAAAAGATTGCAATTTTTTTTGTTTCTGAAAGAAACATTAGGGATAATATTTGTCCTAATATTTTCCTTTCTTTATTTATATACATGTCCACCCCCTCTATCACCCAGAAGATTTATTACATTGTAAATGAAATAGATATTAAGAACCTACTTGCTTAGCTTTAGTTTTGACTTTTTTTTCTGTGAATGCAACAGCAATTTCTATTTCTGCCAACAGCTGCCTGATGTCAATATTTTCAGTCTATACATGGTGTGAATATTGGTGTTCATTTTACATGCTGTCACCCTACCACCAGGCACTGTTTTAGTGCTCTGATATGGTGACTAATGCTTCAAACCCTGGAGAAATAAAGATAAGCAGTGAAGAACACAGTCCTAGCACGGATTCACAAGTGAACATTTCCCGGGGAAAAGAAACACAATAACTTTACAAATGTTTTCATAGTAATAATCCAGATCCTTATGAGTCACAGTAGAGGAAACTTGCCACAGATTCCTCTGAAATATTTACAAGTCTTATCAGTTTCCAACCATGTTCTGAATCACCACCTTGCCTGAGTGTTACCAGGGAAATTTGCAGAGGTGGGAGAAAACCCACTGACAACTGTTTGGCTTATTTAACTATTCGGAGCTCCTGGTTCCCTCCCAACATTATTCATGCAGCATTTCCACTGGAAGGCTGGATGATTTCTGCTCTTTTTTCCAATCTTTTATGAGCTGTTTCCTTGGTCTAATTAAAGCAGAGAACCCAGCTGTCTTGCCCTTTGCTTCAGAGAGCTAAGGGAAGGACTCCAGGAAAATCATCTTCCGGGACTCCACATGGATAGCCAGGATCTAGGAACTGGGAATTTAATTCTCAGGCTCTAGATTTCTCAGAGCTAAATGTAAGCTACAATTGCAAGTTCCATCAGGGCCTGGTGCAAGCCTGGTGTGGTCTGACACAGCTCCAACAGCTCCCTGCTGCTGCCCCAGGCAGGGGAGGGGGTGATTTAAGGGAAAGCAGGTGAGAACATCACATTCCCCACCTGACCCCAGAGCCTGATGGACTTCCCTTCACTCAAGGCCAGCTGGGACCAGCAGCAGGCACCTGACTGATGGGAATGGGGTGGGACAGGGGCAGTTCCTCAAAGCTCCACTCAGCTGGTGCCACGCAAGACTCAGAGGCATGGAGGAAACCTCCAACAGCTCTTGTTCATTCTGCTTCCCCTTTGCTCCTGCCAAATGGGATGCTAATCAGGGGTAGGCTGATAAGGACTCTTACACTTTTTAGGAGGGGACAGGGAATGGTACAAACCTGTTTTCCTGCTTAGAGATGACACCTGTCCCAAGGTTTGCCTAATCTTCCCTGAGACCATGCAGCAGGAGAACACGTACATGAATATAACGTGAATATAATCATCAGGTTTTTGTGGAACCAACCGAAACGCATTTCAAAATTTCCCTGTGATGCAGACAAATTCTATTTTACATCTTTGGCAGACTGGTGTCATCAAACTTTTTTCCCCCCATCTAAGTTAGAATAAGCTGTGTCTCTCTGGTTAACACCATGATCCTGTTGCCCATGTCCTGCTCCTTGAGTGCCTGTGGGAAAGACATGAATCTGCACAACTGGGGTGGGAAAGGCACGCAACATGGGAAGTGAGGATTGACACCATGATCTGCCAGCAAGCCCTGGCAGGTATTGTCTCTGCAACCTCTTGTCCTCTTCAAGGAGGACAGAGCTCAGGAAAAGCAGGAAATGGGGCTGGATGTGCCATGGCCCATTGCAGGGCTCCAAACCTCTCCCTGAGGCTGTGGCTGCAGAGCTGCTTTGCCATCACTGCAGGATGAGGGAACTCAAGGCAGGGAGCACCAGCAAAGTTCTGACTTTGTCTAAAACTGGCATTTTGCTGCCCTCATCAGTTTAGAACCCTTGGAACTACCACATTTCCTTGTGCCTGAAGCTGACCCTCGAAAGGAGCTTCTCCCAGCGGTGTTGTAGCTCATTAAAAACTGCAATAAACAGTTGGCTTTGGATGTAAGAGAGGTGGCCTTACTGCATTATTAAAAAAAGTAAAATTAACTACTGGAAACTGTGTATTCACTAATGAATTTCCTCTGAAAAGTCATAGGTTAAATACAAATGTCAACAACAGGATCCCAAGCTGTCCTCAATTTCAGCAGTGAAATGGTCAGTGCAAGCTACTGACGGCAAAGATAAATATTTAGAATAAAAATAGAAATGTCAGCCCAGAGAAACACGGACTTTGCAAATCCAATTAAATAAAAGCCCCAGGATAGATTTTGTAGTGATGATATCCCAGTAGTATTTCTGTACACTCCTGTATTAAATCAGATCAATATAGGAATGTACTTATAACTGATTTTTGAGAGCTCTAAGCAATACACAATAGGGTAAGTTGCCTCTGAACAGAGTGAAATGTAGCTACTTCAGCTGAGAATGACAGAACAACGATCTTAATTTTACACTGTTGAAAACTTCCTGTCCTTGAAAGAAAGAACAAATCTGCATTAAAATTAATAATGTTCCCTTTCTGGCACAGAGAAGTTGATACAACTTCCTAACATAAAGATCAAAAGTAGTTAATTACACAAAATAGACATTTATGGATGCACCAAGGAGTAAAGAATAGACATTTAGTACTTATATTGTCACAACTCAGGAACTGGGTTATTCTCTGATCATGTCAGATGACCCATTCCTCACAGACTATTCTTTTAAATACACAGGTTGCACAACGGACCAAAATGGACTTCATTGTTTGAATTTTGTTAGGAAATTAGCCATGTTAATGAACTGCTTAAGAGCAGATTGTGTCCCATGTGAAGGGAAGATGCTGACAAGATAGATAGTGGCTTGGGATGATGTGACATCTGCAAGGGGGAGTCTCCTCTCCTTTCCATTAGGAGTTCCATTAAATGGAGGATCACAAACATGTGCTGCTTTTAACCACGTGCAAAGCACACTATGCTTCTATTGGAAAAGAATTATGTCCCACTGCACCTCTCAGTGCAAGACCTGCAGTGGTTGAATATTTCAGAGAAAGCTGAATATCTCAGTCACTGACACCACACTGCCTGGTCTGGATCAACAGGATCTGGATTAAAAGTCATTCCCTAATCCTTTCCTTTGAAAGGAAAATATCTATGCATTTAAAACATCATCTGCTTCATTCCTTCACTCATCAGAAGAGCCTATCTGCAGTCCTAGACAAGTGATAACATTCAAAGTTACATGTGGAAAGTAAATTGGGAAAAGAGTGATAAATTTGACAGTGATCAATATGTTCAAAAATTTGAATCAAAATCTGAACAGTGTACAGATAAAACATACCCAAGTTATATAATAAGCCAAAAGAGTTTTCACATTGCTTTGATCTATTTAACATTTTACATTCATAATTAAGAAGTGCCTGGTAATTCATTTACCTGAGAAGTGTTATGGTCACTCAGAGAATAAGGCTGCTTATTCTCATTTATAAATCTGAAACAACTAGTTTTCTTTTTTTTAAGGCAGGGGAATACATATTTTAAAATCTTTTTTATGAAAAATTATCATTTCACCAAGAAAACAAACAGTTCTAAAAGAAAATGTACAATTACAAGCCTGTCTCTGCTATATATTTACAGAGTAGGGTTGAAGTCATTAAACTGAAACCCCAAACTAATTTTGCCCCCAGATACAAGTGAAGTTTCTAAAGCCTAAATGAAAAGAGGAAATCCATAGAACAGTTCCATTCACATGGGCAGTTTCTGTTCTTACACCTCTGAAAGGCCTCAGCTTCAGGCTCTGCTTAGTTAATCTCTCACCTGATTTTGAATTATTACAGATGTTTTTGCCTTTCACAAGTTTACTCTAATCTGCCCAGCTCATTTTTTTGGTGAGAACTAAGGGAGGAATTGAGCTTGGCATTTTGATGAGTTCCCATTGCCAGCTCAAGGAAATGTCTTTGAGAGCCATGGAGCAGCTACACCCCGATTTATGGAATCTAGAAAATGCATCAAAATACATACATTAAGTCACAGTTCCTTGAGAGATCCATTTGTTCTCTCACAGTGTGAGTAAATCCCACAGAGAGTGGGCTAGAAAAGCCCTACAATTGTGTTTGAGCAGCAGAGCTGAAGCAGAAGGTCAGTGGCATGTGGGGTCCAGGATGCATAACCAGAGCTTTCTTCACTAGTAGTACAGAAAAAAGTTTGGGTAACCTAATCATAGCCTGAAAAGCTGCCACAGGAATTTATTTGTTTTAGCAGCCTTCCACTGGTAAGAAAAAAATCAAATCAAATCTGATTTTTGACTACTTGAGATTTTTTTTGGTTCTTTTATCTCACTGCTCCTACTAGGTACCAGGGAAATCACAAACAAGATTTATGAGAGGGCAAATCGCTCTAGTGAAAAGTGGTATTCCGGAATATCTAGAGGAAAGGGACTTCTGGAGTTCTTATCTCTTCCTCCAATGAACATTCTTACTTGGGCCATGTTCCCCAGGGAAAACACTCTGATTGCAGTGATGGTAAACCAAAATCTCCTTCTATTCTCCAAAGTGTGAAATGTAGAAGAAACATCGTAGCTGAGAACAAGCAGCCTGATTTTGAAAGCCATTATCCCCATCTCATTCCCTTGCAGTGCCATCACCAACCCAGGTGTGCTGACATTGGCTTTGGTGAACTTTCACCCTGACAGTGCCTTTGTCCAAGTGCTCCTAAAGCCTCTCTACCCTTGGGAATGGCAGTCCAAGTGCCACTTCATCCAAGGCCCTCTGACCATGTGTAGAACTGTGCTCTGCAGTGTTCCAGCTGACAGCTGGACCAGCACAGCAGGATTTTTTGCCATGAAGAAAAACACCAGCAAATTGAATTACTGCGCTAACACGAGCAAATAAAATTTATTTAGAAAAAGAACGCTCAGTGAGATTATCTAATTAAAATTATTCAGCCTTGCTTTGCACTGTGAGTATCTCGAAGAAGGATAGCAGGTAGTACAGTACCTAGTCTGTGTGAATTTATTAGTGTTGAGCTTTAACCCTACAACTGTCAGCTCTGATTGGAAAAATTACATTCAAGGTTTTGTAGCAAGAAGTGATTAAGTGCATTTACAAAGTGAGGACATCCGTTCCCAAGCTACCTAACATCAATTAAAGGAGGCCAAATTAAATCGATGTTCTAATTCCACAAAATTAATGGTAACTTTTTTTTAATAGATGTAACAACATTTCCCTCAGGTCCTGTAATAAATTCCTATCGCAGCAACTCATGTAGAAAGTAAGTGGTTACCTACCCATGAAAATGCCATGTTTAAAATCAGTTGTGGGAATGATGACAATAAGGTTTCCTAGTGGTTTCAGTGTTCTTCCAGGCATTTTATACTTCACTTATTGTTTCAGAGTTTTCTACCTTTGAACATGAGGGAAGCATGAAGGAAAAAAGATTCTTGTTCATTACAGAGGTATTAATTTTTTGCTTTAGTTCATTTTAAATAGAGCATTCCTCTAAACTCACGGGATCGGGAGCTAATTAAGGTTACTTGTAATTACTTTTAATCAAAATGAAATCCTATGTCTTCACTTTACAACATTTTATAAAAGAAAAAAAGGGATTTTTTTTTCCTTTTTTTTTTTGTTTTCATTGTTGTTGTTTTGGTTTGGGTTTTTTCTTTTAAAGGGTTTGGTGACAAACAATTTTCCATACCATCATTCCTGCTCATTATAGAGACTAAGAGACCAGGGAGATTTCAGATGCAGTTTTGCAATTCAGAAGCTGATGTGAAGCCACCTACTATTTAGAGCAGTGTATCCCAGTGAGACTGGTGATGGGTGATGAGGAATTGGGGACCACATCACCTGGCAGAGAAGGAGCTGAATTAATGGCTCATATGGTTGCTAAACTTGCACATTCTCTATCATAATACACTTGCAATTGTTAGAAAAGACATATTTAACTACTCTCTGGCTCCTTTAATTTAGCAATAAAAGTATTAAGTAAAGAGCCATAAATCAAAATTTCTGATAGTTACAGCCACATCCGCGAGTACTTGTCACTAAGTCTTCTTAAGTATTCAATAGCATCTTTCCCAAAACACTGTCCTGAGCAGTAGAGAATCATAATTGAATATACTGTCCATCTAACAATGAAGAAAGTATTTATTAAAAATTTAACAGAGACTTGATTAAATTAGTCTGCCTGTTTGGCTTAACTTTCTGTTTATGTAAGCCTAGGCCTTAATGTGCTACGAGGCTTCCCTTCTGAAAAGAACCGTCAGTATTCAAATGGCTTCTTGGGTTAAATCAATGCAAGACAAACTAAACTCATGAACATAACTCAGTTCTTAGAGCACTGACTTTATAAATCAAGAACATTCTTGGTGTCTATTTAGATGTCTATTTTTGTAACACAAGTTTTGCAGCACCGCTTCCAAATTCATTAGACATCATAGATATTTCCTCCTAGAACATTCTTCTGGTCTCCTGACAATCGGTGGCTTTACCAACATGTAATCATCGATGTTTATCTGTAGATGCCCTTGTGTTATTTGTCAGAATAAATCATCTAGAGCTCCAACACGATGCTGTTTTCAATTTCATGTTTTCAGAAGTCCTGCTGAACTTGAAGGGCTGTTCAGCTGGGAACTGCTTTGCCTCCCTAGAGAAGTTACAGCAAAAGCATTCACTGAATCCAGAGCAGGAAAGAAATTCTCTTGTTTTGTTTGAAGTCTGAGAATGTAAAGTCTGCATGAAAAAGTAGTTGAATTTAAAAGATTGAACTCTCTGAGCTTCTCTGGATGATTTGGGAACTACTCTGACTTTCTTCAAATCCTGTGCATGACAACATTTACTGTGTTCTTTGGGGACAAAAAGGCACTAAGGAAGAAGCAAATGAGATACAGCAAGGAAGAGAATTGTCAAACCAACTGCTGGGAGTTACTCTGTTCTGTTATAGAAACCCTGTAAAAAATGATTCTGAAGACATCAGCCTAGTCTCAAAATCATAAACACCCAATCAAACAGACAGTATCCTTTGGTTAGAACACTGTAGTCATTCAGCAAATAATTCATCATACACGAATAATGCATCATAATGTGAATAAACCAATTCCAGACTACAAGTAATTGAAAACTCTTTATCAGACCAGAAATTAAACTCATGTTTCAATGGTAAAGAAATGGGGAACTCTGGGGGAAAAATACCTCAAGCAAGCTAATGCACACCCTGGGCTGCCTCTGTCATTCAGATCTTCCCAAGGCAAAGAGTTGCTTCACCCACAACAGAAATATTTTAGTTATGACCTCTGAGAAAACTCAGAAAAGGAAATATTTTGGCTATGCCTTGTCAGAACTCGCCATTCTTGAGGAGGAGAGAGGGGTCTGTTTCATCCACTACTTGCTCAGCTTCCCGACTTTCCTCCCCAATGTGACAGTCTCTCTCCCAAGTTTATTCACCTGTTTTCTTCACCCCTGCAAGGCTGGGCAGGAGTTTCTCCCTCTTGTTCTCCCTGAAGCAGATACACCACAGGTACCTGCACTGCAGGGACAGCAGTCCAGGCACTACTGTTCCCCTTCCCATATCTCACCTCAGGAAAAGCAGGAGCCAGAGAACAACACTTCTTTAATCCCTTGGCCCTATTACAGCAATCTGAACGTTTCTCCAAACTCACACTCTGGTTTTAAATCACTTCACACCCTGGCTTTTTACAGAAGGACAGCAAACATGGTTGGTGGCTGCTCAAACACGAATGGGAAAGAGAAGTATTTTAAAACCTCAGCCAAAAGGGAAAAAACCAAACACACACTGGTCCCAAACACCCCTCACAACTCTGTCTATTCACCTTTGCAGTGAGTTTTGCTGAGTTGTTTTTTTTAAAGCTGTACTATGTGAATGGGCAGAAGCACCTTGCTGAAACCTCCAAATTAAGAAAAGAAGTCCCATAAATAAAGTGCTGTTTTACCTGTGAATAGATACTTTTTTTTTTTTTACAATAGATACCTAATCTCTTTTTCACAAACCCATTATTCCCCATAAAACTGTGATGTTCCATAACTGCTGAATGAATGTGTTTGTACTGATGCAAAACTACATCCCCTTTGTGCTGCAGTGGCGTTTATGGCGTGTTTACTCCAAACCACTCACATTTAATTCACAAACTTTTGCCAGAATATCTCTTGCCCATTTTGTGCACAATGCTAAGCAGCATTACAAGGCTTAATTAATAAGAAATTCAGACTTTTCTGCATTTTTCCACGACACAGTTTTTAGTAATGTCTTATGCAGTCTCTTCAGTGCTACTAGACCAGTTCGTTTGTGAGATAGGACTTTCACTGGTGGGACAGGCTTATTTCTTTGCATATCAGCAAGTACTGACTGACTTCAAATATTAGTAATCTGCATCTTCTACCCTTCTAAAGAACAGGAGTACAATGGAATGTGTTTGCACCTATGACATCACCATTGCATTAACTCAGCTTGCAGTAAATGAGCAAACTGATGCCATTTAACACTTAAACAGGTACCAGCTCCAGCTCCCCACAGTCCATGGGTTGGTGTTGGGCTCTGCTTCGGGCTAAAAGTTCTGCCTGGGTTCTTTTAAGGTAGACCACTAGCTGATAGGAAAACACCAAAATCAGAGAGGGCCACATTATGATGATTCATTCTGTAATATTAATTAAAGCTCTTGAACTAAATACCCGTTAAAAAAGTACCGGTTTTGGCCATACCTCACAGTCCCCAAGACAAGGAGACTTTTCTGTGTTTAACAGTGAAGTGTGGGGAGTGATTATTAACAATTTAAACTCCTCTTTCTATTCCTTACCTTCTGCCACTTTCTACCTAAATTGAGATCACATTCACTGCTCCAAGAACTGGCACAGCTCCATTAAGGCCCAGTGTCATTAAAGTTTATGAAGCTCTGCCAATTTACATGGCAGAGAACTTAGCCTGTGGTTTGTTTAAAGGTTATAAGCTTTGCCTGCAAATATTACAATTCCAGGTGGAATTCAGCTACTCTTTAATTTATACAGCTGCCCATGTCAGCCAAAAGGCCTTTAGACAATCAATGAAAAAGACCAAGGAAAATGCTACCCACATTTCTGTATTCTTACAGATACCTAGGAAAGGAATTTTTATCACATTATTTTACATTCTACCTATGAAATTTCACCTTTTTGCTTTGCTGTAATGACTTTTTTTTTCAATGTCAAGAGCAAAGAAAATATTCCCCCGCCCCAGTTAGAGAAATAAAATAAAAATATTTTCCAATAACAGAATTTCCAATGTATGTTTTCAGTGTATAAACTGAATAACCAGCTGTACCCTTGCTAACCTGGTTTAGAATAATGAGTCCAAAGAAAGACAACAGTCCCCAGACAAATCTCACTAGGCCTGAGGATGGAAGAAAACCTCTCTTAAGAGTCAGAAAAAAGTTACTTTGAAGTGGGTGGCTTCTTCCTTTAAAAAACTAATGGTGAATACAAATGTATTTTCAACTAAAACTTCCTTTTGATGTTTTCCTGTGACTACACTTGTATTGTTAACGATGTACTTCATAAACATGACAATTGTGGCCCATGATTTTTCCCAGCGTATGGCCAAGGGATGCATATCGTTTTAATGGGAAGAGTAAAGCATGCAAAGGCCTTCTGAATGTTAATCCTTGTAGAAGCAAGAGATTTATCTTCAAACAAAGATCTACTTAAATATGTTTGTGACAGCTGAGGAATTTATCTCCAATTCTTTTTGCCTGTGGTGTGCCACATTGCTATTTTTCCCATAGCAACATGCAAGAAGCAAACTAAGATGTCATATGCATAATACAGAGATAAAAAATGACCCTATTTCCATGTCCATGTGATAAATGGAATGAAAGTTCAGTGAACACATATTTGCACATTAATTGAACTGCATGATTCTGTCCTGTTCAATCAAGTCACTACTGTAGGTACCACAGGAAATTTTTCCCCGAGAATCATTAAACCAACTTTATCGCTCAAACACATACACATTTTCACCTATTTATCTTCTTGCCTTGCCAAAAAAGAAAAAAAAAGTTCCCTCTGTGCATTCAAATGATTGAAAACACATCCACAGGAGTTTATATATTGCTACATCACATCAATACAATGAGAATCCAAACTAAGAGTCACTGCTCACTGAAATAATCAGAGAACAAAGGTATTTGATCAACTTTCAGAGCCTACAAATATTTAGGAGACACGCAGGCTTTGGGAATATTAAGTTTTGCCTTAGAAATCCAGTTTCTTTTGGCTGATTTAATCACCAAGATCAATATGGCACATCTACAGCTCTGACAGTATGATACTCTTGAAATTCCCAATAAAAGGCCTGAGAAAAGTGTGATTAATACAACACCTTTAAAACCTTCATCAAAACATGTTCACATCCTCCTATAGGCAGTGAAACCTTACAACATCCAGCAAGGTAAAGAAGCAAAGCAAGAAACAATCAATAAACAAAGTGCACTTTCAAGTCAATACCAACCCTTTAGTGAGATGAGCTTATATTCACTTCTGTTGCCATCAAATTACTGATGCACTTTCCTGAAACACATTCTTGAGAGACATAATCGTAAAAATATACACAAATAGAAAAGGCAGGCAGGGTGGTTCACAGTTGTCATTATCCAATTTAATTATCCTCAAAAGCCTCTTAGGAGTCCTGTCCAAACAGAGCTGTGGGGAGGTTGCTGGTGCTGATGCAATCTCTGGGTCCTCGAAGGAAAATTTCCATTTCAGACTGTGTGGTCTGTATTAATCCAAACAGGCACATCAGCAGCTGTGGAGACCTGGGTACAGACACTGCCCCTGTGACAGCTCCCCCTCCAAAGTGCAGGGACTCCCAGTCTCAACAAAACACCACACTTGGGTCCCACTCTGTTCCAGAAACAGCTTTGGAGTCCTGACCAAAGGGGCTGAGCAGCATTTGAGAGAGAAAAGGAGAAAAGAGAAGCCTAGGAAAACTTCACAAAGCAGAGCTCAAAAGAAAGACTGAGTTTCAAAACAAAACCAAACAAGCAAACAACCCAACAGCCTCCCATCCCCAGTTAAAAGACTGTTTGCATACACTGAGACCTTATTAGGGAAGACTGTGCAACTTTAAATAAAGCAAATTGAGGTAACTGAATTAGTCCATGGACCACTTTTACAAACATATTAAAAAAAAAAAAAAAAATCCAAGTCTAAAACCTCTCCAGGCAACAGAGTCTCAACTATCTGAGCCACACAAGAATCTTCATGGTATAGTAACCATAAAGATTTTGGTCAACAGATAGTCTGCCCTTGTTTTGCAATCCCTCTCCTAGAGATTCCAACACACCTGGGCACCCCTTCAGACTGTGCTGGGGCAGCTGAAAAAGCACAGTTTTAAGAGCTTAGAAAACCCAAGCTTTTGTCACTGGAACTGAGTAAAGATAATTTATGTGTCCAAGTCCTTGCCAAACTGTATGACAGTTAATGCCAAGTACTTATTTAAAGAAATACAAAATGAAGGCGAAAGTTCCAATCATATATTTGATAAGTGCGCTATTTAATAATATACAATCCGTAAATTAGTCGACTGGTTGTGTCTAAACTGATGTATTGCACGATTCAATATATGTGGGGTTTTATTAAAGTTTGTAATTTCCATTCATTATCTTTTGTTGAACTACTTGCTGTTCAGTGGTTGAAGCTTCTTCTTCCATGAGTAAAGTAGTCCCCAAACCATAAATTATATCCTACAGTTTTGACATCATTTATTTTCATACCATTATACATGCCAACCTTTTGACTACTCAAGATCAAAAGAGTTGCTCTCCAGGCTCATATTTCACTATAGCTCTCATATTTTATGCAGCAAATTAGGTTTTACAGTAGCAGCTACAGCAAGACTGTCTCTCACATTGCACAGCTTAAAATTACTGCAGAGGATTTCAGATCCAAGGAGCACAATCCTAGAAATTCATAACCAAGTAAAATATGGATGAAAACTTTTTATAATACTTTCCCATCCATTTTGTACAGTTTTGATAGAGATATATGTAACTAATGCTGGCTAAACCTCAAAACTATGGAAGCTGGTCAGGATTTTTTGCCTTTGGTAGTAAAAGTTGGAGGGGGATCTATGAAATCCTGATGGAGGCAGATATTTCATGTGTGCACAGGGGGAGGCACCCCAGTCACATCCAAGGGTCACCTCCCAGGCACACACTGCCTGGAATTTCTTTCCTGCCACATTTGGAATGTCCATATTAACTTGTCAAGATAATTGTTACTGCTGGGAGTTCCCATCACTGCCAACCAGGAGTTTATTGGGCATGTGAAGACATAGGCAGGTGCTCAGCAGGATTTGTGTGTGACATTGAACCACCCAGGGGCACCTTTCAGACCCTTACTCAGCTTATATGACTATAAAATTCTTTTTAGTGGAAATTACTGAGGACACAACATCAAAATAACAACTTCTGCCAGTTATAACTGTTCAGTTCTAAAAACTTGACAAGTAAAAATAATTTTAACATATAATTCTTAATTTGACACTTAAAATTATAAGTATTATTAATATAATACAGAATTATCAATTTATTGCAGTTATTTTTAAAAATAATGATACCTATTTATTCACAATTTGAGACAGCTTATGACTCAGACAAATTTGAAGGGATTTTGACAGATCAAGCAGAAATTATGATCTTACTGCAATATTTATCCTTTGATAAATTCTGAAGCCCTCCAACAAACTATAGAGACATCAAAACCCTTAAAATAACAATAATTATGATGAAAAGTAAAGGTTTATGCTATACTTATATAGTAATGAGGGGTTTTTTTAAATGCAAATAGAGTCTTGCTCTAAATAAATTAAAGATACGAACATTAAAAAAAATACTAAGGGCAAATTCTTTATTAGTCATCTTGACTGATCACTGAATGCCTCATCCCACTTTTAGGGAAGAGGGAACATACAGCTGGATAGGATTAACAACGCACAGGTTCAGGAAAATCCAAAGTATTGATGAACTGGGAAAGGGAGGGGCTGGAATCCATTCAGTCATTCCAGAAAACAGCCTGAAAATAGAAATGGCAATGTCTCCTGCCCTGAGCACACACATCCCCTGGAGCGATGACACACCAGGGCCTTGCATGCTAAGTGTGCTTAGGAGAATAAAATAGGACGTGGAGCTTGGGAAGGCTGAACAACATGTTTTTATCTACCATGGATTTTTAATGCAACACCTGCAATTTACCCTGACAGCATCCAACCAAGCATGCGTGTTTCCCTAACTAAAGTTTCCATTGATATCATAGCTTTCCCATAGAAATCAATCAGCCACCAGGATTTAAAACTCCCTCACACAGGAGCAGAAAGAATTACGAGTCTACCAGGAACAGAGCACACTGCAAACTATCGAACCAGGAGCAGCACAACATTGGTTGAGGCATTATTTTCCGAGCAAGTTCTGCTACCTGTTTACGCACACACTGTTCCTGACTGCTTTTCAAACATTAATTAGTTCATTTTGGCATTAAAAACAGGGCAAACAAGCAGCGTGGTCCTGCTGGCAGTGACTCCCCAGCTCTGGCATAAGGCTTTCTGTATTTTGCTGGGGCCATTGAGTGTGTCACCCACAGGAGTGCATCACACTTTGGCAATAGTGTGCAACACATTTGGCATGACCCCAAAGCCTGGGAGCCCAGTTAGGGTGTGCAGGTGTTGGTGCAAGGCAACCAGACCGTCATATCAGCAAAAGGATCATCATATCAGCAAACAGACCATCATATCAGCAAGCACAAACACCCTGCACAGCTTTCAGGCTGTGTCTGCTTAAGGCACCTTGCATATGCATCGCTCACATCGCTCATGCAAACATCTGTCCACAGCAGCACAAGAATACAGGATGTTTCATAAATATTTTACAAGCAAAAAGTTAAGGAGAATTGCCTGTCCTGTCAAAGGATTTTCCTCCTCTCTCCACCCACCACATGGAGCAGGAAAGGGTGGCTGAAGGGAAAACACATATTGGTCCTTTCCAAGCATGCTGCTCCCTGGGCCTGCCATGGGAGGGAAGTCAGGGACTTCAAAATGACATTTCCTGATAATCAAGGACCTTATGGATCCCAATATAAATCAGTCATACTTTTGTTTTCATCAGAGCCACAGTCTGCTCACCATTCTGAGGTTTTCTGTAAACTCTGATTTAATACCCTCCTTGGCTCTAAGCTGACTTTGGTTCCCAGTTTTATTGAGACACATAGGCAGCCTTTTCTTTATGAGAGTAAAAAATAGGCTGCCTTGACATTCCTCACATAAAAGCAGGTGGGGAGCTAACACACAGTTATACTGAACTTGTATTTCAATCAGGCATGACCTCTCACTTCTCACAAGAAGGCCTTGAACTTCACTGGATCATTTATTCAAATATTGCAGAGGAAAATGGGAATCACAGGCAGCTTTCTGTGCTCTATTTTGCTAACACCATTTGTTTCAGAAAGAGGAAAATAAATTATGCTTTCCCCAACATAAAGATTATTTATCCTTACCGCTAATTAGAAAGAAGAACGCTCTGGAAAGTTACATAGTTTAGCAAGACACCTTTTGGTGGGGACAAATGTACATACAAGCAGCAATAAAAGCACTAGATGCCATATACCTGTATTAGACAAAGTTAAAAGGACTAGAGTCATTCCTCAAACTGTGTTGTTACAGGGAGCTACATGAAAAATGCATTATATTGTGTATGATATGACAATTAATACAGTGTATAACTGAGACTGTTCTCAGGCCCATTTTGTAATGACATTAACAGGATCTCTTATGTGTTTGAGCAAGAAACCAGGATAACTTGTGATTAAAATCTTCTTATTTGACTCCCTACACACAAGTTATTCCTTTTTAAAATGCCTCTAACTCGCATATTTACAAGACTATGACACTAAAAGACACAGTGTGGGCAGATTTGGCAATTATTCTCAGAAGGCTGTGCTGCCTACAGTTTTGACTCTGTCACTGTTTGTTGCCCCTTTGTGTTAAAAGATGGAAGGAAGGTCTTGGGATCACTTGACAGCTTCCTCTAGATGCACTTGCTTCTCTACAGCTGGTATGTGGCAACCAGCACTGGGGAAAAAAACCCTGACTTGTGTGTGTCTTCCTAAAACATTCAATAGTAATACAAACATGCTAAGTTTTCATCCAGATTTCATACAAAATTCAGCAAGGGAACATCCTAAGAACACAAAAAAAGAGGAATAAACAAATTTCAAGACTACTCAGATCAACAGTTCAAGCACAACAAAGTAGCAGTCCCAGTAAAGATTTTACAAGGCAAACATAAGCACCTTTTTATTCAAACGCAGAGTAGAGATCCTGTGGCACAAGCACTACAGCGGCAAACAACAGAGGAACTCTAATGAGATAAGAAATAATGCAAAGGTGAGGCAGAACAATGTGGGTTTGGGGTTTATGTTTCTCAGAACTGTTCATAAAAATTAAAATCAGGCAAAATACAAGGCCACTATTCTCACATCTGAGAAAATGTCTCATATGTCCTGTCATTCACACAGTGATTTAAGGTGTGTTAGCCTCAAAATCACACCAGAATATATATATATATGTTTATATATACAGTGTGCTGTGTAGGTCTCAGGAATAAACCTCAGGAATTTTGCCGTTCCAAAGGAGTATTTTTCCTCAAGCTGAAGACTGACCCTAATTATAACAATCACCAGCCAGCTCTGTATGCCTATTATCTTTTTTAGCTTCTATTATTGTGAGTTATTCCTCTGAATTCAATCAGACTATTCCCAAACAACACTAAGGCCCCAGTTCAGGAGAGCACTTAATTATCTTTTACCTTCAATTAGGATTTTCCCTGTATTGGAGAACTTTGGCATTCCTTCTGACTACTTTCATGAATGGAAGAAGTATCAAGCAATAACCTCTTAGAGACAGATCTGCACCTGCTAAGTCATCTGGTCCACAGGCTGGACAAAGGTCAGTGGATGAAGTCTTTTAAAGAACAACCAAATGTGGTAACTCTGAAGGTTTTCAAATGGTTAAAGCACTAACAAACAAAGTAGCTCGGCTGACAGACTCAGGAATTTGGATTATTCCTAGAATTTTATACACACAAGATAAAAAAGTACATGAGGACATTTTACAAATAAATAAGAAAACAGACTGTATATAAAGGAGAGGAATCAATAGCAGTACCTGTACAGTGACAAATCTCCACCCCCAAAAATCCCATTACAGAAGAAGAAACTGGAAGTGAGTGTTTATTAGTGGGCTATGCTGATATAACAGCACCGAACATTTAAACAGTGCAACAGTGAAACAACAGACACAAATCCTACTCCCCAAACTCCCTGAGACAAGCCAAGTATGCAATTGAATCAGACCAACTAAATTGAACACTAATATTGCAGTCTTAATCTAAATAAAAATGAATGATCTCATTCTTTTGCAGTATGCAAGTGAACTCGTGTCCTTGTTCTTTGAAGTAACTAGCAGAGTTTATCTATTCTCTTTAATAATGCAATTTAATTTACCAAAGGTTCATATTAAAAATGGATCTGGCTCCAGCAGTTAGAGTCACCTAGACATTTTGTCACAGTTAAACATTAGCTTCCGAGTACATCACAAATTCCCCACTGTGAGTCCAAGAACTGTTTCATACAGGAACACTCTGAGCTTCCAACTGACATTACATTTAAATGAGCTAGGAACTGTGCACCGAATAAAAATATCTGTCATTTATTAAAAGTGCAGTGACTTGTTCAACAGCAACATTCAGCAGAGATAAACGCAGTCTAACAAGTTAGTGGTCACAGTGGAGTGACATTTTTGCTTTAGCAATCAGCTATTCAAAATATACTCCAACAACAGTATTTTCACCTCTAAGAAGACCATTCAGACCACATAAAGTACTCACACATCCATAGAAAGGCTGACAAAATAAATGAGAGTCCAAAATAATCAAACTAAACTACAGCAATGTCAAGCACCCAAGGCAGGTGACATAAAACACCACTAATGTCATTCCAGAATTTCGTAAGAACTCAAATGGCAGCATTCTGTCCCCAAATTAAAATTCTCTTTAATACCCCAGCCTGTTCAAGCAGCTCATGGCATATGGTAGCAGAAAAGTCAGGCAAGCCAGGTATGGAGCTGGACAGAACACACGCCAACCCCCAGAACCAACTCTGGAAAGCAAAGTAGAAAAATGGAACACAGTTCAGATAATGACCTTGTGTGGGTGGGAAATTAAAGCATGTGCTGAACAAACCTCTGATCTGCAGTGTCACGGCTGTGGAAATCTGCAGAAAGACCTGCACAAGGACAAAACTTTCCTAGAAGGGCTTTCTCAGCTTAAAAGGGGTTGTAACATGACCAGAACTCCCAAGGCTGGCTCACTGAACACTAGAAGCAGCACAAATGCCATGCTGAAGTGACTTAGACGTTCACCCCCAAAACTGTGAGCCTGCTGACCCCTCTCTCAAACCTACAGACAGGTATTTAGCATTCCACCAGGATAAGAAAGGATTTCCTACCTCAGCTTTGCTGGCATCCAGCGTTGTCAAAACCTGAAAATTACAGGGAAAATGCATTAGTATTGATTCAACAAAACAGGAGTGGGATTAATTGGCTTTTGAGGTAACTGACATCAATTGGTTGTTGTGGCTTGAGGGAACAGAACTGAAGAGAACTGTCTTTCTCACTGAGGAGACTATTCAGCTCTTATGTCCATCAGAAGGCAAAACCAGTTATAAATTAAGACTAGGGCAATATTCAGGAATATTGGGGGAAACGTGCCAAAGCAGAACAGGAAAAACATATTTCTATTTTGACTAATTTTTAATTTGTTTCTCGACAGAGATGATGGGTAATGCAACTGTAAGCTATTCCAGCACATCCACACAATTTTCAGGATAAGCTTTGAAAGCAAGCCGAGTAAGTTCCATGGTGATAGAAGCAATAGAGAGTTTAAAGACAACATTGCCTCTAAAATGTGACAAAGAAGGGTTTGACAGGGTCTGTTGGGCATGGGTGTCTGTCCGAGTTTTGGCTGCACAGGAGCTGAGGGGGGCTCCAGGTCTGATTTACAGCACCCAAGGCTGCCCTGAGCACAAACTACGAGTTCCCTCTGCCAATCAAGGGTTATACTGAGCTTAGTTATGCTGGTGTGTAAAGCCAGGGAGATAAAAAGTCAACTACTATCACAAACTTGCACAAAATGGAGAGATATAATTGTCATTTATATTAAGGTAACTCAAACACTTTAAACAGACACAGATACACTTCCATATTATAGGTCAAACAGCACACATGAAGTTAATAAACTGCTGTTGGACTAAGAACAGGCTGTTAAACTGTGTTTGTGAAACAAAAAATCTTTTTTAGAACTTTATGGCAGTATTGTCAGAACTTTAGCAGATTGAAAACCCCTTAATAGTCTCCTCACAAATTCCAGACTGACACCCAGCTATAATTCTGTCTGCAGGAGAATAGATCTTTCTTTACATCGGTGTTAATCATCAGTTTTAAAGGACATCACCAATTCTCCCCAGCTCTTAGGAGAGGAGGGGAGCAACCTAAGGAGCAGGAGAGGGAGTGACCAAGCATGACTCCGTGAGGGAAAGGAAAGGAGAGCACAGTGTTTATTAAACAGGGCTCAGCCTGAACAGCAAAAGAGACAATTTCTGTGCAGAGCTGCTCTTCAATGAAAGGCATCTGTGGATTCATCAAAAAATTGCTTCAAAGGAATCTAGGAACGGAAATGAACTCCTGTCACATCACAACACGGTACCTGCAATCACAAACAGTTATTTAATTTAACCTGATTCAAAACCAGGTTCAGCTCCATTTGAAATGTGTATCCTTTCACGAATGGGATTCTTGAAGCTGTTCAAGAATTTCTCTCACACCAGCAGAACTTACCTTATTTAAATTCCACTTATTTCCCAACAGCCTATCACGTTTTTTTGTCACTCCTCTTCATCAACATTATTCAGTGTTAGCAGTTATTTTTGCTTTCCAACTCTACCCTTTTGTAAAGTCATCACATCCATTCCCAGCCGACATTCCATTAGGTCACTCTGGTAGTGTCTCCTCACAAGAAGGTCTTTCTACTAAAAAACTCAGTAGAGTTACACTCTACTTAAAACAATTTAATTATAACTTCCTTGGAGGCAAATGACTAAAAGCATGTATTGAAGAGGATACACCCAAACCTAGCTTAACTTAAACCACCCAAATTTGGAGTGGAGTTTGCTGAAGCTGCCATAAATCCTGCTCTAAACCATCTGTCAGAGGTGCCTATCTCTCTCTATCAGCTATGCAAGTACTGTGAATAGAGCTGAACAATGTGACTATTCCAAACCAGGACTCACTAATGCCTTTCAAGGCAATTACTCTTGTATTTTAATAATTCACCTTACATGTCCAAAGACAGTATTTCTCTTTTATACAGCTGTACCTTCCTGCTGCTTTACAGTCGTCCATGATCAGCCGGACCACTGGACATATTATGCCCCTATATTTCTTCTTAAGTTATTGTCTGCTAAATCCCTGTTCAGCAGTTGAATTCCAGTTAGTTCCTAGAAGCCTGACCTTTTACTTGGTATTGCTAACATTAATTCACTTTTATTTCCAATCTGCTAGACCATCCATCTCTTCCTCGGTAACATACCCAGCTCTTCTACGTTAGCAATTCCTCCCAGCTTTACATTTTTATCAAATTTCATTAGCACATTTTTATGCCAAGCATACTAATGAAAAATTATCAAATGAAATGACAAATAACTCAATACAGTGACACTGCTAAGAGAAGTGTTATGTTGAGCAGTGCAGACACTGGTGCAGCAGGGCAGGGTACCAGACAGTCACATTAGAATTTCCTGGTGAAATACTTCAGTCATCCTAATGAAATATTTCAGTTATTCTAATTAAATACTCCAGCAGCCCAAGCAATGCAGTTGAGAAAACTACTGGATCCAGGCTGGACACAGGGACGTGAACACATCCTGAGTAATTTCTGAGAACTCCAGAAAGTGATCCCCACCCCAGAGGGATTGTGATCTTTCATAGTATACTCATCACAGTACCAAAGGAGACAAAGATGGAACGTTTCTATTTAAAGTAATGACATTCCTCAAGTTAATGTTTAATTAATAAACAAACGCATTAATTTAATATTATGGGTCAAATAACACTCATGAAATTAATGAGCTGACTATTGTCCATCTGTAAAGACCTGACAATTATCTAAAAGTCTCAACAGTGATTTTTATTTATGTATCTTAAAGCAGCAAATTATCATTCTATTTGTATGACTGATTCCTTCCTCTCCCTCCCCCCAGTTCCTGAAACTTGTAATTTCCAGACCAGCAGTTGTCTTGTCAGGTTTGAGAAGTCAGTGAATGAAGACACAAGAGCAGTATAAGGTGTATGACAAAGATTGTCATTCTTTTTTACTACTTGTGAAAGTCATTCTTTGCTGCAGGCTTTTGAGGAAATGTCCGTGTGTCGCAGTGTGATCACTCAATTAAATCCTCTCAGAAGGTATTGCCAGGTCTCGAGCTCCTTAAGCGGAGTAACCCACTGAGATCTGCAGCCAAGCCACCCCAGCCACAAAACAAATGATCCACCCCCCTCCTGGGCAATCCTGCTAAGGAAGCACCTGTAATTATGCCTTGGTAATAAGCTAACTGTTGCAGAAAGAGGGAGTGGGGACAAACCACAGGAGGACTGGGGCGCACACAAGGTGCTGTCACAACTTCTTGCCCTCGCTTTGTGTGGCCGGTGGCCTCCTTTGGAGATCATCCTACTGCAAGAGCCCATTGCTCTGCCCCAAGACTCGGGTGAAGTATGATATCCATTTACTGACCCCTGCTGTCCCCCTGACATTTGATATACTAGTTAAGAACACAGCAATTTCACCAAGAGAAATCACAGCTTGGGTGAGGGATCCCTGTCTTTCTCACAGTAATCCCTCTGTGACATAACAAAACCCTGGGTTTATAGCACTTGCTCAAGGAAGCTGCAATTTATTTTCCTTGTGCTAAAAGCTCTGCATGACTGACAGGAAAAAAAATCCTTACAAATGGCTTTTTTACTACTTCTGAAAGTTGCACTCAATTCTGAACTTTCCATTCTACATAAGCAATCCCATGAATACTGACAATAAAGTAGATGTGCTGATAACACTGCAAACACAGTGAAGTCTTTTAAACTGTGTTTACTGCTTTTAGCATTTAGAAAGGTCTTATCTCGAGGTGCATGCGTACATAGCTCCTCTCTCCAGAATGAATAGGGAACAATATTTGCCATTCTAATAGTTGTCATTTGTTACATATCTCAAGCCAACACCTTCCCAGAAAGAAATAAAGGAAACCCTCTCGAATAAAGTAAGCTCCTGAAACAGGAAATTGGAAAGATCATTTAATGTCATTTTGGTACATACATTAAATTCCCTCTGTCAAATTTCAAAGACAAAAAAGCAGGAAAATTTGAAAGGTACATGTTATGAGCCAGGATCCTCACCTATCATGTGCCTCAAGGTCCATAATAATGTCACTGAACTGTCCCATTTCACCCACATGTCAAGTCCTCTTTTTATTACTTTTCTAGAAATTATATTTTTCTCCTTAATTTTCCAGCTTCTCACATTAACCTGAATCCTGTATATTTTTTTAAAATGCAGTTTTCACCTCTAGTATCTTCCCACCCTCACAGGTTCCTATGGAATGACAGAAGGGAGAGAGAGAGAGAGAGAGAGAATGCGAGCAGGCTGTAAAAAAAAAATAAAATGCTGCCAATAAACATTTAGAATAACTTGAAGAAAAGCCATCTCCTGTACTTTGGAAATTTGTTTGGAATATTAGGCCAAGAGGATTTTGAGCATGAAGAAAATATAGAAGCCCATAAAAAAAATTTAATGAGATTGGAATCGTCAATGACAAAATCGAATTGGTTTTATTTCTTTTTCTCCCATCACTGAAGTTAATGAAGTGACCTGAGAGCTATTTCCTTCAAGAGAGAAATATCCCAGAAAGTCATTTTATTGGAATACACCTTTTTGATGCCTGTAAGCCACCTCTCATGTTTTGCAGACCTGTTAGAAGACAAATACAAGTATTTTTCATGTCACAGGAGTGAACTTTTGCGCAGCAACAAGTGGCACATGTGGCTGAACAATGCACATCATTTCAAACTCTGCCAGGAGGGTCCAGAACGGAGCAAACAATGAGTCAAGTTACAGTTTCTTTTAGAGACAGAATTTCATTTCCTGGACAAAAATATCTGACCAAGAGACAACCCTGGAAGAGGCTGTGTCACCACACCCGTGTTAACCAACCCCTCCACTGCTTCACTAGTCCTGAACCTGCTGTACCAACTCACCTGCAAGGGAAAGAACAGAGATTTGCACTGACAAGACCAAGGGCAGAAACCTGACAAGGTGCTGTGCACGCCCCGGCATTTGTCTGAGCAAAGGTGAAATGCCGCTTTTAAAGGCTCCTCTCACTGAGCTCAGGCAGTATCAAAAATTGCGATTTGATAATCACTGTGTGCAACCTTTCCTTAGATTGGGAATCCACCTGTGGGTCAGGATGGCTCTAACATTGATTGCCCACCGGCTTCTCCCCTGTTTTATCTGCTGGAGCAGCCCAGCCTGGCTCCTCAGGATTCAAAACATATTTCAGATGGTGATTCACAGTCCAGGCCACTGAACAGAGTTTGAGCTGTTGGAGCTGTTTTGTGACAGGCGTGCAAAGAAATCAACCTTCTGCTGAGTGTTCCTCACTACCTCGGCACTCCATTATGGGAACAATTACCTGCAATATCACTGCTTCACTGTGATAAACAACAGCAGGGGAACAGGAGAAAAAAAGGAAAAAAAAACCAAATCAACAAGCCTACCCCTTCAGTAATATTGCAATGCACTGCCTGGCACTTTTAGTGTTGACAAAGTTAAAAAAATAAGCAAAAACCATATTGTAATACTTTGCTTCCTAAAACACTGTGCCTTTGAAACATGAAATTCTAATGTATCTTGCCAAATTTAGTGAAGTAATCATGATAAATAGAGCTATAAATCTAAATTTTTTTTTAACATATTTAAACATCTCCATCAAAAGCACAGAAAAATATGAATGCAGGAGAAATCACCTTCTTGCTAAAGCAGCTCTTCTTGCTAACTCATTAGTTTTCATTCACTTCCTTCTTGTTTCTAAAAGCAATCCTGGAAAGCAAATTAAAATTCACTTTTACATCCCCACTCCTTAGGCTGCCAAGACCCTTTATATCCTATTATAAACCTAATCCTTAATGGTCACCAAAGTTGCTGAGTATCAGAAAGGTAAAACATGACCCAAAAATGTTAACTCATGACGGCTGTTTTCCTTCATTAGTGTTCATAGCACTGCACTGACTAATGATCGGGTAAGATTCTAAACTACTTTTTTTTTTTTCCATATAACATGTCAGATATTTTTATTAAAGTGTCTGTGAAGGCACTGAGAGGTCTATTTATAGCAATTTGTCTCTTCACAACAGTAAACAAACTGGCCAAATTGAGACTCTCTAGAAAGCAGACATCTCAGATGGAATATTGCCTGGGACACGAAAATAAACACCTAGGTTTTTTAAAAGGCTTATTTTTTAAAAGTCATGTGTAGGTTAAGGCAACTAATGAAATCTATGTTCACACACACAAGCATTTGAGAAGTTGCTGGGATTTACTGCAGGGCCAGCTCTCTGGGGCTCCCACAGCACTAAACAATGTCCTATGGCTGTCACACATGACTGCCCATTAAAAAAATCCAATATATTAAAGACATACATGAATGGAATATGCTGAATGGAAAACAGGGGGAATCAAGACTCATATTTCAGAGATATGTATCTTTAATTAAATTTTGCCCAGTTTATTTACTGCTATGGATAGCAGCATTAGATTACTCCAAATTTATGTAAACTCAGTAAGTATACAGGCAATGATTTTAGCAGCTGGTGAAAACTATATCTGCCCTTAACTACTTCCTAATAATAGTTGTGATGCTCAGTTAATATTGGCTGTTTAAGAACTTTCAACTAAATTTGTTACATAAATCAATATGCAAAAGGTATATTTATCATGGATAATTCACCTAATGTGTGAAATCTCAGTCATAACATCATCTTTCCTAAAATTTCCGTAGGGTAACCTGATGAAACTCTGCCAAATAAGTAACTAAGGGAAGCAAGCCCCCAAACACTTGTCTTGACTAATACATGCCATGAATTTCGTGAAACATGCTGTATATTTGTGTGTCTGGTACACAGCAGTTGGAAAATATCATGGTTTTCTCTTTGAAATGGGAACTCACTTTTACCAAGAAACCTGCACTGCACAGAACTTGCCAAATGGCTCCTCTTGAATATTTGGAATAAATCCCATTACTCTTATAATGAGACAATGAGAGAAAGCATCAATACCTAATAAATTAACCATAAAAATACCCAGGTTTTGTATGTAGTGAAACAAATGATCTTTGCTGTCCTCTTAGAAGTAAACCTAAGCCTACTTTATCCATAACTTTAGCAAAATATCCACAAGTACTGTTGCACTATAACCTATCAGAATCTTGGCTATTTCCATAATTTAACCAAAACTAGGATTCTATACTTCTTAAATGGTAGAAGTTCAGGAAAAATCCAGGGAGTAACTGCAATAAACTAAATCTGAAATAAAGCATTTTCAAGTAAACTGTTGAGCCACTACCGCCCTTCTATGGATTCTGGTAAAAATGACATTAATGTTCCCTGCTTAATTTAGCCAGCAAAAAAAAATTAACTAGAATATAAATATAAACAAAAAGACCTCTGGTGATTTTCTTTTACATGTCAATAATTTTGTAAGCCTACAGAGCACTGAGGCAAGAGGAGAGAGTGAAAAGCCAGCGATGAAACAGCTCCCTTGCCACCCCAGCCTCACAACACCCAGCAGCACTATTAACACTATCCATTTCACCCAGAGCAATAAACTCCCATTTTTTTTTGAATGTCCACGTTATGCCAGAATAATATAAAAATAGATGATGAAGCAAAAAGGAGATGGATTTAGCCCTGGTGTCCTGCAGTAGCTGCCATAATTGCACAGGCAGCTCATTATAGCAAGCCAGTCCCCTGAGCCTGCCCTGTCCCAGTTAAGCGACAGTAATAGAAAGCAGCTGTATGAGGACATTAGGTCAGCACAATCATTAGCCCCGAAAATTGCATCCCCATCACTCCTCTGAGGCAGCCAGGCCTTCACACACCATCAGGCTCCTAAACAGCGGGTCAAACACCAGGATGAACTTTACCCGGGAACTCCATTAACAGTGACCTGTGGCTCGGAGCTCCCAGGGAGCCCACACCTCTGGAAACTTCCAGAGTTTAATGAATTTTGGCCATCACCCTGTGCCCTCAGTTCCCCCACCCTGGGGCTGTGCCGGGCAGTGGGCAGAGCTGGCTGGACAAGTGCCAGTGCAGGAAACATCCATTACCTTTGGCTTCCTCGAGGTCTCATCACCTCTGTCTGGGCAACAGGAGCTGGATAACAGCACTGCCACAGCAAGGACACATCCCAGGTGTGTCCAGCTCATGGGCACACAGGAGGGTGACACTGCCTGCAGCCACTGCCACAGCAGGGTCATGTCCCAGGTGTGTCCAGCTCATGGGTACACAAGAGCAATGAGATACCCCCGAGTCCCACGTGTGTGGGATAGAGCAGTGGGCTGGGTCAGCTCTCACAGAATTCACTGACTGTTCTGAGTTGGAGGGGACCCACAAGTGTCACCAGGTCCAGCTCTGAAGTTGATGGCACTTACAGGGATTGACAGGAGCTAGGCAGTGAGAGGAGGCAGTGCCGGTGGCCCCACAGGGGGTTCAGTCCCCACCCCTGGGGGTCACCAGCCATGGGAAGCAGTGGCATCTCAGTCCCCCCACCTGCTCTGACCTGCAGGGAGCCCACCAGAGATCCTATGCAAAATAAATTGCTCTAGGAACACAACATCCCCCTACAAAGAGCAGCTGCTCCATTACATGTTCCCAGTTTTCTGGGGGCTGCTTGAAGCCGTGTGTGGGTTTGAGGGACAGGAATGGGAAGCAGCACAAAGTGTGGGCCAGATCCTGGGG
Organism: Acropternis orthonyx; assembly: GCA_035583155.1. NCBI lineage: Eukaryota > Metazoa > Chordata > Aves > Passeriformes > Rhinocryptidae > Acropternis > Acropternis orthonyx. Next base: position 3,588,515 of record JAWWEU010000034.1, on the reverse strand, counting down.
TGACTGGCTGTACTGTTAACAGCTGCCAGGAGTTGAAGAACCAGCCTGGTACATGCACAAAGGCCCGTATTCCACAGGGACGTGCTGCCTCTTCCATCATTTATCCACCCGTGCTCCGAGGCCGTGAGGCACAGAAATGAAGACTAAGCTCTTTGCCAGTGTTCCCATGTTTTCTGATTAAAAATAAGTCTGTGAAGGTTTCCTGAAGTCTGGACACTCATTCCCACTTTTCCCAGGGACGAGTCTCCCCGGCAGGCCAAGCGTGTCAGCAGTGCCTGGGCAAAGCAAGGACCCGCCTTCGTGGTCCTGATGGGTTTTGGTCACAAAGGCAACAACCCCTCCGTCAATGTCAAAGACTAAATAAGTTTGACTATATGCTGATGTTCTTCAAATTGTTTCTACCAGCCACAGTTCTGGATGGTTTGTTTTTGGGAAATTAATGATGATACACCAAGGTCGTTGTACCTCTGCTGTAGCGAACAGATGTTAACATATTAGTGCCACCATCCTGTGCTGCACTAGGGTAGAGCTGCTCCTGCTTGTCAGTGTGTGAGCTGAGGCAAAACCAGCCACACAGAACAGCCCAGCCTAATAAATTCAGTCTAAAATGCAAACATTTGAAGAAAAGAGCTCCTGCACTTTCAAAAGCCATTACTCTGTATCATCCTCATCAAAACACACCATTCATTTTTTTTTAAATCAACCCAGAGCTAGCAGAACAATAAGAAACCAAATCTTTTTTCCTCTCAGCAGTATAGACCATTTTCCATGCCATTTGTAAGCTGCCTATTTATCCCTGACATTCACAGCTAGAGTATATCTCCAGATCATGTCACTCTGTTACACTGAGGTAGAAATTATCAAGTATTTTTTCCATCTTTTTGCTGGGAGGACCCAGAGCTGGTTGTGCTTATCCATAGCTCTGTTAAACTGGTGTGAGATTATTGTGGTAAACTGCATAGGAGTAAGACATCACCATTCCCAAAGACTACAGTCAGTAGGGAAGGCAGCAGCTTCATGACTGGCAGGGAGGAGGACTGGTGTAGATTGATATATAATCTCAAATAAATACTTTCTCACTAATAATCTCATAGCAATGACACATTTGCAAGGACATTTAAAAAAAAAAAAAACAGGCATTCAGAGTGCATTACAAATGATGAGAGCACTGAGATACTTCACCAGGATACTGCAATACATGGGCCCTTCACAGCAAAGTTTCAGATTTTTGGTCAGCATTGCTAAGTTTTAGCTACCTAAAGCAACTTTACTGTATTTGAGGGATATTACTACAAGATGAATTACACAAAAGGCACCAGTGCCCTAAGAGCTACAGAGAATATAAGTGCCATGTGTCAGAAGATGCAGAATTTTGAGTCACATTTTAAAATATGTAACTTCTGACAACAAAATAGTCACTGGAGCTGGGAAATGGACAGCAATTCTTCCATCACCTTGGCCCCAAACAGGAGACTTAAGATCAGCACAGCTTGAAAGTCCATTTAAACTGTGACAGGGTTGTAAAAAACCCTTAACAGAAGCATTTCCTAAGAGAAAGTCTCATCTGTTTCTAAGCTACAGCTGTCGTTTATTCAGTACTGATAGGCATACCAAATAAAAGAGCTGTGCCACTCAGTCTCCAGCCCACATGTAAACTATTTAAAACCCTTTAGTCCTGATTTCTCACCATCAGGAGGTTTATGCCTGTCTCTTGGCTGTGTTTAACAGTGCAAGCCTTCCTTCCTGTGAATTATGACAGTCAATGGGTTTGAAATTTCCCCCATAAAGGCTCCCTCAGTGCAGGATGAGCCAACTTTGCAGCGTCCTGTGCCACTTCTGGCCATTACCCGGAGCTCACTGACACAACAGTTATTAGAATTCTTCATGTTTATGAATATGAAAAGAGTCTTAATCCTTGACGTGAAAGATCACTGCAAGAGATGCTTATGATTTCCTAAGGCAGTAAGAAAATAGTGCAACGAATTATGTAAAGTACTTTAAATATGGACACTACTGAAAGCCTTCAATTAGGAAGCCGAAACTATCAATAAGCAACATTTATTCTCTTCGTGAGAGGATCCTCTGACTTTAAAGGTATGGTTAAAAAGCAGGATAAAGTACAGATAATGTTCTGAGCATTTCAGAATTTAAATCTACAGTATAATAAAATGCAGTAGAAAGTAGCATCCCTCAAGGGTCCTGGAGAAATGGTTTTGTCTTTTGGAATCTTCCTTGTGTACAAAAGAAATTCAAAAATAAATCAGCTGTTCTTTAAGTTCTCTGCTCTGCACAGGAAATTATTTTAACAAATTAAGAGGTCCATGCAAATGCTTTCCAAGTCTAATGTACCCCTCAAACACCCATGAGCAGGCCTCAACACTAAATCAGGTATTGCCGAAACCCCTTTTCAAAGCAGGTGAAAGTTCTCCTGACTGTGAACCCTGAGTCAGGTCCTTAGGTCTGTTTAGACCAAGGGGACCTTACAGGCCTCCATCAGTTCAAGATGATAATCCAGCAAAAAAACCCAACAAATAGTCTGGAGAGAGAAGTCATATCAGTATAAAAGAAATGTAAATTCAGTTTCACTTAAAGGAGATTTTAGTGGTAAATTGCCATTTTAAGATAAAAATAACACAAAAGCATCACTGAAGGAGCACAGAATGCACCAAACTACAGGCAGAGTGGCCCAGAACAACCCGAGCGCTCACTGAAATGGAAAGCACAGTGTGCTTTGGCCCCTGGAAAACTGCACTGTATGTAACTTGTGGGTACAGTTTGGCTCAATCTTTTCCTCTGGTATTTATTTAATTCTAAGGGAGGTGACTGCTTTAAATGAGGGACAAGTTCTGAGGTGATGTTTTAGGAGCAACCAAAAAGTTCTCCCAAGCCCTGCAGCAAAGCAGCCAGGGCTGAGGTCCCAGAATCATAGAATCGATTGGGTTGGAAAAGACCTCAGAGATCATCGAGTCCAACCCTTGGTCCAACTCCTGTCTGTTTACTAGATCACGGCACTCAGTGCCACGTCCAATCTCAGTTTAAAAACCTTCAGGGATGGTAAAATCCACCACGGCTCTGGGCAGGCCATTCCAATGCCTGATTACTCTCTCTGTAAAGAATTTCTTTCTAATATCCAACCTGAACCACCCCTGGCTGAGCCTAAGCCCATGTCCCCTTGTCCTATTGCTGAGTGCCTGGGAGAAGAGACCAACCCCCACCTGGCTGTAACTTCCCTTCAGGTAGTTATAGAGAGTGATGAGGTCACCTCTAAGCCTCCTCTTCTCCAGACTAAGCAACCCTAGCTCCCTCAGCCTCTCCCCATAGGACTTGTGCTCTAATCCTTTTACCAGCCTTGTTGCTCTTCTCTGGACCCTCTCCAGCCCCTCAATATCTTTCCTGAACTGAGGGGCCCAGAACTGAACACAAACTCAAAGGTGTGGCCTCACCAGCATTGAGTACAGGGGAAGGATCACTGCCCTGGTCCTGCTGACCAGACTAACAGACACAGTTGATAAAACAGTGGCAATGTTTAGTAGAACCCTTGGCATCTCAGGCAATTTCTACTTCAGCTGTTACTAAGAAACAAACCATACAAGAGTTCTGCTTTCCACTTTTGTTCTGCTGGATAACCATCACCGTTATTGCCCAGGCTAACAAAGCGAGGCTGTCACTTTGGCTTCCCTGCTCCCAGGCTGTGTGTTATCCCTGCAGTGCTGTGGGTGCCCATTTCCCCAGGTACCCCATCCCCAGGGCCAGGCTCAGGTAAAGGAACCCCTGGCTAAAAGGGGAGAGGGCACAGGGGGCAAAGCAGCTCCTCCTGGCTGGGCTGCTGCTGAAAGACAAACTGGCATTACCTGGTAGAGGCAAATTGCAGATCAAAAGCTCTGGATGTTGTTCCCATGGATGAGGGAAGTTCAGACAACCTAACAAATCCAGAAATCCAAGGAAACAGTGAGCTACTCTCCAATCTCAGCAATGTGGGCAGGCATGGAATGAATCCTCTGTGCAAGTCCTGCAGCAGTAAAAGCTGCTCTGAGATGTCAGATGTGTTGGTGTTGCCACCAGCCTGCCTACACTGTGCTTGCCTTAAAATCCCTTGTCTCTGTACCCCAGTGCTCCCATCAGTCCATATTGTTAATTTTTTATTTCCCAATCAAGAATTCATGGAGGTTGGTGTGACATTGCTGCAAACACCCTCGCAGCCCAGCAATGTAAATAATGGATACGGCTCCAGAAATACCAGGCAGCCTCTCATTGTTTTGGGAAACTTAAATCACGCTTGCCCCAAGTCACCTGCTCGTAAACAAACAGGCTCCTCTCTGCACTGCAGTAAATCCCTCATCTTTCAAGAAAATTAAACATGTCATGGGAATGATGGTGCTTTGGCTAAGTGTACACAGACATTTAGCTGTGACAGTGCTGCAGAGATGCACTGAGTGCAACTCTTTTTTCCCCCTCAGAAAACAAATTCCAAAATGCTAACAGAGTTTCAGGAGCTCTGGTGAAGTTGAACACAGTTAATGCGTTTCATACCACATCACAGTAAACTACACATCCTTCTTTTGCATTTCTCCTAATTTCTGTCATTTATTTTAAAATCCTATAATAAAGAGCTACTATTGAGGATCCATTTGTTCCTCCCGTTTTCCATTTAACCTCAGTGACTGCAGCCCCTCTCATTTCCTTTGGCCCTGAAGAGTACTTTTACAGCATTACCAACACAATGTGTTTGCTAGTTTTTTACTAATTAATTTTCTGTGAACTTTTCAGCATGAAAAAACCCCCCACATTTTGCACGAGAAATGAATTCTATTTTCTCCATTTCCTTAGAAATTTACATTCTGAGCTCATCTGTGCCACATATTCTTTATGGATAATGAGCAAGGCATCCTCACTTAGCTGTCACTGAGGCAGTGAAATGTTTACAGTGCGAGCTTTGGAGATTCTGGCAGCTTGGATTCTGAGAGTATTTCTTATTCACGACAATAAGCATTGCCCTAAATTTCTCTTACACATGAATAGAAAGGGATTGATTTGAAGAACCCTTGAACTTTGTTGACTCATATTAATGCTGTTTTAAGAAAGGTTAGTTCAGAGACTTCACCATCTGTTTCATGTGATATGACAAGGACTGTTCTAGTCCCCTTAATGTCTTGCAGAACTTCTTGGGAAACTGAAAACATCAATTATTGGAGAGATAAACATCTTCATTATGAAGTTTACAAACAAAACACACATTGTATGACTTGTAAGGGTATTCTCCCACCATATTTATTCTGTAACAGTTTCTGGATACGCTATTAGCAGAAAAAAGAAACCTCAGACAAGAATCAGGAGACTTCCCTAACTCATGGAAAACATTCCTCTTTAATAATCTCTGAAGTCATTCTTTAGCAAAGTACATAAGAATAAACATGTTTTAAAGATCATGTTAAGATTTCATTTAGGAGCACAGGTCCAGTCACAGGCTTAAGCCTGTGGACTTCATTGAACCAAGGCCTGGAAAAGAATGATCTTTTATCCTTCCTTCTTGTTAAGCCTCAAAATAGTTTAAATAAATCTCTGAAATTCTACCAAGAGAATCTCACACAAGATTGTTTTTCACTGAAGCCACAATGTACAATCCATGTAGGTACAGTTTGAAGATTATTGCTGTCAAGTTCTGAACTTCGGCTATAAAAGAAACAAAAAGGGGTGGATTTGCTCAGCAGAAGGAGCAAACCTCTCCTTCCTAAGCTCAGTTCAATTAACTTGAGCCTACGCAAACCTACGGGGATTGTTGTCTGTAATCAATCAAATTTCCAAGTGTAATTATTAACATAGTCTTTAATTAAATGAATCAGATAATTTCTAAAGAAAAGTCAGTTATTGAATGTTAATAGTTCAAATACTTCCAGTACCTTTTTGAGTTCTCACTTAGAAAAATATGGATTAATTCTCAAAGGTCTTTCCTGTAGTTACTATTTCTAAATTAATTTTTAAAATATATTTAAATCTATATTTTTAGCATATTACTCTAAAATGACCATGAGATGTAATTGTATTGTGTAGAATGAGGCAACTTCTGCCATTTTAGGTGTCCTGGTGCCGTGACTTTTCTGATATTTCAAGAGTTCTATTGCTTGTCTTATTTCCCTTAGAAATCTACATAAAGAAAATGATACTTTTAGTGCCTAAATACTAGTAGAGTGGGTGGAATAGCAAACCTAAACCTTCCCAGTTGTATATGAAAATCCCAATCTAAAGCAATGTTGTTATCAGACAAGTAACAACACCGATTAAAACTGTGATTCAATAACTTTTTGATAAAAAATGAATAATGTAAAACTATTTCTTGCCAATGACAGAGCCCCCCAGCCTTTTTAGATTTCCATATTAAGTTGTCAGGAGTGAACCTCTCACGTCTGAACTGGCAATTCTTGAACACACAAACAATATTCCAGAATTCTCCCTGCTATCACTGGTTTTGACACACCGTATAGTGACTGGAAAAGTACTTTCAGAGTAAAACCATGAGAAAGAAGAAGTTCTCCAGTCTGTGCCAACCTCTGGACTTTAGAGGGTTCAATACAATACAATGACTCAGCAGCAGAGGAAAACAAGCCGGGGCTTTGTGTGAGCGACAGGAAATGGTACCCGGTGTTTCTTTTTGTAAACCTAATGTTCCTCCACCTAATGTGGAACACAGTTTAGAGTAATTACAGCAACAGCCAGGAGATAAATGACTAGAATAGATTTTCATACAATAGCACTAGATCTTCTGAAAGGCTGCTGAGGAGCCTGACAGAGATGACAAAATCAAAGCGAGCGAGAAACTAGCAGGAGATCCAGTCAAGCTAAAAAGGTTACACAAAGCAAGCAATTATCATTTCTAGGCTTAGTTTTTGAGGCCTGTGTTCTCTATTTGCAAAAAACAGAGATGCAAATATCTTGAATCAAATGCAAAGAAAAAAACTGAGTCCATTTTCCCCTGCAACTAAGTCCAATCAAAAGAAAAAAGTGTATATTCCAGTTCCAAGTTGGATTTGGAGTGACTGATTCAGAGTCAAACCCATGCAGCAACATTAGTAGCCTCCTGTACCACATTTCAATTAAAATTCATGTATTTTACTCCTGAAATTTAACTTTTCTCCTCTGAGACTCTGAGATTCCAGACTTTCCCATTCTACCAGAGAGGAAAACTCAAGGTTGATGGTGCAAAAGACAACTATAACAAGTCACAGATAAAAGAGGTACAGCAAAACACCCGAGGTACACTTAAAACAAAAGTTAGGCTTTAATTTATGTTAGAAACATGAGAAAAAGTTAATGGCTGCAATAAACACATTAGACACAGCCACTTATAGTACAAGAAGTGAAGCATTCTCTGCCTTCTAGTGACTAAGAACTTTCTATAGAGAAACATGAGATAAAAGTTCTATAAGACACTGATTCCATTTTAATTGTCTGCATTTAGAGCACAACATAAATTCCAGCTTTTTAGTTAAAAAAAAAATCCATCCCTCCCTACCTAGGAGATTTGAGAGATTTATTTCCTAGAAAGTTCTGCACAATTAAATTATTTTTTACTGCTGTGTAGGCTACAGAAAACTAATTGTCAGAGAAACACTTCACATTTTTCTTCACAGTTGTTTTTCTGTGCAAAGAGAATTCTAAATAAATAAAACCTCTTCCTTGATTTCCCCACTGTAAAGGATACTAGGAAAGTCTGACTAGCAGAAAACCTGTATTATTGATTTTTCTGGTATTCTTACTTGTGAAGAGACAATATCTATTTCTTCTTTCTAGAAGGAGATCACTGATAGCCATTACGCTGTTGTTAGAAAGGGAGGAAGCTGCATCTTCTATATTATTCCCCCGTACTCACACTTCACATGGTTTTTAGTGGAAATCTTTTAAGAAGGTGCTTAACAGAGGAATGAGAAAATCAGAAAACTTTCCTCAGTACCAAAATAATTATGCGTATCCAACTGATGCTAACAGACCTCATTCCAGAGGTTCATGGAAAAAAACACTTTAATTCGGAAGACTGAGGTGACATAAAAAGAAATTCTCTTAACGGTGATTATCAGAAAACTTCCCTATTGTAATTGTGACTTAAATATCATGGGCATAGGCTTTGATTGCCTGAACAATTCCACTGATTACACATTAATTTGTCTTGAAAAAGAAACTTGCTCTAATGTAAGACCTCACTTGTTTAATACCATACGAAGCAAAACTATAGATGTTCCAAGCCCCACCTTGCCCCATCCCCAAAAGGACTCAACTACCTCCCCAACCTGTGCTATTTCTTCTGCCCTCTTAAACCCAGCTTATTTCACATAACTAGTTTAGAGAACAATCAAACAGAAGAGCAGCCTAGAGCATCATAACAGAAGAACAAGAGGAGACTCAGCTGCTTGGTGAGCTGGAGGCAGAAATTATTTAACACACCCAGGCCACCACCAGCATCAGTCCTGAAGCCACAGCCACCCCATGGCATCATGAAATAGTTCTATACTGGAATAACCATACAGGTCTGTGTGAGGAGGTTTCCCTACAGCTACAGCAACTCAGCAAAGCACCCAAACCAAGCAGAAAAGTGACACCCTTCCCTGAATAACTCGGAGAACTGAAGAATTAAATCAAGTGCTTTATTCTGCCATCAGCCCTGTTTTACCTTCCTGCTTAATACTGTGAAATTATCTTCTTTTTGCTGCGGACTTCACACCATTTCCTGCAGTTGCACTTGCATATCAATGAGTTGTCCCACAGCTCTGATAATTGCTCTGCAGAGGTGCTGTGCTATCTCCTGCATGCTTTCTGTTGCTCTCCATTAATCTCTCCCGACTTTGCAAAGAGAGGCTGCCCACAGCTCGAAATCCAAGTGCAAGTGCTGCAGCAGCAAACCTGCAAACAGCCAGAGAGGTTGCATAACCCATTTTACACTGGTCTTTCCAAAACCAGGACCTGTCCCTTTGCCCCTGGTGGATTCTGCACTTCCCTGTTGCCTGCACATCCTCTGAAGCACATCTGCAGCATCTGCAGCCCCTCGCTCTGCCCCCCTGACAGGCAGTCTCCTGACACAGCCTCCTGGCCTTGTACTTCCCAGAGTTAGCAGTCCAGAGGATGAAACCAGGACACAGAGCCTGAAAAGCGTGGCTCAGCAATGCCTTCCCAGTAGGTGGGAGCAGTGCCCATTGCTCAGACACAAGCTGAAGGTGCTAACAGCTTCGGCAGCCCAATTTTGGGTTTCTTCCATGCTTGTCTAAGATGTCATTTGGGGAAATTCATATACTTTCATGCATTTCCTTTCCACAAACTGCCTAGGAAATAAGGAAATTATATGCTTTAAGTGCTGCTGGTGGCCTGTCACATTGTTTTGGTCAGGGTTGTCTCTGTTAGTATTGCTCTGATTTTTCCATCATCTACCCGTAACTTACTGGTGACCCCAGAAAGAAATTTTGGGGCATGACCATGGAAAATGAGCAACACTCTCCTCATCATACACTGTGTGTCATTGGGAACAACACAAGGCATAGCACATGTGGATTCAGAATTCCAGAAGAATAAGAAACAGTACAGCATCAAAATACAACTCTTCTCTGCGCAACAGATTAATATAAAGGTCACTTTCAACCAGGAGTGAAAAACATTTTGTTTGGGGGAATCACCGGAGGTGAAGGGGGAAAAAATGAACTATTTGATTTGGGGGGAAATTGGTTAGACAGAAGGTGCTTCAAAATATAATCAAAAATTAATTAGAAAGAGGAACAAGCCAAAGGACAAACATCTGTGGCAGAAGGATGTGAAGAGATAAACAAATCCTACGTATGACAGTTAATTTCAGTTAAGACCAGAATCCTGCTGGGCTACATTTGGAATACTCTGTAAACACTCTGAGAAAAAGAAAACCTACATTGATTTTGGGGTGAATGGTCCAAACCAAAGACACTGAAAATAATAGATGTCAACAAAACCACCCAAACTAAGGATAACAAATAACAGTAAAGGGAAACTACAGCAATTAACAGAACAAGAGTTGTTCACAAGTCAGGAGGCAAGCAGACACATTACTCCTGCACTTGGGTTTCCTGAGTACCACACAGGAGGGAGGGAAGAGCCCAGCTGACAGAACTCTGGCGAAACAAATTACTCTTCTAAACCAGATGACATTGGGGCCTACACATTTTTCTCACTTGTTAACTGAAAAGGAAGGTAGTTTGCCAGGAGTGAGACCACACTACATGGAGCTAAAAAGGGAACTGCAGTAACAGTGAGGAGTGACATTCACTCCCCTCCTTGCCAGGGCTTACATGCTGATCTTCTGCCCCGTGGGATGTTCCTGCAGCTTCCCAAAGGGAACGTGTCCACCATTCCTAAAGGGACTGCAGCATGAAGCCCCCTCAGGAGGCCAGAGAAGTTTGGTGGGACCTTCACAGGGCTGGGCACTCTGCAAAGCATCCAAACCCAGGGAACAGCGCTTGTGACTTCCAGCTCCCTTCTCTCCCACCCCTGAGTGAAGCCTAAGCAGAGCAGTCAGTAAATACAAAATTCATTGAGGAGAAAAAGACAAGAATTCACAGTCCAAATTCTCCTAATATGCTGATCCCCCTGTTCTGTTTACATTTTGCTTAGCAGAAGATGCTCCCCTACATTAACCACGGCCTGTAGATACAACATGAGCAAATACGCAACTGCAAACAGCAAGCAAGGCAAAACAGTGTTGTAATTCCAGCTGCTGGGTTAATGAAGGTAAGGTGATGAAATAATTCTTAACCCGTATTTTGTTCAATGGACATTGCAGGGAAAAGCAGCAGAAAGATGTTGAGAAATACTGCAGCCTTTTAAACAGCGTTAAACAGATCAGTGTTTTCTGATTAATTCTTCAGCTGACTTGAAGTTTGTGACTAGTCTCAGTTAAATATACAATTATATAACTCTGCCTCACTGTAAAATAAGTGTTGTTATTAGCCCTGTACGGATAATCAAAGTTAAAATTCTCTTTCTGCAAATATTCAGAAGTATTTGTTGAAAACCTACTGCCAGCATGTTCACTGAATACCAGTCAACTCATCTGCTAGAGTATTTGGGATAAGCAAACACAAAGCAGGTGCAAATGAACTCTAATCAAATTTATTCAAAACTTCAAGCAAATACTAAAGTTAGAAGATGGGGAGAAATGTGTTTTCCATATTTGGCTAGCTGTAATTGGAATTTCTATTCAGTCAAACCAGGATAATTAAGCGAAAGACAAAAAGGGATCTGGCAGCAGGCTGAGCAAAGTAACTATTGCTAAAGAAAGAGAAAAAACAAGGTTCTAGTGGTAATGTAAATACAGTTAATAAGGTGATGTTACTATAACACCAAAACTCCAAACAATTTAGAACAAATAGTTATTATGAAAACTTAGTCAGCACAACTAATTAATTCCTAGTAAAATTATGATAGTAATTGGAATCAACTGTAATTTCAGGCTAAACTTAATAAGTGAGCCCAGCTCTAAGAACATGAATTGGAGCAGAAACAAGCCAGGATTCTCAGCAAAGCAGATACCGTGGCCTGGATTTCCAGCGCGGTGCAGCAGCTGACAGCAGGTAAACTGCTGTAGCCCACACCAAACATTTCCAGGGGCTTCCCAGTGTGTGCAGAAACACCCACAGCTTTATGCCAAAGTGAGCTGCCATCTCAATTGCAATCCCCTTCCACAAATCTGTGGTTATTTGCTAACACCATCACTGCAGCTGAAATGAATTAAACTAAACTGAAAGGAATAAAATAGAGACTACAACTAAACAGGAATGTTTGGTTTGGAGCAGGCAGAGAGAACATGGACAAGAAAAGCTACTGTGTATTTAACAAAGTAGCTACTTTGCCTTGGAACACTTCCAGAATAGCAACCCTATTTAAGGAACACAGCCCCTGACTGCCAGCTTATGCAAATGACAAAAGGAGCTGAAGAAATCAGGGTAGAATAGTGAAAATTATTTCCAGAAGAGACGAGTACTTCTTAAGCAGGAAAAGATGAAGAATAAAACACTTATCCCCATGAACAAATTACCTGCATCTTCCTTCTGGAGTTTATGTATTTGATTTTATTCTGTCTATAAATGATTTGACTTAAACAGTATAGAGCTTGTTTAAATGTTGTCCAGTACTAAGGTGTCTTTTACTGGCCTGGGACCTGATCTTTGACTGAAAATACGTTTCAGCTACATTCTGAACAATCCAGTGGGGGTTTCCAGGGAACTCACAGAAGGACAGAAAGGAACTGAGCTGTCAGAGGCAGCAGCATCATCACCCCATTCTCCAAGGACAGGGATTGACACAGACACACTCCCATGGAATGGGCATGAAGGGGGCTTGGTCAGAAAGTTACTCAACAGGTGAATAAAAACATTGCTCGTTAGCTAAAATCAATTAAAAGCCTTCACAGCAAGTTAGCAGAATTAGTAGTGTTTTCAGAGGATTTTGAAGGGGGAATTACAAAAGCTTCCAGTCAGGTGAGTACACAGCGCAGGTCAGCCTATTTGGGAGGGAAGGAAGAGGTGACGGGGGGTCCTTGGTGAACCCTGCAAATACCAACATCAGATTCATAAACTGAAAGATAAGGAAAAAATATGCTGGTACTGCCAAATTTTCAGGTTAAATGAATCCTTACTTTAGTAAATCCGTGGACTTCGCTCAACAGTGACTCTCAGAAAACATCTACTGAACTTTTGCAATCCATTTTATTTTTATTTTCAGCCAGCAGTTAAAGCTTAAGGGATTTTGAGAGCAGAGTACTAAAATTTAGCCAGACCTTCCTTATTAAAAGGAAAATCTTCAATAATTAGCTCTTCCCCTAACTGCTTTTTGGCTCTCATTACAAAAGAAGTGCTATGTTAATATACCTTGTGTTGCAAATGTTTCACAATTCCTGCTAATCAAATTAAGCTCAATTCTCAGCAAATAAACCCTCAATGCAGTTAATGGAAAACAAGGAACAGCGCTACTTTGCCTGAGAATGGGTCATTACCACAAGCTTCTAATTACAAGTACCTTAATGCATAATGTAAAGCACAGTCTTATATGGGCTCTTAAGAATTAAAGCTGTAGCAGGATCAAAGAATTGATGTGTCCTTGAATTTTTTATATGTACATTATAATACGGATGAAGAAAAGCAACAAAGAGAGACACAGCAAAATACAACAATTCATTCACTTACCCACCCTCCAAAAGTATAATAATAATAATTTATGCAGTTTATGAAACTGCAAAGACTGATTTTGACTCAGGACACATTCGGAAACCAATTTTCATTTGCCTCCTCCTCTACCCTCTTGATAGAGCATGTTTCACACCTACCAGTTAATGAAGGATTATTACTTTCCTCTAGAGTAAGTTGCAAATGCAACCAAGGTTAAAGCAAAGGACGTTCGTTCTGAATTAGGTTATATGATGCCATCAAACAAGAGCACAGGTGATTGATGACATATTGCCATTACTGCACCAAGCATTTATCAATACCACACTATGAATTATTTTCTGGTTTAGTTCTCTTATTGTCACATGATGGTATATTTTATCAAATTTACTTAACAGAAAAGAAAAAAAAAATACAGCAAGAAAAGCCCTGGAAAGCGCAGAAGGCATAATAAATCACAGTAACCAAATTACACAACACAGGCTCTGGCAATACTTGTCAGTCGGAATTCTGCTGTTCTGAATGAACTTGTAACAGTTGCATTTTTTCCTCTGAGATTCCAGAATGAATGTGCAAGAACGGGCAGGGCAGTCAGTGCAGCCCAGCACATGCTGCTGGGCTCTTCTGCAAGCCCAAGGCCTGGAGTCCACCTTAACCAAGTCCTACAGAGCAATTCAGCTGCAATGCTACTGTGACTGAAAAGAACGGTTTCACCAGACAAAAAATTCTTCCATTTTTCTGAAAATGTTTTGCATATATTTATTTTCCTGGAGAACTGTGACAGAAAACTTTGGAACTTTCACTCAGATGAACACTTCATGCTCTAGCTCACTCTGGATATAAAGAATTCATATGAAATTATGTCTGGTGCAATTGTAAACCTCCACAGTGTTACATTTGCAGACTTGCTGAATGCTGTTGTTAGATTCATGCTGCCTCTTCTCATTCTTGTTATTACTAATACAACATGTGTGTGCCTCTGCCTATCCTCCTGACACCATAGATTCTGTAAAAGCTAAGCTTTTCTTTCCTTAGCTTTGTAGTTGTCCTCTCTCTGAAGGGCATGAAGCCCAGATTGGGAATTATGGCTATGTGAAAGAAAATTAGCTCCTATTTGGATATCCGTGGAACTGTGGAGAAGGCAGGCTCTGGAGAATCCCACCCCTCACACTGATCTCATCCTGAGCCTCATGAAACCAGAAATATTATTGTGAGTTTATAATCAGCAGCCAATAAACAGGGGCTCTTTCTTCACCTCCCACACACAGCCATGGGCTTTTTTTCACCTTTACAACTAAGAGGTAGAAGCAAACATTACTATTATTATTATTATGTTATTACTAGTATTACTAGTAATAGTAATATTACTAGTATGATTACTAGTAACAGGATGGGTTTGTCCTAGGGAGTAGTACTTATCAATATTCAAAATTCAGTCAGACTGAGACATGTTTACTTGAAGCTACTGCAGAAGCAGCAATTGAGACAGACACCAATCCTAAGCAGACAGAGAAGGCTGGGATGGTTCTCTAGAGGAAAGTGTCTCAGAATTAGGGGCTGAATGGACAAATGTGAGAAGAAACCATGCTTAGCAACAGCAGACCATCCAAATTTGAGCCCTGCCAGTCAGTTCTGCTTTAAGATTTTCCTTATGTCTTTCTGAAGTCTTTGACTAAAATGTATTATTATGAACAGCATTAAAAGTAATCAGTTTCTAACAAGGTGTTAGAAAGTTTTCTCAGGTTTCAAATGGCCCTTTGCACTGGCCATTTCTGCACTGACAGCACTCACTGTTTCACATTCCTAGACTGTTTTATTCAAAAGAAACATTTGAAGTGCCTTATCTCACCAAAGTGCATTTCAAAATATTACGCAAATAGTTTGCAGACTACTTGTAAAATGCCCTGCATCCTTTGGCAAAGCAGCTGTAAGACTCACCTTCTTTCCTTACTTCAAGCTGTATTTTGTTTATGAATAATTTTGGTAAAAGAGGTTGAACTGAAATTCCAACTTATAAAGAAATAAAGACTATGTGTTTTTCTGAATCAAAACCAAGGTCAAAGCTTAATAGGCATGTCAAGGCAATTTACAGGATCCAAAACCTCTGTGCCAGGGCATTATAAAATGCAGTTTTACTGAAAAATTTTAGGTTCAGCTCTACAGCTTTGTTGGGTATTGGATATGCCCATGTCCTAGATGGGGAACAAAGAAATTATGCTCAGGAAGAACCTGAATATTTATTTGTGTTTCCTCCAACTGCTGGGTAGCAAAAGTTTACAGTAAATCAGCAGAAATATAACACTATTATCTCCCTTTACAGGGAAATAGGTGTATATGGCCCCTGATGCCTGCAGAGCCCTTTCAAAAATAGGTTTGTTTTCAGTGTACCATCAGTCCAGAGCCCTGATTTTCTTTTGAGTAACTTCTAATAGTTTCAGCTGCAACATCTCCTATTCCCACTAGCATTAATAAGTAAGATAGGTATGGTTTTAATTACTTCCCTTGAAACAGACTGAAACTACCAAAAGATAATTTCAATGAATTATTTATATGCAAACCAAAAGATTTTCAAGATAACACCTTTCCCTCTTTGCAGACTTGTGTATGAATGACTCTCCAGCTCCTGCACTGCATCGTTCCTTGGGGAACAATTCCTGGCCTACAAATTGTTTGACTTAAATATTGCAGCATTACTTGATGGCCGAGTGATTTCCATAAATGGTCCTGAACTCTGCAGCTCATTCTCAAACACAATATAATTGAGCTCAGACTTTTTAACCCTGAAGAGAAAGTTCGTCCTCTTTCTCAGACATCTGAGAAAGAAGCCAAGGGAGACTTACAGGCTGATTTCTCTAAGTGCCTTCAGAGTGAGCACCAACCCATCCTGGAGTACCTTGGGCTGCCATTCATTTTCTAATATAAACAAATAGAGGGCTAATTCTCAGACACAAGTTGTTAAGTCATTGCTAATTACACACAATAAACCAGCGATACAATCTTACTGATATATTAATAGAAGGAGACTTTGCAAACGCTGGGCTGAGGTGCACTGACAGTGTAAAGGAGATGGATTAATTTGTGTGCACCATACCATAGCACCAGCTTGATTTTCAGTCACTCCTGCTTTTGATGACAACAGACTATTGTAAACAGTGAACTTTGCTTGCAGGTAATTCCAAAACAAAATGAATCAAACTATTAAAGTAACAGCAGACACTACAAGGGATGCTTTCAGAGGAGAAGCACAAATGTGCACCCACAGAGGCTGTGTTTGTAGAAATTGCCAGGAAAGAACATTTCTCCCTTTTAATCTCATCAGAATAAGAGTGACACTATTCTCCATCACTATTTCTGAGATATGAAGACACTTTAAATAAACAACAGCCAGATCTGTAAACTCATCAAGAAAAACCTCAGAAGAAAATAATCTCCCTTTTTCGTATCTTAGCACCTTAAACAAACATTGAGTTGCCTGATGGGCAGTTCCATGTGGACTCTCATCTTTGCTGTCACTGTTTTACCATTAAAGTGTCTTCTTGTAAAACACTGGAGACTTCAGAGGCTTAAGCCAATATAAAAATCTCTGCAGTATGAAGTAATTTCATGTTGCTACTCTGGTTATTTCAGAATTGGCTGCAAATAAGAGCCTGAGGATGATTTAATGTGTCCTCGACCCATCACGGCCATGGTTAAACAAAGTAAACACATCAGTCTTTAGCAGTTATTTGTAACTGGAAGAAAAGCACAAACCAGTCACAATAAACAGAGCCCTGGAAAACATTCTGAAGGGGAACTAAAAGTATCTGAAAATGTCTTTCTTCACATCTTGCTGTATTCCTTTTCTCAGTAAAATAAAACCCCAATGACCATTCACAGGAGGATTTATTAGCCCTAAAATCACTGTTCCAAATAAGATCCCAAGATACTACTGAAGAAGTAGAAGTTTAGGAATTCAGATGTGATTACACATCAGCAACTGGTACTTCCACTGCAGTTTTAAAATAGAGCAACCAGCCTTCAGAGCTCACAGAGAAGATATAGCTTTACTTTGAGATGAAAAAAACACAAATCCTGGTAACTTATCTGTGATAATTTGGCCCCTGCAGCAGTAGCTGTATCAGCAACCCAACTTTACAGCACTGATGCCGTTCTTTTAAATCTGCTCACAGAGCTGATGTTTACCTTGCTGTCTAAACCTTGCATTCCTACAGCGGACACTGATTCCTGACCCCTGCACCAGGGACTTTCTCTGGAGTCTGGACTGAGGATTTGCTGTCAATGGGATGCGTAACCCCGGGACACAGAGATCCAGGGAGGTCACCCTCTGCCTGGCATCAATAAGCTGTTTGTTTGCAACGAGGCCAAACGAAGAGACCTGTTTACATAAGTGTAAGGAGGGACTGATTCAGGAGCAGCCATCCTAACACAGCACTGAAGGGCAGCTTCATAGACTGCAGTGGTGTCAAGGTCTTTCTTATGGTTTTCTCTGATCTGTGTTTGCAGGGAGAGAAGGAAAAGTGTGGGATAAATGAAAATGGTGTGTACATCCCTCCGCCATGCTGAAACTGCTGGGGAAAGAACATAATCTCACAACAAAGATGATGATGCCACTATAACCTACAGGACATAACTCCCCTAAAGTCTTCTTGTTAGAATGCAGAACTGGAACTTTCAGTGCAGAGGCTTGTGGTTGCTGCACAATATTCCCAAGTCCTTTACACACTTCTATAGGAGGCACACACTGCCTCATGGTACAGCAGATTCCCTGGGGTCACCCCCAGACTGATCTTCTGATAAAGAGTCACCTTTTCATGAATTCTTAGTCTCGGGATTTTAAAAATTAGAGATGGTCGAGGTCTGGCCAAACTGACAACTTCCTCACCTGTTAGGCACTCATATAATTGAAAAAGGTACCTGGATACAGTCATGAATCATAATGCCTGTCATCTAGGAAACCTAAAAAAATACCTTAAAACTCTGTCCCTAAAATAAAACCACCATCACCACAAAAGCCTAACAAAAACAATCTTTTGGATTTCATCGCTTCCGGGAGGGGTTTTTTGTGCCTATTAACCATGAGACCGTATTGAGCTGGAAAGAGACAATTTAGCCAATATCACAGGGTTCCATTTTTCACTTGAATACCACTGTTAGCTTTAATTTAGAGATCAGGACAACTTTGTTCTTATCTATGTAGTCTGTATATTATGCTTTAATACTGGCTATGGTGGGAATTATTTGCAGAAGCAGGAGACAAAATTGTCTCCTGAGTGGTACTGCTGCATGCTTAGAATTGCATGATGAGCTAAAAAACCCTAATTATTCCCAGGCATGAAAAATAAACTACTGGAAACAGTTTTTCTAAATTCTGTCTGTAGTTCTGTTGTAATTTTCTGGCTGCAAGAGATGTTTGAAAAGCAGTACTGATTGTCCTACATTAGTTTTAGGATTGCTGTATTTTACCTGAGGACAGGAGGTCTTATTTTAGTATTAATGAAGCAGATTGTAATATTGGAAATTGCTCCTATGGCAGCACAACATTTATTTAAAGTTTAACTTCCATGTCTTTTGTTACCTGCACTGGGTAGCCTCAAATCATAACTAAAAATTTGAACAATTTTCCCCAATAAACACGTTCCTTCCATCGCTGTGACAAGTGCTCTCTGGTCCTCTTTCTTAATTATAGAACCCTTCTGGGGCAGAAGATGCATGTTATTTTCATCAGTGAGAGATAAGAGATGGCAGCATAGAATTGGGTTTTTGCTATACTTAATCATAATCCTCCTATCACTTAAAAGGCAACAGGAGATCTTTTTCAATAAAGCTATCGACTGGGATTCAAACATCAACACTGGATTTAGCCACATAAGCTTAATTGACTTTCAAGAAGAGATGAGCATCTCTTCCATTTAGGCTCGTCTGATAACACCATCCTTACTAGCTCAGGTTTATGTATGCAATCACTAACTATGGGGGGGAGGAGCCAAAACTGAGAATGTATAAAGATCACTATCTTATTCTGTTCTTTATAGGAAAGTTTGGGGGGAAAAAAACATGTTCTTCCTGTAAAACTATTTTCAATTTAAGAATTCTCTGAAGTCCCTGCGCACGATACACCGTTATCTTTGTATTGATTTTCTGCAGTATCACACTGAACTGCACAGGAGGCTTGTGATTTAATTGCAATTGCATTTCATATGAACTTCTAACATGAGTTACACACCAACCTTTATACCATCTTCTCTCCCTTTTTGAGCTTATAGTTTTATTTGATCCTTCTTCTCACAGCCCAGATTTATCTGTGCTCCCTTTCTTGTAGTCCAAGGCTTACAAGGTCATGACACTGACTCCCATATTGAATGAGACACTGAAACCAGGTAACCCAGAATGCAATTGATCCCTGATGAGCAGGGGGATATTTCCATCTAAATGAGAAGAATGAGCTCTGTGGCTCCCATTAAGGTTAATGGGGGTTATATGCTGAGTCCTGGCGTATCATAACAAATGCTTGGCCCCTCAGCTAATCCATTCCAATCTTTGAGTACTGACAGAGACAAAAATATTAGCACAAGGGGGAAAGAAAGGATTGCAATTTAGAAGCAAAATTCGGAGTTGTTCCATGTTTCTTCACTAACTTTCAAAGTGTTAAAAGCAGTACATTTCACCACTTTCCACTTGATCTGCAAAAGTGTGCAAGTTAGCGAGAGTTCTATGAGAACCATTAAAAATCTGTCAGAGAAGTGCTGGTCATGGCAAAAACGTTTTTCAGAAGCTGTCAATTTGCCCAAATATCCATCAGTGCTCCCAGGCACAACAAGGGATTCCTCATTTAGAATGTGTCAATTCTTATTATTAATGTCATGATGAAAACACCTGCTAAGTGTCTGTGTCTGGCAAAGTGAGGCTGTCACAAGAAGGAGAGGGTGAGTGCAGCTCAGATTAGCGAGCAAGGAAGAGCTGGAGGCTTTTTATTTTTAATGCTTACCTAAAGGCCTACACCCAATTTTATCCTGAGCTGGGCCTTGTAAAGGTAAGGAATGCAGCAATGTATAACTGAAGAAAGATAATGGGAAAATAGTGTCCAATATTAACTGTGTGTAAAATGACACTTTTGGGAAGGGGAGGCTCTCGGTCATTTGTTCTGTTTGCAGGTCAGCCAAGTCACCAACACTGAGCTCACAAATGTCTAGAAAAGTCTTTCAACCCCTCTGAACCCTGGCATGTGCCTTGGCAGTGACTGCCAGGCACACAGAGCTGGGCTCTACTTTTAAAAGCCCAGAGAAAATAAAAACATCTCCTGGACCTCACTGCACTGTACATTGCTGTATACACGGTGCCAAAATTCAAATGGTAGCTGCTGCCTTCCTTTAAAAAATAAACATAAACATTGTACCCATGGGATTATGTGAGCTCCAAGATGATATCACTTCTGAAAGGTCTTCCTGCCTTTCCAAGGCAGGGTTTGGAAGAGGATTTCAGACTCCTGTTTTGGATTAAGACAAATCATATTCAGTAGGGAAGGTCATCATTAAGGAAACTGCTCGATACTTCTCTCCCTATTCTTACATCGGTGACACAAGTTAAATATTTTGCAGCAGAAGCAAACACTGTAAACAGCAGTTAATGGAGCTGGACAGTGCTGACACCAAACAAGATGCCTCGCACAGCACTTGCTGCGGGAACACCTCGGTGGGCACCAGGCAGCTCTGCATTCTGATGCTGATGCCACCAGGCACTTAAATACCTGCTTAACTTTAAGCTCATGGCTTTAAGCACAAGGCATTAACTGTAATGAGCATTCTTATATTCTTAATCACATACTTGGATTCATTGCTAGAGCAGGCATGAAGAAATAATGGGCCATATCTTCAGTTTGTATAAATTGGTGGGACTTAATTGAAATGAATAGAGTTGTGTCAATTTATCCGGGCTGATACCAGATCCCAGGGGTTCCAAATCTCACCGAGTGCAAGTCAGGCCTCGGAGCAGCTGTTCCTGCAGAGCTGTCATGCTCAGACTATCAAACTGCTCTCAGCCTTCCACCCAGCAGGAGTTAATGATCATATATCTCTTTTTTGAGACACCCAGAAGGATAACCCCAGTGTCTTAGCCAACACACTTATTCTCTCAGTAAAAGACTCTATTATCAAGGCCACGTGTGAGTTATTAGTGGGAGCACTTTGGCTGTCATATCTCACTGCAGATCCTGCAGAGTCCAACTTACTGCTTTGTTGGGTGCCTTAAAAGTTTTTGCATGTGACATTTCCAATAACAACCTGGTTAATTTGTTTTTAAGTTGAGTTTATGTAGATTATTTCTCACCTTTTTTCCCTCTCAGCTCTTTTTTAGTGCAGTTTAGCACATGACTCCTGTCCATCTTACTGCACACTGACCTGTATTTCTGGAAGAAAAGTAGGCTTTCAAAGTTTTACAAACTTAGCTGTTACAAGCATCCTCAAGGGTCAAATAAAACATAACAAACCATATTTTGGACAATGCCATAGGACAAAGGTTAACAAGAATGCCTATGAAGAACAAGAATGGTTATATATAACCAAAACATAACTTATTAGCAGAAGGAAATTTTTATGTATTCTGTTCTTACCATATTTTTGCACTCACATGCTCAAGTAAACATCCTAAACCTTGTTTCCCTTAATATTGAAGTGTGATTAATCTATTTCCCCATGAAGGATTTCACAGTTAAAGAGCTTTCTGTTCAGCAAGGGACTGAACCCAGTGACCAAATCCATCTCATACCAACAAAACACACAAACAGTACCACATGTTGCTTTGGCAGGATTTCATTCCCTAATCGGAATTCCTGGTGTGCACCACCACAGCTTGGCCATGGAGGGCAACTGGGGTCTCCTCCCAAGGCTGTGCCTGTCACTCTGGAGTTCTACCCTCTATTCACTCTTGATGGAACAATTAAATCTCACCCTTATCAAATGTCACAATAAAAATAACCAAGCTCTGTACTGTGCACAACTAAATGTTAAAATAAAAACATAAATTGGGAACAATGGAATTTTTATTGATAATTCATTGCTGGATGGCTTGTACCAAACAATCACATCTGACAGCAGTCCCAAGTGTGTTTAAAATATGAGAAAAGCTTTCATTTTAAATATTGATTGTACAAGAAAATGTACTTTTGACGGGAACATACAAATTTCCAACATTTCTATTTTTTAACTGTAAAATGTCACTATATAAACATTTAACTAAATGCATCTAGTTGGGGCTGGGGGAGGAGAAACTTTAAAGCAGAACCTTTCAAATATTCCAGGTCCTTTCACGAACACTGTTTCCTAAGGATTAAGCAAGAATTTGCAAAAAAACTTTCTGCAGTTTTTTCCGTATATAAACCTGCACCAAAAGGACACTGAAATGCTGCTGTGTGCCAATGTCTCAAACAGAAGGGTGAATATTTCTGTAGGTGATCACTACACTTATAATGCCTACAGGAGCCATGGGGTGAGGATGACCCGAACATTGTTTCCCCTGACCATGGGATGAGTTGATTACCTGAGAGGGTAAAGCTGCTGAGAGAAGGAACTGCTTCCAAATCTTTGGGCTGTAACAGGCACTTCCAGCCTGAAGGTTGATCTGACCTAACCAGCATTTGGGACCTGCTGGCACTGTCTTTCAAGAGAGTCCTTGCTGTTGTACGCAGCAACATCTTCTGAGTCCTGCTAAGTGATTATCCCAGCAGCCAGAGCAGGGATGTTCCATCAAGGTCTTGCAGTGGCCGTGCTCCAGAGGAGGAGCTGCTGCTTTCCCCAAAGAGCCTTTCTGTGCTCCAGTTCCCACAGGATCATTACCTCAAGTGGACAGGACACATCTTCCAGAGGGTGATTTAGATGCATTCCTTCCTCCACTTACCAGTGCAGAGAACCTCAATTTATAATGTGGGCATCCAGTAAAACGTCTGAAGTGCAATAATGCAGCTCTCCCAGGGGAAACTATTTACTTGAGTTCAAAAGGGCTATTACGTATGAAGATATGAGCTACACTTGTTGCTGTATCAAGGGGAGAAGCTGAGAATTTTAGGGACAAAATTCCACTTGGAAAGCACCCGTGGTCCTCTCATGGAAGCAGGCAAGAAGGTGGCACACTGTTCAAGGGAGAGGTCACAACAACTGATCACTGCTTGCTGCTTTCAGACAAGTGTGAGAAACTTTCCAAATCTGTCCAGCAATAAAATCTTTGGGGATCAATTCTTACCATTTCTAATTTTATCAACAATTCACGTGCCTTCCTATTCCTTTAGTCTCTCATAGATCTAACAGATAATCACTAAGAAAGCACCACCACAGTAGAATCACCTATAGGTGTTTAAAAAGTAAGCCCCAATAATGAGCAAGGCTTTGTTCTCACTTTTCCAGTTTCATAGCAGGTGTGTGAAACTCAAACTCAACAAACACATTAAAAAATAGCATGAACTTAATGCATGACATTTGGCATTAAGTGAACACTGAATTTGTTCATTTATTCTAATCTCTTGATATTTCTCTCTTTCTTTCTCTCCTCTCCACCACTTTTTTCCATTAATTCTTTAGAGAGGGGGTAGAACAGGACAAAAAACATAAGGTACTGTTGCTTCCTTATTTTAGTGAAAAACTAGAGAATTTTCATTAAAACACATATGTAAAAGAAATCAATCTTTTATTATGGAAAGGATTTTAGGATAAACAACTTGAAATAAAATGCCTGGGTAGCTCTACAGATTTCCCTCCTTTAAGCTTGGTTCTTTCTATCTATGTTCAGTACTTAGCACTGCCTCTGTTTCTGCAGCCCATCTAAAATTAGATCAGAAGCTCTCCAGGGTAAGGATTGTGTTATGTTTGCTCCACAGTGCCTGTTGCCATTTAGATGCTTGACAAAAATAATAATGAAATGTTGTTGTTTTTCTACTTTCATGTCTGAAACTCCAAAACACTGTGAAAGTACTACCAAAACACGTAGAGAGCAGAGATAAGTCAGCCTGGTTTAATGACTGAGCACACCACATGTTTTGCCTGTATTATTCACACACTGCTTTTGCTGTTTCTTTATTTCTTATAAATCTCTGTAGTTTTTGAGCATTATATTAGTATTATTTTCCCAGTTAGCTCCTGAACCCAATTCCCAAGGGAAAAAATGGAGAAGCACCCACCCAGTGCATGACCCACCACTGCACCCAATGCACATATGGGTTCTATTGTATGAGTCACTACCCTAACGACAGCTAAGCATATTACTGCCTAGAAAATTAACTCACACACTGTGAATAATCACAGAAAAGAAATTTGTTTTGCTACAAGGTTGTTTTCCAGCTGTTTTAATGCAGACAATTTTTTCCTGAAACACAAATTGGAAGGGGGAGGAATAAAAAAAAAAAGGAAAGAAAGAAAGAAAGAGACTTAGAAAATCTGCATAATTTGAAAGTGCTTAATGTAAATTAGATAGATCAGCCTAATTTTATTTCAGTACTTTTTAATTGCATTTATAATTAGTAAAATACATTAATGTGCTACACAGAAGGTCAGGAGTTCTGGTGAAAGGATCTAATTAAAATGCTCTGCTGCATTTCTGACACACATGCGCTCAGTAACCTTGAGGCCTTTCTGCAGCAGCAGAGGAGGGGTTTGGACTTCTGGTATAAATAACTTTTGTCTTCAGCAGAAAAGCCACGGCTGCACAAGTAACACATTATACGGAAGCATTCTCATCAGTCTGCACTAATTGTGCTGGTTTGCTCTGTTTCATATTGCATTTTTGATGACAGACTAACCAACCAAAGCAGGCTGGTTGCCTTTCTAATGAGCACTCCCTGGATGCCCACCTGCTGCCCGGCCTTCCCCTCTCAGCCACCCTGAATCAAACTCTGCAACGTGTGACTGAGAGACAGAGAAAGATCTGAAGTTGGTGCCAGCCAGAAGTTCAAGTGCATGTGGTGTCAGGTATTTATGCTGACACCTGAAGCCACTAGCAGCACATATTTTAAAAAAAAAAAAAAAAAAAAGAAAGACTGAGGAACAGCTTTCAGCAATCATCAGCAAGCAATAATTAGTGATGCTAATTTTTCTACTTAGAACTCATATTGTGATTTTATTACATTTAAATTATACATGCTCAGGTGTTGAAATGCTCTCCTTTCATCACCCTCTTAGGTGGTAAAACATCATTAACATCCTTCTAGCAGTGGCATGATTGCTCAGTGAGATTAGGGATCTCTGCCTCCCCGAGTTCTCCCTGTTCCCCTGTGACAGACCTGAGTGAAGCCCAAGGGGAACCAAAGAGGAAGGGCACATTTTACTATTGTACATTCACTGTCAGCCCAGTTTTTGTTTCTCCATAAGTAACAGAACTCACAAGTTTTGGAATAATCACTGGAATTATAAATTCCTGAGCTGTCAGCTCTGTCTGCAACAGAAGAAGAGTTACCTCGGTCTTCAAGAGGAAGGGAAAACATGAGAAAAATGATTGCTCCTGCTCAGGATGAAATGCTGGAGCTTTCAAAGATTTGTTGCCCTGTACCAGCCATAAAGGTTGGTCAGTGTCTGGGATCACTGTTTATTGGCCTCAACATCATAGGAAAGAAAATGAGGTATATAAAGTAGGCTAAAACTTACATAAAAACAAACAACACTCACTCCTCTCTTTTATAACCTCTCCCAGCAGTTGTAAAGGAGCCATCAGCTCCTGTGGAAATGTCTCTAATAGTTTGGAAATAGAAGGAAAACGATTCGGTTCGCTCACTGTCTGCTTTTTCCTACTGGGACTGGAACGATTGAAGTCCTTTCTGGCATAAAAGGATAGCACACACCAGCAGGGCTGCAGGCTTGCTCAGCCTGCTGGGACTGGACTATTAGAAAAGCTGCTGCCTATGGGACAGAGCTGCTGCCAGGGAGCTGGGCACAGAACTGGCAGCCCGGAATGCAGAACGTGTGAATTGGCAACAGGGTGTGAAAAAACAACTGAAAATAAGAACTGTGTTTGCAGAGCAGCAAGAGAGGAAGATAAGAAACCTTCAGAGCTGTGGACCAGGGAGAGGAGTGACATTCAGTCACGTAAGTTTTGCTTTGCCACTCTGCTACAACTTGAAATATTGTATCAGAGCTGGCAGATAAACACTGGCTTGCTTTGAAATGTCTGTGCTGGACTGCTGGCAGTCCTGCCAACCATATCACTTCCTCTTGGTGTCCAGCTTCTACCAGGGGACCAAACTTGTCTGGATTCCACAAATGAATGAAGGGATATTGAAGCCAGATGGCCCAAACCAAAAATAGTTCAGCTTCATGGCTTGGACTTTCAGAGACTGGGCACTCATGCAGTTGAGGGAACAATCCCAGATCAGGAGATCCACAGGAAGGCTGGGAGCAAAGCCTGCTGCCCCAAACCACCAAAGCCAACCTCAGCCAAGGACACTCTACCCTTCACATGGAGAGCAGTGGCAGTAGTTACAAACAGTTGCCACCATCACTGCCTGGTGTAAGAACCATCCCAAATCCATGCACCTTACAGAAATTCCCCCCTACTCCCAACTGACCAGGGAATCAGAGAGCGGCTGAAGAGAACCAGCAGCACGAGGACCCATGGCTGGGAGGCAGCAGAGGGTTCATGCTCAGAGTAATGGCTCATTTTCCCTAATCCAAATATTTTTGCTTGCTGCCTGCATCAAGAGATAGTTAAGATGCAAATGGAGTTGAAGCTGATGTACTGGAAATTAAATGTATTTGGACAACAGGAACAGAAAACTCCTCAGAACTGTACAACTTATTTGCAATATCCATTAGACACAAAATCATCTAAAATGGCAGAGGAATATTTTCTTTAAATAAATGTTAATTTGGCCACATGAAGCTAAAAACACAAATTGTCCTGAGAAAGGTATTAATCCTTATTCCTGTCTTTAGACCACAGCATAAATCATCAGTTCCATTCCTAAAATTATTTATAAAGTACAATTTATAAAGTCAACATTTCACGCATTTGTGATTGACACAAATGTTCACCTTTTCAAATCCAGGCCATCATGTATGTCAGTGTTCAGAATTCTTGTATACAGAACTCACTGTTGTTCACGGCTGGAATTCCAAGACAGAAAAACTAGTTTAAAAATAATTGAGCTTCAATTATATAATCTCCTTTGATGTGTTGAACAGTACTCTGGGGGGAGCTAATCCCCACTGCACACACTTATTCCTAGTAAAGCTTGCTAAGGTAGCTTCTTGGAAAGTGAAAGCTAACCTCAAGGAAGCATCCTACCCAGCCATAAGCTCTGTGGAGGCTTGGGAAAGTCAGCTAATAAAGAAAAAGGGGGTAATTTTCATTAGCTTTAAAAATATCAGCCTAAGGCAGAGACGGATTAACACAAAGGCTTAAATGTGCTAAACCCCAATGTGCTGAAACTTAACAAGGACCCGTTTTCACAGTAATCTAACCCAGAAACACCAGTACACTTAGGGAAAAACACAATTAGTGTCTCAACACTCACCAAGTTGATCACTTTCCAGAAATGTTGTATAAAGAAATACATAAAATTCCCTCTCATAGCCAGAGTGTACAGAGATTACAGAGAAGAGATGGAAGCAAAACTCCTGGATTAGGCAAACTGATTTTGCAGTCCGGAATATACACAGTGAAATTAATATGAAAAATAAAATCTGACATGTGTAATATTAGTCTTTTTTCCCCCTAATGATTCAAACTCAGATTAGAAGCACTACTGTCCCCGAATCTAGATGTCAATTTTTCATTACACACGCAGGCACCAGGTCAATGGTACAGCTAATGAGTGTCTGCTGGTGCAAATGCTTATTGTATCTTAGCCTAATTCTGGTAAAATTTAAATGGTCTATTAATTTTCTTAATAAATTTAGATATGGCTCCTGACTGCAATCTGTCTTTGATTAGTTAACAAAAGTGTATGAAGATCCTGCCAAGTTGATGGTTCAGAATATTTCAAGCAAATCATCATCTCCATTAAAAAAATATAAATCCATTCATTTTGCTCTAGTACAGGCTCTAAAAATGGCTCAGATCCTCAGGTTTAGCCTGCCCAGGCCTTCCAGTCCTGCTTCATCTGCACTTGGTATAAAGAAATTATTTTATCACTGGTGCAAAGTCTCAGATGTGCATGTCCTTTCTGACTAAGATTAGAGGTCATTAGTTCATTTGGGCACGTGAATAACTTCAAAGACTTTTTTCATCTTTAAACCAAATGAAACTTAACATTTGCTCCCAAATGTGTGTTCTGCCCTGCCCAGCACAGAACACGACAGAGGGGATTCACTCCTGCTGACTTCAGCCTCCCAAACTCAAAAAAGAAGAGGAACATTTGAAAGAACAATTCACCTGACCTGTTTTAGATGTGTACCTCAAGGAAAATTATGTTTATGACAAAGCTGCTGCTGGGCTGACTGTGGAAAAAGGCAGACCCATCAGGTGTAGACGTATGCAAGAGAAGTTACCAAACAGTCAAATTTTTATCAAGGTCTATACAGCACAGGACTGAAGTAACTGGGTCCACATAAAAGGATAGCAAATGTATGTTGTTATTCAGTGAGCTGGCCTATTTCTAAGTAAAAATTAAAAAAACCCAAAGGAATAATATTATTATCATCATCATCATCTCTAATCATCAGAAGGTCTTCCCTGTGAAATCACAATGAGTTTAGCTTCTTTAGTGAACAGAAACACAGAGGGACTGTGTCTACTGAGAAGATAAACTGAAAAATACTGAAGGAAAGTGAGGATCAGAGAAGAGGAAATGCTTTTTGAACTAAATAACATTGTGCAAAACCATTATAACAGCCAAACAATAAGTCGAGAATTCTTAATAAGAGGTTTCTAATCCCTGAAAGACCAAGCCTGACACAGCCTTCCAAGGCAGTTTTGTACCTTTGTAAATATACGACCTTTCCCTGAGGTACAGGGTCAGACCCTTATCTTTTCATTGCAGATCAGTTTCTCAAGATGATAAAAACCAAATACAAGGTACCAGAAGCCAGGGAGATAAATCTACTTGTTATACAAGAGAGTGGCATTATCTTCTTGCTCCCAATGTGGGAGAAAAGTCCAGTGGTAGCTGTAAAGAGGCTCCTGCAAACTTTTATCTTTGCTTGCAAAGCCCCTGGGGTCCTTTCAACAGGGCCAGAATAGAAATAAAGTACTCCCGTGTTATCCTGCAACACTGACAAATCCCATAAGCATTAATACAAATTATTCAAGTGTTATCTGCATTATTCATTGACAAAATTCTACACTAAGATGGAAATGATGATCTAACCCCAGATCCAAACAACCCAAGGAAGTGGATGTTTGAAGACAGATAATATTCAGCTTTCCTCAGCACAGCAGTACAAAAGTTCACAGGAAAATAAACATTTCTCAGCTTTAATTATCTCTGAACTGTTTTTTGCTTCTGTTCTCTAGTTGATTTTTTTTTTTTAACATTTTAATTACAGTTGGCAACTCTGAGTCTCCTGCTGGTAGCTGTAATCAAAACTGAAAACTGATTAAATGATCCAATCTATGCTACTGGACAACACTATTAGATATCCTACAAAACAACAATAAACCAACACACTATTTTAACATACAAATCATATTTCGGCTCTCTTTGCAGTAACTGCTTCAGAACATTCCAAGCAGGGCTTGGTACCTTCCAATCACATATGGACACATCATGCCTCACGTCAGTCACCCCATCAGCTGTTCCCATTCCATAGGAGTGTTTCTACCCACCCGATGTCACAAAAGCCCTGGAATGTGGCAGGAGATGCACTGGTCACACAGAGCCCCATAGGTACCAACATTACAGATTGCTGAGTGCCATCTGCTGGCACCTGCACTGGGAACAAAACCAAACAGCAAATTTTAAGTTCCATATGAACATTTCTGATCCATTTTCCTTCCACTTTATCCCATATGAAGTTTAGATAAATTTCAATGTGTAGGGGTTTTTTTTATTCCATTGTGGTGTATTCACTGGAAAAGAACAGTTGTGATACAATCTGTTCAGAGAGACAGCTCAGTGTCAAAACCAGCTGAAATGGTTTAGTCTTAGCTCAAGATTGACGCGTGTCTGGCTGGACTGGTTTGGTGCCTTCCAGAAGAAGCCCATGCCGATCCTCTTACAGACACAACTGTTCTCTGCTGGGTGTGTCTCACACCATGTGTCAGAACATTCTCAGTTTGATATTCTTTGTAACACACAGTCCAGAAAAGGAGCCTGGGGAGTCCAATGGAGATAAGAGCTGACATGACAAGCCATGTGGTCACATATTTAGGCAAATAACCTTTGCCTTATTCAGGGGGTTGACAGAGAGGATCTCGGGCATTTGTGAAGGGTGAAGGAGCTCAAAGCAGGTGGCAGGTCCTTTGGGACAAACCCCTCCGAGCACAAGAGCCCATCCTGGCAGTCAGGAAAAGGAATAGATGCAGCAGGACACTGAGCTGGCTGAGCAGGGAAGTCATGACTGATCTCCAGCAAAGTAGGATGTATGCTGGAGGGGGAAGACAGGCTGCAAGGGAGGAAGATGGATGTGCTCGTTGCTCAAGCATGCAGAGAAGGTGGCAGGAAAGCCAAAACCACGAATACTTGTCATGGGCTTACAAAGATAAATCATACCTGACCACACTGACTGCCTGCTGAGCTAAAATGACTAGAAAGTTGGACTAGAAACTTCCCACAGTTCCTTCCAACCTGAGTGATTCTATGATTCGACGACATTCATTTTTTAGAAAGCACACTACAGGGTAAAAAAAAAAAAAACAAAAAAAAAAAACAACACCTCCCCCCCCCCCCAAAAAAAAAGGAAAATAAAATCCCCCAAAACTCCCAGATTCTCAAAAAATGACAAAGGAGGCAAAACTTCTCACTTTCTCACTCTTGAATGCAAAAATTGAAATATAAATCAATAAATTATCCTGAAGTTATTTTCCTGTCCCATCTTATTGGAAGACAGTGTTTTCTTGGTATATCAAAATATGTGTGCATTTATTTATGCAGTATTAGCCATTTCTTTTGAAATTTCATGTAAGCAATATGGGAACTGTGTTCTTGTTGCATTAAATGTGGATCAGCTGAGGATTATAGAAAATCATCTTAGTTTAACCTGAAACTTGCAGAGAATTTTTGTCTCTTTAACAAGGAGATACTAAAAGTTTAGAGGGGTGCTGATATAAATCATAACTTAGGTTAAATTTTCATCTTGATTTGAAAAAAAAAAAAGATTATGTTTTAGATTTTAACAGCTCTTTAAAGGTACTTGAAGTCTCTAAAGAATAATGTGGTAGATGTAAGTCAGTTCTGTCATAATCTGTGTGAATCAGTAATAGTCATCTAATACCACTTAACCAGCCAAGCTTTTAGTTAAGAACATTATCTGAAATAGAAATGCAGTATAGCTGTCAAAACAGTCTTGCTGCTTATCTTAACTTTGTAAAAGAACTTTTGGGATTCTTAATACTTTTTGGTCTTTTCCCCCATTTTCTCTTCTAATAAATCTAGAAAGAAAATTAAAATTAATTTAGTTTTATCTCTTAGTTAAGTTAAAGACTTTCAGTGCATTTTTTTCTAATTTATAGATTCTAGCAAACATTTAGTTACCTTTTATATAATTGTTCATGATAATTACTAAATATACTGTCATATCATGGTTGAAATTGATTTAAAACATCAAGCATTCATCCAAATTTTGGAGTGCTTTTCTCTGTTTGTTTTGTGGGATTTTTTTTTTTTAAATAATTATATTTGGGTTTTGCCTGTTTTATCCTAGTAACACAAGTTTGATTACCTGGATGCTATTATGTCCAGCTGTCAGAAGATTATAGTTTTCTCTTTATTTTCCCATTTTCAGCTAGAAACCTTTATGTATTTTGTATCAGCAGTTTGAATAAATTGCTGTGTCCTGGTTCTGAGTACACGGCTGTGTGGTGTTTAGCTGCCTGCTGGGCTAAATCAGCACAGTCCTTTCCTTTGATTTTTCTGCCCTTAAGTGAAAAAGTGAACACTCTGCCATTCAGGAGCTTTGACTGATGCTGCCATCCCACCAGCCTGTTTTGTCATCCTCTGACCTAATGTCTGGAGAGAAGATACGGGAGCACAGCAATGGAATTTTTTCTGCAGTACAAGAGCAGAGTTGCTTGTGGAGCGGAGTCAAGTATTTTGTCAGTCCTGAGCAAATTTATAGCCAATTATTGAGTCCTGCAGCACCGTATTGAGATTGATACAATGCAGTGCTTAGGGTTGTGTTGTCCACAATTGAGCAAAATAGAACAGAGTGTCTACTTTGACCTGTGGAAATTCTTAAGGTAGAAGCTGTAAAATCTGTACTAAAGATACCATAGCTAACAAAGTGGATCTGTCTGTACTTACGCCATTCATATTAGCTACTTATTACAAGAAAGTAACCAAAATGGGCCAAAAAAAATATGGCTTAGGTAGTCCCGTTATTGTGGACAGGGCATGTTTCCATGGTTTTCTTCTAAGGAGTTGCATTGAATGTTTTATCTTAGTGAGCTGAGGTCAGGTGTTTGCAGGGCACTGGGGACGGCATGTGTTTGAACAGCAGAGAAGAAATGCATAGCATTTTATGTATGGTCCCTTCAAAAATAATTTGGCTTTTGACCATTTTAGTTGTGTGGGTCTGTTTTGTTTTTGTTAGTTTGTTTTTGTTGTTGTTCTCTGGGTTTTTCTTTTACCTTTTGGTTGTTTGTTTTAGAGACATAAACTGATGACATGGAAATCATATCTTGCTCTCCCACAACCAGATGAACGTTGTCATATTTGGGAACTTCAGGACAAAATGTAGTTTTCTTGTAGCTTTGAAGGTGTGACTGATTTCTCTGTAGGCAGTATAAATACCAAAAGAGGAAAAAAAAAAAAAAAAGAAAAAGTTGTCTTTCTGAATTCTCATGATTTCCGTTGACCAAGGGATTATAAAATAGAAATACAACCTCTGTTTAAATTGTAGGGTTTATGAATCAGGAACAACCATAATAATCTTTTAACAGGACTAGATAATAGTGTTTCCTTAAGGGGTTTTTGTTTGGTAAGTTTGTTTTGAGTTAAATATTAGGAAGGAAAACTGTAAAATCTGAGGTAGAATCTTATTTCTTTATACTTCTTCATTTTGGAAATTTGAAGACTTTATATTCTAGCTTGTGCATGATCAGCAGTTGGCAACAAGTTGGAAACAATGCAAAAATGAGAAAGATTAAAATCTTGATTTCAAATCATTATTTATCAATGAGTTAAAAACACCAAAGCAACCAAAAACCAACAAAAAAACTCCAAAAAAACTTGAAACTTACAAAAGGTCAACTCTACTCCACCAGCAATCTGCTCACCTGGGTTTATTTTCAGTAGGGGAACAAACCAACCACTCCCCTGGAGCTATCCAATCTCTTAACTTACTGATCTCTCCATCTGGGTCTGAACTAGAACCTCAGCAACTCATGATCATGTGGGAAAAGGGGGAAAATTGTGCTTAAGGAAATCCTTCTCTTCCTGTGCTCCTTAGTTTATCTTCAGCTTTCTTCTGCAGCCTCTGCCTACAACCACTACTGAATTGGTAAGGCTGGACTCAGCTTAGGTCATCCAGGTGAAAGTGTACTTTCCTGAGAATTTATTCATTACATGACACAAAAGAAATCTACAGTAAAAGAAAATAATTAAGAAAACCAAAGATATCTAAAATACTGAAAAACCCAAGTAAGAACAACAAAAATTTTGCACATATTTTTGAACTTATCTATGATAATTTTATACAAAATCCACACTAAAAATGGTTAAGAGTTATTTTGTGGCTCATGGATATTTCCCATTGGAAATAATGTAGTGAACATGAATACATTTATATGCCAGAGCAGCACAACTCCTATCTTCAGTGGGAATTTATGATACAGCTGTTAAGCCTCCCTTTGAATAAAGGATTAGTTTCTGTGGTGTAAGTTATTTCATCCCAATACAAGCAACACTTTTATTCAGTGATTTTGTTTGCGTAGCCCTGCACAAAGATTAAAAAATGTTTACAGGGCAATCTTGCTGGAAAATTTGTATTTCTCTTCAAGCAGCTGTAAAGTTCCTGGAAGCAGAGTCCTGACTGGAGAGGTAACACCCCCAAAGCAAAAGTTTCCTGATTTATTGATTTTTTTTTTTTCAATGTAACTGTTTCAGTCCTGGAGGAGAAATCATCTTGCTGCCAGGAGGAAGTTACTCTTTCAAACCAGTGCTTAGTGCGATACTTCGTTCAGACCCTCTGTCTTACGAGTAGCAAATCCATTAGAGCAGATTTTAAAGGTACTGAGGTCTCATCCCTGAAAAAAACCCCAACCTGTTAAGTTTTGATCTCCTAAGGGCTAATCTTCAGATGCTGTGAAATGTGTTTATTCTTTTGACTTTGGTGGAGCTTTAAGGCTGTGTATCACTTCAGGATCTTGTTCTCTCTCCTGTCCATATTTCAACCAAGTTAAGTGAGAATTAAATCCTCACTGAAGAGGAAACCAATTTTACTCCTCGCTTGATTTGGATAAGATCTGGCACTTGGAAGACTTTATTAGATTTGCAATGTCCTTTGGTTCTCTTTCTATGTATGGCAAACAAGGCTTCATTTCACCTCTGATCCTTTTTTTTTTAATTATTATCTTTTTTTATTATTATTTTTATAAAGAATCAGTGCACGTATTACTAGATTAAATTTAACCTGAATGTATATTTTTTTAGACAGTGTTGTGTGTTGTTACACCACTGTTTGAAAACAGCCCAAACTCCAGTTTGGGAAAGAGGAAATAGTGTATAAAGAATCACATCAAACCCTTCTTTGTAATCAGATTAATCCTAATTCCAAGAGTCTTATATTTTCCACACTACTGAGTATATTGGCAATTAAGCATGATGCTGTGGGTCAAAATCAAGAATAAACTAACTTTCATAATTCCATAAGGAAAACTGTAGACAGTATGTTTAAATACAAAATAATCTGCTTTTTAAAGGGAGTAGATGGTAAGTGCACACATAGAAAACAAAACAAAACAAGAAATTATTGCAGAACTTTCTTTTGGCAGCTTTTATTTAAACTTTATTCAGGTGCTTAATGTATCTGGGCAAGATACCCCTGAGTCTCTTGTACGGAACAGGACACTTGAGTTTGAGCAACAGAACCATTCCCAGAATAACTCAACAATTGGCTCCTTGATGTGGTTCTTGTTATTATTATTATTGGTTTTCATCATAAACTTTCTAATGTGACAGGGCATCGAATGAAGAGACAACCTTTGTTTAATTCTCTGCAATTTAATTTGCAGAATATGAAATATTTTGTGCATTTTTTGATGTGTACTGCTTTTACTGTGTCATTCTAACCTTCACTTTTATGTAATCCTAGAGTTAATTAAAAAAAGGTTTTGATGCCTTTACATTTCTCAGAAAGCAGGGCTGTAGGCTAAGCTATTTGGATAAAGGAAAATATGCAATGGGAAACAGTAGCATCAGGACTGAACAGCAACACCAAACACTCTTATCAAAATTGAGTGAGCTGATAATATTGCCCCCGGTGCTGGCGATGACTTTTTCAGTTGCAAAAGAGGGATCAGTATAAAGATTTGTTCTTCTGCTCTCAGACAGCACTTCCTCAATATCTCCATGAAGATACAGCTTTTCAAAAAGTCATAATCCACTTTACAAATCGTGAGTTTTGCAGGCAATTTTTGTGCTGCCTAAATGATGTTGTTCAATCATTAACTGACAGTGTGAAAACCAAACTATTGTTTTTTCAAGTGATAGATAGACTGAATAATATTTTCCCATCACTAATACTTTTGATGTCATAGAAGGCATTTTAAAGGTACTTGGCAAGTCTATTTACCTGAGATGTGATACATCATCTGAATTAGCTGTAGTGGAGCAAGAGCAATAAACAAAAATTAGATGGCCGACTGTCAGAGCAGTTTCCCAACACATAAAAATCTGGTTATTGCAAAGGAAAGTACATGAATTATAGTTGCTTGATGACCTGTAATTGGATTTGGACAAATATTTTGAAGGCACTCATATTTTACATATTGAGTACTATCTGTCTCCTAGAAGAGAGGTTCTACTAAAGTCCACCTATTCTTTTCTCAAGGCTTTGTAATGTGTTACCTCCTTTACAGACAATATATTCCTTATCACTCTAAATCTGTTTTACAGTTCCACAAAGCATAATTCGTAAGAAACTTCATGCTTTTTTCCCCCCAAAGCATTTTCTTTTGAGGTATTGTTCTACTACTTCTAACAACTGTCATTTGTTTCTCATGTAAAATTAAAATCTTCTCCAACTTTTCCCTTTATATTATATTGAAATATTGATGACATAGCATTCACTGGAAGGCTGATATTTCTGCTTGCAATAATTTGAAGTTTTCACGTTAAATAAGAGCTTACTGTGTCCTTCTCTTGTATTTTATTATTTTCAGAAGAGAGTAGTAAAACTTAAGTCTGGTTAGAAGCAATGCTTTTCTGTGAATGTATTATGAATTTTCTACTTTGTTTAAAAGCCAATCAGGTAATACTAACAGCTTCCTTGCCTGTAAATAAGTATATATTTTATTATGTTAGCCTCCATGTGTGAGACAGCATGTATGTGCATCAGCAACAGGAGTTTTGGGTGCTCTCTGTGTCCTGTTATGCTCTGTTTTGTTGATTCTTCGTTCATCATGTGCGGTCAAATAACAGGGAAAGTTAATTAACCAACTCTCTGTAGAGAGTAATTATAACAATGAACAGGAAAAAAATAGAAAGGTGTATTTTTTATTCTTTAATTACTGATTTGCACCATTTACCATTCCTCTACTAAACGTTTTTATTTTCTAAGTGTAATATTTCTGCAGAAAATGTTATCGAATTGCTGGATGTGTAGTCATTACTATCCCCCTATCTCTTTCCTGGGAGGTTCCAGAACATGTTTCACTCTAATGTTCTTCCTACAAAAGCGTTTACTCTGAATAGTACCCGAGTCCAGGAGCTTCAATTTTCTAGTGCCTCTTGCAGATACTTTTTATTTTATTTTGGATTGGATTGGCTTGGTTTTATTTTATTTCATATGCTGGAGTATTTTCATATTATATCAGAGTTAATTCTCTGCTAAATGATCAATTTTGGTTATTGAAATGGAAATTGAGTAGCAAGCATGATAGATTCCTCATGCAGAATGAAAAAATGGGGAAAATAAACTATTTTCTCTGGCACATTCAAATATGATTCTGAAAGGTTTACATGCAACTCTGGAGAAGTATGTAGCAGCAGCATGTTGTAGGAACATCAATCTTGGGAAGCCACTGAGACAGACAGCCAACAAAGAGTATAAACCCAAGGGAGTGCCAGAGACTACTCATCCCTTGATGATTTATATTTCAAAAATGAATATTCTGTCTGTGCTTGGCATCTTTAGTCAATTTAGTGCAAATAGCCCATGAACATGAGTATGCAAGGCTTTATATATGTATGTAAAGGCTTAGGAGAATGTGCCCCCAACTCCCCTTTTTATTTTTTTTTTTATTTTATAATATGGTTTTATTAATTTCATAGAGTAGAGGGAAAACGGTTCTTTGTATTTCTCTGAAATGCCTCTGATTTTTATGTTGTAGCATTAATAAATTCTTTTTAGAGAAATAATAGAGAAACCTGTGGAAACCCTTCTGCCCTGTGGCTCGCTCCTGATCTTGCTAGCTTTTGGATTGATGAACAGGGCCATTTCTTAACCTTTTATCTTATTTTCATAAACTGTTACTTTTGGTTATTAAGTTATCAAGAACACACATAGCAATACTTCCTCTCTCACCTTGGCCTTAAGAAGACCAGTGCCAAGGATGTGTAGTCACAAACTGAATGACTTTCTTCTGGCTTCAGCCCCTCAGTTCCTCATGGAGTAGTTACAACTGTGCTCTGAAAAATTATTTGGAGAAATCCACTGCAAGGATTTCATAGGAATTACACTTGAAGGAAGTCTTCCTGAGCTTTATTATTCTTTACAGTCTCGATTGTGTTCATAGCTGAGGGAATCCTGACAAGGAGAAATACTGTTTGAGTATGAGGGGCAGAGGTTTCTCTCCCATCTGTTCCACCTGTCTGGTGAAGGTTGGAGAGGCGATTCCCATAAAGCTCCTATTGATCACCTTGTTCTCCTCTGGATCAAGGTGGTTGTTAGCCTGGTAACAGTTACACGGTCTGATTTTTAGACTCTTCACATCGCCAGCCTTAGAGTCTTTACCCTCACACATGTGCACGGCCCTCAGTTCCTGGGGCTGACCTGAGAAAATCCTCCTGCTGCTGGAGCAGTTCCAGAAAAAAGACCATCTCAGACTGTGAGGCCAGTAAGTCCATCTCCTTCCTCAGCCTGCAGGAAAGCCATGACAATGGTAGGAGGAAAGTGTTGTTCCCCTGCTCTTGTCAGCTGTGAGAAGGGAGGCAGGTCTTGGAGGGGCCGATACATTTGATGCAGGTCAGTTCCCAGCTCAGGCTTTGAAGCTCTCCAGAAACCAGCGCTGCTTGATGGAGGATCCTGAAAGAATTCACCTCGAGAGGAAATCAGCCATAACAACTTTGTAACCTAAGGGAAAAAAGAAAGAAGAAAGAAAAAGATAATACTAGTGAGATGCTCCCATGAATGTTCTCCATTATTTCAGGAATATAAAGGAGTGATAACATGAACTCAGCTTCTGCTTTCCAAAGGCAATTCAAAATTATGCTGCTACTTAAGGAATTTGGAGGATGTATTTATTAGGTAATCTGAAAAGTAAACGTAATGATAGATGTTAAACAGGGTGAAGGCTTTATCAACTCCTTCAAAACTGAGGCAATGTCTAAGTTTTCCTTGGGTAATTAATAAACATTATTTTTAGCCGTTACAGAAAAGTGAATTTAAGTCAGTGAATTTAAAAGTGTGTCTCTAACAAAGCAAATGAGTCAGTCTTTGTAGTATAACCCTAGGCTTTGGATTGTTACAATGCTACACAGAGAATCCAGCTGTGGGAAGCTTTCACTAAATAACCTTTTTTTTTTTTTTTAATTGTAATGCTGTATGAACTGTAACAAGAGTAGATTCAATCATCAATTATTTTAGGGGTTGGGGGGAAAAAAAAAACAAAACCAGAAAAACCTTTATTGGTTGTCTGCAGATCATAATTTTGTCAAAATGAGCCAATGTGAAGAAAAGGGGGTAATTTTGATGCCAGCATTCCAGTAGTGCTGCAGTGGGCCTTGCTGTGCATAGTAGTGAGCTGAAGAAGTTAATATGAAAAACAAATTGCTGTGCTTTTCTGTAGTCTTCATTAATGATGTACTTCACCAGCAAAAGGAAAAAGACAAGCGGGAATGGTACCAGCTTTGCAGGCTGAATTGGTATTCTGCTGTGCACAGTGTTTTTTACTCACTGGCAGCAAGATGACTTGTTTTTTCCAATTTTTGATGGTAAAGGGTCAGGAAACAGTATTAACAAAGGCAAGTGATTAGAAAGAATTAAATTGAAAAGTTTCCTCTGCCTTGCAGAAGTCAGCACTAAAACGATTTCATATTGCTTAAGAGTTATTTCTCGTTTCACTCTTAACTGATTTCCTCCAATTCTCCACCCCCACAATGATAAACCCCAAGTGCCACATGCACAAAGGATATGATTTCATCCTAAAAGTTGTTGGTTTTTATTAGGTTAGGAAAATATTTCTTAAAGCACATTTTGAAATTTCAAGTGTTTATTTTGTATGTGCAATAAGTCTTGTAGTTTTAAAGAAATGGATTTAGATATACAAGGAATGATGAAATGTATTTTTTCTGGATTCTGTTATCCAGCAACTCAATGCTCTGAAAAGCATCTTGGGAAGTCAGTGTGGCAGTGGATACAGCAAAAGAGCAGCACTGGCTTTCTCATTTCTAAACTATTTCCTTGCTGTCCTCAAACAATGCACCTGTCAGTACTTAATGTCAGAGGTTTTCAAGTGTCCAGGGTCCCAGATTCTCCTTAATAATGTTTTCTTTAGAGAAAACTCTAGGAATTTGTATCATTTAATCTTTTTAGCAAATGTCACTATTCTGTTTTTCTCTGTTAGGTGTAAATGGCACAAGTGATGTAGACTAGATTTTTCAGACTTTTCTGTTCTTGCATGGAGAAGGACAAGGTTATTAAGTATTGAATTAATGCCCATGGGAGCTTTTGAATTCTTTATATTAAAGATTGTATTCCAGTGCAAATTTCACCTTTACAAATGAAAATACTTTGTTTTCTCTGTTTTCTAGGAAGATATTGTAGGAAT
Source organism: Acropternis orthonyx (assembly GCA_035583155.1). Taxonomy (NCBI): domain Eukaryota; kingdom Metazoa; phylum Chordata; class Aves; order Passeriformes; family Rhinocryptidae; genus Acropternis; species Acropternis orthonyx. Next base: position 3,548,070 of record JAWWEU010000034.1, on the reverse strand, counting down.
TACTGGTTTTGTCATTTATTTGTAATGTTTCCATTCTTGGATCTTGGAGGAAGGAAGGGTATTTTTCATTCTTCCTTGTATTAGGGTGTAGTTTTAGTATATGCTGAGGTAGACAAATAATAACCAGAACAGTTGTTCTAAGATTCAGTCTTGAAATAGCTTACCTATTCTATTTTTTAACTGAGTAGTCTCCATATCCATATTAATGATTTTATTTACACACACACACACGCCCTGAACACAGTCTTGAAAAGATAAAGCATAAAACTAAGGAAGGAATGCTCTTGGAAGAGGTGTGTTTGAAGAGATCCTCTCAGTCTTAGATTTTCAAGAATATGAAACTATAAAGAACCATTTGTGCTATCAAATATCATCTTTTTCTGTAACCATGGGAACTATAATTGTGTGGTATTCTCCTTAATGCACTTGGGGGTATTCAATATGGGCAGAGTGCATAATTAATAATGTACATTTGTTGTTATTTTAGACTAAAACATATTGTTACTGTTTTGTTCAGAAGAGTATTCAAAAGATTTGCTTCCCTAGTGACTTTGGAAATGAAAATTTCAGTTTGTGAGATCTAAAATCAAAATTTTAAACAGGATTTAAGGCAATATTTTTCATAACATGATTAAAAAAAATCAAGTTTTCCATTCATAACTGAATACTTGTTTTGAAAAAAATAACCTGTCTATTTATTTTGGATTCTAGAGATACTTTCTGCTGTAAAAACATTTATATACTTTTAAAACTTGCATCTATTAATTGCTGAAGACACTTTTTCTTCATTAGTTTTCCTGTATAATTGACCAGAACTTGAATAGAGGGTTTTCTCAGAACTTGGTCAAGGAAACATTTTTACAGTCTATGCTGTATATAGCACTGTGAAAAGTGATATGTGCATTCTTGAGTAAATAAGATAGTATTTTAACAGATTCTCTTTTAGTGCTTTTGTCACAGATTGGTCTTAAAAATGAGAAACTGTTTTACTGGCTTGTCTCTTTATAAATATGTTGCTATTAAAAATTCAAACTAACTTGCAGTGCACAGCACTACTCTGATACTGTAGTTACACTATGCAGAAAAATTACAGCAAATTTTGTCCTGCTTTGATGTTGAAAAGGTTAATTCCCCCTTTCCTCCAGATTCCTTTGTCTTTCCTTTCTGAATCACTGATATATACCAGTCTTCATGTATTTAAGCTAAATATGTAGTCATCATCGCATTACCTTTTCTTACTTAAAACCATTTTTTTTTTCTAGAATTTCCTAGTTTAATTATATTTTAGTACACTGTATTAACTGTAAGTATTTAAATATCCTCTTGCTTTTTAATCTAGTAGTTTAGAGTTTTGAATTCAGGAAAATTAAAACTATTCCTGTTGATCTAGTGGCAGCGTTTCATTTGCTTTTGATTTGATGGTCTTGTGTGATAAAAGCAAATCAAATTTTCTTTCATAAATATTGTTTATGGTACCTCTATGCATATGTGTATGATATTGAACATATGATAAATCTCCGTAGGATCCTTTTTGATTTTTTTTTCTTTTCTGTTGCTTTGTCACAGGAAAACGTAACTTTGTTTCACTGTTTTCTCTCCTTAATTGTTATTTTTCCTTGCTCAGTGAGGTTATTTTATACTTGAAAAATACTGATGAAGAGTCTAGTCCTTAGACTCTAAATTCAAGCAGAAATACTTGGTCTTGTAAGTCGTTACACAAAGTTAACCTGCAAGATGTTTTTTTGAGGTAATTCATTATTATTCGTTACATATTGCGCTATGGTTCAGTAGGCGGGCTTGCAAAATTCAAACTCAGTTAATAGTTCTTACCTGCGCTTTCTTTATGGGTTTTTCTAAAGGTAATACCTCTTACCTAAAAACTAGATATTACATTTTAATGTAATTATAGTGGTAGGAAAAAAAATAAAAATAATCAGGCTTTGTATCTCTTATACTTACGACTTCATTATTCGTAGGACTATATTTATACATTAGGATTGTACAATTTATTAACTAAAAAAAAATCTTGGGAGCAGATGAAAGACATTCAGCTGAAAATGAATCAATTTTTGTGGAAGGTAGGAGCAAATAGATTTTTGTTTCAAAGACAATAGACCTATCTGGAAAAATAGAAAGCAAGAGCTTCTACTGTTAGGCTGCTCATTATGTTTGATATTTTCTTCCTAGAATATTGTTAAGGAAGAAGTTTTTTGCTTTGGGGTTTTTATTTTGCCTTATTTTTTTTTTTAAACTGTATTATAGAGATCTGATTTTTTGCATTTAATTTCTTGCACTGGTTTGTAGAAATGTTTCTGTGTCTAAAGGTCTCAAAAATAATTCCTCCATGCACCTGTCCCTGGACACAAGCACAGACAATCGGCTGTTCTTTGAGAAACAGCCTTGAACTTGGAAACTACTGAGGAGCTCCATCTCCTGTTTTATCACAAAATATAACCTATAATGGAGTCTGTATAAATACAGCTTTTCAAGTAGCCCATGTCACATAATGGAAAAGGTCCACTGCCCAACCTGATTGCTACCAGTGGAAATGTGACTTGTTTACTTGCCATTCATACTTTTTATTCACATTCAGTGTTACCTACTGAGGAGTTCCTAAACAACTTACAGGCACAAATATGTAAAGACAGAGCTATTAGTTTAAGCTAAATTCCTCCATCTATGGTTTCCACATGTTAAAATTAGAGCCAAGTGGTAAAATAAATTCAGCAGAGTCCTTCTAGAGTATTACATCTTGTAATCAAACTATGATATTTGTTACAACTTGCAAATACAATTTATTTTTTTAACATCACATATTAAGGAATTTTCTATTATATTGCACTTATCAATAAGCCATATGACACATTTCTAATAAGAATCTACATCCTTTCACCATATGTTACCCTCACTGTGCTTAAACAAGCTACTTCTAAATAGGAAAAGCACTATAAGTTTCAGAAGGGAATGCTGAACCCAAATTTGTTCCGTTTCCCTCTCTGTCTCTTGAGACTCTTGACTGTTCTCAGATACTTAAGCCATTTTTCTTTTACTGTTTTTCCCTATTAAAAAAAAACCAAACCAAATCACTTTGTGCAGTCTATACAGACATGCCATTTAGACTTGGGACTATATTTTTCTTATCCAACATTTTAGAATTTAATAGAATTATCTACTCAGTGCTTTCCAGAGAAAATGAAATTCTGGGAAGGCTTCCAGTTGTCATCACCTCTTACTTGTGGTGGCTACCACTACTGAAAAGAAGATAGCATTACTAACTTGGTGCCAGTCTTGGCAACCTTCCATTAGTTCTGATGTAGTCATGAGATTCTTGTGGATACACAGCCTATTTTTCGCATCACTTTGTAGTCTTTTCCTCTTGGAGTCTGTCTCTTCTTCCCTTTTTTCTTTTCCTTTTTTTTTTTTTTGCTTCCTGCTTTTCTTTTTCCTTCACTCTCTCTCTTCAACTCCTCAAAGTCCTTCCTCTCTTGGTCCCTTTCTCGCTTCTCCCTCTTTCTCTAGTTTTCGCATTCGTATTCTTTCTTTCATATTTTTTCTGTCGTCCTAATTCTCCTATTCTCTGGTTTTGTTTTACATTAGGCTGGGTTTTTATAATCTGCTGTGAATCTCAGTTCACAGGATGACTCCATGGGAAGGATACAATGGGTTTGGATCAGCTGCACGCTCCTGTGCATGTTTAGGAGGTATATGAAATTCTGGAGTATCAAAGAAATTCAGTAATGTTTGAAAGGACTCTCTGTGTTTTGCCTTTTGCACTCGAGAACACTGAAAATGTTTATCTCTTTCTATTTTAGTTGTATTTATTTTAACATAAGATTAAATCGAGAAGAAACTGGCAGATTTAAACTCTGTTTTGTCACCTCTATTTTAGCACACCTTTATGTAATGCAAATGCAAATTATAGCTATTACGATATCCAAGCTATGTTTTTCTGGTGACTATGTACGTTAAACAGCCTTTTTCAAAACTGTCACATAAAAATCCCTAAACACTAAAATTTACACAATTTAAACAAATACATTTCCCCTTTATGGAAATAAATTATTTCCAGATCATTTTCACATCTTTAGATAAAGTACTGGAGATTTGATATGTGTTCTTTGGCAATCTACAATGCAAGTTTTCATTCATCAGGTGCAGAGGTAGATAAAATTAGTAAACTTAAGTACTTTTACCACTACATAGCCAGTACAAACAGCACTTTATTCTTCAGGCATTCCTGTTTTACAGAAGTTTCTAAGTTTAAGTTTTAAGTTTCTGAGTCTAAGTTTAAACTTCTAAGTTTATTTTAATTCATTCTGCCTTCATTCTCCACCAATATTTTTTTGTTAGTGAAAAAAAAATGCAGTAATGCCTTGTTAATATGTCCTGATTTTGTCATCAAAATTGTAAATAGTATCAGACAGCATGGAATATACAGGGTTAGAGAAATTGGTCTTGTAATGAATGGGTAGAGTTTATGCAATAAACCTGAATTTTTAATTCATATTTTTAATTTCAAAATATTGTAACTGGAACATACAGAACTAAATATTGGAGCAAATTTTAAGTCTGGCTCTTCTCCAACATGTTTTGCATGGCTTCCACATCTTCTGCATGAGACTGAGGTCTACATAGGGACATGAAAAAATTTCTTGACCTATAAAATATCTTTTTTGTGACTTGGGAGCTCACAGAGTCACGCATTGTTTCAAACATTATACAGACTTCTAGAAAAACCTAATTGAAAAAGAATTAGTATTGTTTCAAAAGAAAACCTTGTACAAAGCTTCTCTGTGATATTCATTCCAGACAAGATAATGCATCATGTTATTTGAGAGAATTTGGGAAATATTATTTAAGTTTATGGTTTAAAAATAATCACATTTTGACACACTGTCTTGCTGGTTTGTTTTCTTCTCTTGTTAAAATCAGTTCAATTAATTGGAAATAAACACAGTATATTACTTTGGTACAGAAACTGTAGCTTCAGGGAACTTCTCAGAGAAGTAGTCTGTGGCTAGAGCTGGATGTTTTCTTCCAAAACCAGACCTGGGACATTAAGATGATGCAGCTGAAACACAAAAGATCAAGATCACCCTAAAATTAAAGTAAAAATTCACTGTAGTTTTATCCAGTGTACTGAGAAAGAAAGGAAGAAATTTAATGCTCATCTGTGAGTGTGGTTGCACTTTATCACCTGCTGGTCATAAAGACAGCTTTCAACATATAATTAATATGTAGTAGGAATGTAAAATGAGCTTCTGGAATTGTGTTTGAACAGGTAGGAGACTAGTTATCACAGAAGTGACAGATGGGTGGATTGCAGTTAGTTTGGAACTCTGAAAGCAAATGAATTGCAGTCTACCTCAATCTTCTCAAACATGCTTGAACATGGGGTTCATCCACTTAATAGTAATAATGTCAGTAGTATTAGTATCTTGAGAAGCATAAGATAAATTAAGCTTTTCCCCCACCCCCCCAGGGCATGTCCCTCTCTCTTCCAAGTAGCTTTATTTCAATTCTACAGTGGCTGTATACTTGCACTGAGTATACAGTCTCTGTCTCCTTAGAGTTGTCAGCTCTTCACCTTATCTTACCAGAGAGCTTCTGTTTCACTCTTCAAACTTGTCATATTGAGCACTCTCTTAATATCTAGAGATGTCTTCACTTCATATATCGCCAAAATTTTTGCCTCAGGTGGATCACAGGTGTACAAGGCTATAGAGAGGTGACAAAAAACCCCAAACAAAACAACAAAATCTAGACAAACAGTGTGTTTTTGTGTTACTTTTCTTTGTCAGGTGGAATGCAGATCTGTGAAAATGAAATATAAATTATTTTCTAAACCTACATTGTAAAAAGGACTTCCTGGAGATAACCTCACAAATAAAGGTGATTCATGTATATTTTTGTTACACCCTTAGGAAAAAGCATTGCACAGCCATCCTTCTAGAAGGAAAAGTGCAGCACTGCTTAATGAGACTTTTGAATACAGACACAGCATTAAAATAAAACAGAAAGACTGTTAGCATTCCTTATTTTACTTCAGAGACAGAACATCGTTACATTTTAAGCCATCATGAAATGCACATTTGCTGCTTGGCAGCTGGAGGTGTCAGATTGTGTAGAATCGGTGAGGTGCATTTGGGAATGATTTGTCTGAATGTAGCAATGAACTTCACAGCCAAGGGGAGTCTGTGGCTGGAGGAGAGAGGGAACTGGAGGAAAGAGGGAACTGGAGGACTGGACCAGCAGCCTGGCGAGCAGGCAGGCAGGGGGAGATGGAGGGGTTGCTCCACAGCTTGCCACAGGAGAAGACTGCAAGGGAGGAGAACTAGGGATGTGCTGGGACTAGCATGGAATCCTAGCTCAGGAAGCTAGAGGAGGGAGAAGCAAATGCAATGGTAAAATTCATACCCTACCAAAAGGTGAGGGGGGGGGGGGCGGGAAAGAGTGCGAAGTCAGTTACTGTGGCTGGAAGTTGAAAAATATTGCAGTTACACTATTTTTCTAGGTATTTATAATAACAAATGAAATGTTTAACATTCCAGAATCAACTTACAGTGCTTGTTTGTGGAACTGATTTATGTCATATAGTTGTGTTTTTGTTTAGTGTTTGCATGGGTTTCTGAACCAGAGTGAATTGCATAGAAAAGATCTATTGTTTTGGCCAGCAGAGTAGATAAAACCTTTTCCTGTTTATTGTTTTGCTGATTCTCCTGAAACCTAACTTACCTTCTCCTTAAGAGCTCACTTGGGTTTTCAGTAACTTGTATTTGTAAAGTTTCTCTCTTCGGGAGAATATACAAACCCTTTTTTCGAGAACAGTTACAGGAAAATGTTTCCAATTCAATGTACTCAGTCACACCCATTATCTGAAATAATGTTCAACCTCTGGTCCATTCCAGAGATTTTGGTCTGCTAAGGCCTATTATTATAGATTATAGACCTATTATTATAGATGCCTATATTTTATAATTGTTATAGAAATAATTTTACTTGTGGCATTACAAAAGGATCAGTTATAATGTGTAAGTTAAAGCGTAGTTTTGTCACAGATTAAAGTTTGTCCCTTACAGAGTTGCTGTTGTTCTGTTTTTCCATAAAATACAGTCATACTACATGATGCAGTTACTTACTTTGCAAATGGTGTAAGGTAAAGATAAAGCACAGCTGCTTCAGCTTCTACAAAACGTGAATATTTGCACCAAATGAAAATTGTCAATAGCTTCAGCAAACAAAATTTAATACATTATTAACTTGCTGTAATTAACTGGCTACTAGCCAATGATGAAAGCAAGAGATCAGATAGCTTACAGTGTTTCAATTTTATTTATTTCAGTTAACAGCTTTGATAAACAAGTATTTTATACATGCTTAGGACTCAAAATTGTTCCCTCATGTTTGGTGTTTCACAGCCTAACGAGATTCATAAGGTTGCTTCCTTTCTGTAAGAAAGTAAAAGCTCCACTGGCACTTCTTTTTGTGCAGTCCTAAAATGTGGAACTTTTCAAGTCTGCTGTGTAATTTTTTTGATATAATTACATTCCTTTACTCCCTGAACATGTAATCACTTACAGGACTCTGGCAATATCAGAGCTGGATTAGTTAAATGGTTATGTGAATCGTTGTATACTCTTGATAATATTTGTTGACTGGAACCAAAAAAACTGGCACCAGCAAACAAGGTCCCAGTGATAAAGCATGAAATAAGAAAGTATGAAAATATAATTATCCGTACATGACCCTGAACTCTCTTCTTGTCTCTGAAGCACGAGATCATTGCATATGTGTTGCCATTTGTATTGGGGTGTTTTCTGGAAGCTACAAGGATGAAATTGAAGCAGTGCTTCAAAGAGTTCATAGCAGCAAAAATTAGGTCTACTGTGAGACAGAATAGGGCCCTGTCCTTACTAGCTGAGGAACTGGAATATTTCCAAGCTTTGCCTAACAGTGGGTGGCATGGGATGAGGATATTTATGCCTTGCAACTGTCATCTCCTGTACCAGCTACCCCTCTCCTTTTGCTCAAGTAGCTGCTTCAGCAGCAGTGTCCTCTAACCTGCCTGCTATTCCTTGTTGCACTTGCTGCAGCAAGAATAAGAGACATTGAATTGTTCCTTTGTTCTTTCTCTTGTTATACCCTCTATATCAAATGTCTGGGGTAATGCCTTCCTTCCTTCCTTTGCTGCTAAAGAATCTCTCCTGTGGGAGATCTTGTTTTGATTATACAGTACCTTCTTAAAGCAAGCAGCAGGCACACTAAACCCCCTCCTACTTTTCTTTAAAACCTGAAAGTTGTTAACAAGGTATTGCTCAGCAAGTCATCTCATCCATACATGTTACTGAAGGACAGAATATTCTCTGGAGTCGTCTTCTCATCAGTTTGTATTTCTGCAAAATTTCATAAATGGAAAATGAGACCTCAGTAGCAGGGGGGAAAAGAAAAAAACAAACAAACAAAAACAACACGCAAAACACCTTCAATGCAGTAATGGCCGGAAGTGCTTGCTTTAATTATGTGTTGTCATGGGAAAATTGAATAGTCCTAATGAAATGCAGGTATCCAAAATACAAAATCAGCCCCACATTAAATTTCAATTATGCCAATTCTGGTTTTAGTACCTCTGTCTAAACCCTGCAACAGAGTTTTAGGAAATCCCAGCTCAAGCAAGTGGCAGAAAACATAGGCATAATTGTGGCAACATTTTTGTGATCATGGCTGACAAACCCTTTACAGAGTGCCTGTAGTGAAGTCCCATCCTAGCCTAATGGGTCTTGGGCATCTAATAGTGAGGGAGCACAAACCACAGGCTACACTTAGCAGTTCCAGTATTAAGTGATTGGTTTCCCGACAAGATATTCATCTACCAAAATTCTTCCTGTTTTGTCTAAATTAAAATCCATTAAATATCCAAATAAGTTGAATACAAGAATATTCTGGAAGTCTGAGTGTTAGCTTCAGATCACTGAAGGAGTGACCTTGAAAGGAAATAAATCTGCCTAATCTGTTCTTCTTAGTATTCCATAAATATGTGAAGGAATAAAATGGCTGTCAGAGTTACAAGATTCTACCAGCGGTATTAAATGCACATAGAAGTCTGGAAAGAATGTTTTGCAGCTTTGCTTTTTCTGCCTCCTTTGCTTTTTGAGGGAGTGAAGGGACCAGCTTTAGCCTTGATCTACTCTGCATGATGGTTGAGAGTTGAATCTTAGTGATGTTTCAATTCCTTTAATTTGATATTCTTGCTCAATGCCTATATAAAAGGATTTTTTTAATTGCTAATAGAAACAGTAGTATTCATAAGATTTAAATATTGTTTTTACTCTGATGCAAATTGCAAATAATTAATGCTACTGTCACAGAGTTTTCTGCTTAATAGGATGAATACAGAATGAATTCGAAGGTGAATTTAAAGTGTGACACCTATGCTACATTTACAAAGTAGATTAACCCAAACTAGACAAGGTGCTTCTGGGTCAGAGTAAAAGCTCTGAGTCATGAATTCTGCGGATTCCTGCTGGGCAGCTGAAGGAGGATCTGGTTGGCGTCTTTCCTCACTCTCCCTCAGCTGACAGCCTCTGGCCAAGAAGTGGAGATGATGGAACAGTGGCATTCCTACCCCAGAACCATGGTAGTATTAGGGTAAACCAAAGGACATTTGAGTTTATACATGACATGGTGAGCCATGGTACCCAAGAGGTCTGATTCACAGTCCCTGCAGGATTTATCTGCAACATGTTAAGAAATGAAGTTCTGCACGCTGTTGGTTTATTTTAACCGCTTAATTGGGGTGGGGGGTGGGACAGTAACCACTTTGGCTTCTGCAGCTTAATCAGACAAGAGTTATGAATCAGAGCCGTAGGGCTTCTCACTAGTGAGCTACTGAAGTGTGGCTTTAATTTCCATTCTGGTTTATTCACCTGTCCTTCCTGCTTTACACCATAGGATTGACTTGCCCCAGTGAGTTGCTGGCTCCGAAAGCAGTAGCTTCCTTATGAAGCAAAAGTATTTAGCCTTTCATCTCTGTCACATGCCAGTTTAGGAGGTGTGAATGCAACTTGTACCGGCTTCAGTGGATGGGGAGCAGGCACACAGTGGGAAGGGAACAGTCTCTCTATCCCATAGTTTTGAATGCTCTGGGTTCTCATGGAGGAACTGTGGTTCTGTCTGAGATCTGTAAAAGATGAATCAGAGCCATGTAGGCTGAAAAGGACCTCTAAGATGATGAGTCCAACCATAGCCCAGCCCTGCCATGGTCACCACTAAACCATGTCCCCAGGCACCACATCTGAACTTCTAAGTACCTCCAGGGGTGGTGATTGCGCCACTTCCCAGGGCAGCCTGTTTCAGTGCCTGACTACCCTTTCAGTGAAGACATGTTTCCTGATACCCAAACTGAACCTCTCCTGGTGCAACTTGAAACCATTTCCTCAATGGCTAGGCCAATTTCAACCCTGGCTAGGTTATTAACTCTCAAGAGTTGAGTGAGACATGCTTCAGAGAAACAATTCAGTGGAGAACCCTTAAAGAATGATCTTCCCTCTATTGTAGAACGATTTGAACCTACAAACTGATTCTCTTATTGTGTAGATGTGTCTGTCTGAAAGAAAGATTTGCCTTGAAATTAAAGAGTGGGGTTTGGTTTTGTTTTTTTGTTTTGTTTTGTTTTTGAATTACTTGCATTTCACAAAGACAGTATGAAGGCTGAGATGGTGTAAATTTCACATCATATGGTTCTGAGGTTGAGTTTCTTTTCCATATAATGCAAACTTTTTTTTTTTTTTGAGTGTGAGTAGCTGAATTCTTGACATGGCATTAAGGAAATGTCAGAGTAGACATCTATTCCTAGTCTATAAGTCATTATTTAACAACTTCAAAGGTTTGACAACTACAAAGGAATGAAGCACAAACACCTTGGTATTGATTTTGTCTTTTGCTTTGTATCTACTCCATTAAATTCTATTGGCATTGACAACTGCTGAACTCTTCTTCAAAATTCTGTGAGCTTTCAGTCTCTAAGGACAGCTTAATTTCATTTTCTACAGCTTTTTCCTTCTAAAATCTCTCTGTCATTAAACTACTATATCAACCTTAAAAAGAATTGCTTGAAATTAAATCTTTTTAAGTTTATCCTTCTTGTACATCTGTGCTGAAACATAATGGTATGGGAACATGTCATGGATGAATTTATAGACACTTGCTATCAATCAATTTTTGATATTAGATTTAGTTAGCCAATGCAATAATCAATGCAGTAATCAGTCACAAATGGCTGGTAACATATAAAATTGATGCTATAAAGAATAGTTGTTTAAAGGAAAGTTTTTCACTTGTATTCCAAAATGCTTCTAATAATACTAGATAAAAAAAAAAATCAAGTTATACTTTTATTTAACTGGAAATCATTACAGCAGTTTATAGATGGCTAGCTAGGAATATATTTCATTTTAAAGTGAAGAATAAATATCAGTAGGCACTTGTAGAAATATCATGTCTCAATGCAAGACAAAATAACCATCTTAAACTACAAAAGGGAGAGCATTTTTGTATTGCTTTAGACAATGGTGGAAGGGTGACTACTCAGTGCAAAAGTCAGTGAGTTTCTCATTCAATTTATCTGCAAAAGCAACTAGGCGCAGGTTGTATTAATGCAGTGCTCTCATGGATGTGCATGTGTACATGCTGTATGGTGTTCTCCATGGTGATAAGTTAATATACTAAATTGATTTTGTGTAATCTGTGAAATCTGGGGGAACTTTTCACCTCCCTTGGCTCCAGTGACCTCTTTTGTCCTAGACTTCATGGGAAGGGCACTAGGTAAGGGGAATGGAAACAAAGCAATGGTCCTCCACAGTCAAGTCGTTTGGGTGGATAACATGCTGTCTGATCCCACCAGCCAAGGACACTCTGTGGAAAATGATTCCTTAGCTGATGAAGAGTCAATAGAGCTGGCAGTTTTGCCCTGAACCTTTGGTTTAAGCCAGTGTTTATGGGGTGGTTTAGTTTGAGTACTTTGCTTCAACTGGTTTCTGCTCTTGGGTAATTTTCCAAGGAAAGTCTGCATTGCAACATGAAAAGGACAAGGAATAATCCCAGGCCCTGAGGCAAATACTGCAAACAGGGCTTTGATTAGAATGGTTCAGACTCACTCTCTCTACTGCATGCTGGCCTCATCCAATTGCAAATCAGTTTGTTCTGGGTTTCTTCCACCCTTTGTAGTATCTGAGTCCATGGTCAGGACTGTCTTTTTCTTGCTTAAGGTCAGACTGCATAAAATGTCAGGGCTCTTTTGCACTGACCAACTTCTTATTTTGTAATATGGGTGAAAGTATGTGATGCTCTGTGCTGAGGCTGGACTATGTCAGAGGAAGAAAAATATGCCAAGGTGTTTTTGAGAGACTCTTTTGGGCAATAGGATGCAGTTGCTTCTGACATCACCTATGCTGCATCTTGAGAGCAGACCTGAGAATAAATTGTCTCTAAAAATGGACATAGGTTTTACTTTGTGAAGAGCTGTCTTTTTCATTCTAGAACAGTCTGGGATCAAAGTAGCAAGCAGTGTGAATGATCTGGGATGATTCAGTGTCACTTCTAGACAGGTTTTGTTTGTTAGGTGTATCTTCAGGCAAGTTTACAAACAATTTTGATGTAGAGGAACTCAGAGATTGCTGAAAACTATTGATAAAACAAGCTAAAACTGTCTTGAGAGTCTGGAAGCTGTGGCTGTGTTTTATTTCTCCTTATTTTGGGGAAAATGAGATGGTTTTTCACAAAAGAAGTGTTTGTATATGTTATTTCACGAACTTTGACCTTTATAATTAGGCAACCACACAGCTTACTGAGTCATTCTGACACTGTCCACTTTTGGAATGAGAAATGTGGTGCAGAGCAGGTAGTAAAACACGAGATTTCTCATTCTCAGAGGGAAAGAGAGATGTGAGATGCATGTTAAGATGATCAAAAGTAGTATTTTTTCTTGGGGAGTGAGAAGAAAAAAAATAGCAGGACGTGATATTTGCAGATTATATTTTAACTACCAAGTTCAAAAACTGTCTCTGATTTTAATTTTCTTCAGTTTAATTTTCCCAGCCCTGGAGATACTGTAAGTCATCCTTCTCTAGTTTTGTGAATTTAGCCCATCACTGCCTTTGCTTTAATTTTTCACATTTAATTTTGTATCAACTGAAACATATTAGGAAGGGATAAGCCTTTACTTTGGAAAGGTTAGGATGAGAAGAAAGGAATTAGAACTTTTAAAACTAAGTTTGATCTGGTCAAAAATGATAATTGAAGTTTTTGGTTCAGTTGCAGATGAAACAGTATTAAATAGAGACCTTCTTACAGCTGTTGTTTTGAACTGCCTTCCAAGTTTCTTTTGGGTCAAGATTTAAATGCTACTTATAAGTTTGATCTGTCTCATTTTTTATGAGCCAAAGCTGGAACCACTGAGAAAACACTGTAGAATGGTGCAGTAAAGTGTATTTTGAATTATTAAATGTTTTGTAAGGGTTTTGTTGGGTTTTGTAGTAGTAATATTTAAGTACAACAGGAAACACTTGAATTGCAGCTTAGCACTGACTGTATTTCAACATACTATCCAGCTATAATAAATGTAAGCATTATCATTGCTGCTTTAGGTAAAGTTTTGGTGACCATGGATAAAAAAGACGTTTTTTTAACGACATTTTACCTGAACTCTAGCCAAAATGAAACTAAAGTAATGAAAGACTGTAATATCTCTTTTTAAACATGCTTGCGTAATGAAAACACTGTAAAATAAAGAAAGACCTGATTTGTCCATTTATAAGGAAATGTCGGTAACTTTCCAGTTCCATGATCTTTTTCAGGATAATCCATAAGGGCTCATTATACTTTATGGTAGGCCTTTCTGATAGTAAACTTGTATTAGTTCTTGAAGTGTCACAAAATCTTTGAAATGTTTCTAATAGTTTAGTATATAGGCATTTCTATGTGCATTTTATTACTTCAATTTGAGTAAGACAAATAGCTTTAAATATAACTGAAGTAATTAGTTTATCTCAGAATTTTTGATTTCTGAAAGCAGATATGAAATTGTCACAGCAGCTGCCTAACAGAGCAAAGTTCCTGGTATTGGCAGCTATGCAGAGAGTTGTGTGAAATATTTCAGTGGTATTTTTAATTTTAGAGAATCTGAGAGCTATAAATGTATCATTGAAACAAGAAACAGATTTAAGGATGCAATAGTTCTTTAAAGATATAATTTCATTATTTTGCTAATTATTTTAGTTATTTTTCAATTTAGTAATTTATAAGGTGTCAAAATATAGTTTGGATATTGTCATGAAGTAGCCAGCAGTTACATCATTCTGTCTGCTTCTTGTAGACTTTAATAAGGTACCATTTTTTATATTTCCAGAGAGGGAGCACCCATAAGCTGATAAACTGAAAATTTTTCAGCTGTCAAAATGAAACATACACCTAAAATCACTTACAACAGAATCAGAATTATTTAGGTTGAAGAAGGCCTTTAAGATCATCAAGTCCATGTAAATCAAGCACTGCCAAGTCCACCTCTAAACTATGCCCCTGAAAACATCACTTGAGAAACATCAGTGTAGATGTACAAAGGCAGACTGTCATGAAAGAAGTAGTAAAGCTTAAAATGAAAAATATTAGAGAAGCCTCCTTATCCTAAATTATATTTTGTGTTTTCAGATTTGAAACTAACCTCTAGCAATCAAATGCTTTCTCATCCCAAGATGAAAGTTATTGTCAAGTTGGTTGACGGGCTAAAGACTGGTTGTTTTGCGAAGCAGGAAGGGAAAACCTAACACTAACTTTTTAGGGGGGTGGATTTACTTTCACTCCAAGCAGCTTGGCTAGAGGGACAGGCATTTCTGTGTTCATCTGGCTTGAGTTACTGCTTCCCATACCAAGGGCTCCTGCCTGTGTCTCAGTGCTGGGGAGATGCAGAATTTACTTGCAAGTAATGAGTGTCAGGAAATTGTCTCTTAAAGTAATTTTGTTGTGGCATTTACTTTTCAGGGAGGTGGGGGACAAATACTAATACATGTCTCAGCATCTAGAGAGCAGTTTACGAGTTCACACATCGCTAAATAGACTACCTCATCAACAGGAACTTTTGCTGCTGTTTGTCTAATGACTCCCTTCATCTCTTCTAAACCCAAAATCCAGACTTGCAGCAGGACTTGTTCTAGTTCCTTTAAAATATTTAGCTTTGCACCTGTTTCTCTGTCATACCATGTTCACAATCAAAGAAATGCTTTCTTTACCCTAAACAATTCCATTTTAATTGTCTCTGTATATTTTCTGCTTATGGAGTCTTACAGAATAACATTAAGTGTTACTGTGCTTTATTTTAGTATCACAAAGTTGTATTAAAACGGACTCAACTGCCTATAACAATCACAAAGCAATAGTATTCATTAAACTGTTTGAAATATAAACCCCAAGTTTAATGTTCAAAGGCTTTGAACAGTTTTCTAGTAGAGAAGGCAGTCTCATATCATTACAGAAGGATCAATAAATCGAGGCTGGGAAGCTAAAGGGGCATTCAGTTTCTGAGTCAAGGGGCTTTCATGTTGAATGCCCTTCTAGGAGTCCCACTTTACTAAATTGACAGAACTCTAGCACAAATTTTTCTGCACCACAATCACACAGCAGAGAAAATGTCTCTCAAGTACGCTTTCCCCAATAATTTAAAGGTCAAACCTAAAGTTTGGTTCCATTTGAAAGCCCACAGGTGTGGTAAACAGCTTAGGTTACAAAGCTAATGGCTGATAAAGTTGATTCTGCATGACAGAAGGAATACAGAGATTTCTCAAACAAGATTTAGTTTGCTATCTCAATTACTAGCCCTGCTATTTTAACCTCCAGTAATTATGTGACAGCCGTCCAGATTTTCTGGAACAGATGTGTGGTATTAAAACAACTTCATGCACTTAAGGCATGGCTATGGAAATGAGTCAGGGGCAGGGGGAGGATTAGGGAAAGAGATACCACTTTCTTTCTCCCTATAAATAGGTGTCATACAGAGTTGTGCAGTGTGGAAAGTTTTTCTCTCCTCCATCTGGGCTTCTCTGTTCTTTGTCGTGGATGGATTACCACAGAGCCACTCAGCAAATGGTTCTCTTTTCAAGTTTCATTTTAAAGAAGAAACCAAACCAGTAATTCCTGCAGTTTAGAATAGGCAAAGAAAAGGCAAAGCATGATGAAGAAGAGGAAATCTTTCTGTAAAAATGAAGTGATTCCTGCTCCTGACTGCCCTGGTGAGGCTGCTGAGACACCTTGGGGAGCTCACCTCTGCAGCTGCAATAGGGGGCTCTGAGCCTGGGATCTCATCAGTTTCACTCTTGCTGTCAGCAGAGATGGGGGATTTTTAGAAGACTGGAAACTCAATTCCTCAGGGGCTGGATAGCCATAATGTCCAAGGACCAGAGAGGATAACTGTCACGAATGGTCTAACACTGTATTTAATTTTGACAATGGAGTACTTTGTCTCAGGTGTGACAGACCTGCATGGTCTGCTGGGAAAACTGGCGGAAAATTCATGACCGGTTCCAGCAGGGAGATAAATAAATGGGAAGCATTCCCCACTTGCAAGTAGAAGTGGCAAATCTGCAAAGCCTTTACCCCCCCTCTCTCTCTCTCTGGTTACAGTAGTGCTGTAGAGCTAGTCAGGAAAGTTAAGATGTCATTAAAATTCTTTCAGCTACTCAGAGGCAGGAAGGGTACAACAAAGTTTCACCCAGTCAGCAAGAATACCAGTTCACTTGTTAATCTGGGATTATGATTGAAGAAATGTGTTAAAAGCAGCCTAAAGTAAAGGGAAGAAGAGGCAGAAGTTGCTTGGTGAACAGATGAAAACAGAGGAGGAGAAAACAACTGGAAGAGAAAGGATTTGGTGAGTGCAAAGGAGAGCCCAGCAGCAGTCAAGGAGGAGATCCAAGTTGTGACCTCTGGTCTGTTTGTCTTTGCAGAAAAGAATACTTTTTTACTCTTTAGGAATTGTGAGCCTTGTATTTTCCAGAGTACTATGGCCACTAAAATGGGATGCTAGACATTGAATACAGAAACTAATGTTTCTAGTAATTTTCCATTTCATTAGATTTTTAAATGATTAACAGACTATTTTGTTTTCCCAAGGCAATATTTCAAACTGAATTTGTGTTTGAACATGGCTGATTTTTTTTCATATTAATTCCTTCTGTTTTGGTGGTGTTTGGACATTTGAAATTAGGAAATGGCAAAACCAGTGTCACATTTTTTTCCTAGTTAGTGTCATTGTTTTTTTAATTACAATGCAATTTCATTGAGGGCACTTGCTTAGTATTGTGACCATCTGGAGATAATCAATAACCTGAAGTGCTAACTGACCAAATGAACACAGAGAAAATCAAAAGATTAAAAATACATAGAAGTATTCTTATTGTGGGAAATCCTGAAACATAATAAAATAACTCAGAAGGGAATAGCCAAAACCATCTTAGTAAATTAAAACATACCATTAACAAGAAAGAGCACCCCAGAGCTGGAAAATCAAGGCTCACCAGAGTAATACTAACCACTTCTATTACTCTTCATATATTTGAAAGATTCAGAAATGACAACTGAGTTGTTTTCACCACATTGTTTCTGAGTGTGTAGATGCTGTTATCATCTGAGAAGCATGAGAGCTGAGAGGGAATCTACATCTTTTCAACTGCCACTTATCAGGTGTGAAGGCTGGAGATGGATAATGCTAAACTTTAATACATATCTAAGATTATGTGTATTTCCTACATTAAAAATATATATTTTTTTTTTTATTATGAGAATTATTCTTTGCTTCTGAAAGAGAAGTGTGAGAAATACCACCAAAGATTCTATTTTCTTATATTTTGTATATTTAATTCAAATAGACATAGTGTATTGGAGACCTTCTGATGATGGTAGCATTAGAAATGCTTTAAGTGATGGCTGGGAATCCCCCATGAAACAGAACACAGTGACCCAGCATTCTTATATTTACACATAAATTAGATTTTTGTTGGAGGTTTCAGTGTAAGTAGAATGATGTGAAAGATAAGAATGAATTCCAGTTGAAAGCAGAAAATTAATAACTGTTGGTCACAGAATAACACAATTCTTCATAAGCTACTCTGAAGCGTATATGTGTGTGTGTGTATGCATAAAATGTGTGCACTGTTTTATTAATGTGTATCAGAAATGGATTAGATGCTAGCACCTAGGAGAGGAAAAAGTAAGACAGTGGGATGGTTTCGGCATTTGTAATTTTTTCTTCTCCCTCCCTTATCCCTGAGAGTTTGCATTGTATGTTGCGACATCTCTATTTAGTAAAACACTATGCGGTCTGCATGGTCGTGACACTTCTGTTTATGGATGATTCATTGTTGCCTTTCCTTGAAGAATATCTTCACATCTCTTATTTAGGAGTGCTGGCCATTCCACACTGTCTTTTCTAATAAATTCTGACTTCCGAAGTAAGAAGAGAGTTTTGTGGAGGCTGACCTCCCCTTCTTAGTTTCAAGGACTGGGATGCTATCCTAAGCCACAGTGATTAATTGAGGCAGACAAGATTAGATAAGGATATATATTTTCAAGGGAACGTAGGTTTGCTGGATAGTAAAGCATGGGAATTAAAATCAACTACCAAACCACTGAACAAGCAAGTACAGCGTGAGCAAACCTCATCAACATGCTACACATCAGAGGGGGCAGAGATGGCCCTTCAGTTCTTGGCTTACGCCAGGCCTGCCAACAAAGGCAATAATTGTGATGGGCTCCTTGATGTGATGAACTGTCCACCAAGACCAATGAACAAGCAGCTGCCACATAGAAAGGCATTTAGGTAACTAACACCTGTGGCCTCATTTAAAATTACAATCAGCTGCTTTGTTGGGGAGCGCTTACCAATTCCAAGGGATATCTACTTTCCTTTTTTTCCTACAATTGCTGGCATATAATTATATAATGTAATTTTTCTGAAATTTGTTTTTGTTTATCCATGCATGCTATTAATTTACTAGGTTTACTTTTGAAGGATTAAGAAACATTTTTTTCTCTGAATGTTGCATGTGGGGTTGATTTTTCAGTAGCATCTGTGCATAGTGAATTGAGACATATTTATACTGTTAGCTTATTTGAATCCTTTCTTTTCTCAGACCATGAAACATTAGCACTTGTGACAGAATTGTTTCATTTCAGGGGGTTACTACATTTAAAATACAATAAATAAACCATAATGAACTATAAGCAGGCTATAGGCTTTCTATTTTTCTTGCTGCAACATCTGTGAAAGGAAGACAAGAGGGAAGAGCAAAGCAGCGTTTTCTACCCTGCAATGTGTACCCTTTAAATAAGAGCCTAAAATGGAGGTACAGAAGATTAAATGTCCAAAGTTCTGACACTGAATGGAAACCAAGTGGGTTTGAGAAACTGTAATGAGGGAGTTTCACAATTGGACCAACTGACTTAGCAATATGTTTTTTGATTTTTAGTTGTTGCTGGTATTTTTCCATTTGACATCTAATAATTTATTAAGATTCAAAGAATTTTCTATCAAGTAAGCATCTCTCCAGGTGGTAAAATTTTCTTATAGTAGTGGGAAAACTTGGAGGGACAGTCGAACAGCTGCATTACCTGCTTGAATCGGTACCTGAAAGCAACAGCTACTTTGAGATGGAATCTGATTTCATTTCTTCATCAGCTTCTTAAATTAACTCAGAGCTGGCTCAAACTTCCCACACAGTTCCCTGTGCATTCCTGAGTGAGGTGTGCCAGGTTCTGTACGTGGGCTGAACTCAGTGGGTCGTTGGAGCTTCTAATGCTACTCGTGGGCGAGGAGCGGCAAGGCACGCAGCTCCACCAGTGCGCCGTGCAGATCCCCCACCTTCTCCTTCTTCTGCAGAACCAGGTGAAAGTCCCTGCAGGACTTGCCTCAATTAGGAATAGGTCTCATGAGCTATAGAAGAGAAGCTGATTAAATTTAAAAAACAAAAAAAAACACCAAAACCAAACAAAAAAAAAAAAAAAAACAAAAAAACCAAGTGGGTTAGTAACGTGGGAGTGTCCGCGCCTTCCCAGGTTGCCTGTTCCAGTCTAATCTGTGACATCCATACATCAGGTTACCATGAGGAGCCATAAAAATGGCCCAGACATATTTTCATAGAAAAACAGGCTCTTTATTTAAAACTCATTACAGCAAAAACTTGATAACATTGAGGGCACCTGAATTTTCTCAGGCTTTTGAAGACCAGTTATGTCTTCCCTTGGTCATTTCTATTTTCTACGCTTTCTTCCAAGTTTTTATCTCTTTGATTTTTCAAAACAATTTAAAAGTTATC
Organism: Acropternis orthonyx; assembly: GCA_035583155.1. NCBI lineage: Eukaryota > Metazoa > Chordata > Aves > Passeriformes > Rhinocryptidae > Acropternis > Acropternis orthonyx. The sequence continues at coordinate 3,527,719 of JAWWEU010000034.1, read as the reverse complement.
ATTAGAGCTACCTTGGTTTGGGGAATGCATAGAATTATTATTACTCTAGCTATATGCAATATTTGTATGAAATAAGCAGGTATGTTTGAATTGCTGTAACAAAGATGCTGTGTTAGATTTTTGGGGGGTTTTGTGTTGGTTTTTGGTTTTTTGTTGGTTTGTTTTTTTGAAGACAACCTCTATGGGGGAAAACTTCACTGTGAAACTTCCTGACCTTCCAGAATATTTTTTTCCTCACTGGATAAAATGAAGCCTCTTCCAAATCATGTGTGTGGGTTTACGGATGGGGTTTGGTGTTCTTGTTTTCGTTTTTGTTTGGTATGAAGAAAGAGAAACCAAAGAAATGGATATTCTTACAGCAGAAATGAGATGGCAACAAATGCTCTTCCAAGTTCCTGTCTTAAATTCTTTGTTGATTAGATGTGGGTCATTGCTTATAAAATTGAATTTGTTAATCATTTAGAGGTAGTAAAATAGAGATACTCTTTAGAAAATCAGAGATATCAATAGAATGATTTCTACAGCAGAAGACCTACTTTAAAAAATGTGGTATCCCACCAAATTCTATTAATACAAACTTTGTAATGATGTGGAGCATGAAAAGTCCTTTAAAAACAAACTTCTATGTTTTGAAACAAATACAAAGCAGTTTTGATGTTTTTATCTATGTGCTCTGTCTTTGGGGAAAGAAAGTAGAAAACAAACATGACAGTACATTAATTCATTGTTTCAGTAAAAGATCAGATACATTCAGAAATGCACATTTGTTTTCCTTCTTTGACTTTAGTCAGTGCAATAGGGGGATAGACCAGCTTTCTTGTAGTAGATGAATGTTGCAAGTACATAATAAACCCAGATCTCCAAACACATCAGTCATGTGTCATCTGAAATATGCATTGTGTCTCACATTGCAATTGCTTCCCCAATATGCATGAAATATTCATGCTGGATATATGCAGTATGTGTCGCATGTATAGATATGGCACAAAGCAACAACAGTAATCAGGACTGCAGCATAAAGAGGCCAAAACAATAGCAGAATAGCCTCCATTTCACCTTAACATATGGCATTAGGAAAAAAAAATTGATTACAAATAGAGTTTGCAATGCTTCCCTTCTTACACCCGTGTGTGCACACAGGAACATACAAATACAGGCACATGGCACACCAGAGCTCTCTCTTCTGTCTGTCCCATCAGTCGAGTCAATGAGGAGTTGAGTGTCTAGTAAGTTTTTTTTTATCCTTTCCTCTAAGGGGGTGACATGACTTGTTAATCATGGATGAATCTTGATTATTAATGGTGAGTTTAGCTGCTTAAGCTTGTGGAGCAATTGGATGTAAAAGAATTTTCACACCTTAATCCCACTATTTGAATTACAACTCTCTTTTTTCCTGTTCAGTTAGTCTGTCCTGTTTATTTTCCTTGGAAGCTGAAAAGAGAAATGGGTCTGTGCTGTGTTTTGTCACCACCCATAAATCCTCAGGAGGATGGAGTAATAAATCTCATTTCAGAGGTAGATGGTGGAGTTTGTTTTTATTTAAATTATTTTCATATACATTCCTGCCTAGATGCCAGGCACATTTGCACAACCTGAAAGAATTTCCAGATGTCAAGGTCTGGTCAAATTCCACAGAAAAGTTCCAGGGAAGCTTAACTGAACCCAGAGGTATTGAAATCTTTGTAGGTGTTGTCAGTTGTACATTTCTTATTTTGTTTTAAAAAACCATAAGATAAATCCTAACACTGAAAAAGTGCTATGAGTCACAGCATTTTTATTATCCATAGTGCTATTGCCTTCCTTGAGTGTTCAAATATTTTCTCTAGTTTTATCAAGTGATCCAGGAACTAGAACTCTGAGCTACTTGTGAAGTACTTGAAATGATTACACCCCATTTTAAGCCTTTTTGCAGCTAAAATAGTGAAATGTGTCTCTAATAGTGACAGCTGATAAGCACAGAACATGACTATCTTAAAACAGGCTTTGAAACCATCACCAGTGACCTTCCAGGAGAGAAATGCAACATTTGCTATACCAAACTTTCATTGGTGGAATGCCTCTTCTGCCACTATTTATAACTAGATTTTGTTTCACCATCATTGTGTTCACAAGCAGGAAGTCTTTTTTTTTTTTTTCTCTTTTCTTTTTTTTTTTTTTTTCCCGGCAGTGCTGTGCATAAAAGCTCTTAGCTGCTGCATAAGAGACGTTTAGGAGGAGTTCAGACCAACAGAGATGCAGCCTAGCCCTCATTAGAAGCTGCCAGCCATTGATTTCTTATTCTAGGCAATGCCAGCAGTGTTTGAAATAGGTGTCAGAGGAGAGGGGCCAAAGGAAAGAGCAGAGGCACAGGGGTCTATCAGCTGGTTAGCTCACTCATGGAGATGGTGATACCTCCAGGGAGGAGGATCGGCTGACGCTCTGGTGGGTGTTGCTCTAAAGGATTCCAGCAGGGTGTTGTGCTGTGCTGATGCTCAGCCAGTCCAGTGCAGGGGGATCTAAAAAAAAGAGTTGGTGTGAGGAGGAAACTGAAGCAGTTTTTTCCTCCTTGGTTTGCATGTGGATATGGAGAAAGAGGAGTGAAACCAGCGGGTGTGCTGGGATCCCAGAGTGGTTAAAGATTAGCAGGATTTTCTTTGTTTGCTTTGTAAACTGTGTATGGCCTTTCAGACACCAGAGGATATGGAGGGTGAGCTGAGGTTCTAGCTGTTTAGTTGGCTCCATTATTCAGTTCTTATCCTGGAATACTAAGTGTAGGTTTTTTACATTATACATAATCTAGTCCCCAAATGCATGCTGAATAAGAATTATGATAGATTTTTCTCTGCAGCCACAAGTAACAAAATAACAAATAATGCAATACTTGCAATGTATTACTGTAAAACAAAGTTGGTTGTTTTTTTTTTTTCCCAAGAGAAAGGTATGACTTTTTCAGGTTTATTTACTTGGTTAACCCAGCCACCCAACTTTATTCCCACAGTGGACAAGCAGAAGAGATATTTGCTCATTCATACCAGTAAAATCGTGATAAGGGGCTTCCTTCTGTGTGAAGAAAAGTTTTCTAAATGGTGGGTGCTTGTCAGTCTTTAACTGTAGAGAAGGCATTATTTTGAAAATTACCATGTCAATTTAACTGTGACAGTAACAGAGGCAGGTACCAGCAGTTTTCTTCTGATTATGTTAAAATCTCATCTATTATTTAGTTTAAAACTGACAGCATATATTAAGGCTTAATGAAGGCTTTCAGTAATTTAAAAGATGAGATTTCTCTTTGCAGATTTTAGGACATTTCTGTCATTTATGAGCACTAGGATTTGAACAAAAGTTAATCTTAGGAGGAGTTTCAGCCAAGTTATTTTTACTTTGAAATAAGGAACTTTGAATTGACTGAAAAAAAAATTAAAAAAATCTTGGAAAATGATTACATCTAGGTTGGTTTTAAAAGCCACCAAAATGGTGGTGTGTTTTTTTTTTCCCCCCCCTTTTTTTCTTTTTAAGGACATATATTAAAATAGCATTAAAAAGTAATAAAACATCGTGAGCAAAAGTTGGAACTTCAGACTGGTTTATGAAAATGAATCTTCTTCATAGACTTTTCATAGTGCTCATTAAAATTGACTGAATTTAAATGACTCTGTCTCCTGGAGTAAGGAAAATTTTTGAAATTCATACTTCTGAAGCCTAGCTCAGAGACAAGACAGTTTCCATTTTATTTGTTAAGGTAACACTGGTTTTGTTTGCTTCCTTGGTTTGGGGTTTTTTAGTGGATTTTTTTGTTTCTTAAAGGAAGAGCTCTACACTTATTCAGTGGTTGTGATTTTGTATGACTCTGTCTTCCTCTGAAAATATCTGAAGCTGGTGGCTGATTTTAGTCAAATTTGACAGAAGGCTAGAGGTCTCCATGGTAATTGTTTCTTTCAGTTTCATAAAGACCGAAAAAAGAATGAGCTTTGAACTATTATAAATTTGCCTCAAGACCTTTTGCTCTTGTTTTGGGAGAGCAGATTTAAGGAAATGGGAAGTAATTACATTGAAAAAAGGAGAGAAATATATAAACATATGCAAAATTGATGGAAAATCTTTATCATATATAGTTAAAATGAAAATCAACCAAAACCCATAAAGTTTTAGGAAAGCAAGACTTTGCTGGTGTTTTTTTTTTCATTCCACTTCATTTTCTTGTTTTAGCAGAGGGAAGGGAAAAGTTAGTGCAGCTGCTATAAAGCATCATTAACTCTTCTTATGAGAGAGATAAGAACTGAGATACAGAGAGGATGACTTTTTTATGAACTGCATTTCTAAACTAAGGCAGTACTTGACAGAAAAATAAATTCCATTTTTGAAGAGTGGTATCTTTTCTCAAACACTCAGAGTTCCATATTTTTCTAATTGCATGCTTTGTATGACGACAGACATATTGATTAATCTTTAAAATTGAGCAAGAATTATGGTTCATATTTAATTTCTGCTGTCAGCTGGGGAGAAATGGAGCCACAAGTGGTTATGAATCTTTAACTACTCTTTATAAATAAGAAATTTTGAGATTAATATCTGTGAAGAAGTAGAGACTGCATTTACGTTGTACTTCCGCATATATTCCTGACATTAGCACTTCTTTTGCAGAACAACACACAGCTGAATTTCAGCCTTAGAGACACTGATAAATCCTCAGAATTGACTTCAGTTAAGAGTGCTATAATTAATGGGTGACCAGCATGCTCCCTTATTTTTCTTTCCCTTTTTTTGTAAGTAAAGCTGAATTTCCTTGGGAGTTTGTGGAGTCTCAAACCTTGGGGACAGTCAAAAGCCATCTGGACTAGTGCATCCTGAGCAACTAGCCCTAAAGTGGCACTGCTTGAGGGAAAAGGTTGGAGCAGATGACCTCCAGAGGTCAAAGGAATTTTTATGAAACATACGGGTTTGGGGGTTTTTTTCTTCTCTTGTCACAGTTTCATTTTTGCTAGTAGTCAAGAAAGTAGCCAACTGTAAAAATGCTCGGAATATGTGAGATTTGAAAGAGAAATAGTAGGAGTCAAGAGAACCTGAGGTTTATAAGGTGGATTGGAACCTTCCACTGGTGAAATAAGGTCATTTGCTAATCCTGCTGGTAGCAGGTAACTGGGACAGCAAATATCTAGGTTGAATATGCTGAAATTTCTGGAGAATAGATGCAGAAACAATGAATTTCATTCACATGGTAAGAAAGTATCTAGGACAGGTGTTGCATTGATCTATTTTATGGTATTTACAGTACGTAGTAAAACTCAGAAGTTCTATGTTTCATGGACTTTGTGAAATGAAAGAAATGTTTCATAAATGAGATGTTCAGTGAAACTTTTTAATGGAATGGCAGCCACCTTTCAGAGCAGCCTCAGTCCCAGAAGTGGGAGCATCAGCTGTTGCTGCTCACTGGTAGCATACAAACCACGCCAAGCTTCAGTGAGATGCCTGATGTCTTCCCCAAAGGCTCTCTATGTCTTTTAATGTATGAGAAGGAATGAAGAGGATGTCACCTTCTGGCAGGGGCCAGCTAGTTAGTCTGTGAGCAAATTTCCTGCAGACAAGCTGCTGTCTTGCTCCACCATGGACAGGCACAGAATAACTATTATTTGGAAGAAAGACAAAATGCTGACTATAATGGGGGAAAAAATATTTGTAATTATAATTTTCCCATGTGCATTAATTACTTCAAATTATTCAGAGAGCACAAATGCTGGAAAACTAGCAATTTGTTAGTGAAAGGAACCAGACAGAAGTGAGCAAGCGCAGAAGTACAATTCTTATGAGACCCTATGTTTAATTATTTTTAATTCATAAGCTAAGTGACAGATTTAGTTAAAATCCTGAGAAAATTCAATCTTTAATTAGAGTGTGTCTTTTGAGCGGGGAAGGCATTATAATGTATCCTTCAAATAATACAAAGAGGATAATTCCTTTATTTTTTTTTTTAATACAAATATCTGAAGCCAATCTTTTATACAAAAATTGTTTATATAATATGACATTAAAAGGAGCAAAAATTAACATATGCTAAGGCTACGTCAAGGTGGCAAGGCAAGCTCTTGCAACCTAGCAAACACTGTGATGAAGATTGCCTATGCAAGGCTGATTTGTCCCCTTCAGGCAGGTGCACTAATACAGTCTTTAATTACCTGCTCACAGACTGGTATTACTACACATCTTTTTAACTTCTCCTGAGCACTGAATGAGCTGCTGTTCAGTGTTTCCTTCCAACTTCACCGTTCCCATCCTGCATGTCATATTTGCAGCACACAGTCCAGTCTTCACACTGAACGCAGACAGAGTTATTGATTTCCTCATGTGCTTTTTTCCCAGGTATTTCTGCTGTTATATCTTATGACTAGATCCTCAAAGAGACACAGGTATTTTGCCATTTCACGTTGTAATGCCTAATTTCTAGGTGCCTGGCTCTCAGCTTATCTCTTACAATCCCAACTAAAATTCACTTTTCAGTGTGTGGATGATGCCTAAAATGGAAGAGAGAACTTTCCAATCAATATTAGTATAGCTAAAATAGAGAGCAGGTCCTTTAATTAAAAGTGCTTTTAGGTGCAATATACGTAAGTGCACACACAGTATAAAGTTCTTACAAAATTATAACACTAATTAATTATCTTATCTATTGGATACATACAACATGAGAATTGTCTGCCCCCAGACCCTCCCTCAGGTCTGCCCCTGGCACACCTCCCCAGAACTGAGTCAGAGGTCTCAAGACCTCCCTAATTCTTCACCATCATCCCGTTTGCATCACATGCCTTCTTTGGAGCTTTTCCAAGGTTTCTGGGCCTTCTGCTTTGACTGCATTGATGTCTTATTATGTTCTTCTGTGTATGTGTCCCAAACAGGATGTCCTTGCTTAAATCTTTTTTCTCAAAAAGAATATTAATATTTCAAGAATTTCAAAAACTTGATATAAAACATGAAAAGGAGAGTTTAGTAACTCTTAACTGCTATTTTAAAGTGTTACAAACTATACAGCTGTATTAAAAATCTGTATCCTACAAGTCTTAAGCCATCAGGGATGCTTCAGGGTATTGCTGATACAGGCTTTTCTACAGAACAGGGAATGCTCAGCTTGGTTTAGATGACATGAATTCCTGCAGTAGTGCAGATGTGTCTAACTAACTCTACCATCCTTAAATACAGATTCTAGTGCCCAGTGTGGCCCTTGGGAGGCAATCCATCACTGCACAGGCTGACCATGGATGTCTCTATGTATAAGGGATGCTTATATGTGTCAGGTCTGAACAGAAGGGCCTTTTGCCACCGTGATAAAACATCCAAGGCCTGTTACATAAAGTCTGTCTTTATTTATATAACAGTTTGCCCAGGGAGGTTGTGGATGCCCAATCTTGGCAGTGTTCAGGGCCAGGTTGGATAAGGCCTTGGACAACCTGGTCTAGTAAAAGGTGTGCTTGTGGCAGTGAGGGATGGGACTAGATCATCTTTAAGTTACCTTTCCAACCCTTAACATTCTATGATTCTATTTCTGCAGGATAGAAGTGTGATTCTGGCTTTCTCCTGTTGGGGGGTAAAACCCATGTCTTCTAGCTCACCTCTTATATGCTAGTTTCTGTAGTAGTCAATACACCATTTAAAGTATGGAAAGATTCCTGTCATAAATGGAATGTGGATGCTGATGCAGAGAATGAAACTTTTACTGTGATATGAATATTGTTACAGGTGGATTT
>JAWWEU010000034.1:3464363-3519907 GCA_035583155.1 Acropternis orthonyx | reverse complement strand
TTTTTTATAAACCAAAATAAAGTTTAAAAAAAAAAAAAAAAAAAAAAAAACAACAACACAAAAAAACCCTCACACCAAAACAAACAAACAAACAAAAATACCAAAAAATCCCAAAACAAAAAAAAATACCTAAAAAATGCATGCAAAAAAAATCCCACACCTCCCCACACACACATAAAACCCCCACACCAAACCACAACTCCAACCAACCCTCAAAAACATCTCCACTGTTCTCAAAGAGTTTTCAAAGCCCAAAAAAATGACAAATAGGAATAATTTCCTGACTCGTGATTGCTGGAGAACACGATGGAGGATGTGCTGCCAAGCATTCCTGAGGCTCGTGACAAGTGATTATTCAGCCCACCGGAAGGATGAAATGTCTTATTTGGTGAAAGCCGCTCCTGAGCAGCTGATCCAAGACCAGCAGCCTTTTCCATTGTTTCCTACATCAAAATGGCAGCTCAGCAGATGGATTAGGGAAAACAGCACAGCCCTTCAGGGGAGAAATCACTTTACTTAAAAAATATTCAGTGGTTCCTTCTCCATCCACACATACCATGAATGGGCACCTTTCTCAGAAACACTGGATTTCTTACACATGGAATTCATGAGATTTGTTGGTTTCTTCAACATCTTCTTAATCATATGGGAACATTTGGCACCTTTCTCCTCTCTTGCTCTGGACAGAGGACATCTATTAACAAGGTAAAAAGCACCTGACACTTGAATTTCAGGATCTGTACTTTTAGTCAGGTTCTGGATGGCCAAGAGAAACCAGGTACAGGTTCACGAACTATGTCAATTAACAACTGTGGAAAATAAATAGCAATTTCAATGGATGGAGACACAGCAACTTCAAAAGACAGCTATAATATACTTCCATGGAAGTGTTCTTGACTCAGGGATATGTGAATTCTTGGGAATTTTGGGCCAAGTTTTGAAATTAATCATCCCCTCACATCCCAGTCATGACAGTGACACCTGACCATCTGCTGAGCAAAGTGAAAAGGAACCCTTACACAGAAAGAAGTCACTGTATGTGGATTTGGAGGACCAAATACGCATGTTTTCAATGTAATGCACCGCCTCTGAATAACCAATGAAACAAGGAATCAACAGGCAAGAAGAGACAGGTCCGGCTTTGTTCAAAACATGCAGAAATAGAAATCTAATGATACATGTTTCATGTTTTGTAGGATATATTTTGATGAGAAAACTTTTAGTCAGAAAGCCTTGTGGAAAAAATCTAAAGTTTTGATATGAGAAAAAAATAAATCAGAGAACAAAATTAATACAAACCACTAGGACTGCTTAGAAGTTTTTCCTTAGAAATATCATTTTCAGATCTGGATTATGGATGGAGCAAATACTTTTCAAGAGTTTCAGTGGAACATTTAATCTTTGGCTATGGATGCTCAAAGATCACATGCACCAAACCTGAAGCATTTCCTTGAACAGTGTTCTAAATTGCATGAAAATTCCTACTTTAGTGCTGCTCCTTTTCTCTAGAGTAACAACAACCAACCAGAAACTCTTCACCAGCAAATCCAAACAAATAGAACATGTGAGTATTTACAAAGACTTCTCTCTACACTTCCATTTCTTGAAGACAACAGGACTACTATAAACCTATGACTCTGGGGGCTTCTATCTTTGCAAGGCTGAGGACTGTGCCAGCTGGTAGGAACTGATACTTAGCACATGGCTTTTTGGTCTGGCTTAGGCTGGGAGAGAGTGGGGGGGGTTCAGCTGGTGAGGGGCTGTGGTTTGGATTTGTGCTGAAAAGGGGGCTGATGACCCCCAGGGAAGTTTTTGTCACTGCTGAGCAGGGCTGACGCAGTTTTGTCTTGCCAAGTCACTGTTACACGTGGTGGAGCTCGGCTGTCCTGGGGTGGCCGAACACCCGCCTGCCCGCAGGCAGTGGGGTAGGAATCCCTGGCTTTGCTTTGCCTGTGTCTGTGACTTTTGCTTTACATATCAAACTGTCTTTATCCAAACCCACTGTGACCCTTCTGGTTCTCTCCCCCACCCCACCAGGGACAGGGTGGATGAGCAGCTGCTGGTGCTCCGCTGTTGGCTGGGGTCAAACCACAACACTTCAAAATATGCTTTTTTAATGCATTATTTTAAAGACAAGCAGTTTCTTTACCCAAATAGCCTTGTAATACAAGCTTATTTTCTATCAAAGCATCTCCAAAGTCTTGTAATCTGGAAATAATTTGGTCCTAGTTACTCATGATTAGCAGTACTGCCTACATTCTCAGAGACCTTTTAGGGTTGCTTTTGATTATTTTTCCCCTTTAGTTGGGTATCAGAATACTTATAAGCATAATTAATTCATACTTTGCACTCTTAGGATTATGAAGTATTATAGGATGGCAGCACTAAGACAGAATGCTCTAATTCACCAGCTGTCATGTATTTAATTAGAGATTTTGATGAATCTTTCCTACTTAGATGAGCCTTCAGACTTTGTGTTCTATTAAAAAAAAAAAAGGCAGAAAGAATGAAAGAAAAAAAATTACTTCTTTTGTACAAGGAGTCTAGGACTGATCAACTCTTTGTTAGCATGGCAGCCTTGTCCATCACACTCGTGTTAGACCTGGAGTTGAACAACATGTCAGCTGCCACCAGACACCGAGAGAAGCAGGACTTGGGGGTGCAGGCTCAAAACATGAGGCTTCTGTTATGCAGGGACAGAATTCCTTTCTAAGAGCACGCAAACTTTATGCATTTCCACCCTCTCTGGATTTTGTGTCATCCAGGTGTTCACAAAGGTGAAAGCAACCAACCTGAAAAATCTAAACTGACTTTCCTTTAAGATCTAAAAAGCAGTTTGTATTTTATACAGTCTGTATGCAGTAAGACTATTCAGCATGAATTAAAGCTAGAAATATATTGAAATTTATCTCAAAGTCAGAGGTTATCATTGTCGACATTATATTAGCTGTAGAAAAAAAAAAGTGTAAAAGACAGTTATAAAACTGACACTTATGCTATTGGGAGACATGCTTTCAACATTTTTTCCATTAAAAGTTCTCTTAGAATGGTCACATATAATGTAGAAGTTACATAGTATTTTCAGTATCAGTCTATGTTAAATGAAGAACTGACACTGGAATGCAGTTAGCATTACATAAATATTTTCATTTTTAGATTTTTATCTAAAGGATACAATAAATTATTGCAGTACAAAAAAATCCTGCTATAATTGTCCCTCCAATTTTATTTCATTCTCTCAACATACATATTAACAATCTGATCCAATGATCTGCCTTTCCGAAATTCTCCCATTCTATTTAAGTTTAGCAAGCCTGACTTCTCCATGAAAATATAAGTTCTTGATAGCCATTTCACTCAGGTGGCCTAATATCAAATCACTGGTGGAAGGAAAATCTTTAGAGAGGACAGAAAGGCAACAGGGAGAGTTTTTAGAGAGGAACTTAAAGATTGTACTCATTTCAGCTTTGCTCTGCCGGTGTGAGAGAGTTCTTGAGGTACTGCATGTTCTTAGGTTAAACTAGGAATTATTTAGTATTAATTTTTAATTAATTAGCCTTATCTCTCTCTGCTCCTATTAAAGTCAGTGTATGAATCAATATTTAAAAGGAGAAAACATTCAAATCTGGAGTGTTTCCTCATTAAAGAACTACAAGGGGGAAAACCAAACAATGAAAGAGTACCAGAATCATTGTTCAGTGCATCCCTCTGCACTAAACCCACAGTGAGGGGGGAGCTGCCAGCACAGACTGGTACTATTTTCATGGTTGCTGCCTAAACTGGGATGTCTTGTGGGGGTGGGGAGAAGGAGCTTAAAAGAGATCTTCAGTTTACAATCCTTACAGAACAAGCTCCCTACAAAAATTACTTCCCCAATTACCAAGGCTCTGTAAATAAGACCGGCAGCACACTGCAGGCTATACAGAGAAATAAGATTTTTTAGTTCTGTGAACAATTTGTTGGTTTAATTTTGGGCATTCTGGTACCACAGGCTGGTGTCACCCCACCCCGTTTTCACCCCTTTCCCCTTGCTGTCCCCTCTCAGCGCAGGGTCAGGGGCACAGAGAGCCCCAAAAGCTCCTTGCAGAAGCTCCAGCTCCACAGGGATCTCTGCAACAGCCATGGGGGCAAGGCCCTCAACTTCCAGCCCCTCAGTGCCCCCAGCTACTGCTCCCAGAGGGACTGCACCACAGCACTCCCCAGACCCAGCAATGAGGAATCCCACAAAAATCTACATTTCCAAAGGTGGGCCCTCCCTGAGCTCTCCAAAGTCACCAGCGGGGAGGAGAACAGGGGTTTGCCCAGGGAGGCAGGTCACCTGCAGCCCTTCGTGTGGCATGCAGGGTTACCAAACCCCAAGGATGTGAAAATCTCCTTTATTTCAACTGGCTGATGCAGGAGGAGGATGAAACTGGACAGGACAGTGGAGATGATAAAGCAGCAAACTATTTGCCTGACTGGTTTCTCTCAAATGTTTCAGTGGAAACATGTGCAGATTTTAGCTGAGAGATATAGAAAAATCTAACTATGTCACTGGGTATTACAGATTGGTCCATCTCAAATATTAACACATGAATTCATCTGCTTTATGGAAACTTAAATTGCCCTTTTGTTCCCATGGATCCAGCAGATGATTCAATCAATGGCAAAGTGTAGGCCCAGTAACCCCAGATCCTGAATTCCCAGTTTCACGGAGAGAATCAGCTGCAAGATTAGGCTTCAGAGAGATTAATTACAGACAGAGAAATGTTACTAAACAATATTCTACAGAGTTTCCAAGAGACATCTGATATTCTTGTACCATTTAAGTCTGATTATTAGTGCTACCATTTGTCCTGCAGTGCAATGATCTTTGACAGATCACTGTATCACATCCTATATTTAAGCACTATCCTAAAATACTTATTCTCAAACATTATTCCCTTCTCTTTCCCTTCATCACCTGCCCCTCTGCCTGCCCATGGTATGCAAACCAGCAGTGCTGGAACAGGACAGTCTATCATGCTTTAAAACAAACAACTGTGTAATTGGTTTCTATGATGCAGTTGGGAATTTACATCACAAAACTTTTGTCTCAAAAATTCTTCTACAAATCTGCCCTTAGAAATGCTCTTTGCAGTATATTTGAGGACTAATCTCAGTGACAACCCCTTGGAAGGAAACTGTGGCTCTCTACTAATTCTCACATATCAAACAGTGATGTCAGAGACTATGAATAAATTAATGACCCCTTCCCTAGGATATTTGAAATGCATATTTTGATGGAGTTATGCCTATTAACTGAAAAATAATACACCAATTTGCACTCCAATCATTCTTTACGAGAGCTACGGGCACCTCTCAAAATACACAAGTTCTGCAGCAGCATTTACAGCATCTCCACAGCACAAAACACAGTTAAGCATTTTTGTGAATTGGAGTCACAACCCTGAAAGAAGCTGAGGGACAGAACTGCCAATGAAGTGTTTTTCTGGTGGTACATTACAGCGAAAAGCACCCAACATGCCCCCATGCATCCCCCTTTCTTTGTAAATATAGATTGCAAGAAGATTTACAAACAAGGCATGGGCCTTACTAAATCTAGTTCATTTTGTCATTTGCATTTTGTGTTTGAGCAAGGATGACACTGGGGAGTAGAAGTTTTGGTGAATTTAAAAAAAAAAAAAAAAAAGGCAAAAATCGCCTCTTTACAATCCTTTCCAATTTTATTGAAGAACACTTTTGATTGATTAACATTTTTCTCTGAAGTGTAATAAACCACTCCTTATGGAGCAAAATTTTGCTATCCCTAAAATAATATTCCATGAGATGCTTGTCTGCCTCTTGATGTCCTTATAGAATAACAGAGGATTGGAGTCTCCAGGGGGAAAAAAAGGACTATATATGAGATGGGTTCTATGTACAATCCCAAGAATATTTTTTAAATGCACATAAAGGATTTTGCGGTTTGTAAAGTCCTGACTCTGTGAACGATAATTAGTTTATGTATAAATCATGTTCAGAAATATTTACGATGAAACTTCCATTCAAAATAAAATAGACAAATGTCTCGAACTTAATGAAATTGCATAGTAAATTATTTCCAAGAACATTCCAATGTCAAGGTAACTCACTTAATTATCCATTATCATAGAAACGTAGACATAATGTTAATTAAAATGAAGGGGCAAAACCATTTCCATTTTTTATTAAGATCCGTTGGCCTCCTGCACAGCTATTAGCCTTGCTGTCAGGGTGAGGTGGAGGACAAAATATGCCCTGCTGGGGACACCACCACGAGCTGATTCCAGCAGCTCAGGGACCGCAATGTGGGAATGAGAGGCAATTGAGCAGCTCCGTGCGAGCCGTGGGCACTGACAGCTCACAGGAAGCCTTGGAGCAGGCCCGTTATTCCTGCAGTGTTCTCGGAGCTGCAGCGCACAGTCACCTCCACCAAGGGATGGAATTATCCCTGTTTGCAGCTGGGAATACAAATACATCTGCACGCCGGCGCAAGGCTAAGGGGCACTCTGCAAACAAAGTCTCCTGGCTTGTCTTAGAGCGTGGTCAGATCCATTACCCACCTTGCACAGGCAGGTTTTTATTTTAGGACTGGATCATCACATGCTGAAGAAACTTTTGCCTCCAGGGCTGAACAGTGTAGATGAAGGAGAAGGAATGGCCCACGTACATTAGAACAGTTCTGCATCAAGTCAACCACTCGGACTGAAGGAGCTGGAAAAATAAAACAGCAATTTTGGGGAATTTCCGTTTTACCTTGGGTCTGTCCGTTCAATTCCAGTTCCAGAGGAGATGACTCCTACACCTGTCTGATGCTGCTGTTATAAACCAGCAACCACCTCTTGCTAATCAGCTGCAGGCTCAGCACACGAGGCCAGCTCTCCCCACGTGACAGCCCCACACCAGCGTGGCAAAGGAGCTAAAGCACCAAACCAAGGCTACTGCTTGGACTCTGCTGGCTTTATTCTTTATTCTGCTCAAAATATCTATTTATCTCAAGAAGTTGGGGAAATTTTTTCACAAAACCTGTGCTTTTGGGACACAAATGCTTGTATAATTCTGATTTACCTTCCCTTCCATTTTTTTGGTGTCATTCAAAGACTTATAAAAAGCTGCAAATCACATGACTTGTGGGTTTTTTAGTAAAACATTTGCTTAAGTGGTTTGAATTATTAGGGCAAGAGCACTCAGTCTTGTGCACAAATATATATTGAAAAGAATGTAATTCAGTAATTTTTGTTTTGATCCACACTATTTTATCCCTGAATCACTGTATTAGTCCAGAATCAACTTCAAGTTGCTTCCTTTATTTATTCTGATTTCTAATTTTCAAGGTATATATTGTATAATGAAATAAATATCCACTGAGGTGGGTAACAGGATCTAGTCTTGTTGTCAATGCTCACCCTTCTATAATAAAGTAACTCATTGCAATTCCAAAGTTAAGATATATATGTTCCATTTTACTTTTCACTGTACCTGTTAATTTGAAATATGTCAATGAATACCATATTATTTTACAGTAAATACTACGTTATACCCAAAAGTGTTTTAGAGATGTACTGATTTAAAGTCTTTACATAAAGCACATTTCCACTCTGTCACATTTTATTGTCAGACCAGCTAAAACCCTGCTCACATTCTGCACATTAATACCACTCTTAACATCACTGGGGATTTTCATGAGTAAAGTGTTTCATGAAATTTAAAACATATATTACTTCCTTCAGACCTCTGAATGGTGAATTATAATTGCTTTAATAATTCAGATTGACATTAAAATGAATCTAAGGTAATAACCAACTTGCATATTACCCGCCACATCCACATATTGCACTTTAAAAGTAATCAGGGACAGATTAATTAACCAAATCTTTTTTTCTGACCAAAAAAAAAAAAAAAAAAGGCACAGTCATTGACAATAGAAAGTTTCACTGGAGTGTACTAATATTCCCAAATAGTTTGAATAATCCTTTTCCATAGCCCTAATAACCTTGCACTCCAAGAAAATCAGTGTATCATTGTAAGCTTCTAAATGCCTAAATCTCTTAACATTTAATACAGAATTACTCTTCACTATTATCTTACAAAAGTTGGGTTGTTTTTTTTTTTTTCATTTTCTTTAATCAGCACAATTCGTCTTCTGCTTACCACAGAATAAGCTTATGGTTTGTTTCTTTGTTTCCCCCCTGGTTTTGTGGTTAACCAATTGCCTGGATTCAATTTAGAATTCTGCTAAACTAAAGTGAGGATGAGGATAATTTTGTAGCACAGCACTAACCACAGTGTTAAAAACCCAAACCTGCACATAAACTAGATTCAGGGATTTGGATGCTACTGTGCTGTTAAATAAAATTTTAGTTAGTGCTAAAAAGGGTGAAAAATTCCATATGCAAGCACACACAGTTTTAGCATGTGAACCACCTTGGAATGTGTAGAAAAGCACATCAATAAGCCTGGAAATCTGAGGTAAAGAAGCCAAAAAATAAATGAATGCTAAGCAGGCTCATCTCAGCCCTCCTCACACCTGTTCAGGACCTTCTTTAAGCTAACAACATGCCTGGCTTTTGTAGGAGAGGCATGTCCTGTCCTCTCTTCTTCCCAATAATTCCATGATGCCTGAGGAGCTCAAGCAACAGGTACATCTCAACTCCCAGTGCCTGCTTTCCAGTGCACAGGATGACTTGTGTGGCACCTCAAGGACTTCCTCAGGAGCCAGCCCACAGTCCAGCTTTCACATCCAGGTATCTGCGTATGTGTTCAGCAAACTCTGGGAATCGGGGCAAAACAGGAGTAGTCCTCCACCTCGTAGGAGATCTGTGCAGTGTTACATCTCTAATAATCAACTTGGGCACACCTGAAGAATTCTCACAATACTGTCTTTGGCCCCCAGTTTTTACAGTCTGTTCCCATGGTTACCCCACAGTCCATACTGCAAAACTGCCATGGCAAAACAATTACAACAACGAGCCAACTTAGTGCAGTACAAGCCCCTGCACATCCAGCGCTCTTCCCTCTCCTTTCCCAAAGCTCTCAGATTTCCTGCCATACTCAGGCTCTCAAGGCAGGCAAACATCTCTTTTATTGAAATGCCCAATTACTGGACAAATTTCTTATCTGCCCCCAAATAACTTCACAACTCCTTTACACAGCTAACAATGAGGTACAACAGTTACTATAGTAACATTATTCTAGGAATAAATAAACAGTATTGCTTCTGATTCCTTTCAACAAATAAAACAAAAAACCCCAGCACACTCTGGATTAATGGCATTTTTTTATTTAGAAGCCTTCCTAGATTGTTATTTATATTCCAAACCACTTGCTGGGTTTGGTGCAGCGTTCTGTCTTCTCCAAGTAATCATGGCTACATCGAATGAATGACACGTTGTGGTTGCATTGGAGCCATGATGTCATTTGGAGAAGGTCATGACTGACAGTGCCAAAAGAATGTCACACACCCTGAAGGCATCACTAGGGTTTAAGGGCTCTGAGCCCACCCAGGACTAACACCCTTAGCTCAGGCCCTTGGCCCTTCCTCTTGCTTGTGCAGGTAAGGCTGACAATAAGGTGCCAGATGCCTACTTTCACTTCTGGTTACAACAGAAATGGTTCTTATCTGGGAAAGAATACCCTGTGGGGAAGTTCTGCTTTAAATGCACTGCAGAATTTTATTGATGGCACAGACACCAGCCACTCAGGGACTGATTAAAACCAAACCAAAATAACAACAAAAAAGAAACCCCAAAGCTGGTTGCCACGAGCTCTGCATAGGACAGTGCCTGTCTGGGGTATCAAAGCCCTTGAATCAGATCCCTTGTGTCTGCCCAGATCTTCAAATGTGCTGCACTTGTACCTCCAAGGGGACCAGGCAAGACCCATCCCCCAGGAAACTGTTCTGCTGAATTCTTGCACACCACTGGGACCATGTTCTATGAGACCACAGGAACTTGAACTACTGACAAGGCATCCAGCTATGCCAAATATGTACAGAAGACTGTCTTATGTCCCCCATTGGTGCATCTGCAGGATCCATTTCTGCTGCCTGTTCACTTGTGCACCAAAGACTGCATCAGGAGAGGCTCTGAGCTCCCAGCTCCTCACCACCCTGAAGCACAGAGCACTGCACTGCTTGGGTGAATGGAGGCTGCATGAAATTCCCACCAGGAGAGGCCCCGTTCCCTGTACTGGGAAGGCCCAGGGTGTTCAGTCAATCACATCAGTGCAGCCTCTACTCCATCCCATGTCCTCACCCACTGACCACTGAGCTGGGGAGCTCCTGGAGCCCATGAGGATCTGAGGACTGAAGAGGAATAACCCTGAGCCCCAGTCACAGCACAACTGCCCTTGTAGGAATAACGGGAGCTTTGTATTTAACTCAGTGTAAATGCCACGACTTTTGCCAAACTTCCTACACTGATAAAGAAAAATTTAAATAGAACCAGCAGGTTGGAAAAAAAATTATACTGCATCACAGTGTTTAACTGAGGTTTAGTTTAGATGAGGATCTCAAAGTATTAAAAAGCAGCAAGTATATCAGAAATCACAGTAAATTGTGGTGAGGAATTCTCCATGGATGAGTCATCAGCTATTATGCAACCAAAACTATTCTCAGCATACTAATGGTGCCAACAGCACAAGATGGGCCCTGTTACAGCAGTTCTGACTGCTGTGTTTTGTTGCACATTACCTGCGTTTTTCTGGTCCCTTTTTATCATTATTAATCCTGTGCCATGAGGGGAGGTTCACCCTCAGGCAAACTCAAGCCTCATAAAAAACACATTGCTTCTTTTCCACATGAGAGAACACACTGACAGACAGACATCAGCTTCGCTCTGGTCAAACAGTTACTGCACTCTCCAAACAGCATCTGCTTCACACAAAGATGCAAACAGCAATTAGGCAGGTTCGTACACAACTTTTCAGAAGACCAGATAAGGGTAGCAAGATCTGTTTGCACAGCTTTCTGCAACAAAATCCTCTCCACCTACATGTAAAAGGAACAGTGAAAAACCACCTTAAGATAATGAATTAATGTCTCAGACATGCGTGTTAAAATCCCTGAGGGTTTGGCACTGAATGTCTTGTGATCTCAGACTCAAAGTGCTCATAGTCCAAACGTGACTCCCTGGACTCAACCATCCAGGCATGAGTGTCAGAGCCCTTTGATTACTGAACCAGGTCTCCTGGCACATAACAGTAACGCAAAGGACATCAGAGAAGCTCAGCAAGGCTGTTTTTCTGCATATTGCTGCTCAACATAGGTCAGCATTTCTCCCCTGAAAGGCTGCAACCCAGTGCAAGGTGACCTGCAAACTGAAAGCCACAATTACAAGATGCTCCAGGAAGAAACTAAGTTGCAAACTTGAACAAAGACAGGTAAACTCATAGGAAAGCAGCGCAACCTGAAACGAATCAGAATAGGTCATCACGACCTTCCAAATATTTTGTTTGTTTCTTTAAAAAAAAAGTTAGTAAAATTCAAAATTTTCGCATAGTATTCCCATTCGAAATGAAAACTGATCAAAACATTTGATATTTCTTCAGAATTTCTGACACGCTGCTAAACAGAAGTTCAGTACACTGAGGAAAACAGCTCTTGAAGGGACACTATATTGGGGGATTTGCAGTGAAAGCAGAGTCTGACCAAAACCACCACAAAGACAAATCCAGTCTCTTTTGGACTCCTGTGCAGTTTCAGTCCATTTCAATGTCTCCAAAGTCTGGGATTACAGGTTGATGCTCTTTTACAAGAGGCAAAAGTGCTGAGTTTCATAGCACTGAAGCATCTCTCCTTTTCTTTTTTTATTGCAAACCCCACTAATATCAACATCTTTGCCAGCCTTTACACTCTCAGTTTGGAACTAAGTAAGGATGTGTCCTAAAGATGAGAGGAACAAAAATGCCCAAATGATAAAAACACACTACCAAAAAAAAAGTAGTATATGTGAAGTGTTAAGCAAATTAAATGGTATCATCTTTCATGTCCAATTCCACAATTCTTTGTATCCCTGCACAGGGATAAGGGAAATAAGCAAGTCATATCCAGGAAAAGTGCAAGGCTGCTTTGATATCCCTGCAGATCAAAAGCACCAGGGATCCTCACCACGGCAAAGGCAAATCAAACACAACCCAAAACACACACCTCAAAAAAAACCACTTGTTTTTTTTCCCCTTTCATTAAAGCCAAATCTCCGGCCCCTCCAACTCTGACACGTTTCCAAAGCTTTTTAGACCCAAAAGGACCAGGCTGTTTTCTGCCAAATCGGCTGTATTTTCATGGAAATGGTCAAAGTCTTGATGCAGTAATTATCGCTGAGAGAATACCTTCATCATTCAAATTTTTCCTGTTAAGAAGAGTATGAAATTCACAAATAAGAGGCATGATGAACATTTCTAAGACATGGATTTGTCTGTCTTGAATGAAATGAACAGTTTGTAACTCAAGCAAGGTGACGGCACTAATAAATTATAAAGGCCTCTCTTCATGAGTGGGATTAATCTTATATGTCATAAATACTGATTAGATGTCCTATATGCAATATGGAAATAAAATGAAAGGTTTATTGGTTATAATATTGTAAATTATGTTCAAAGTGATGTCAGGTCATGTGATATAAAAACAGGGGGCCCTGATGAGGAAACATTTTTAAATGACATACACTCCATGGCTACAGCAGGAAGCAAAAGAGACCAATGACAAATTCTACAGGTGCCCCCCAGCACTGCCAAGGAAAGATGGATCATTTCATCACCCACACTCGCAGACTGAAAATGTCACATCCACCAGCCCAACACCACATCAGCAGTTAAGAAAGAGCCCAGGGAAATGCTGTCATTAATACAATGACTGCACTGTTGTACCAGCTCTATCTTCTGTACACCAGGTCCTGCCTGAAACTGCCTGGAATTATCCTGTAAAAAGTGTTCAAACTTGGCTTTAAAACATCCAAATCTGATTTTAACTTTCCCACTAATAAAGAAGTTTCCAAAAGGTCTCTTGGAAGATTCACCCAAATGACTAATCACATTTACCACTGGAAAATTTGCACTTTTTTTTTCCCCAGAGCGAACTCCTCCTGTTTCAACTTCCCACATGAAACTTTTTTTCTGGTACACTGGAAAACTCCATTAGCAAAGTTTTATTCCTGATGCTGTTACTTCTAATTTGCCATCCTATAACCTCCTCCTGGTTAACCTCATCAGACTTTGCTCCTGGAAGCTCTCAACTCCAATTGAAACTGAAGGGTAATTTACGTTGGCTCAAAGTAATTACATCAGCTGGTCAGAATGACAGCACTAACAAGGCACTTTGTATGGAAAGTTCTGTGGCCCCACTAATGACCAGGAGCCCTCCAGGGCTCTTCGTTTGGACTCTAAAGAGAGCTTTGAGTAGAGCAGCACCTCTGTGAACTCCGCTGGGACACAGGTATGCTACACACTATCTCTGTGACAAAAAAATTCTCTTTCCTGAAGTCCAGCTTTACTTTTGACTTTGCCAAAAGCAGTGACTGATCTTTCTTTCTTATTACCTTATGAAGCTTCCAGTTGTGTAACAGGGTGCACAGTGAAAAAAACAACCAGCCAAAGTACAGGATGACAAATACCAGATTCCTGACAGTGAAATATTAAAGTAGTGTTATAGTACATTTGTTGTTTTGTAGTATGCTTTATAGCCACTCTGCAATCTCTGTTTTCAGAATAGCTTATCTCATAAACCAGAGCATGAAATAAAGATGATAAAATCTGCTTATGCCTGTATTAGTGAATATTTTATTTTTTCTAGTTTTCCTTTTGCTTTATGTTTGAAACTCTCCCACCTTCTTCTCATTGCCTATCAAATCTGTCCACAGGTATCTAGAAATACAGCTCCTTGTAAATATAATACAGGTTTATTGCCAGTTCAAGGTGATTACTTGATGCTACCCAGTAAATCCTGTAAACTTGTTCAGTTTTGTTTAGATGTTGCTAGTGCAGCTCTTGAAAACATGCAAATATAAGCTACTAATACTTGCACATTTCTTACATACTATCTATAAATAAATGCTATGCCTTGATTATATATAAAAATACATTTTGGTTGTGTCTGCTATTTAATATAAGAACATCTCTAGAATTTCCACCAGATCTCATGGTTGCTCATGAAAGCCAGCAATTCCTTGATAATTCTCCTGATCAACGGCTGCAATTCCCCACAGGATTGCTAATGTCACATGCTTAGTCCCTTCTGTTTGGAGCACACAAAGCCTGTGCTGAATTCTCTTGGATCTTCACACACAGCTCAGATCAGAAGCAAAGTGCTTCCATGGCAAAGTGACACAGCCTCCGGTACTGGCAGGGGCTTCACAATGTTCCAGACACTATCTAAAATGAGTCCTTTCCCTTCCTGCACAGCCATGAGGGATGGTTTGGATGCTTTTCACACCCGCATTCCCTTGGAGGGGTTGGAATTTCCAAGCAGGCACCTCTTTGGCAGTTTCTCTGCAATCTCTCCCACGTTTCTACTCTCTGCCAATCCCTCCCATGTCATAACAAGTTACCTACATGGACTCCAGAGTGATGCAAGGTAAAGGTTAATGGTAATTTTGACCATTATCAACACATATTCAACTGTCAAAACATATTTTCCTTTCTGAATTTCTATTAAAAAAACTCAAACTTTAGCAACAGGAAAATCAGCTTGCTATTCACTTGCACATTATATTCAACTCCATGCCGACACTTATTCAGCAGTCTATTTTTTCCATGAATAAAGAAACTAATATGACAGAGAGAGAGAGAGATTCCTGCCTGGTTCTGCAATGATCTTTAAATAACCTTAAACACTCAGGGTTGAGAATTGTCATTTTTAAACTTCTCTAGTTAAATCTTGTATTCCCACCCAATGCAGTTAAATATTAAAACATTTGCCAACACACAAAACCATCATGTGTGACCACCTCTGTAACCTCTGCTGGAAACTTCCTCCCCCCAAGCCCTTTGGCAGGAGGTGCATCAGGAATGCACAGCCCAGCCCTGCCCCTGCACAGCTGCCCAAACTTCCCTGAGACTGCTGAGGAAGGGCTGGAAGAGTCCGTGGAGAGGTAAGGAAGTAGGAGATGAGACTGCTGGGACACAATCTCAAAATACCAACACAAAACAGCATAAAGTCCCAACGGGGGGGGGGGATGAAACAAAACATGAAGGCCAGTCAGTGCAGGCAGGAACAGCTGGGAATCATGAGCTGTCAGTGCCGTCAGCTTTGACTGACCTTGTGGAAGAGCAGCCCTGTCTGTCTGTCCCAGAGCAGGGGAGATATCTCTGCTCTCCTGACTGATGTCTGTTGGGACAGCAAAGACCCTCCAGGGGCCTAAGGAAGAAGCAGGGTATTAATTCTTACTCAAATAAGCTCATTATATGCCATCTGTTTTGTGTGTCAGCCAGTAAATAATTGCTTTAGAATTTTGTTTTGTATATTGTGTTTTACTTGGACCTTGTTTGAGGAGACTTGAGCAAACGAAACCCCAAAGTGGGGCATAACAGAGTTTGTCTCACCCAAGTTATTGAATTTATTAAAAGCTGATAGAAGATGTTTATTTCCTTGCCTCCGTCTTAAATTTAACGAAAGTTTCTACTTCAAGTTTCACTTTCAGTATAAAATATGTCCTTGTGGAAGCTGTTACAAATGTCAACACTTTAAGGAGCATAAATTTATGGTGGCATTGAATTTTAATGGCACTATAAATGTCTATAGTAATGGTGATATATCTATTGCAATAAATTGCAATGGAGAAATATAAAAATAAATGTAAGATAAAAGATTGTGTATAAAATATGTTTTTACATACTCTTTAATGATTAAAAATCATAGAAAACTAGAGGTTGTAAATCACTGGGAACTGCTCTTAGATTTTACAGGCTGTTTTACTCATAAAACATACAGATACCATTCTTTGGCCAGAATTGCACCACCTTTAATAAGGACAATCCAGACAATGTTTTTTGTTGACTTGGAAAAGTCTATTTGACATTAAGGATCATGGAAATACTGATATTAATGACCCCAGTTACTGAAGCCATGCCTGCTGTGAAAGGGAAATTTATGGAATGCCAGCAGCAGCCTTTGGCAATGCTTCCTGCCCACTCCCTTCCCTCTCACAGTGCCTGTTTTTGCCACAGCTCACCTCATTTTGGTTGAGAACTGTTCCTAGGACAAATGAATGTTCACATTATGGTCAAAGGAAAACCTAAACCCAAGGAATGCAGACATGCAGGAGAACAGACAACAGTGCCTCTGTGTAGGTCAAAAATAGTGCTTGATATAATGAATGATCAGTCTACACTTCCATTAATTCACTGTCTTAAAAACCTTTGTGTCCTTGATTTATTTTATTAAAACAGGAGCAGCTGAAAATTATGAGATTGTACCTTGACAGTCACTGAAGTTGACATCGATAAAACCTGCCTGTCCAGGAACATCAACAGAAATGGAAAAAGGCAAATCCAAAAGCAAATGGAGCTTGGCCAGGAATGACTGTTGGTCAGACAAACAACTGAAATACCAGTAAACACCGGGGGCTTGGGCAGTGGGGTAGGTAGGAGGGAGTCACGGGGGGCTTTTTGTCTGTTTTTAAATACATTATAGCCATTTTAAATGCAAAAAAATCAGGTTTTCTCTAAACTGCAGCCGTAAGATATTCTAAGAATTCGTTGAAGCACCTAAGACATGAAAGCTGCCTTGGAATATCAAGCAGTGCTGCTATAATTTGTGTGAACGGAGATCTGTGTTGACTGGATGAATTCCAGTCCATTTCTTTCTGCACAAGATGTGAGGCAGAAGGAGCCACAGACATCAGGATATCAGAGCACTTCCTGCAGGACAAACTGAAAACCTGATCCCTGCCTTTCCCTTCATTATGCTTAAGACATAATTGGGGACTAATGAGATTAAACTGCCCATGACTTGACTATCAGCAACACTTCTGTTTAACATACACAAGCAAGACCTCGGTGCACGATAAATGGAAGTGGTCTGGGTGTTGCTGTCTCAATAAACAGCCACAAAGGAAAACTCCAGGACCTGCCATGGCACTCTGGCTGCTGCCAGGTGCAGGGTTCCACACATCTTGGCAAAGGGTGTTCCTGCAGTATAGGAATCACAGCCAGGAGGTTGCAGCAGCAGCAGTTTTGGAGCAGGGACTGTGTTTAACTCATTGTGGTGAAAGCACTTTCTGTGTAGTGGATCCTGTAGGAGTATGAATGGAAAAATAGTTGCCAAAAAACAGCACTGGAAAAGTATGTATGAAAGTCTCCCAAGAGGAGATAAACTCCAGGGACTGGTTGAAACTGCAAGTGTTGACAGACCCAGTGTGCTCTGCCAAATCTGTCCAAGGCACCTGCACACACCAGCATCACTCTCAGGTCCCATAACGTGGACCATGTCCAAGGGGACAGTGGCTGCTCTGGGCACACAAAGACCACAGGATTACACACCCAGCTCATGGAGAAAAGGACACCACGAGGGACTTTCTGAATATCTGCTTGCACGGCATCAGCACTGGGTGCCACTGCCAAACCAGCCTTCAGGGTCATGGAGCTTACTGGAAGTAATTCTAAGCCAGAAACATCACTTTTGTTCCTCCAGCGTGTTTCTTGTGGGAATTACACAATTGTTTTGAAGAATCCCTGGAACTGAATACATGACAGTGTCTTCATATGTCAGACCTTGAGGATTCAGGTCTGATTTAACTTCAGACTTAAGAAAATCAGGAAAGCAGAATTTAAGCAATTCAATGCGCTTTAAAAATTGCTTTGGTTGCTTCTAGTGCTAAAAATAGAAATTACTGACATGAACTTTGACAGGGACAGTCTCATAATAAAGATCACTTCTGACCTAAGACGGGCAAAAGTACCAGTTACAACTGCACAAATATAATACATCAGAGATTCAAAGAAAAAGTGAAGGAAAGAGAAGCTTAAACTTCCAATAAAATACTCTCTAGCAAAAGTATTGAAAAAAGTTTGCAAACAGAGTTCAAATTACTGTCATTTACAGTTATTGTCATCTGGTCCCACTTGCTTTCTACAAGCTCATTTAGCACATCAATCATAACCTCTCTGCCTCTTGTTTTTTCCCATCCTTTGCAGGAAAAGCAAGGCACTCATACCAGTTCTTCATGAGTCTTGTGCAACTGAGAACTTTGCATTTGGTAAACTTTTATATTTCCTTGTGGTGCACATTATAACTGACACTCAATATTAATATTATTAGAACTCAATATTAGCATTACACACTTTCTCAGGGGACATGGCTTTCTGGAAAACCTGAAAGAAATTTCCATCATTTGTCTGCTGCTTCACATCCCTCAGCACACTGGTGTGGCCTCACCAAACATTCCCCACCATTCTGCTTTTTAGTGTAATTTATTTTTTTTTCATTAAAAGGATACAACTTAAGTTATTAATAGCTTACATTTCATTTTATCAGTATTAGATACAGACATATTTTTATTACAGGCAGAGAGAAACAGATTATCCTGGCATATGGAATGTTTTATTAACACACCATGGATGGCATATATCAACTTTCACTGCTAAAAAGCCATCATTTCCATGCTGAGAGATTAACTTCTCTCCCAAAGTTATCACATGAATATTTCAATTCTTCCTTAATGCATAAGAGTTCTGAACCAAGACTATCTTTGGAAAAACTCTCCCTGTGCTTGAAGAAAACTCATGCAACTATAAAATGATATTACAGCACAATCCTGGCCTTGCTATTCCTTCTACAAGATGCAGACAAATGAGGGGACAAGGTGATAATATGGGATTATTTTCTTATTTCAGTAACCTAATTAATTAATTTTGTTCACACTTTCAGCAGATTTTGTTTTCTCAGAGATATTAATATTTCTGCACACATGCACTCACACAAAAGATTAGAAGTTTCTAGTTAAGCAAGATGAAACAGGCCAAGAAAGGGAGATGGAAATAGTCTTTGATGGAGAAATGAATGAGGTCTGAGCCACAATACTTATTTTAACACAACGTGAGAACTACATTTCTTTAAAACACATGTTTATCAAGAAAACTTTCTACCAGATACAGCCACTTGGGAGTGATGACAAGGTCTGTCATTCCATGATAATGATAATAATAAAAAAACCAAACCACACACACAAAAAAAAGGGAAAACATGGAGAAGTAAAAAAGAAAATCTGCTCAAAGTATTATTAAGTTTTGCCATAAATAACAACAGATGGGAACGGTGGCAAATGAGATCCCAGACAAAAGAATGTCAGCACCACTGTCAAATGAGTAAACAGGGGCTTTTCCCTGCAATTCCAAGGCAATAAATCGCTGCCATCTCTGTTTCCGTGTGGCACAAAGAAGCAGTCAGGGCAGACAGGACACTCATTACAGTGATGTATTTGAACCACCTGCTGCCATGAGCTGAGCTGATGCATCTTACCTTGAGCTAAGCAGTGTGATGAAGTTTCTGCTTAGCACCACACAGCCGCCTCAGCTCCCTCCTTGTGCGGGGATGGAGGAGACTCCGAAGGGCAAAAGTGAGCAAAACTTGTGCCTTGAGATAAAGGCAGTTTAATAAGGGAGGAAAAGTGGCCCACGCAAAGTAAGAGGAGTTCAGTCTGCTCCCCAGTGGCTGGCAGATGTTCAAACCATCTCCAGCTCCCACACATGGAGAGTTACCTGGGAACACCAACCCCAGGAATCCAAACATTCCCCCAGCTTTCAGTGCTGAGCACATCAAACAGTCTGGGACATCCCCTGGGTAGGTAGGAATCAGCTGTCCTGGCTGTGTCCTATCCCAGCTTGCCACTGGTTTGGGAACAAATCCCAAACAAATGGGCACACAGATACTGGGAGGAGAAATAACCCTGTCCCAGCCAAAACCATTCCAACTGGGAACTCAAATAATGGGATGTGACAGAGTGAAACTTGTTGTACTTTAAAAACCACTCTCAAACAAAGGGAATAAAGGATTTTAGCTATGTTTTATGGGCAGGATCTAAGCTGCTCTGTGACTATGGGCCACAGACTCCAGGAGAAAGTTTAAATTGTGGTTGAGATAGAGCATACATAAGGGACATTTCTTACTTTTTATTTATCTGCATTAGGATGTGATTCTCAGATTTACTATTGTTGCCTAACATAAGAGCTGTCAAGCCTAAGAGCAGGTGTGCAGAATTTTATGTATACACACACCTGTAATTTTGGTCAAAATCTACATATAACCTCTCATTCACCTGGTAGGAACTTGTGTAACAACTTGCCTTAAAGCAGACCCTTCACATCAAAGGATTTAAAGTAATAAATATAAAAACCTGTGTCTAAATGGGATGTTAAAAATGAGACTTCCCACAATACTCTTGTAGTTACTGCAATGGAGTACTCACCAACAAAGTTACTACAAGGAGTAAATAAGGGACTGATCACACATCTGCATGAAGAGAAGAGGAGAAATTGAGTTTGGTTCAGATTTTTTAGGTGATTCCCAGTTTCTCTGAACTTTGAGAGACACAATCCTCACGTGTTTCATCTGGCATGTTTCACCTTCCTGAGCTGACCTGTGCTACTCAAAGGAAAGGGTCAGCACTCCAAGCTGCCCACTTCCTATAGAAAAGGGAACTAGCAGGGTTGCAAAAGCAACTCTTCTATGCTGTTAATCATATGAAAATCTTGGCAGGAATCCCTGGAGAACAAAGAATATTGGTCTGTATGAACAGGCAAATGTCAATTTAGCTAGGACAATTTCCTGAAACAACTTCTTGGGCAAACTAAAGAAAGGAAATTTATACAGCATTAAGTTAAAGAAAACTCTCCACAGTTTTGAGCAAGTCAAATCCATAACTGACACTGACTGTTAAACTTCCAGAAATCTCTGGGACTGACACAGATAAGCATTTATTAGTTTTGTCTCTATCCCTTCATTCCACGTGACTATTTTTCAATCACCTGAGGCTTAAGCATTTATTTTGTCAAAACAGTGAGAGCACAAAACAGCTCTGAGCTGTGACATCCTCTGGCTGGGCACACCAACACAGCCTTGCAGGGGGAGAAATCAGGACGTGCCCGTGGAGAGTTCACCTGCCGGAATCCCCCAGGAGGATCCAGGTTTTCAGTGTGAGAAACATTCCCAGGTCCAGCTCCAAGCTAAACCATGCTGTCCCTATTGCTGTGATTAGGGAAAGGAAATGTCTTTCTCCTCAGACTGTGATTACACATGAAGTGACCCATTTGATGGCAGTTACTATAATTTCTCTGGTGCTCACACAGCTCGAGAGTTCTTCGGATACATGCCCTAAGTCTGCATTTATAGAACACCAGCTGGTGTTTCACACTGAGCAAGTTCTGCTGTTCCCAACATACTACAAGGCCTTGTTTCCCTAAATATAGGAGCGTTAAAATTATCCCCAGTATTATTCATCTATTACACTGAACTAAATAGTGTTTCCACTGATTTGTGATTTTTGTTATTGTTTTCTTAAAATGTACTCATAGTACAGAATTTTGCCATTTGAAGAGAGAGTGTGATGACAGCTATACATAGACACTGTGGGACTGCTGGTTTCAGCAGTGTCTGAAATATAAATTCCTAAGCAGCAGAAATAGAAATTCCTAAGTGGCACTTGGAGAATCAAAATTTCTGGAGGGCACGTGACCAAAGCACACGGCTACAGTGATGCTATTTGCAGTTTTGTCACAAACCAGAATGTTCTCTTGGTCAGAAGTCAGAGACAGCAAAGAATCAAAGAGCAGAAAATTTACAGCACTCCTCTCCACAAGGCACACAAAGATCCATGAAGCATCTGGAGTCCAGAGCTCTCAGTTCTGCACATTTTCTCAGAAAAGAAGAAAAAAACCCAATTATGTACAACATTATTTCCTAAATTCCTACTAATACCACTCAGGGAATGAAGGGATATAGACAAAACTAATCAGTGCTTATCTGTGTCAGTCCCAGAGTTTTCTGGAACTGCTGCAGGCTGGAGAAGAAAACTAAACATACTGTGCTGGTGTGGTCATGGTATATCCATCAAATAGGGGATTTACTTGTACCAAATCCAGATCCAGAAGAAACGCATGAATAGAGAAACTCAGAGGAATATCTGACAGGTTGTAAGAGGTAAGACTAAAATAAAAGTAGCCTAGAAGAAAATGAGCAAGTGGTTCAATGCTGAGAGGGAATACCCATACTACCATCCATCCAAATCCTGATGGGTCCCAAAAGTATCTGAGCACCAACAAGCCACGTGTAATTCCACAAGGAGCTACAGGAATGGATGTGTGAATTATCATGGACATGTCAACAGAGGAAAAACCAGGAAATATTCCTCTTGAGAAAAGTTACCAAATGGAAAGTCTTGAGAGGAAAGAAGGCTGCAGCTGTCAAAATGCAATCTAGGGGCTCTGAAAAGAGACACAGCACAATGAAATCACACCTCAGCCTTAGGGAGCAGTCACAGCCACACCACAGGGACATGACTTTCACTTATAGCAAGGGCCTTTTCAGTTTATAACAGGATTAAAGATCCTTGGAGTAAAGGATTCCAACTCAGGCAGCTCAAGGTTTTGGTCTGGATCCTACTGGGAATCCACACCACTAATAGACTTGTCAGCCCATCTGTATGGACATGAAATCTGGGTTAGTTCACTACAATAAGTCAGATAATCTTTTCTTGCTTTACTAACACAAAACTTTTTCAAAGAGTACTTTGTGTTTGAAAGCAGCTGAGCTCAAATGATTTCCAACAGACAGGTTTCCCATGTTGCTTTTGTTCTTTTCTCCTTTGACTAATGATCAAAACTTAAGAGCTGGCTAACAATCCACCTATGAGGAATGTCAGTGCTTAATAATACAGTGCTATTATCACAGTGTGCAAAGCATACAGGATTATCTGTGATGGCAATTCTGTGAATTTAGTCTGATTGGTGATTTAATTATAGCTAAGAAATGCTTCTTGAAATTGCTCACAGATGATTATTATTCCAATTTTTTTCTTTAAAATTGTTTTTGGTGAATTCAGTCTGAGGTACCAAAAGTACAATGATTTGTACTTTCCTTTCAGGTTTTTTTCCAATATTGATTTTAAAAGGTCAATTTCTGTATTCTCTTTAGGCTAGTAAAGGATTTTTTAGCTCTACAATAAGATAGAGCTGCACTGTAAACAGTATTCAAATGTTATCTGGCATTCTCCAGATGGGACTAACATCCAACATGTGTTAACATCGGGATAACACTCTTTCCTGAAACAAACCTTTACTGTAAGAACAGCCTTAGAAGGAGAAACACGTAAGGGATCCACACCTTCAGTGTTTGGAGGCAAAGCAAGGCAGTAGTCTCATATTTTGTGACCTGCTGCCTCCCAGAATCCCCATTGTCTGCACCCCTACACATGATATCCATGTGTGACACAAGACACCCATGTCTTTGGGCAAGGGAGAAAAGGGGAATGCTCCACTGGTGTTAAGATATTCACCTGTGGCCCCACGTGGTTCCTTGTATCAGAAGGTATAAAAATTGTGTTTTCCATGAAAAAGCTCATTTCACCTGTATTTTGAAAAAGTCAGAAGCCATGCTTCTCAGTGTGAAAATGAACTAGTTACACCTCCATGACTTCTAATCAGCAATCAGCTTCAACAATATAACAGCTGTCCCCCCACCCCTCGATAACCATCAGAAATACCTGTAAGGTTTTGGCCTCATTATTTGGGCTTCCATCTTGGAAAAAAAACAAAAACAAAAACAAAACAAACAAAAAAAAACCCAAAAAAACACATTAAAAAGTGACTAACTTAGGACAATTCTCACTTCAGACCAGTGAAAATCATGACCATTTGATACGTAACTAAAGGCTGGACAATGATATCCACAACAGGCCTCTCAGTGCTGCTGTGTGGGGTTGTTTAGTGCTAAAACATTTTAAAAAGCACATCTTCAATGCAGAAAATAAAAACTTAAATATTTAACCATAGTACTTCAGTTCAGGAAAAAAGGATTAAGTGTACAGGCTTAAACACCTCTTACCTAGTCAGCACTTCTGTTGTAATACATTTTAAACTGATGCTGACAGTGGTTTAACCACAGGCCTAAGTGTTTGTCTGAAAATGAGCATGACTGCAAGACATTCCTTATATGTTTAACTGTCATAAACCCCATCAAGCCTGGAATAATCCATTTAAAAGTGTGGACATTTAAGGTCTCTATATTTCTTCCCTAAATAAGTGGTTGGTATTCAACACTAAGCTGTACATGACCCCTAACAGCTTCCAAGGCCAGCTGCAGATGGTGCCCCTTGACTTGCTTACACAGGAGAGTTTGAGGTCAACTTGCATAAACTCCTGGCACATTCAGATGCTGCCTATGGGGACTCCAATTTGTTTTGTGCCAGTATATTTAATGATTTAAATGACTGCAAAGTTCTATATTTTAATACCAAGACACCGATTTTTCAGGTCTATCTTTACAGTCAGTGCTGTGCTGTTCTTGTATTTGCTGAGTCTTATTGCAAGCTGATCTACCTGAATTTAAACTTCACTGAGGTTCAGCCACATTTTCTCTTTTTAAACTTGCAAGCTTGCTAGGTTAAAAAAAATAAAACAATAACTTTTCAATTTTTACTGGTGGAGAGAAAGGACTAGAGTAGATATTGTGTATATGTCTCTTTCATTCCTGGTTGCTCTTTGGACAACTCAGACCATAAGACTAAAACATCATCATCTTGTCTAGCAATCAGAACTGGTTTTGATTCATTGCACATTTACCTCTGTCCTTGATTTTCTACTCCCTAGTGAGCAAATATCTGACAACTCCTAAATTTAAGCAACAAATAGAACAATGAAGATTTCCATTTCAGATTGCTCTGATTTTTCAGAAAATAATCTTCCTTTTTAGAGAAAGCAACATTGATATTCACACTTCTAAATGTTATCCTGCCTTCAAGTCCAAACCCTGCTGCCAGCTGAGTCTTTGGAAAAGCCCCCTTAAATACTACCCAGACAAAGCAGTGCTCCCAAGGAACTTCTCTGGGCAGCCCAGACTTGGGTACACCCTAAAATAACCCAAGGGTTTGAGTGTATCCAAGAGGATCCAAGAGAACCAAACAACCCCACACAGATTTGATCAGTGCTGTGCTGACTCCTGCTACTGAACTTCTTTTTCAGAGAAGGACTTCCAGGGTGTCACAAAATCAAAAATGCAAAAGGAACACGGGGTTAGCACACAGTAAAGCAGAGAGCAAAGTGGGATGAAAAAGGAGGGGGGGAAAGAAGTAGGAATTCAAGACTCTGAAACCAATGACTCATTCTGCAAATGTCCTCTTCTTGAGTAGAACATGATCAATACCACGGGCAAGATCATACCCCTGTCCACTGTGTTACCAAGGAACAAAGCATTAAGGAGCAGCTGATATCCAACACTACCCTTTCCTTGGTTCTCTGATTTCCATTCCATACTTTTCAAAGATAAACCCAGGATGAGGCTAAAGGATAAATGTGGCCCAACAGCCACAAGAAACCTGGGGAGAAGGGAAAGTGTCTGCAAGAAAACAAAATGAGTCAAATAGAAACCAGAAATATGAAAAATTTGTTTCATTCCAAGTAACACAATTGCATTCAGGAGTGAGGCACTTAATGCATCCCCAAGTGCCATTCGGATCATTGCCATGCAGACTGATTTATAATAATTAAAATCACTGCTGTGTACCTGATTATTGTATTTGTTTGCATGTGTATAAAACTAAACTTTTTTTAGTTTTTTGGTCAGGGCTACAGCTTTTCACTGAAATAATTATACTACACTGCTACTTCACATAATTCCCCTCCAGGTATAAGCTGGAGAGATAACGTTATTACTTGGGAGTAACACTTAGGAGAACTGTACTCTCAGGAGGGAAGAGCTGCTTCACTGTGATGAAATAGATAAATTGGCACTTCTCCGGGTGCAATCAAGAGATATGATACTAAGTCTGCATCTATTACCATGGCATCAAAATGCTGTGATATCACCATTGTAGCAGCCCTCTGATGTAACTCTATCTCCAGATTACAGAGAGAAAGCCAAAATCAAAACTCAAAAGGCAAATACTGCAGCAGAATTTAAGAAGCTGGAATAAGACTTAAGTCTAATTTACATACTTGAATCTCAGGATGCAAAACTAAAAGCCTTATTTAAAGGAAAAAAAAATAAACCCAAACATACTTACAAATAAAAAACCCCAATAACTAATCAATTGACTGAATAATGGAATACCCCTGTTACTATCTCAATGTTTGCTGTAAGGCTCTTTGGGCCTGGAGAATAGCTGTGCATTGAATTTGGATTTTTCCTTGGTGCTGAAAAGACTGTGCTCAATCCCAAATCTACCTGCTGTGATCCACAAAATAAATTTCCTGTGTGTATTGCTGCTTTCTCTAAGACCAATGTTTAGAGGGATTTTCTGCCTTGCCATGACCCAATCCCAGCAACTGTGATGCCATAATCATGCAGTAAGAGCTTTTAGTCCTGCACAACTGAGCCCAAGGAAAATCACTCAGTAAACCTTTTCAGGAACTTAAAATCTCCCTTTCAGAGAGAAATTCAGTCTTCACCTGCTTTCAGTCATTTTGGTTAACAATGAATTAGTTCCAGAGCACATCTTTGGTTTTCTGAAGGAGAAACCCTGATAAATGAAGACCACACCTCACACACTCTGCAGGCTGCAACACTGCTCTTTTGGGATGTGTTTGCCTGTTAGCTTTATGAATGTGCTTGCTCATTTATTCTTATTTCTCTTACCTTGACTTCCAAGCTCCAGCAGCTAATAAATTAGTTGTGTAAATAACAAAGTAACAACAGACTTGTTAATTATAGTAAATTACAGTCAAATGCATATGTTTATTATAGAATGTCTATTGTATCTATAATTTACAGTTTTAATACAGTTCTAATAAAGTTATTAACTGCACTTGTGTTCTCAAAATGCTCCACTGAGGGGGCTTCTGAGTTTTGCTTTTTGTACTGTCCACATCAAAACAATAGTCTATTATCAAGTAACAACCACAGTTACCTTTCCTTCTCTACAAATCCATATGAATGCTCCAGTTTATTTCCTATGAGTTTTCTCACTTCCACCCCTCTGATTCTCTCCTGATCCCACCAGTGGGGAGGGAGGGAGGGAGTGGCCGTGCAGGGCTGAGTTGCTGGCTGGGGTTAAACCGTGACAAGTGTCAAAACACATTTCAGTGTTCACGGTGACAGCTCTTGCTCCAAACACACTCTGTGTATTCGACCCACGTCCCACTTGAAACAAAAAGAGGGACTAGAGGTTTGATGCCCACCTCCAGGGGAGGATGCCCAATCACCACAGCTTCTGAGGAGAACAATGAACCTCCTGATGCTTGGATATTAATCCTAGTTGTGATTCACAATAAACTGCCAGGCCCCATCTCTCTGATGTGAGTGGTGACTTCTCTGCCTTGGAACCCAGTGGCTGGTACTTTACACCAAGTCACTCCTTTAGGCTCCAGGTGCGGAAAAGACCTTCACTGCAGAGACTAATTTTTGTTGCTCCAGCTTAGCCTCTTGGAGGATTTAAGTCTACATGACCTTGCCTGGGTCACGTAATACTTTGCTGCATAGCAAGAAGTAAAGGCTGACACCATAGTAACCCAAATCTGAGCCTGAAACCATGGTAACAGGATCATCTTGCTGCAGGCACACTACCGGAGGTACCCAGCACAATTTCAGAATATTCAAATTGAAATAAACTGCTTTTGAGCAAATCAATTTTCTGACATTGATTCCTTCAAATTATTCCAGTGTAGAATTTCAAGATGGACCATAGCTCCTGTTAAAACCTTTAAAGGAACACTCTTCAAAATGCTTGGTGATTTATCTGGGTGCATCAAAGAAGGATGGGCAGTTAGAAAATTCTGTGCTAAAATTCTCTTGAAACAGTGGTACAGAGAGACAGAAGGGTTTCCATCTGTTCACCTGTGGATATTCTTAAAAGCCTTTGCTGTGACTTTCTCCTTTAATATAGAAAAATGCTACAAAAAGTGCCAGTGGTTGTGCAGTCTAACCAAAAAGGAGAAAAAATAGGGGCAAAAAGCCTTTTTGCACTGACCAGCTCCTTTCATTTTCATCAATCTTAAGGTTATTTGTAGCCCTAATAAGTGCAAGACTGCTGCTTTCAGTTTCATTAACCTTAAGGTTATTTGTAGAAATAACAAGTCCAAGATTTTCTGACAGAAATGTGATTTCCATGTGATGTTTTTCCTTTAAGCAACCAGCAACACAATTAAGAAGAGAGAAAATGCAGCCCTACTCTTGGAGCTTTTCTGCAGGCTATAACCAAATTTATGACCCTCACACCTGCATTTTGTGTAGCAGGAATTAAACAAGGTGGAGACCACAGTGTGTTGTGTCTCAGAATCCCAACAGCACCACATGGAGGTTCCCAAAAGGAAAGGTGCAGTGAGGTGTGGACACACCAGGGACGGGATAGAGAGAACGACACTGGTCAGAACTGAGCTGATCCCATTTCTTCAAATGCAGAGATCATTTATAAGAATTTAAGCAGTTGATTAATTACAAAGAAAGAAGCTGTTTAACAGAGCAATATTTCCTACCTTGAATACAATGAGAATTCCCAGTAACTTAATGCCATTTTGTTTCATGAGGTGTTTTACTGCCTGACTCCCACTGAATTATTATGGAACAGGCTGCCAGCAGGCCATGGCTTTTCCTAATGCTAAGTTTTTAAGGAAGAGAGTTTCTGTCAGAGAACAACTGAATTTAACTGTTGATATTTTATTATCCCCATAAATGTCAAATCCTTTTGCTAACATTACTGTTTTATTGGCATTATTCTACTGGCATGCTGTAACACATGTTAATTATGCATTGCATAGTATTCCTCTTAATTAATTATAGCCTTCCTTCTTGATGAATGTCCTTGGAATCTCAGAGTGTTAGAAAGGGTAAACAGGAGCACAACACTTAACTTTATACCACTAATTTAAAAAGTATTTTTCCATTCTTGATTTTTTTATGCTAAATGGCTCTAATGCACACAGCCTACATGCAAACTCCAAATTAAATGCACAGAATATTCATCTGCAAAAAACCAATCTGTGTGGAGCAATGCCCATTATACAGAAACAGAAAAGGCTCAGTTCAAATTCAAGTCCATTTTGAGTAGAGAGGAATGATTTGCCTGTGAGGTTCATCAATAGCTAAAATACCTGAAAAGCAAGACCTATCTAAGCCTGTTATTTGGGGATTTGGGGCAAAAAGCTCTGCTCAGCAATAAGTAAATCAAAGTAAACCTAATTTTATTTTTTTCCTAACCCTATTTCCTGTTTGTCTGAAAAGCACATGAAGCAGCCAGACAGCAGTTAATGGTATTTAAAAAAATAATTAGTCTGAAACCAACAATAATGTTATCATCTGATTAACAACAGCTACAAAAACATCATTAATTCATAAGGCACTGGAAGACCTTATTCCCCTCATAGTCTTCTTCACATCCATACAGAGAGTAAAATCACAAAGTGCATATTCAGGACAAACTGATGAGCTGGGATAAGCCTGATTTGAACATATATATACTCATACACCTAATTTTAGTGCCTGCATATATACATGTCCCAAATCCATCAATAAAATGCCCATGGACAGTCCAGATCCACCATGGAAAGGAACTCCTTGCTATGGATATGTTATGGATTGCATGAGGGGCCTCCCCTCACTTCAAAGATGCTTTTCAAAAACGCTTCTTCTTCCAAACATGACACACTTACTCCTGTTCTAAGGCCTCCTGCAGTCTGACTGTTTTTAACACACCTGCCAGCACTTCTCTAGTCAACAAGAGGAAATTCCTGGGACTATTTTACTCATGTTGTGCTGCCCACGCTGGCTGCCTGCTCCCTGGGAATTTATCCCATTAGCAAACACTGCTCCTGCTTTCTGCTGGCACCACAATGCCTCCTCACTAGTGTAGGAATACAGCGTGCCACATATACACACCTATTAGCAACTAAAAACCTTCCCTCTCTCCAGCTGGAATGACATTATACCAGTTCGAGCTCTTGCTATATCAAATTTATTTGCAGGTAAACACCAAATAAACCGGATGATTCTCTGGCAAACAAGGCGTTTGGAGCAGCAATGAACAGAAATTGCAACCTGACAGGTGAGCTCCTCCACTCAGGTCTGAAGCTGCTGTTTTGGATGGAAAAACCTTTATGCAAACTGCTCAGAAATTTGCCTTGGTCTGCTGCCCATCCAATATCTTATTTCTCTGATGGAGTCTCATTTCAATGTAATCATATTCCCAGGAAAAATTGAATAGTGCAGGAAGGGGAGATTCAACACAATTTATTCAGTTCAAAATACATGAAAGACTATTAAACCTGGCCATAGGCTTGTTCAGGAGGGGGAAGGGAATGTTTACTTGACTACATTTAAAATACATTTTATGTGACATTTTGATTTTATAGTAAATATCCCTGCTGATCCCTTTGCCGCTTCCTTCTGTAGTAAACATGATCTAGTGGAAACATAAGGCTTATTTCAAATCCTAAAAGGTAATTAAAGCTGAGACAGTCCAGAAAATAAAGAAAAGATCACCAACAGTTTCTCTGTGCCTAAGGGAAGTTTTAATTAAAAGTCACAGGAGAATAATCTGCTAGAAACAAAAATGAGATGACTGCTGCTAATTTGCCTGGGTCTCACACAGATAAACAGTAAATATGCAACAACTAAAGTTGCTGGGATTTTGCTCACTTTAACTCTTCCTGGCAAAGCTGTTCCCTCTTCTCCTGCTTCCTGAGCACTCCTTGGCAATGCCAAACCTTTGCTGTCCCCATGAGGGCGCTGCAAACTCCACCCCAGACACTGCAGCACATGCCAAGCCTTGGGTCCAGTGTTGCACATTTTTAGATTGTCAATCCCTCTGGCATGAGGAAGGATCCCAGTTCTTGAGTCACAAGCTTGTGAAGGAATTCCCTTTTCCTCAGGCTGAATTGCCTGCTAGGGCTCTGCTCCAGCTGCTGGACACAGTCCTGGTCCTCACATTGCCTCGCAAAGAAATGGCAGAGAACGGCTTTTCATCACTCCTCTGCCAAAGAGCAAAGAGAAGGGAAAGGATACCCCCCTTCTCTGCTGTCTTCAACTTTTCTAAGGTCTTCATCAGCCAACTGCAGTTTGGAGCTCTGGATCCACCAGGTCTCCCCGACAGGATAACAAACCAGTGTCTGCTGGAGAAAGTGAAGAGCCTGCCCTGCTCTGAGCCCCAGATTTACAGGGACAACCCAAGATCCAGGTTGGACAGTGTCTCTCCACCTGCCCACCACAAACATCAACCTCCAACTACAGCAACTGCTATCCTTTCTGCTCCTGCCCTCCAAAAGCCCTGCTAAACCTTAGATCAAGAAACTTGGGATCTAGCCCGTGTTCTGGGAAGAAGGGAGCATGGAGTGCTGTGTGCTACAGTTACCAAAGCTATATTCATCTGCTAATAAGATGAAGGACTGGCACAGATTTAATTTTTTTCCTCCAAAGGGAAAATTTCATCATAGGTGAGAAGTGACCATTTGTATTTGCTCAGAGATCTTTCCCCAACTTCATTTTAACCAACAGACATCACAGATAAAATCTAGCAAAACAACCCCTTTTCCTTTCTCAGATTAATTTTTAGTACTTTGCTGCATTCACAACAAAGAAAATCACATCTATTTTGGGTCCTCTTCTTGTTACACAAGTAAAAATCTCCACTCTCATTTATCTACATCCCCAGTAATTGTGAGTTTTAACAGGAGGGCAACTCCACTTATAATTCAGACATTTCCAGATGAAATGAGGAGCAAATCAGTTCTTCCTACAGTGCATGTTGAATTGTGCTATTATCCTACACACAACAGGTGCCAATTTTTACAAAATCATGAAGTGTCACAATTATAAGCAGAACTACTTGTAAAAACTTAAGCAGCAGATAAATAGCAAACAGGAATGTTGATTACCCAACAAATGTCGAGAAAAGGGAAAATGTCTGTGTCTGATTAGAGCAATATATTATTTTTTGTTCTATGGGGCAAGATGCAGTTCTTCAAAATGTCATGCTCGGTTTAGAATATTTCAAAGGCTATTTTTTTAAGTGTTTCTTCAGTTACCCATATAGGCATCTTTCCTCTGAAGCATTCACAGATACTATAATTAACTATAGTGGCATTGAAAAGCAGAGATGCTACATCCAACATGCTGCTTGGAAGCTGTTCAGAGACCTGAAAGGGAAGTGAAAAGGCAGTGTCTGCAAAGTGACTGCCATGCTTTTCTCTCAGGTTGGCTCTTGTTCTTGCCTTCCAGCCATAAGACACCTTTCACATGGAAAGCCCTGATTCCCAGGGCTCCATTCCTGATTCCCATGGTGGAAAACTGACACAGGCTTTTGGAAACTGAGAATAAGGCAGATGTGACTGAGGTAACAGCCTTGCTCCTGCTTCTTGTTTGATGTAACCACTGTCCATCTAATGAAACTACAAACTACTTTCTGAGACACAGGGCAATGAATGGGAGGACAGTCAGAAGTGGAACCTTTTTCCTTTCTTTCTTTCTAAGCAACATTAGTGAATTATGCCTCCAGTATTGTTATTTCTTCACCACCCACTGGAAATGAATCAATACAAGGTGATGTAACATCAGTACAATCATCCCACCTTGTACCTGCGCCATGACAATTGCCATAAGCCTCATCCTCTGGCCCTGCCTCCTCTTGCAGAGCTCCCACTTGATCCTTCAGCTTGAAAGGGAGGCCCCAGGCTGGCAATAAAAGCTCAGTCCCAGTGCAAACACTGCTGAAGTTACTGAAGCCTCCTATATCCATCCTGGGTATGTGATTATATGCAACTGCATTAATATTGCCACGGAAATGTCCAACAATGCCCAAGTATTACAGTACCTTGCTCCCTAATCTCGCTGCCTTTGCCAGCACTCACCTCCTAGAACCAGGTCCATCAGAGCCCCCTTTTACCACTGCCTTTTCTTGGCCCCACTACTCCTACTAGAAAGACAAGAAGTGTTTCTCTATACTAGAAAAACCTTCTTCCCCCAGAGGGTGGTGGGCACTGACCAGGCTCCCCAGGGCAGTGGGCACAGCCCCAAGGCTGCCAGAGCTGCAGGAGGGTTTGGATGACTCAGGGGCACAGGATATGACTCTTGGGGATGGTCCTGGCCTGGGCCAGGGGATGATCCTTGTGGGTCCCTTCCAATTCTGTGTATTCTGTGACTCTGTGATGTATTTCCAGTCTCAGCTGACTGTACTGATGAAGTTAGGACACCTGCCTTTCCTCATTTTAATTTTATGAGATCCTCACAATTCCCAAATTCCCCTGCATTTTGTGTCACTAAGCTTTATTTTCATTGTATTATTTACAGGTGCTGTCAATGCAGTCTACATCCCTGTTTGCAAAATAGTGCATTTCCCTCACATTAACTAAACACCAGGTGCCAGAAAACAACACTGCTGCAAAAACTCAACTGCATGTGACACTGTGAAACTCATCCTCATCGCCTACTCTGCTTTGAGAAGCCAGAAACTGGTAATATAATACTTGGGCAATTACCAGGCTAAGTGATGTAAAGGTCATTTTGCCACGATTTATCAGTTTAAAGCAGGAGGTGCCACAGTGTCACAGACCAAAGTCTCACGTATGAAATGACATATGACTCGATGACATTTTTTCTTTGACAGAGGAAATCTACAGATATCTGTAAAAGGGCCCCAGATGGTGAAAGAGGCAAAAGAAGAAGAGCACAAATGATCTATAGAATGTTAACCATTCTCTCTGAAAGGAAACAACATGATTTTTACTGGAGTAAATATCAAGTTAAATTGAAGCCCAATACTAGATTTACAGGTACAGAAAAACCTGTCATAGGGGAACAAATCAGTAGTTCCTTCTGCTTTTGCCACTGGCTGTTTGGTGCTTTCAGGGAGCTCTGCAAGATCTGCCTTTTGCACAGCCCCTGACATGCTTAATCCCACACTGTCTGCCCACTGAAGTCTCCTTCCCACCCGCTGCAAGAAGGTTCTTTTACTCCAGTACTCTGTAAAAGAGCTCCAAAGGACAAACACCATCAGAGCTAAACCAGCTCAGGTTCAAAGAGTTTTTCAAATACTGATTTAGGGCGGTTTTGTGGAGCCAGGTTTGAAAAATTCTGCAAGACTCAAGTAACAGGAGCAGCTATGTAAATATAGTAATTGTGGCAATGTTTTAAGTGGCTGACCATGCATTTAACACACACAGAAACCCTGGAGCTGCACTTCCCGGTAGAGATGTGTGTTAGCCAGCTCCCCTTTGACCCAGACAGGTACCTGATGCTGGGTGAGGAACGCACATCACAGAACGACTTAGTGCCTGTGAATCGGTGACACAGCACTGCAGCTGCCCGTGTGAATGGTGAGCTAAGCATTCCGTGGGCCATGGAGAATTCCCAACACATTCCCTCTCAGCTGCCTGCTGGCTAACACTGAGATTGAGGTGGGCTGGCCCCAGCTGGCAGCCAAGCCCCCTCCCAGCTCTTCAGTCAATGCCCTGTCCCCACCAAGGCACAGGGGAGGGAGAGGGAAGAACTGGGGTGAGAAAACTCACGGTCTAAGGCAAAGACAGGGAAACCCGTCACCGGGTACTGCCACACTCACCTTGCAGAATTTGACTTAATTTTTTGCCAATTAACATGAATTATCCCTACCCCCCCTTATCATCACGGGTTACACTCAGTCCCCAAGTGTACAGTTCGTTTTTCACACATACATGCCATTATTGCACAGTTTATGTTGCTCCTGAGAAGCAAACAACAGCTTTCCACTGCTCTGCAGCAATATCAGTTTTTCTGTGTAACTGTGGGCTTTTTTGTTCATCTGCTTGTAGCCTGACAGGAATGAGAGAAGCAAATGTCTTCAAGTGAGTCAATTTAAAAAATAACGAGACAGATTACTCATGTCTTTATAGATATTCCATAATGAATACACAAAGGAGGAGAGTCTGACAGAAGTAGCAAACACACTCCTGAACACTGGAAAGACAGTGGAGAAAGAAGGCATCTGGTCTACCAGAGCTGATACCTTAATTAGGCAATTAGAACTATTAAACATTGCCAAAGCTCCAGGCCCAGCTGAATTACAACGGAGAAATCTGTAGGAAAATGGTGAGGAGAAAAGGAAAGCCCTTGGCAGGATTTGTGATAACTCACTAAAGAAGGAAGGGAGTAGATGAGAACTGGAGTAGCAGTTAATATAATTATTTTTCCTTTAAAAGGCTCCAAGATTCAAGAAAGCCCAAGCTTCTTATCCTGAACCCAGTTATGCAGAAGACAGAAAATAATTAAACCAGATTTCAAAATGCCTGACTTAGAGGGAATGACAGCAGGCTGAATGCATAGAAAAAGGAGGTTGTGACAGGCAACTCTATTTGAATTCTTTTAATATGTTGCTTACCTGGAGACAATCCCAGTGTAATGGGCAATTTATCTGGAATTCAGAAAAGCATTTCATACTGCGCCACAAAGGAGACTGATTTGAAAACATGGCGAGTGTGTTTGCAAAGAACTGACAAAACAAATTCCGGCAGATCCAAAGACACATATCAGCAGGGAACAGTCCAGCTGTTGAGTGGGCAGAAGAGAATTGGAGCTCCTGGGAGCTTACAAGTTTAGATTATTCTCTAGAGTTGTGACCTTGGCAATGTTATGTTCAAAATCGTGCCGTTTGCTGATGGCACACAATTTCCAAGGCAGCAAAAACAGAGGGAAAAGAGCAAACAATTTCAGAGTGCCCTGGATAATTTGGGTTTCGAGCCTTGCCCATGGCACACGTGGCACCTAAAGTAATTCCACGGGACTGGAAAGTGACCGCAGAGAGTGAGAAAAACTAGAAGGTGTTGGGCTTGACACAAAGGAGCCTCTAATTAATTACAGAGAAAAAGTAAACAAGTTGGGGGTATTGATCATGAAAAGTATATAGAAAAAAAGAGGAGATTATTCTAGAAAGGCACAACGGGATGTCATTCAAGAGGCTCAGAGCCATGCTGGCCAAGAAAGTTATGGAGGAGTTTTGCTGTTCCAAAGGGGCTGATAAATCCCTAAAAAGAAAATACAACTTAGAGTAAATACTCAAGAATGCTGTATTTTTCAGAAACCAAAGATTTGTGAATTCTGTCCAGTGAACTTGGAACTCAAAACTGTAACCACTTAATACTTTAACTTCTATACTT
Organism: Acropternis orthonyx; assembly: GCA_035583155.1. Classification (NCBI taxonomy): domain Eukaryota; kingdom Metazoa; phylum Chordata; class Aves; order Passeriformes; family Rhinocryptidae; genus Acropternis; species Acropternis orthonyx. The sequence goes on along the minus strand of JAWWEU010000034.1, from coordinate 3,483,655 downwards.
TGGATGAATATTATAATTACTAAATTACATGCTGTTGAATTCTTTTTTTGTTTTTTTAATCTAATATTTGGTTTGATTCTACACTGAGCTATCATTTTGGGGGAAAGAATTTTAGTTTTGTCCACAGGGACAAGATGAGGGAGAATATAATAGATTCAAATCCTTGGCACCATAACTTAGAGGAAATTAAAGAATTACAGAGAATTTCTTAGGATTACTGAAGAGAAAGCAAAAAAGTTGATGTAAAAAAGTGTCTGTGGCTGAAACTAATAGAGGGGTGAAATGGCAGCTTTTCTATTGTCATGCAATAAATGGAGCATCCATCCTTTAAATAGATCCAGCAAGAGAATAAATGAGCAATAGTGAATTAAGATGAAGCTGATTTTGTGGCTGGAGGAGGAAGAAGGTTGGGTTTGGGGATTAAAAAAATATGAAAATACATAAACTAATCTGTTTCTCTGGAGGGAAAGACATGCTTTGTTGAATCTGTAGCTTTGTCTTGTCCTATAAAGATATTGCTGTATGTCTCTAGTCTTTATGTGGCAAGACAAAAGGATTTCCTGCCCAAGTACTGCAGGAAACAGCCAGCTGAGCTGATCTGCATGGCCTGAGGCGCAGCCTCTGCCTGGGAATGAGGGATTCATTACATCCCGGGAAAAGGCTTCCATCAAAAACATGGCAGGGGAGATTTAGGATTACTGCTCCTGTGTGTATGGGAGTCTGCTGATTTAACTGCTTTAATGGGCCTTACCTTCACCAGTAGAGCTTACAGTGATAATTTTGGCAGAGCCTAATGACTTTCAGATATAATTAGCAGCATATTTTGATATAAACTGTACTGCCAAAGTCAAATATATACCAGTTAAGTGAAATTAACCTTCAAGTGATACTTGAATAACAGTAAACCACAAGGGCATGTAAGAGATTAGATATACTGCAGTTTAATTATGTTACAATAATTCACCTCATTAATCTCCTAGGAAACAATAACCACAACAGTTAAATACTGTAATTAACAAACCATATTTCAAACTTAATTCTAATTTTATACAACTTTGCAATATTATCCACTGTAATTATATAAAAGACAAACAAAAGATAAAGTAAATATTAAATTCTCTGGAGAAGACATCAAAAATATCCTCACCTCTTGCACCCATGACAGGAAAGGAACAAGGCCAGCACTACTTGGACTTATTTCTGTCCCAAACTGTTGCTCCACTTCATCTGCAAAGGACCTCAGGATCTATCAGTTCACACTTCTAGGTGATAAGCATTCCTGGTTCTCCTTGCTATCACCATTCCTAATTCAAGCACCACTCCCTGGGAGGACTATGTTTGGATAACACACTGTATCCTAACCATGGTGAGATTTAATGTGCATTTGGAGTTTTTTGCCCTTATGTTGGGCTACACAACTGTTTCTTAAATTGCATGCAGAAATAAATCTGTCTCTGTCACTAAGCTTGCCAAAAGCCTTAAATTCCCCAACACTTCCCTTGCTATTCAGAGCTTTGGAACTGCTGTGGCAGGCAGGGAGAGCAGCACAGAGTGATCTTCATGGATCAGGAGATCCCACCATGGAGAACATTCCGGCAGCGCCACTGCCTCGGGGCACGATGGGGAAGCTGACATTCAGTGTCAGGAATGCTGTGTCCCAGAGGACAGGCAAAGAACATCCTGCAGGTGAAGATATATTACCTACAACAGGGAAACCTGAGCGTTATTGCCTTGCACCGGGCTTGGAATCGCAAATATAATGGTGCATAGAAAAGGAAATGGATAGAAATGAAGCACCTCAGAGCAGCCAGGTAAGCCTGGCACCTTCAGAACTGTAACTCAGATGGCGCCAATATCAGAGAAATGAGTTCTGCACCAGTTATGGGGGGGGGAAAGCGCTCTGCTCTACCAAAAAACATGAGCTTCTTGGTCATCTTCTATCTGTTTACAAGATAAGAAGGATTAGTCGTTGTATTTGATGAGCTCACAATCCAAGTTCATATCAACTGCAGGTATTTTCCAGGTGGATTAAACCAGGTACCACTTAGCTCTTACCTAAATAAAAAACTCACTTTTAAAAATTTAGAATAAAAGATTGTATTCCCCATTCAAACACAATACCAAGTAGGAAGCAAAGTATTTGTTTTGATAACTTTGATTTTAGCTTTTTAACAGGTACCACATTTATTCCACAAAACTTCTATAAAACTAAACTCTGATTACTTAGCTTCTGCTTTTTCACCTTTTTTCCTTATAGCTCTCCAAGGAGGAAATGAGATATCTTTATAAAATCAGTGAGCAATAAACAAGAAGTTCATGTTCTCATAGAACAAAAAACAACAGCATTGAGAAAGTCATGTTCGAAAATATAAGTGTTGCAGAGAGAATAAAACTCATTCATTTATAACATTTTTCCATTAAAACAATGTAATAACTACTGAAGTTCAAATGATGTATGAGTGTCTCCTTGAAGAAGATATTCTGTATATCTGATAAACCATAAATACTATAGAATGTACCTCAGGCTGAACAAGCACATCTTTGCGTGATCCTGAAAAATATACGGTGTGTGTGAGGATGAGTTATGAAGGTGAACAAATTTAATATCCCCAGTTGCCTGGTGGACACCCACAATTTGCAATTTAATCATCCACAAGTTATGGTGTGTTCATAATTGTATTAGATTTTGAAAGAAGGCAATGCTGGTTATATTAAGCCTAAAAAATAGCCCACCTTTTCAGGTTTATGATAATTTATAAAGGAAACAGTTACAAACAAGGTGAATTAAAGCATTAGAGCGGCACTGAACAGAAAGATGGTATATTGCAGCCAGATTCTTGAATCCACAACACACAACACTTTCATCATTGTCATCTTTTATATCTCCAGATTTATACACAGAAAAACCCCAGTACTGTCATTCTGTAAGACTGGCAAATTATTATTCTTTTTTTTGTTTTTTTTCTGCAGCTACTCCTAAGAATGTCAAAACTTTTAGAGTGAAAAACATTGATCAGTCTTGAACCTCTGCTTAGCAACTGAGGGACAGGCTTCCTGCCTACAGCCCCAGATCCGGGGAAAATTGGATAACATCACAATCTCTATTTTATATGTAATATAAAATATCACAGAACTAGATCTATATAGAGAAGGCTAACTTTGTATTTTGGTGGCTTAGACATTTACCTGGAATAAAGTACAACAATTTTCTAGCTTGTTTTTCAGTAAACAATGTCATTATTTAGAAGAGAAATTCAGCCTTTAGTTCTAGAAAGACTGAGAGAGATCATACCAGAATAATGCAGGGAGGTGCAGCTTTTTAGAAGACATTAGTTCATATCTCTGCTTTGAATTAAGCAGAGATTTAAAAATACTTATAAAAATAAAACAGAACTAACAACAGAGGCTGCAGGAGACCTCCCCCTTCACCCTATACATGAGCATCTTATGAGCAGGACACTTCTCTGTGCTGTGTTGGGAGACAGGCACAGGGAAGGACAGGACCGCAATTCACAAGTGAGATTGCACAAGGAACAGCCACTTGGAGCATCTGAACCTTCCTTTTCTCTGCTTTGAGGGAAGAGAATGCCAGCAAACAGAATTCCTCATTCAAGTCAGAATTTTATCTTCAGACTTTTTGAGCTGAAGAATGAAGAAAACATTATTTGAGGTTGATTTGAACCAGTCCTTTTCCCACCTCATCAGTCTTCCACCACCTAACAGGCAGCTCCAAAGAGTGTGGAAGCTTTGTCTGCACAAGGAGCAGAAGACAAGGAACAAGAGTCAGAAGTTGCACAAGGAGAGGTTTCATCTTGATATAAGAATTTTTTTGAAGAGAACAATCAGGCCATGGGAAAACCTCCCCATGGATGTGGCACAATCCCCATCACTGGAGGTTTTTCAAAACATAACTAGATAGGGGACAAGATAGGCTCCATTTCCCATTAAAGATTTGACCAGATGATCTTTCAAGGTCCCTTCCAACCTGTCTGGTTCTATGGTTCTGTGATTTTTCTCCTTGGCATTAATAGTAGGGACAACATTCTTTCAGATGCAACAATAAAAAAATAAAATTAAAAAAAGGTAGCTAACATAACATTGCTGTTAAGCGTGAACTCTTTCTTCTCTATTATCAGTGAAAGCTTTAAAAAAAAATCCCACCACTACAACATAAAAACTTCTAATTCCTCCCCAAAAGACAATCACATAACAAGATCTCTAATAAAAAAGGAAAAGATTAATTGGAGAGCTGCCTTGAGAGACCAAATATTCCAGACCTGATAGTTTTATAATGTAAGTAATTAGGGCAACATCATGAGTTATGTTATCAGAGCCAGAAGCATGATCAGCAATTGTTTGCATTTCAGGGTCTATTCATGAGTACAGTACACAGAAAGTAGAGCACCCAAAGCAGATGAAACAGATGTTGATGGAGCAGGGCTGACTTCTCACCCTGCCAATGCCTTCAGAGCATTGATCTTCATTAAAAGGATTTTAAACTTCAATAAAAAAAGGAAAACAAGTAAACAGTTGCCTATCAATGCAGCCCGTAGAAGCTGACACAGAAGAGGTTCCTGCAGATGTCAGCTTGTTCTGGGAAGTGAAAATTACAGATGGACACAGCAGCTGAGGGGCAGGGAATGATCCCAGTGTGCACTCAAGCCTTCTGAGGCCCACATCTGGACCTGAGCTACCCTTCTGCTGCTTCTCTTGGGTGATCTTGGTTCCAGTGAGGGAACGAACGAACGTGGCTCCCTCTCTGGGCACACACAACAGCTGGAGAGAAACAAAAGCCTAAAGACCCCAAAGTGAGGAAACGAGTGTCCCTGAACTGGTACTGCTGAAACCAGCTTGAAAAGAAGTGTCCAAGAAGCATGAAAATTTGTCACAAAGGAGACAGGTGATCTGATCTGCTGGAAGTAGCTTGGTATCTGTCAGAAGTAATTCCAACAGCAGGAAAAACTCCACCTGAGCCTGAGGAATCAGAATGTGGGGTGTTTCTCCATGAGGACTGTGAGAGGGGTGATGAAAACAGGGCAAGTGTGTAGGGGGGAACAGAAACTTCCAGGAATCGGGTATGGAAATGTTTAGGAATGTGTAGGTACATGTTAATATTTCCCAAATGTCAACTATTGTGTCTGATTCTTTCTGGATGTCTAGTTCACTGATTGCCAGTTAATTACATGCCATTAAATAAATCAATAAACTGCTTTGATCATGGATTGATTTAAAGAATACATATTGAAATTTTCCTCTGTGACAGTTGTTTCATCAAATCATCTACTTATTTTGCTTTCTTTTCTTCTTATTTCTGTACCTGTTTGAGATTAGAACTATTTTGTAATTAATTCTGGTTTTGGCTTTGTCAAATGAAATCTCTCCAAATGTCATCAGAAGGATCACAGATATAATAAAACATGGATGCTTATCACAGCCAAAATTATAAATATTACACATCTTCCATCATATAAAATAAATGTCATATCTGATCCCAAATGACATGAAAAATTCCACAAGTGCATACAGTGCTTCCCTAAAGCAATAGCAAACACGCCATCTGAAAATACAGCTAAAAATAACATACGCCAGGAATTAACACGGGATGGAATTCCCTCTGCCCAAAAAACATACCTTAGTGGTACTTGCACAGAGGCACTAACACAGAAATCACTGTTCCCTCTCAAGCTGCTCAGCCAGTACCAGGGGGGAAGTTAAGAAGCTGAACTTTCCTTTCACTTTGCCATAGTTAATTCTCAAATACCTGCATTTTCTCTTGGTGTGCTGTTGGACTGAGGAATTTTTATCAATATATACTTTTGCTACAATATAAGAATCTAGGGCAAGATTATTGTTTAAAAGAGAACATTCCCAAACTTCTTGAAAATGATGCTTTATATCTGCTTCTTTTCCTGCTGTGCTAAGCAACAGTGGTAAGAAATGACCTCTAAAAGTCCATTCTTTCAGCAGTAGCACAGTGGTCATATGGAGAAAAGAAGTGTAAAATGTTACTACATTGTCACTTGTGGTAACCTGTGACAGGTTTCAGCACTTTGATCTCTGTCCAGTGCAGAGGTTCATCTTTGGCTTCTACTAAAGCCACAGAACAGATATTCAAGTGGATAAATATTTCTCTATGACAGGTATACAAATTTTCTTATCAAAATATTGCAAAATGACTGTCGGTTCCAGTGAATCACATCCTAAAGAGCTGCTTCAATCTTTGCATTACAGGTGGAAAAAAATACCAAAGTAGTAAGCATAACAACATAAATATAGCCTTGTTTTACAGTTGAACTGAAGGTTCAAAATAATTTAAACAAAGAAAAGTAAATAATGTGGCAAAGATTCATCTCCAAGGAATATTGCTGCAACCACTGAATAATTACGAACACCAATATTGATTAGTATGCAAAGGAGTCAGATCTGTTTTGCTTCCAGAGCAGCTCAAAGGATAACAAGTCAAGGAAGCACTACACATTAGAATATATCACACAGAGAAATTCTCTGTGTTTCAGCAAACATCTTTCCTCTGGAGGCACAGAGAGCAGGGCTTCTTGCTGAGAATAAAAAAAAAAGTCTGTTTAATTTCTATTTCCAGTGATGCATTGTGCCTTCAGAGCTCATTCAGTTGAAAAATCACAAAGGTTTCAGTTTACAGAAGTTTTGTCAAAATGATTACAGAAGTTGTCATGGAACAATTTCCAAAACAAACTGTGTTATTTTCCTTTTATGGCCCCCTTGACATTTTTAGTTCTTTAGTGGTGGCATAAGTTTCTGTTTCCACAAGAGTGGCAGTGTTTTCTCTGATAAATAGCAAAAGTTAAAAAAAGTCACAGGCATCTGCGAGTGTATTGAAAAGCCAACATTGTTAACTGCTTTGCGTTTGTATGTACAAATGTATAGAAGAAAGCACTGAAATAAAAGAGGGAAGAAAACATTTTAAGGTGTTTTCAAGATACTGCTTCTCACATAAGAAATTACTGACAAATTCATTTCTGCCTCTGTGTTTGCATCTTTAGAGACACACCTGAGCAAATGACAGAACAGAAACTCTATGTGTGTGTGCTGCCAGAAGCCACACAAAAGAAAATGTGAACTGTAAAATAAACCCTTCAGAAACAATGACTCATTCTAGCAGGACAGGAAGAAACAGGGTACATCATCTAAAAAAGCACAGCTCTACCTCATGAACGGCAAATGAGCACTTTAAAGAATAAGGTCAGCTATTTGCCATAGGGGGATTTTTTTAAACCACTGTTAAATCAAGAGGTTAGAGATGGAGGGGGAGCTAAGAATTAGATATAGAGAAGGTGTTCTCTCCATAAAATAATTAAAAATTAATGTTAAAGAAAATGTAATTGCTTATAGTCATCTCACATAAACTTTGTGACCAGCTAATGAGATCCTCTCTTAGTGTAGTTCCCTTACACATTAATGGTCAGTGTACCCATCAAAAGCACTACCTGCACTGCAAACGTGTGACCTGCCAAAGGCAATCTCAGGGGATACACATCCTGCTGTGCCTCTAACAGGAGTTATTCACTGTCTCTCTAAGTTGAAGGAAAAGAAAAAAGAGAACTTAGAAATATCTTGGTACCAAGAGTGTTCATACCAGACCTGCGAGATGCAATTGTCAAATTAGCCCTTTAAAACAAACTAAGGAGTTTTGGTTTCCCAAAGCTGACCACTGGAGAGGCCACTCACACTATTTTCCCAGTCTGCCTCATTCATCTTCCAGCTTCACAAAGATGAGTAGCCTGAAATAGCTGGTTTCCAGTTTCTTTCACATTTAGACTTGCTTTCACTTACACTCCAGAGAACCAGACAATGATAGCACTTGGATGGGAGCTCTGGCAGCCACCCACTCCAACCTGCTCCGAGCTGCTCCACCCAGAGCAGTTGCTCAGGAAGAGTCTGGTCCAGTGTTGAGTACCTCCAATAATTAACATTCCTTTCACCATCACATTCCTTCCCACACACAATCTGTTTCAGTTCCAGGATAAAAACGTTATATACACACACAGATATATATATATATGTGGAATTTCACACATTCTACTTTTTGTCCTTGGACAACCAATCTGCCATGAGTAACCCTGGTAGTAAAATCACAGCAGCACTAGGAAATTGCTCCAGTGCATGTGCAAGATTTCAGCAAGTTGGTGCTGTGCTCCACTGAAGTTCGGGTCACTACCTCTTTAATATCCATTGGCACTGCCCTGGATGCAAATACACCAGGGGCACGTCTGCACCACGTGATGTTAAAATCAGTCTCCAGTTAGACAAATGCTGGTTTGTCTATGACAGACCAGTGGCAGCTCCAGAAAACAGCCAGCACCACCCTTTCTCCAGTGATGAAATCCCAAATCCAACCCTGGCATATCCTTCTGTGTGTCCAAGGAGACTCACTGTCTGCTAAGCCGCCATGGAAAGAGCTGACCATCCCCTTCCCCCAGCACTTCACCCCACACAGGATCAACAGGGGCACCTTGGCTTGAGACATCTACACCAGGTTTTAAAAATGTGAATACAATGAAACCAAACAGGGCCCAAGAGAAAAACATGGGAGAGGCACGGCTAAATCCTGTTATCTGCATCACAGATAGTCACAAGGGTGAACCAAAGGAGAAAATTATAACCAGTAAATACCACTGTTTCTTAAAGTATACTTCTGTTTTAGCAACTGTAAATATAAATTGCTGGTGCACATCAAATATTCATATTTCTAGAAGAATACTAGAATACTAGTAGTATATAGAAGGTTACCAGTATACTTCTAGTAGGTAAATAACTGTCTGTATTTGCTGTTTTCACTATGTACAGGTCTTGTGTCTATATGTATATATTCAATATATTCAAGCTCCCTGTTAAGTCCATGCAAAAATTCACATAGCTTCAAGTCCCAGAGACCCCTGAAAGCAGCTGAAGAATTTCCAACACCTTAATAAGCTTTGGTTAAGAAACAGCTCCATATGGAAACTCTGCAGCCCAGGTACAGGTAAAGAGTCTGGGGAACCTTTTTTTGAGGTGGTCTTAGGAAATAACAATAGGGTCCATCTCCTTCCCTAAAATGCCATTTTGGCCTATCATTCCACAAAACAGTGTGTAATCCTAAAGTGAGCAGAGACCAACTTAGGCACAAACTTCATGTATTTCCTGCAGGTTGGGCCAGAGGTCGCCTCTGCTGGCTCCTGCCTGGCACGGTCTCTGAAGGAGCCCCCTGTGCAGACAGGCAGGCTGCTGACATTGGTACCTACAGCAAATTCCTGGCACGTGTTCTTTCCAAGGGATGCAAAGCACACCAGAACAAGCCCAGCTAAACCCTACACACTTTGTGCTCAACAGTCTGGCAGGCAAGAGTGGCCCATGTGAAGAACAACCTGCTCCCACAGCTGGTGAGTTTGAGAAGGCATTTCCTTGTCCTTATTTAAGTGCAGTTGGTTCTGAACAAGCATCCGATGGTTACCAATGTTTTGTGCAGTTACCCAAGTTCATATGTGGCCACAGACATATAGGAGTTTCCCCAAGAATTCTTCCCACTCCCCCATCACTAACTACAATAAAACAAACCAAATCTGCCTGAACACCAACCAGGCTGTCCAATTCTCCTCTTTACTACTCGTGTGCAGGTTTATTCTGACTCTGTTGGGATTCTGCCCTCCCTCAGAGCACCCATCAGAGACTATCTTTAGCCAGAAGGTTTGCAGGACACAAGATAATCCAATACTATTTGGCAAAGGACAAGCCTATAAAGGGGAGGTCTCTTTGTGGGCACTCAAGGTTTCAGAAATAAATACAATGAAAACATCAGTAACTTGAAGACAAGACAAAATACTGGTAATTAAAGAATTTTAATAGTATGTCAAGATGAGGAATAACAGTCTTGGGAAATGGGACTGGTAAATTATTACCCCTTAGGCTTGTGCTACACTTTGTTGTTCAAGTGTGAAAAAAACCAATATGCAAACTCCTTGGCCACACATTCAGCTTTAATTTTGTGCAAGTTCAGAGCTCCTGTGTGCAGGAACACCTTGCCAATCCCACCCTTCGGCATCAACTAAACTGCTGAGAAAGAAGTAGAGACAAGAATGTACCAAACTAGCTGTGTGTGAGGATTTTTTAGAGACCCTTAAATTATGCAAGCAGGATAAGAAGTTTGCTCTACAGAAATACTTCTTTCCTTGCCATTTTCGAACATACATTTGGACATCATTGTCAATACTGCTGTGGAATTATGAGAATAAACAACAAATATGCAATGCAGAGTTATTGAAAAACACATTGTTATAGATTTTCTGCCAGGCAATGCTGCAGCTTGTAACCCCCATGGATCTACAGGGTGCCTACAATCGACAGCCTCTCTTTGACATTATTTTTCCAGCAAAACATACAATTGGATGTACCTTTGCAGCAAAATGTAACAAACTAGTTCTGCAATAAGTTGCAGGGTTCAATTCAACTGGTGTCCCTGGTGGTAGACTCATCTAAAAGAGCAATAGAATCTACCATAAATTTGCATTTGTTTTAGACAAATAAAAATATTTAAATTAGATCTTCATAGTGTCCTACGCTATACTCTAGTGTAATATAAACTCTGTTAGTCAATTCCAACGCTTGGTTTTTGAAACACTGAATATTTTTATGTTAGGTTTATAAAATAATTTCCCCCGCAAACTGTTTTAAAAACAATCCTGCAGAAGTGGCCCAGGTCTAACAAACACATAGCTCTGGTAGCTCTGTTTATGAAGGCAAGGCAGGAACATACATGTGCTTGCAGACCAAGATATATATAGTTAAGGGACTGCAAAAAATCAAATATTTGCAACTTTAGAAGACAACTAAATGAATAAGATCCATAATTAACAGTAGAAGTGACATAATGACCAACCAAAAGGTCTCAACTTTCACATAAAAATTCCTACTGTCTTTACCATCCCTTGAAATTGTTTTTCTTTTCTAAAAAGTATCTTTTAGCAAATGTTAACTGTTTGCATTTCAGTAGCATTCAGCCTACCCCAAACCAGATTTCCTTCCCAGCAGGTGGTTCAACTGCTCCAATTTAAAGCACTACTTAAATAAGCAATAATATTTTGGGGGCTTTGTTGTTGTTCCTGTGGTATTTTTAAAATATTTTCAGAATGCACATGCTATATCAATAAGTCTAAAACTCTCATAGTGGGGAGACAACAGAAAGCTTTATATCCATTACTTATCCTTTTGGAAATGTGCCTTGTAACACTGTGAGAACCCTTGGGACAGGGCACAGTGCTAATCCAAGCCCCTGCAGAGCTAAAAGCAACAGCCAGACCTACTGTGGATTTTCTGTGCTATCTTGGATATCTCCTTTCAGTAAAATCGTTACAAATAATTTTCATTGAATTCTGAAATCTAGCAGAAACTAAGATTTTAAACTCCTAAACTCTTGACCATGTCATCCCAAACAGATACATTATTTTCCCTATGCCTTTTTTTAAGTCTGTTTGACATTATGGAAGAGGGTTTGTCTCTGTTGTGCAGACAGATATTGATGTAGATATTCATGGTATATATGCACATACACATCTCTGTATATACACACAGAAGGCCCTGCTTTCAGATGGGACACTCTGGATTAGACAGTAAAGATCAACTTCTTTAACGCTGTAAATCTCAAAGTAACTGCCACTCATATTCCTTCCTTATAAATATCCAGCCCAAATCCTTCAGGAGCTCACACATCCCCATGTGATTCACAGAGTTTTCTCAATTAACCTGATTGCAGTATAGGTGTCTGATAACCATTTTAAATATAAATGAACATAACAGGGGTCAAATATGGAAACCACTCACACTAATATATTACAGTGCTATCAGAATAACAATTCATTTCTTGTGTACAGTAATTGGATTCTCTTTGCAGATTATTTATTGCACATGTTGTCAACACAACATGCACACTAATACTTTGAATATTTCCACCTGTGCTTTCTTCAAATCTCCCTGGCTGAAGTTCCCACCCTTTCCCCCCATTTAGTGACTGCCTCTGTATTTCACAGCAGGCAAGGGGAAGGCAAGGACTAATATTTGCAGTTCTGTGCAGGCTCGGGGTATTTTACCCCATTTATGAGATCATATTCATTGCAGAATTTTCCAGGGTAAGTGCAATGATGGCTCTCTCAGGAACCACCAGCCGTGAGCAAACACAGATAAAAGCAGCATTTCCAGGGGGCTCCCAGATCTATACATCAATTTGGCAATTCATCAGTTCTACTTAATGCCAAGGCAATACTGGATGTCACACATTTGATTTCTCTCTGATCTCTTCAGCTCACCTTCTGTGTTTAGCCCTGTCTACCATTTGCTGGCTCTTCTGACAGCAACATGCCTGTCTTTTCAAGTGTGGCTTTACCAGAAGGGTTTTACCACTGGTGTGGAAACTCACTGTGCTGGAAAGCCACCAGCTGTTACTGCCCTGGGTACAGGGAAATACATGAGTTAAGAGAGGACAGAAATTCACCATCAGAAATATTTCTGACTAAGAACAAGTTTTGAAACAGAGCCATTTCCCATGCAATAGAAATTATGAGCTTTGCCCAGCCCTGAAAATAGTGTTTTCCTCTGAAATAAACACAGGGAACAAAGCAAAGGGAGCCAAAACCTTCAGGAACCATCACTAACAAAGTCCCTCAAATCTAGCATGTCTTCAATTTTCTCTGAAATTACAGTGGTGTTAGAAAATCATATACTTAAAATTTGAGCCTTTTATCAACTTATCTTAAGCTCTCTGGCAGGTCATGTCCGAATTTCTACTCTCAATGTACTTCTCCTTTATGTACATCATCCCCTATCCCACTCCCCCTAGGTTCACTTTGGATCACATCTCCTACTCAAAATGTCTATGTGGCTTGAGTCCTTCTTTGACATCTCATCCTTTAGTTAAACATGAGGTGAGAAACTGGGAGATTTTTAAATAAAAATTAAAAAAAAAGAAGCCAACATTTTCCTCCTTTAATTACCTGACATTAGCAGGATTTCTGAATTCTATTTCTGAGCATTAAAAAAAACAAGATTTAAAACAGAAGTTTTAAAAATAAATACAAAGTTTTGGAAGAGAACTTTCTATTAAAAAAATTGTTTTAGTGATGCCTGTCAACTGGGTAGGTCCACAAGTGTGTGAAAAAACCCCACTCTCTACTTTCAGAATGTGTTTCTATACCAGCACATCTTCATCCTAAGCAGACTCTCTGATCTTTATGTATCAACAGGGCAGAAGATGGAGGGATTTGATAAATCCCTAGCCAATAAATGGGAAAATCCCCCTTAAAGACCTGGCCATTTAACAATCTTTTTCCCCAAAATGAACACTGAAACTTAACTGAAATATTTTTTGCAGACAGGCGGGAGGAGGCAACTTCATCTCTGCAGTGGCACTGGAGGTGGTCAGGACTAACTAAAGTCCTGAGTGGGGGTATAAGCAAGTCCAGACTAACTGCTTGTCTCTTAGTCCAAGAGCATGTGACCCTCGTGTCCTGCCCTGGCTGTGGGGGAGGCTTTGGCAGGGGGAGCCTCTGCCAGAAGAGACCCCGGGGCATCCCCATGTCAGGGACAGGCACTGCCCTGCTCAGGTCCTGCTCCCTGGGAACCAGCTGGAAATTGCCAGCTGATGGGAAGCTGAGGCCAAATTTCCTTTGGTTTTGCTTTGCTCCTGCACATCACCTTTGGGGGTTTTTTTGATTAAACTGCCTTAATCTCAACCCAAGAGTTTTTTGTCTTATTTTCTGTCCAGGGCATGGAGCAAAAGAGCAGCTTGCTGGGCCCCTGGCAGCCAGATGAGATCAACCCACTGCAAACAGCAACCCTGGCACTGATATATAGTGAATTATTAACCATTTTTAAAGCTGCTGAGTGTTTCTTAAAGGATGGTTGACCATATCTGACAGTCCCAGTTTCTCTGAACATGCCCAGCCATTAACTGGGAAACTGGTAAACACGACATATCTCAATAAAGGCACCACACTGTGAGACAAATCTTCCCTGGCCCACATGAAATCCTTCCAAAACAGCAGTAATCCTCACAAACAGCGACCAGGCACTCATTCTTTCAGACAAAAAACCAAATTTATGAGCCTACTTTGACAAACTAAAGCTTAATTTCACTTTTTTTTTAAGGTTGTAATCACCGCTTATAGTATTTCTTAAAACCAATAATGGGCTTTTCTTTGTGATAATTCAACATATTAAGCACAAACCCATCAAGAAATTACCTCAATGAATAATACGTCAAAATAACGCAACACACTTTGGCTCGTATTCTGCTGATGGATTTAAACGCAGTCTTTAGGAAATGATAATGTTGTTTTGAAGATGAATCTACTTATAACAGACACACTATGACAAACGATTTCTTTTCAGACCAGCAATTTAGAAGGGCCAGGTGGAAAATGATATAAACTTAATGAAAGTTTGAAAAAATAACAGGGCTGAAGGCACTGCATCAGTTTCTGAATCTCCAATCAAGAAGGTAACGTCCTTAATAGCTTTTTAGAGCTCTGCCTCTCAGAGCTATAATCTTAAGTTATCCAGCTCATGCAGCTCCAATCTTTTCCAGTCTGACTTTTCTCCCCAGTGAGAGATTATGAAATCCATTTATCTTCACCCAGTAGAATACTGTAGCTATAGACACAAAATATGCTGCTATCAAGGAAACAAAGTGCAGTGGAAAGCCTTCTGATATATTTATTAACTGTTAAGTGTTTCTTTATTAGAGGAATAATATAAACTCAGCTTCTACAAAATCCCCAAGGAGTCAACATAATTGACTGAAGCGTGTTATTGCAATGAATACCATAAAAACAAAGTTTACTTTCACCACATGAAAAATACGCCCATGCCTCAACTTTCTCTAGCAAAGAGCAATACAGACCAAATCCTGTTTCTCTGGGAATGTATTCCATGTGCATCCTGCTCGATTTTGTCACATATAACCTGAGAAACAACCAGGAGCTGTTAATAAGCTGGCTAACTGAGCCCAGATTCTTCCAGGGACACTGGGCTACTTGAAGCAATGGGACACAAGTCTTAGGAAGAATTATTGCTGCTGTTGCAATGCCAGCATCTTCAACTAATATGAAATTTTCCTTCAATATCTACATCTTAATTAAAACTAGGTATTCTCCTTCCTGCTCCTACTCCTTTGCTCAGTTTCAGAAGGAAAACAAGCCGGTAGGAAACAAGTAGGATGGGCTGGGAAGAAGGAACAGGCTTAAATACCATATTGTGAAATATGTGCTAACATTTCCCCAGCAGTGTAAAAAAGCTGTCTCCAAGCAGTGAGCACGCAGAGCGAAACAGCTGAATTCCAGGAGTACGTGTGCCTGTGCACAGTTCAGCCACCCTGCTGAGAGCCAGTGCTGCCTTCTAAGATCCAAACATTTCAAAACCCAGCTGACCAAAATTACTGAGACACACGGCGGTCAGCTCTGCTTTGTGGAAAATGGCATCTCTCCCAGAATCCAGTATCGGTTTCAAGTTTTACTCTCCATTTTTATTTTAATTCTGTCTATTCAACAACAGAAACAAACCTCTTGCATTTCACATTAAGGTTCAATTTAATTAATGGCAGAATGAAAACTCTTTAGGCTGAAGTCGGAAGTAATGAGGCTACTTGAATTTTGAGGCTCTCTATTGTTTATTTGCATTACCATAATGCACAAGATGCCCAATTCTAACCTGAAATACCTTTGTGCTACCTGTCACACAAATGCACACACCAGGGTGGCCTCCCATGGCTATTTCTAACATTCAAAAGGGAAAGACAACAGGTATAAATACCAGAAGAACAAAACAAACAATCATTACTAACATTTGCAGTTTCTCTATTGTCAACATTGTAACAACCACAAAGACCATCCCAGTTGGAAAGCAGAGCTGTTCCTTTACATTTCCAAGGTTCCCTGTGCCCATGGCCGTGTTGCTCCCACGGAAAAAGGCCGGGTCCTTTCCTTTGTGTCCACAGACTCCCAAACTCCCACTAAGCTCAGCTTAATCAGAATCCACAACCTTGTGCACTCCATCTTCCCAAGGGAATAGAGCAAGGATATGGCCAGTAAGAAACAGGCTAAATGAAACCAGCAATTTAGACATCCAACAACACAAGCAGTAAAAGGATATAGTGATACAAGGCTAAATAAATGGGAAAGTAGAACATCAAAAAAAGAAACATAACTTTTAGAATACAAAAAACTTAATACTTCAATCAATTACAACAGAGCACAACTTCCCAAAAGAAAAAACACTATTAAATGTTGCATCCAGGAACCTCTTTTTAAAATACTGGGTTAACTCACAGTTTAAGTGATGACTGTTATGAAACTGGGGCAATACCACAGTCCCCAGAAATCTGCTGAACCAGCCCCCTGCCCATCCTTAAGAGCCAAGCAGACACCTGTATAATCATATTACACAGCAGCAATATGTCCAAATCTTTGCATTTACCATTCTAAAACAAAATAGGGAAACAATAGTAAGCTTTGAACATTCCTAAAATACTGAAATTTAAAAGTATCTCCATGAAAACATTTTTCAAAATGCACTCATAGGAATGAAATAATGAAATGTATAAAATTTTCACCTACAAAAAGGACTTTAAAACCTAGACTAGAAAACTGCCCATGTGTTTACTCCAACATTACTGGAAAGGTGAAAAAATTTAGGTTAAGTAATCTTCAGTAAAGTATGAAATACAGGTCTAACAGTTTTATTTGCCCTTTGGAGTTCTGTGAGATAGGAAATCAGTGAGAAACTATCATTATCAACAGTGAGACAATTATGATGATCCCCAGAGGTGATAACCTTTTATAAACATCAAGACACCTTCAAGGATCCCTTTCTCACACACAAAGGACTTGGATAATGATGACAGATGCTGCTCCCATGGATTTGATTTTCCTAACCAACATCTCATTTAATAATTTTGTGTGGTCACATTTTCAGCAGAATCAAGGAGGCAGAGAGTGCAGAAACTTCAGTGGAGGGCACAAATCCTTCCCCCTCAGCTGAGAGTGGAGGGCTTGGTGTGGACACAGCTCTCTGGGACAGTCAAAACCTGCACAGCAGCTGAAGGATCTGCCAAGAGCACTCCAGGGCCCTTGTTTGGGTCCTCGCTTCCCAGTTGTTACTGACACATACACCATTTTCAGTGAAACTAAATGTATTCTACTCTACTCGAAGTCAAAAGCAACATTTAGTAGGTGTTTTATTTCCAAGCGTGTATAAGTACAGGTCAATCATGAAACTTTTTTTTGCTAAAATTAAAAACAAGCCATGCCATCAGCAGTTTATCCATTAACATTTTTTAATGACGTAGTTTGAGTTCTCTACTTAAATTCACTATAAAAGCAGAGATATTCATTATTTAAATTATTTGCAATTGCATTAAAACAAAATCTTTTAAAACACACAAAATATGTTGGGATTTTTTTATGACTTTCGGTTTTCCACAAATTTTTAAGGTCAAAAAGCCAAGCAAAAATATGATAAAAAGGTAAATAAATAAAACTCTCTCTACCCATTTCTTCAACTCTCCAAAGATACATCCCAGCATATCTATATTTCCACTTTTTTGCCAGGTTACCATGGTTATCTACTTTCTTTACTTGTTTGAATCAGAAATTAAAAAGACCCCACAACATTTAATCAGAAAAATACATATTCTGCTGCATCCTATAATTCCCTTCTTCATGGTAGCTTAAGTCCAAAAGGAGCATGATTCACGTGCCCTGCACAGCATTTGGGATGTCACATTATCAGGAGGGTCCATAACCAGGATGACCAGCCCTGCTACATTTTAGAGCCATATGGACAGCGATCAGCACTTCCCACTTCAAATGGCTGAGCAATAATTTTTTAATTCATAGACCCCTGGCTAAGGCCAGCAGTGCCCAGGTAATGATAAGGCTTTTAATGCATGCAAATTTGCAAGGCATGATGCATTTAATAATCCCCCATCTGAGCAAGTTGTAAAGAAGCCAGCAGGAGGAATAATTAATTTACATTAATAGCTCTCAGTGTGGTTTGCTGTAGTGCTGGAGTTAAAAAACTAAAATCATCTGGAGAGCTCCGAGTTCACTCCACAACAGCTATTTGCATTCTGATTCTCTGCAAACCTGTAAGTGCACAATTAGATCCCAAACTCTTGGTCCATTTAACAGAGAGCAAGATGTGCCAACAGCAAATTACAGTAACACAGCAACGAGCCAAACAGTGGCAAAGCTGCTTTTCATAGGCACCGAGCTGACAATTAAGGAATCACTTCAGAGCACATCCTCATTATCCTGTGTGATGACAACTGATGGATCATCCTCACAGGAAGTCTTTTGAAGTAAAACTAGTGATGGAATCGTTGTATCACGATGAGGTACATCATGTTTAACTGAACGGAATAATGCCAAGTGATGTGAGCCTTGTGAACTCTGTGCCCTTTTTATACCACCTTCAAAGCTACAACAAAAGAGAATTCCTACATGAAAACATGGTCAGCATCTACAACAGCTCCTGAATCTTGGTTTCAGCTGTTCAGTCTCCAAATTTCCTTTAGTTCCCATTTAGCTCCACCCTAACACTTTGTAACCAGGACATATATTTTCTTCTGATAAGTGAAAATTATACTAAAGCAGAATCTACAGAGAGAGGACCCACAGAAATAATTTCAAATAATTTGATACAACACATCACCTATTTTGGGACCTGAATGGCTCTGAGCATCATAATTCTATTAATAGCATAACATGTGACTCCAGATATGACTCACTGTGACCATTTATGGGCAAAGTTGTGGATTTAGTTCAGATCATGCACTTTAAAGCAATATGAGAACTCAGTTGCTTATTTTCCTGCTCCATGTGGCAGGTTGTGTTTTGCTTTCCACTATGGATAATTTATACAGGCATCATTGTAATAGACACTGTTTTCAGAACACAAACATTTTATATCATATGGCTGAATTAAGGGGGGACAGAGACTAATAGACTTTATATCATATGACAACAACTGCAGCAGTCAGCAACTGAAATGGAAACATTCAGTAGCTGCTTCCTAATGAAAACAATATGCTTACAATCTGTTCTACATTAATCACAGTTACAGAAAGCTGAATTACATTTTCCAACCTATGGCAAATATTATCTTAGTGGGATATAGTGTTTAGGGGGAATCGGTGGGATGAAAATGAAAGACGTGTACATACACTTCCAGAGAAACACAGGCTGTCCCTGAACATAGGGAAACACTTCCCTGTGCTCCCCTTCTTTTACAAC